>JAIFHY010000003.1:2400000-3090239 GCA_022264835.1 Melampsora americana | reverse complement strand
AAGAAAGAAAGAAAGAACTAAATAAAAGAGTAGATGAGAAGAGGAATGGATGAAAGAGAAAGAATGAAAGAGTAAAGAAAGAAAGAGATTGAGTGAAATTCATATGTATAAGGGTCTTTATAAGGGGAAAATTTAAAATTATAAGGGATCAATTAATTATAAGGGTTTTGATAAGAAATTGGGATGAAGGATTTTGAAATTTGATTTTTACAGCTTATTAACATATTCTTATATAAGATTAAAACTTATATGTAATTCAGTATGAGTAAATCAGAATCAATTACATTAACATTTAATTTAATTACATATTTATTATACTATTTCAACACATCATTTCAACTTTAAATGTCAATTACATCATAAAGAAACAATTATAATATACATAGTGAATCAGAAAAGTGAAGATAAAGAGTTTGCACAGCATATACACAGCAATTAGTCATATGAAGGGCTTGGCAAAAGGGAAAAAATCACTCTTTGCTGGGTAAATTGGTGAAAAATCTTACTAATTGATGAGCAGAAGATCAAGAATCAACACAGCAAAGGATTAATAAAGTTCTATTGGTGGAAAATCAAGGTTGTAGAAGTTAAATCCAATGACATCATAGCTGTTTACCATTTTTAGTCATCTTGTTGTAAGCTGTTGATTAATTTTGAAGTTGTGAATCAGGTATAGAAAGCCTGTGTCTTTGTCCCACTTTTCTCTTCTTCCCTTTTTATCTTTCTCTTTATCTATGAATTAGGGTAGTTGTCTTTTAGGCCCCTGCTATTTGCCGCCCACCCCGGGCCCATATGGGCGCCATCACTTAGCGCCCATATTTCCATATAGGCGCCGCAATTTAGTGCCCATATGGCAATATGAGCGCTGAATACAGCGCCCATATAGCATCTACCCATATGGGCGCTGAATTGTGGCGCCTACCTGCACATGGGCGCTAAAGTACGGCGCCTATGTGCAAATATGGGCGCTAAATTATAGCGCCCATATGACTTCAACTGATATGGGCGCCATTTTTACGTGCTCATTTCCTAGACAGCTCAACTGTTCCAGACTTTATGGACCAAGTGCGCGCTAAATTTCACAAGGCAAAGGGATCCAATCCAAAAAAACTTATAAAATTGAACCAAGTGAAAATCAAATCCAACACTTTGCAAAGATCAAGAAAATACAAAATCAACTCAAATCAATACAAACAGACATTCTTTTTTTTGAACTCCTGGTGGTAACTCTTTCCGTAACTTCTTTCTTATCCTTAGGTGCTTCCCATTCCACCGTCTTTTCATCCCAAAGATCAAAGCAACTTTTCATAAAATTGTCCTTTTTCCAACTAGCAGCATTTCTTCCTATAGGCGCTGAATTCCAGTGCCCATGTCAAGATAGGCGTTGGATTCTAGCGCCTAGAGATATGGGCGCCAGAGTATAGCGCCCATATGCTCCAAAAGGGTTGTAGGCGTCAAAATATAGCGCCTATATTCAAGTGGGCGCTATATTCTAGCGCCTACATGCCTTTTGGAGCATATGGGCGCTATTGCAAGATTTATAGCGCCCATATTGCCATATGGGCGCTAGATGACGGCGCCCATATGGGCCCCAGGTGGGCGGCAAATAGCAGGGGCCGTCTTTTATCATTATAAAGTCACTACACAGTCATTAGGTCACTTAAACTGCCCTTATTTAAATTAATAAGAGAATTTATTTCATTGTGTGTTTAAAAGCTAAAAGCTTCATTGGGAATAACACTTAGGAGTGTAGAGTTAATTTCTCTGTTGCCTTATAAAATCTACTATTCCTTATTTTTAAAGCAATTCAAGTCCTGGTTATATTTCTCTGTTATCAGGAGACTTTAACAACAAAGTCCAGTTGTTGAAGATTCTCTGACAGGGCAGTCTGAGACATTTTCTGTAGAATTTATATTTACAGATTATACCCTTTCAAGCACTGTATAGCGCCTACTGTGCTATTAGGGCGGTTCAAGAAGGTCTTTTACAGCCCTTTTTTAAATTTTAAATATGTTTTGCGAACTTTAAATTATAAGTACAATTTAAGTTTTGTGAACCACCTTTAGAGGTGATTCACAGTTTTGCAATCACGTCAATGATCTTAAAAATTTTAAAGCTCGCCCCTACCAGTCAAAAAAAAAGTCGTCCATCAGGGACAAACGGCAAGATTTTTTTTTGCGTCCTTTATCCCCGTTTTTTAAGGGCGTTCCTAGGTTTGGCCCTTTTTTTTGGTAAGAATTTCTTTTTCTTACCGTCTTTTTTCAGGGAACCAGGACAACAACTGCAAAGACTTCGGATATGACTTTGGCACCTCAACAAATTTTTGCTCTCATCCTCAACATCCTCACCCGCTATCCTCTCCTCCAACTCTTGTTCTTTTCGGTGTTGGGAAATCTTTTCTCAAGTTCTTGTGATTGTTGGTTTCTTCCGTTGACGTTCATTTGTATCTTTTGTCCATTTGGAGTGATCTTGTTGAACCCTTCTCACCTGATCGTAACTGTTGTGTTTAGCATGCCTCCAAAGTCCCAGCCAAATGGCAAGGTAAGTGATAGTCTCTTTCTCTCTTTCATGTTTGTTTTGTTCCTACAGCTGACCAAATGTTGACCTTTGGTAGGCACCTAGGTCCCGTCAAACTAGGGCCTAAATTGACGCGGACTTGATCGCTTTGGGCCTCCAAGACAGCTCAAAACCTACTGCGGCCGCGTTCAAACGTTCTCGACTCGCGGCAAATGCACGTAGTGCTTCTCAGGGCCCTTCGGCCGGCCAAACCACCAGAGACAGCCCGACTTTGGATTGGATCGACTATCAAACGATCATAACGTACATCTCAAAGCCTGCCATCCGAAACGCTCTCTTTGGTGGTGGTAGCCACACTCGAATCTCTGGAATGCCCATGGGTCCCAAAGCGGTTCTAACACCTCTTGCAATGGAACTCAACAACGACTACAACCTTTGTCACAATACTACAAAGATGCGTCTCAACGGCCAAATTCTTCACTTGCGTGTGAAACGCTACCTGGCCAAGTACAAAGCGGCCCAAGCTTTTAGTCTCAAGACCGGCAGTGGCCTCTTGGCAAAAAATTGCGCGGATGGCATTAGCACTATGGACAATTTACTCGATTCCATGTGTTGTTGTTACAAGGAGATGGATGCCATCTTCAGGGATCGAGGGAACATTACTCTTTTTGGAATCTTGGATACTGGCGCTGACCCAAGCAATGATTCCAAAAATGAAGGCAAAGAAACTCTTGATATTACTCAAGATGACAGTGACGGAAATATCACTGAGGGCCATCACCACAGTAAGCTAGTCTCTGTATTCCTTCTTTCTTTCAGCTTCCCATTTCTTGTACTTATTTGTTCTTTGTGACCTGTAGGAACGCAACCGCCGATGGAAATCGATCTGTGTACCTTGCCACAACTTGCATTACCAGGGTCAAACTCTGTTACGAACCCGCTTAACAACCATGACCGTGCCTTCATTGAAAATTGCTTCAGCTCACCTGCGCCAACTCCAGAATACACTACCAAAGATGCACCAATCAACCAATCAGCTCAACGCTTGCCCAGCCCCGCGCAATAGACAAAAGTCGATTCCCAAAGCAAAAACAAATCAACCCAAAAGCAAGTCATCAAAAAAGAAAAGGTCACTTCTGGACCTACTGCCAAAGCGCGGGCATTGGACGACACCACCTCAGACAAAGAGGATCTCACACAAGCGACAACCTCTGCAACTGATTGGAAACGTTTGGCCCCTCGTAGTACCCTCTTGCGCCGTGGATTGGAAGAGCTGCCATTGATTGACCCGTCCCACGGACACAGCAAAGATCACAAGAACGCTCTCGCGTCTGCAATTCAACAAGGTAATGAAGCTCGCTTCGAGATGATCAACAAAGCTAATGCCTTGGAATCAGGTCAAATCCAAGCTGAACAGGATGCGCGGGCTTCCGATCTCAGCTGGGCCAAAGAAAGGTATTTTCTTGACCGTCAAGAACAGCGTGAGGCCAAAGCAAGGAGACTGTCACAAGAATCTCAGAAGGAGAGGAAGGCTTTTTGCAAAAGATTGGTAATGGAAGGCAAGACCCCACAAGAACTTGAGGCTTACCTTGCCCTGGTGTATCCAGCGCAAAAATCAGTGTAAGTAGTCCCTCAGATTGGTTTCAACAAATTATCATATCACATCTGATCTGATAACTGGGTATGTAGGTGATCCACAGGATAGATGAAACTCAACCAAACTCTTGTCATTTATTCCGCTTTCAATCTTTCTTTCTTATGTGCTTACTTTCTTTCTTTGTTCTGCTTTGAATTGTATTTCTTTCCATCTTTGTTCTGCTTTGAATCGTAATGTCTGGGTTACATGCCTTTCATCTTCCCTCTCACCTCTCTTCTATTTCTTTCAAATGTCACATCTGATCTGATCACTGGAATCAGTTTCTCATATAGTTAGGAAATGCAATAACTATTTATTGTCTGCTGTGCATTGACAAGTTTGAGTTGTAATTTTATATATATGTGTTTTTACAGACTGATGAAATTAAAATCTCAATCATTTCTCATTCAACTAATTTATCAAAGTAAAGTCTTTGATAATCTCTAACCTGATATTTTCTAGCAACAGTTTTTCCAGAACATACTAGTATAGCTCAACCAAAAGCAAGATCCCACAATCCTTTAGGGTCATCAAACTTGATAGGAAGTCACTTAAGATAGAGTAGATGTTGTGTAAGTTTTGATAAACGTATTCATTCACTCATCATTTCATGCTGAACATTTGATTTGCCAAGGGAAAGCTTGTGTTGATTTTGATAGGGTAAGAATCAAAAAGCTCATCAAACAAGGCAGCTGTTCTAGGTATGTACATACATGGAAACACAAGAATATTCTGAAGACTGGGGCAAAGATCAAACTGAACTCCATCCAATTTAAGGATGAACTACTGTCCAAACAACAACAAAACATACATGTTGGGCATGTTGGGCATCATTGTTGTAGTGAAAGGTCGCGCGATTGAACAAAGTTGTTATTTTGACTTAGATTATTTGCTTACATTGATCAAACCATCAAACAAATTCAATTGAAAACCCATGACAATTAATTATTTTATTCTATTCCCAAACTTGAATAAACACTTCAACTTTTCCTAATCCAATTCGAATTAAATTCTTTTGATTTCAAAACACTAGAGTTGAAGAAAATGTATTAAAAAAACTAATGAGTTCAATTAGTAAACCTGATCACCATCTCAACAAATTCTTCAATTGGTAGACACTCAATTGCTTCAAGATTCAAAACTGAAAAAGTATGAAGTATGAGAGAAAACATACCAGAGAAATGTATATTGTATATATCAGATGACAATTGGAAGTCCCCCGCTGATCCAGTTATAAGCCACCGCATGATTTCGAACGTGCTCCCGCTTTGCCCTTCCTCTTTCAATACCCGCAAGATCTGCAGCTTCCCCAGAACGCAAACGTCCTGCTTCCCCAGGCTCTGCTACAACGTGCTCATCTTCTTCAGTCCATGCGTTTCCAAGGTCGGCTAGCATGTTGTGTAAGATAATACATGCACAGATCCACCTCAGGATGTGCACCATGTCAGCACAAGCGTTCAATCCCAGTCTCAAACCTTGAAGCAAAGCCCATCGAGATTTCAAGATGCCGATGCAGTGTTTGTTTTGAACCCGGGATTTTGCGACGCACCAATTGAAATCCTTATTCCTCTGGATTTCAGCAGCCTGCCCTTTATACAATGGGACCACGGTTTCTGATGCTGTGTAAGCTGAATCAGCAATTATGTATTCATCTGACCATATCATCATCATTAGCTAACATCACATTAGAATTGTGAAAGATGAGGACTAACCTTGATCAAAGAAAGCTTCCGGATGATTTGCAATCTCAGTCTTGGAATACACTGTGCTGTCAGAGCACGACCCTAGCCAACCTGTGTATGCGTAAGTAACCCTCCTGTCACAATCACAGACAATCTGGACGTTGATTGAATACCGGTGCTTCCTATCAAAAAAAACTTCCCCATCACGTCCAGGTCTTTGAAATAGAGGTACATTTGTTTCGTCCACAAACCCCACACAACCGGGAAAACCGTCCCTTGCAAGCACGTCGGAAATGGCCTTTTGTCTGGCGGGATTTGGCCATGCAACGTAGCGAGCTCCCACGTCCAAGATCGCGGTGATCACCCGGCGAGTACAGTTGATGACCGAACCACGTCCGACCTTATAGTTTCTGGCAAATCTACCTACAGAAGCACCGTTGCCGTTGCTTCCAAGACGTTCCAGCGTTATAGCCAACTGTTTTTCCACCGGAGGCTGCGAATGGTTGCCCGAAGAAACAAATGCATCATTCAATCGGATCAGCTGAAGGAGAGCGTTGAAACCTTCAGGAGTTGTTCTCACGGCCTGGCAAAAGTCCGTTCTTTGGGCTCGTAACATGTCTCCTAAGTCAAACAATGTGGGGAAAGGGACTGGGATGTGATCTTGAAGATAACGCCTTGAGATGATGTGAGCAAGAAGCTCACCCCACTGTGATTGTTCATCAAAGGCAGCATCGTAGATGTTGGCCAGTAAGAGATTATTTTGGAAGATAAGCGCCCCTTCAGTTGGCATATGAGGAATTCCTTGTTGTCCGGGCAAGCGCACCTCACAGTTGATGTGGGAGAGGATACATAGATAGGTCAAGTCGCGGATTGCCGAGACTTGTTCTGAAACTCGAGGCATGGTTGATCTGACAAAGAAAAATCCAGGATGAGGATGGTGTCAAGAGCGTCGGCAGAGGTAAGATGTTGAGTAGAACGCAGGATGAGTGAGACGACTTATCTTGTGTTGTCTTGACCCACCAAAACACCGTCATTGAAAAAAACCAAACAAAATGAGAAAAAAAAATGGCGGTTTGGACGTGTTGAACCTGGTTTGACCAGCACGTAAAACTTATATTTAAGGTGTTTGTGAACATGCAAAACCCAATTTTAAGAAGTGTCGGACCCTAAAAAACCAGATCGCCAATCTGCGTCGCGGGTGTTTGCGAGTCTCTTCTTGAACCGCCCTATTAGTACTACAACGGTCTGGAGTCAGGCAGTAGAAAAGCCCAGTTTCATCCATATTGAATATGTCCTTGAGAGAAATTTTTTTTGTCATCCTGGTGATTGCGGGTAGACTTTTTTGAATTGCTGCAAAGTCTACTGAGCCTGATTTACCGTGTGTCTTTACACTTCAAAACCTGTGTTGTGCTTGAAAGCTTTCAAGTCAACCTTTTGAAAAGCTTTGTTGATACTGTTCAGGAATCTCATTTGATCAGCTAGAGCTTTTGCCTTGGCCTGGATAAGTGGACCAGTCAGGGGGCTTCCGTGGTGCTTGCACTGGAAAACCCAGTTGGCAAGGGCAGTGTCATGCTCAGGATGATGAGCTGTCCGTCATTGCTTGCAAGAGAGCTCTGCTGGGTCCATTTTCAAATGATTTTCTTTTTTCTTGAGGATGTCTGAGATTGTAGTTTGATCAGGTATCTTGAGGAGATTGCAAGTCTGTTTTGTCCATTGAGCTAGATCTGATTGCTTCATCTTTGGACACTGTGTGTTCTTCTTGCACAGCTTCTTCTTTTGATCATTTCTCATAATCCCAGCTTGAAGAGGCTTTATCTGAGGCATATTGAGCGTTTTAGAGGAGTTTTTTGATTTTTTTGGTTTTTTTTCTGAAAAAATTCCCACATCCGGTAGCCCGTCAAACCCGGTACCAAGGGCTTCCACCAAGTGTACCAGATAGTAAAGGGTTCACTGTATCATCTTTGGAACACTTACTAATGGTTCTTTGGGGCCTTGGTTGCAACCTGACCCAGGTTTCCACTCATCCACAAATTCAGGGTCTAAAAGTAAAGAAGAGTCCCTAATATTGATTTCACTATACTCCTTACTTGCTGCAAGATGTTGACATTGCTGGTAGTTCCCATCCAAACGGTGTTTGACTTCTTGTCTTTGATGGCTGGAGCGGGTCCAAAACACCAAGGACAATTGCATGCCAACTAGTCCATCCTCAATAGTCACAGTGCTTTAATTGCAAGTTCTTCCTCAAGCCGGATCATATTGTGGTAGGCATTGATTGTTGATGGAAAAGGCTTTTGCCAATGCCAAGGCTACAAAATTTTGGTAAGAGTAAAATACATGGTCTTGGTAATGTACAAAATGCTTACCTCATTTGTTTTCTCCTCACCATAATTGAATTATTGGCGTCTAGACCCTTCTCCAACGCAAGGCAGACAGGTTGAATGACTGTGGTTGTAAATTGCCACAGCAAGTGATGTGTCAAAGCAGTCAGATGGAGAATGTGGTCAAAGGAGTCTTTGGTGTTCCACCAATATAGCCCATGTTGATCAGGCAAACCTGCTCAGGGCAATCACAGAATCTGATTTTCACTTTTTTGAGCTTTGTATTGGACATAACAGAAAAAGAGAAATATGATTGATCAGATTTAGTTGTAGAAGGACCAAAAGACCTAAAAATAGAATGTAAAGAGAATCATGTAAACTTACAGAACACATCAATGAGGTCCACACATTGACCTTTGTATCCTGGTTTGATCATACACAAGCATTTGTGATAATTGTTTTTCCATAGATTTTTGTTCCACCATTGCAAAGTTGTATCTGCACATCTAATGTAACCTATGAACATTGGGCAAAGGATGAGGTTGTAAATCACTAGTAACATGGTGGTACCCATTATATCAGTGCCAAATTGTGAGCACCCTTCTCCAAGTTGAAGGTATGCAGACCTTATACAAACTAACCTAAAGTTCAGGAGGACATTGTAAAGTGAGAAAACAAAAGATGAGCTCAAAGGCTTATGGCTAAAAGATCTTATGGAGTTTCTCTTTCCAAAAGATATTATATTACTTGTTAACCAACCTATTATATCAGTGCCAAATGGTGAGCACCCTTCTCTGAGTTTCAGGTATGCAGACCTTATACAAACTAACCTATAACCCCAAACAACATAAGAAAAGAAAACCAAGACAGGAACAGACAAACTAAATAGGATATTGATAGTTATATAGTTAGAGATCAAATATGAAATAAGTACCTAACTTTCAGGAGTGAGTTGTAAAGTGGGAAAACAAAAGATGAGCTCAAAGGCTTGTGGCTAAAAGATCTTATGGACTGCTATAGTGTATAAGAGTGTTAGCATAATGGTGAATGATATAATGATAGAAAAACAACTCACTCTCTTTCCAAAAGATGAGGAAAGAGAGATGAGTAAAGGGGAAACAAAGTAAACATGATTGAGGATGATTGACAATATGATTAGTTGGGATTCATGTACTACATGAATTCTCATCTTAGGAAAAACTCAACAAGAAACTTTACGCCTACTCAAACAACCAAAATCCTGGGTCATGATTGGCTTTCAACAGAGGTTCCACTATTTGCATTCTTGGATACAATGGATGTGATATTCATCCTTGGTTATATAGAGTAAAGTTTTGAGGATGGTTGTTGTTCTGGGGTGATTGATGTTTGTCAATGTCGTCGGGAAGTTGAAGATTGAGGAGATATTGAAATCAGCAGGAGTGGGTTCACAATTGTCTGGTGGATGACTTGGGCCAGGCTCCAACGAGAGGTGGAGGGCTTCAATTTGGGGTTTTGTCCACTGTTTTTCAAGCTTTTCAATCTCAGCTTGCTGAGGGGCAGCAGCCCTGAGTTCAGTTCAAGGTTTCTTCTTGGACCGGTTTCCCCTGTAGACACCTTAAACAATTGTTGAAGCCATGGGGGTGAGTGATACAAGTCAAAGGATCAACAACAAGCGGATCAAGTTAAAGATGATCCAAGAGGGAAAGGTAAGTAGTCAAAGATGAGATGGAGGGAGGGTAGAAAGCATGTAATTGTGGTCAAAGACAAGATGGAGGAATTATGGTGGCAAGATGCATGGTTGGGAACCAATGAAGATGGAATGGTGGTAAGGCGTAGATTGGTGGTAAGGATAAGTGGGAAAAGGGTTGAAGATGGCCCTTTAGGTATGGCCAACTGGAGATTGCAGACAGGTCTTCTGTGGGTTGAGGGGAATGAGAAGACATGTCTTCTTGGGTTCAGACTGTAGCAGACATGTCTGGTCTGATGCAGTATACAGACATGTCTGGTTAAATGAGGTATGCAGACATGTCTGCTACAGAGAGCAGACATTTCTAGTTGAATGAGGTATACAGACATGTCTGCTGACTTGTGAATTTTGACTTTTTCAATGTCAATTTTCAAAAAAATCTTAGCTGACACTGAGTGTCTTTTTTGGGTTCAAATGGTACAAAACATCTGCTCAAGTTGTTAAATCTTGCTTTTTCTTGTAATTGAAAACGGTCTGCTGGGTCTGCAAAGTCTGCATAGGGAGGTTACGGAGGGTGTACGTTTTACAGGTGCTTCTGTATGCCCAGATAGTGACGGGGCCATCTGTGCAACACAGGTGGACAGTCAAAGCAAAATATTTCCTTTGTTCAACATTTTTCTTGGGATGTTTTTGGCCCAGCATGTAAGCCATCACAAGTGTGTTTTGGAAAGTAATGAAAAGCTGCTGGCATATGAACAAGGCCCCCAAACCACCTGGAAATTTTTTTGCAGTTAGACACAGGATGTGCCATTATCTGGATATATTTCCAAAACAATCCGGCAAAATTTGATGCAGTTGTGACCAAAGTTGCATTTGCAATTTCTTTGGAAAACAGAGAACAACATTTGGTGTTTAAGGGCATTTTTGATACATTCTGATTGTTCTAGATTCTATCAGCTCCCGTGAGCTTTTAAATACCAGCAAAAGGATCAAAAATTGCTTGCTGAGTTGATTCTGAGTAAAATGCTTCAAGCAACTCCAAAAAACCGTTCAAGGACAAAGAGCATTGTATTTTTCACCAGATTATTTTTTGAGAATTTTGGGCCAAAACCGGGGCCTTAATTTCAGAAACAATTTTTGGTCAATGATTTCCCGATAAATGCAAACAATTTCACATTTGAAAAACACATCATTCTTGCAGTGTGATTGCCCAGATGATTTGTTCTATCCCCTTGTGTCTTTTCTTTTTCTGATTGGTCTTTCAATTCAATCCATATTTCTGGTGATTTTCATTAGGTTTTATATGCACTCTCCCATATGCACTTCTTTTGTTTACTTCTTATTCATCACTTCTCTATCTACTAATTCCTTCTTTTGTATCTCAGCCTCCACTTACCTTGATCTCCAATTCTCATTCAATCTTGGCTTGGTGCCCTTTCACTTCTTGATTTTTTTGAGTAATTCCTTTTCTGCCTTTCTATTTGGTCGGTCTTGTCTTGTTCTATACTAACTTTGATATCTTTGGTTTGTATTGTTCAATGTTGATTGTTATAGGTTGAGTATACCTTCATCCAATCAATCTCCACTCAAATTAAACACCTCTTCCTTTAATCCTTGAACTTTCTCATCATCCAACCAACTCAACTTTGATCCATCAATCTTTCAATTTTGATCTATCACCTTGTCCAACCATTTTGATCTTGATCTTTTGCTTTCTACTGATATCTCTGTTGTCCTGTTTTCAACTTTAAACTCCAGGATTGGACTTGTTCTTTTGACTAAGTCCCTTCTTTCATTTTGTTGGTTGTTGGACTAACTAATGATCTTTGTTTTGTATATTTTGATTTGTATCATTCATTGTTAATTGTTTCCTCAATTCTTTTGATGTAATATAGTTTCTTTATTCTTTTGTGATGATTTGATTGTAATAAATGAAACATACATAAGTTGAAATTGATCTGAGATCTATGATAAATTGAGTATTTGATTCATATTTTGGGACTTATATTTGAAGCTGTATAAAGTGAGATTATTTAGTATAGAGAAGTATGATGACAATGTGCTATAAAACTCTATGGTTGGATTTGCTTTCAACACTGTGTACCTACTGGAAGTCCCTGGGTACCAGACTTAACATAGGGTAATTTCCTTGTGGGGAAACAAATTACATTTACAGCAACCTAGGATTGAAACTGCATTATTCCAAATCAAATCTTCATTTTTCATCCTTTGGTGCTCTAAGTGCCATTTCTTTTGCCCTGAGGAAATTACTTCATGCTGATATTGTACATGGTATGCTATGAAGCAGAGAAACCCCAGCCCTAAACCCTTGCACAACAGTTACTGCACTATGAGATGTCTCTCCTTCTAGAGTGTGATGTGCAGACTCTCATTGTATTACAGGTACATTGTGCCTAAAACAATGGCTGTGCAAGCGCTCCACAACTGCAAAAAAGAGTGCAGCAGTTGCAGAATTGATTGGTGGGATTGGCTTGGGGATTAAAGATGTGGAAGTGATGAGGTAAGGTTGAGGGGTTGGATAAATTATAAAGCACCCTCAGAGTCCTGAGCAAACTCAAACAAGACAAACAGAACAAACTCAGTCTTAGATATCCAACATGAACAAGCACTAGGGATATATGAGTGCTGAGGTTTGTGTTTAATGAAAGAAAGCTTGAATGATGGGGAACAAACTTTTCACAGTACAACAGGTATATATAGGAGAATCAATGATCTGATACAGTCTGTGGTTAGGTTAGTTTTGTAAGACAATACTTGTGAGATATTCATCACAATACATAGATACTTAATAATAAAATAAGAGAGATATATAAGAGAGGATATCCCTCCAACAAGTTTCACACCAGTGAAATCACAAATGGTGAGGTGATGGTGGGATTGGGTACAGGTTATGTTGAGCAAGTGGTGGACTTTCTTGCAGGTGGTGAGGTGATGGTTCCTAGTAATGGAGTATGTAGTGTAATGGGGAAGGACTCATGAATTTTGGGAATTATGGTAAGAGCTCTAATATTAAATCAAGAGGTTGACCTGATAGGTCTACAGAGTGAATCTGTGAATGTCTTTCTTTCTTTGGATAGTTTAGTCAAAAAAGAAAGGAGCACAGGTGCATTCATAAGAAAACAGGAAAGGATATCAGTGTAAAGTGCCCTTCAATGGGAGTTGGTTTCAAAAAAAGGCCAAAATTAATTGATTGCCTCAACATATCCAAGCACAGTAGAAAGATAGGAAGACATTTTGAGCACATTGAAAAACAGTGGGCCAGCAAATGCAAGAAAATACAAATCCCATCCAATACAAAAGACTAGGTGGTATGAAGCACACCATAAAGCATGTCAGTATCATGCCTAGAGACCCTTGAATACTTTATGAAGGCATAGATGATGTGGACAAAAGGTGCAGACCACATGAATAAAATTGGAAAAGTGAGATTACACGGTCTGTCAACAGGTCGTCAAACCTCAAGAACAAAACTAATAAAGAAGTAATGATGAAAGAAACATGAGCATCGATTGATACCAATGAGCGAGGAAGCAAATGTTTTGCGGATGTATAGAAAAACCTAAGACAGGACAACATAGACGAAAAGATGAGATAAGACGCTTCGATCGAATCAAAAGGAGTGAGATGACGAGTGGCCTCAGTGAGTGTGATGATTAATTAATTGGTTCGGCACATGAACCCAATGTTGAGATTACCATTTGTACATCAGGTACATCAATGGCTGCCTTGAGAGGGAGCGCTCTTGCCAGAACGTTCAGAGGGAGCTTGACTTGTCGCATCCGCGGCGTGAGGCGAGTAAAGAACTCTCATACCGCCAGATCCAGTCGAGTTGCCTTGCTTGCCCTTGATGCTGTATTGACGAAGGGCTTCGTCCGGACTCAAAGCGGAAAGGTTGGAAATTCGTCTCATGCCGGCTGACATGCCAGTACTCTGGGAAGATGCCTGTGATTCTTGAGACGATTGCCAGAAAGGATTGTTGAACAGCGTTGCAGGGTTGGTGGCGTCACCAGACGAGACAGCCTGCTTACGAGAGAATGTTGGCATCTGTAGACATAGGGATAGGGTCATTCAGCAAGAACGCAGGTTAGGAGGGGGCGATAAACAAACATACAGGCTCTGCAGGTCCAGAAGGCTCGCCCGCGCTGCCAACTTCGAAACGCAAGTTACTGGGGTTACGATTTGCACTAGAGGTAGAGGCGGTCGACTTCGTAAAAGCCTTGGCATTGACACCAACTCGTCCCAAGGCTGAAGGACCTCGCTCTTGAGTGGGACTTAAGATAAGCTCGACAGGGGTATCATTAGGCTGAACAGGACTAGTCTTGATACTGAGAGACGACTTGGCGCTTCGTGGAGGAAGTGGGCTATCGGCAAAAGAGACGGTCGACTTGCGATGCTGAGACATTTCTGGGCTGAAGGCGTGACTGAGACGGGTTGGCGTGTTGGCCACGAAGGATGCACGTGAAGGGAGCGAAGCAGAGTGACGGTACATTGATGCAACGCGAGCACTGTCGGGACGAGGTATGACGGGATCTGTTGGTAATCTGCCAGCCTCCCAGCTTGCAACGTTGGTAGCAGACGACATTCGTTGGTCGACAAACTGACTCCATCGTTTGCTTGCGGCTCCACTTCGACGACGAGAGATAACGATGTAAGCCGCGATGAGACCGGCAACAGCGAGTAAAGGTACCAAGACAGCAGCTGCGATCGATCCACCAGCAAGTCCGCGAGAGTGTGCCTTGTTGATGACTTCGACACTAGGACCACCTGATTGAGTTTTAGCCTTCTCAGCGTCAGGTACAGAGTCGGGAGTGGTGCCGTTGAACTCGGCAAAGAAGGTAGGACCGGATCCAGAGCCAGCCCAGGCGGGTTGATCGGCACCAGTGATGACCAACTGGAGAGTAGCAGCATTGGTACTGTTCCACCAGGAGGGGATGAAGGAAGTGGTGAGTTGACCATCGGAGGTAGTGACAGACTTCCAAAGATGAATCGGTTGAGCGGCGTCGACTGATTGAAGGTATATGTCGAGCGCTGTGATGGATTGGAATAGAGGTGTTCAGTGAGCTTGAAAGGGGGAGAAGGGGATAAAAGAGAAAGGAAACTAACAATCGTAAGTGGTAAGACACTTTGGGTCCCACTTCAAGGTCGTTTGCGCATATGCTTCAATCACATCACTAGCAGCGGGTGAGAGGTAAGTTTGACAAATCGAAGAGTCTCGTTTCTGATGACGATGAGGTTCAGAGTGAGAGAAAGAGGAGTGAAAGTGAGACATTTGTAGAGAAGGAATCGATTGAAAGGTTTTGATTGATTCAGAACGAAAGGAATGGTATCTGATTTGTTTTGATTGAAAAGATGATGAAGTTGAAGAAAACCCTTGAAAGTGATTACTCTATAAAGGAGAGAAGAGAAAGTATTCAAGGCACAAAGCAATCGATCAGGTTCACCCCTTTGGTCTTGATAAGGTCTGGAATTTGAAATCAGGCAAACAGGGCGACGCTTGGGCTTTGTAGTAAAAGAAAGGAAGAGAAAAGTGAGATGAGTTCAGAAAGAAATAGGGAGAAAGTGATGAGAATCAAAATAAACCACCGTTTTAAGACCAAACTTCACATTTCAATTAAATTCTAACTCACATACAGTTTTTCTTTATTCACCTGAACCTGTTTTCTCTTCCTTACTTTCTCACCTAGAACATCCCATGGCAGTCAAATCGAATATCATATATCATTCAATGCTTTGGTTGTCACGCATACATGTGACTTGAAAAGGAGATTCTCTTAATCACTTTCCTTAATATCTGATATCGCCCTGATATCATCGAGCTTGAAGTTTGGTGGGTAGCTATGTATGCGTGTTGGCAAGCATATGTACCAGACGACCTGACAAACAACATTCTTCATCATCAAGATCAAAGCCGTCTGAATCCTGATATCAAATCTTACAGTCATGATGCTCAATACCATGGTTGATATTCACATCGAGTGCCTGATGAGTATGATCTACACATCATTCTCTCGATTGAAATTAAAGTAGTCTTTCTAGTAATGAGAAATTCTCTTGTGCCAGCTCTTTTGCCTTGCACATGCTAATATAACACTTAGGAACAATTACTCAGGAAGAAGGTCCAAAAAATTCATGAGGCGTAAATTGGCAAAGTCGTCAAATTCAGAATTGATGTATGTAGCTCGAAATGAAGCTGTTTGTGCACACAGACACATGACGAGGCAAAAGGCTCAGCAAGGAGATCTGCATCAATCTCTTTCTGTCCACATTTCCTGCTCCTTAGCCGGTTTGGATTCGCGCTTCTCACTAGCTCATAGCGAGCGCACCTAACGCTACCTACCAAGCGCCTACCTCTGAAAACCCTTCCGTGTATCGAAACGTGCTCATAAGTATGTATCTAACTTCGAGTCAAATATACTTAACAACATACATTTTTTGGATAGTTTCACCTTATGTTAATAAATGAGTCCCTACGACTTGTTTTATCGATCTGATTCAGGGGTGTGTGAAGTATTGACTTGATACTTGGTAGATCGGATGATCTCAAAGACAAACTTATTCAACATACATAGAGTAACACGCCGTATCCCTACAAGAATGTGATTGACGATCAAAGAGAAATCTGTATGTGGATCAGTTTGACGTGCATCGGTTCATGTATACGCTGAAGATCACAAATTCTGGAAGACAGATGGTTTTCCATATCCTCTGCCTGGCCGGCTTTCAAATACCTCTATCGGTAGGCCTACCTGGATTTCAAATTCAAGACTAACACAGTCGAATTTTTGTAGTTCTTATTACTCATTGAATGGATATATTTTCTTTGATGTGTGCTAAACCCTCTTGATAAATAAATCCAATCAAACTTGCTATATCTAAAGTATCCTCTGCTGCGTCTCATCACCAAACTCACCATACCATCAGGATGATACTTCTTGATTGTAAAAAGCTCGGCTAAGTTTGTAGTATGAAAATAAGTCAAGTGGCAAGGATTAAAAGTAGTATAACTACGTTGATAATTGACAATTTGACAATCACGTATGAAAAATACGCGGTCTTTTGGTTCAAGTGTTTCCACACGCCTTCCTTTCAACAGCATAATGTGCACATTTGACTTAGATAAGCTTGAGGGTCTTCAACTTCTGACTCTCTCAGTTCCGCTTCCTCATTGTAAGGTACTTATGCTCATACCCGACCTTATATAGTCAGCCAATCTTTTCCCATTCTCATAGTTCTGTTGTGTGTTGCTTTGGGTGTAAGACTTAGGCTGCTGAAAGTCTTGAGTTGAAACTCAAAGGCGCATTTTTTGCGCCGCGCCCTTTTTTCAAGATATCCCTCACCCTATACTCGTCAAGAATTACCGCCATTTCAAGATGAACGTTCTTCATCTGTTAGCCAATCAACGTCGGCATTCGAGCCATCTTCCAATAGAATAATACTTATCCTCTCTTCTTAAATTTCCCCGCAATGGATTAATGGAAAGAATTGTTGCATGAATAGTCTGTCTTATGAAGACCAAAGCAAAAAGTCAAAGTGCCGCATTCAAAAACCCTATCATTGGGCTAAACTTAATATGTACCATCTGGTGTCATTCTGTCTCTCATCATCTACGAGGAGATGAAGAAGAGGCGATGTGTCAGACTCAAGTATGCAGTCACATGATCACGACTGTGAGTGTGTAAAAAAAGCAACATATATGAAGAAACTTCTCAGAAAGGGTCATCATAGACAACATTTTTCACGTCTCAATTGGAAATAGGCTAGATAAGAGGAACACTTTTTTGGATATCAAAAGGCTCAAAAAGATCAAAAAAAAACAAGTTACAATCCAATTCCATATTTCAAAATCAAAGTTTAAGAACCTATCATGTAGTTCAATCAAATTTAATTACAAGACAAAGGCGAAAACAAATTCCAAAAAAAAAATCAAACAAATCTCAGAAAAAACAGTCAAATGAATGAAGAAGAAAATCAAAAAAAGAAGAGAGACAGATGTTGTACTGATGTGATGCTCTGAAAGAATGAAAGAATGAAAGAGAAAATCCGAAATTTAAACAGAGAGATCTCAAATCAAATAGATGAGAGATGAAAAAAATAAACCAAAAGTTTAAATCGATAAAGAAAGATTACAAACACTTCAATTGTGAATGGGAAAAAAAGAAATTCAAGAATATACAAGGATGGAGAAATGAAACAAGATGAATCAGTGTAAGTGATTTGAAATAAGTTAAATTTGAAATCCAATGATTCTAATCTGTTAATCGAAAGAAAAGATCTAATCTATAACCAAAGGTAAAGTGTGATAAGTTTGTTCTGATCAGTTTTCAATCTTGAGATCTTCAAGATTAGATGAGACTAAATCAATCAGTTGATAATCTGTCTCATTCTCCTCTTCCTTCACCAATTCCCAATCAATCACTTCATGAATCTCATTGAGATCAAATGAGTTTGGTAAAGCATTCACCCAAGCTTGAATCTCTTCTCGCTTCTTAACATACTCAATAGCTTCCTCACGCCATTGAGTAAGTTGAGAACGAGGGTTGTTTTCAGGATGTAATGGAGTAGAGATTGAATTAAATTTGATTTCTCGATCGCTACAGACTGATTCATTAAGTTTGATTTGTTTAAAATGACCAGAATCAGATAAAGCTCGATTGAATTTAGGAATTTGATGAATTTGAGGTTTTAAATTAAAGGTTTGATTCGAATTTAAGGTGATTAAATTGATAGATTGTTTTGAATTAGAATTGGTAGTAGTCGAATTGGGTGTTAAAGTTGAAAGATCTTTAGAATTATCTAAATTCAAATTCGTCAGATTCTTTTCAATAAGCCAATGCTGAGTTGAATTGATTGAATGCTTTTGAACCACTTTCAAGTCAGCAGATTGAAGATGTTGATTTAAGTTGGATTCAATAACCTGACTGATCATTCGATCAAAATTGTAACAAGTCATCGGATTTGATGAAAGACGAAGATTAGACTTCATCTCATTCTCTTGACCTTGATCAATTTCCTACAAAACAACACATTGTAGAACAGTTTTAATATCTTTGTAAAACGCTATAACGGTGTCAATCAAGATAAGAAGTTTAATGAAGTTTTACCACTTACGAATTGATGATGATTTGAATGAGAATGTAAAGATGAAGTTGGCATGAATGAAAGACTAGGATTAGCGTTCATGAGTGAAATGATTGAAGTGAATGATGTAATGGTTCTTGTTGTGTGTTTTTGTATTTGAGATTCAGTTGAAATTGAATATGCAATAGCGAATAGAGTAGTGAGAGTTAATTGAGAATAGTTTTGATTGAAGTGAAGTGAAGTTGATTTGATGGTGAACTTGAACGGGTTAAAGCCGGAAGATTGTCTCATCCACTCAAAACCTCAATCGCTTCTCACCACCTTCATCAATCATCAGTCTGAATCGTAAAGTAAAGTGAGATCGGATGTTGTATGGTAAAGTATCATGCGCAGATAAACTCAATCTGTCCCTTGATCAAGGAATGAGACCAGTCAGAACAGGCTAGAACAGGTCACCGCACCTTCAGGGCAATCGCTACGGAGTTTCGGGCACTTGGCCCCGAAAGATCAATTGCACTTCGTAGTATCCTATCAGGCCGATTGACCTTCCTCACCCTCGACTTATTGACATCCTCAACTCTGTGTCTGAGTGCTAATCATTTGATACAACTTTGTCTCGAGGTAGACCAAAATGAAATGATCAATGGAACTTGATCACCTCACCAGTCTGCTGGATGGGCAAGATGAGAAAATATGAATCAACTCTTACTACGATTTGACCTTCTCATGCTTTCCATTTCGATGAACTATTCTTAGAAATCAAACTATAATTCAAGAAATCAAGAGGGAGTCACATACAACAGCATTCAAAAACCAAAGATCTACAAGTTCATTTGAGCATGACTATGGTGAGTGTATTATGATGTTCAACATATCAGATGTGCTATGCATGATTAAATAGATAAACAAGTCTTCTGCATGTGGTCAAATCCGTAACGGTCTTGAGTGGTCGAATTTATTTCGAAAGGACTCTCGCAAATCTAACACTTGATCCCTGCACGAACACCTTTAGAGAGCTATGCAGGAGTTGGTAAAGACATATCAACCAAGGCCAGATCTTTGAAGAAATCCTTGATCTTGGTTTTTTGTCTTCTGAAGGAAGAAGAAAATCATCAGAAAATGTCACATGTGAATGAAACATTTAGATCAAAACAGATTGACCTCTAAATCAGTCTTTTGTTTCCAGTGATGCTCAAACAAACACTCTGTTCAAATCTTTCCAGCCATCAAGTTCCTTAACATCTCGCGACCCGTTATACGAGTAGTATGCCAAAGTGTGATAAAGTCGAGAGTTGAGAAAAACCCATCGGCAAATCCAAAAGGCATCATCGGTGGTATCCAACCTGAAAAGGAAATCCAAAGTACGTCTTAAAACCTTGAAAAATGAAAAACACAGTGAACAAGACCATTCACCTTGTGCAAGTTCTAATGCCCAACATCCTTCTGGCATCTTATATTGTCTAACTTCACCTCTTGGAAGATAATTCACAGATCCTTTTACATATTTTTCAGCTTTTAGTGAATTAGCTTTCATCACCCATTGTTCACCTTCGAGTATATGAAAGTAATCATCTGCAGTATGTCTTCCAGTGTGACCTTCTGTACCGATCGAAGTTCCAAAGATGATCAAATATTCAGTGATCGATGCGTGTAAGACATACATTGACCCCATCGCTCCACCTGCATTGTTGAAAACCCAATCAGGATGTTCAGATTCTAGACTCAAAGGTCCTAATGGGAACGGATCAACCGTGATATGACGAGATGAATGTTGGGCTTGAAGAGTAGTGGCTATATGATGAATAACACCGCTTGTCGAATTCGGGTAAAGTTCGATTGCTTCTTGAGCTAGTAGATGAATTTGACTTGGATCAAAGATGTACCATTTAGACTGAATGCAGAATGACAACAAAAATGATCAATTTTAGAGTGGTTCAGTTTTTTTTGTTTTGAGGATCTAGAAATAGTGTATGAGTTACTTTGATTGGATCGATCCAATAATAAAATCCTATCAGTAAAGCTGAAAAGATTGACAAGAGTAGACCAATCTTATTGAATTGATTTAATAAGAATCGTTGATTTGATTGTTTTTGTATATGAATAGTTTTATTTTTAACTTGTGGTAATCTATGATTGACTGATATTGATCTTTGCATGGTTTCCTTTTCCTTTTGATTATCCTTGGTTTGTTTTTTCTTGTGGGGTTTTCTTTG
The DNA here is from genome assembly GCA_022264835.1 of Melampsora americana. NCBI lineage: Eukaryota > Fungi > Basidiomycota > Pucciniomycetes > Pucciniales > Melampsoraceae > Melampsora > Melampsora americana. The sequence continues at coordinate 3,069,105 of JAIFHY010000003.1, read as the reverse complement.
AAAAGTCGATCAGAAAGATTGAAAATGTAGGATCGAATCCGGAATGGTTGTTCGCAAAACAAATCTGCCAATCCCGAACCTGACCAGAGCCCTCGGCTGAAGCATCAAACCTCGGGGTCGGAAGCGCGTTCTCGGGTAAGTTATCTGCTACCATACTTATATTTACCCCAAAGCTCACTTCTCTCACCCGCTCAGGGGTGATTAAGTATGAGTCAGCGTCATGACCAACATGATGGTGTTTGACCTGTCCTCTCCGCCTATCCAAGATATTTTGGATGTTGCCAAATTTTGTCTTATTGTGTCCTGCAGTCATCTCCTGCTTCATTTTTCAAACTCATTGTCTTATCTTGTCCCAGGACTCTGGAATGCTCTTATGGAGATGTGTGAAAATAATGTACTTGTTTTAGAGTTCTTTGGGACAAAAATCAGGTTTGTTTGTGACAAAAAGTGTTTTTTGGCCAATTTCTACCCAAAGGTGTGTGTAGTGAAAGTGGATGTGAAAGACTCATAGTCCTCACTTAAAGGCAAGTTCTCACTTCGGGAATGGGGTTTACAAATGCCACAGCTGTGGACTTGAATGTTCTGGAATATAAGTAATTGATTCATATTAACTGGCTTCAGAATATTGAAATGAAGATCAGACTACATTCCTTGAGGAATGTGCACAAGACACAAATCAGAATGTAATGATAGAACAGGAATATTGGTAGAAGAAGAACTGACTTGGGAGATGTGAAATAGAGATTAGTCTCAATTCCCCAAGGATCAAGTGTAGAATTGAAATTAACAAAGCCCTATCTACCTGGCAATAGGGCTTTGGGAAGCTAAGTGTAGTGTGGAGCTTTGAGACATTATCATGGTGGAGTTTTGAGGTGTGTCATTTTGATGTATGTGCCATGAAAGGTCATTTTTTCACCTTCTGGGATCACATTTTGGCCTGTTCCACCGGCAAGGGCTTATTGGCAGCGGCAAAATTAAAGAATAGTCATCACAACAGGAAAATATCATGTAAGTTTACATCACCACCACACATCCTGGAATGCTGACCAACATAAGAGAAGTGTAAGCTGTGTCTGACACTTCCAGGTTGGATTCCAGAAATCATGAGCCACACAAATTTCAAGTCCCACTGTGGGCCAACGGTAAGACTCTCTTTTTTAAGTGGTTCATCAGCCCCTGGAGCTTCTGGGCTCATCTGAAACGCATGAGCTGATGGTTGGTGTGTTCTTCCCAAAAATCTGCCAAATGGGTGCTTCAGATTTTGAATTTGCACAATCAGACATTGGTTTGGCTTGTGCTGTGGTGGAACCCTCTGTAAAAGCATATAATGAACTGGCAGGTGTATAAATACCAAAATGGGTTTTGAACCGCTCCTGCTTACATATTGGTGCTAGGTGCACTTCCTGGGTTTTGAATACACTCTGTATGACACATCCAAACCCTAGGGATCGTGAAGGATCTGACCTCAACAAGAGGAAGACTGTCAACAAGGATGCTTATTGAGCAAGCAAACCAACATGCAACAATGATGAAATCAATGCTACAAGCTGATTACATATGTTTTACATATGTAGGACAGCCCCTAACAATAGTGATCAAGTGGAAGAATAGCAGAAAATGATCAAGTCCGTGGCTACTGACTGTAAAAGGGCTCAATATAACTTGTAAGTGCTTTTATAGGATGATAAGGACAGGTCAATTGATTGGTAAAGCTATTGTAACTTGATTGCTTATTGTAAAGGATTCAGAACCAAAAGAAGAGACAAGGTCAAGGGTTTATATACCCCCTTGAGTGGAAGAAACCAACTGATTTCTGAAGTCTCCCTTCAATTTGTATCCTCCAACTTACCGCAAACCCTGGTGCAGTGGAATGTAAGTTTATTTCTCAACTTTTTTTGTAATGAGTCTCACTGATGCACATCTGTTGGTGATCTCCAGACTTTTTACATGTCACAAACACTTCTGGTCTATAAGCTTGTCAACAAAAAAACATGCATTTGTGACAAGTGCCAATGCATGGAAGGGTTGGTCACTCAAATACCAGAACAACTCCACTCAAAATTGTGGTTTTGGAGCAATTTTATAGTGCTGTTTACTTTGCTATGTGTCCAACAGCATGTATCAGAGTGACTTTCCTGCTCACAGACACCCAAAAATCCAACAGTGGAAAAAATGGTCCACAACCCAGTGGGGCTGCACACTCATTGCTATATAGTGGGCACAAAACCCTGCACTCAGGGGCTGAAGGCTTCTTCAGCATATCACAGAGTCAGACCAAGCCATATCCTTTCAGCAAAACATCAGTCATGTAACCCACTGAATCATTGCAGTTACACTGGGTTCTGAGCTTGGAATTTCCAAGACTAGTATTGATTGTGTTGAAATAGTAATATTTAAAATTTCTGCTTTGAGTCCTGCATAACTATCCCTGTCATTTCAACAGTTCTGCGTGACTAAAGGTGTCTACAGTCCTGCGTGACTTTCACTTCATTTTTCTCATTTGATTTGTCTGCTAAGCAACATGTACATCATGTGATATCTACGCTTGTTCTTTCTCTATATAATCCTACTAGAACAGCTTAGGAAAGGTGCTTTTTCTCTTAACCTTTCCTTTGTTTCTTAATCCGCTGTTCCAGGTAGGAAACAGTCTTTCTCCTTTCTTCTATATGTGTTTATATACTTAATTTATTTCACCTTTCCTTTGTTTCTTAATCCGCTGTTCCAGTTCCAGCATTGAAAGCTAAGAGGTTGTGAGCCCATTGGCTGCTGCCTGAAATCTTCCTTTGTTTCTTAATCTACTGTTCCAATTCCAGAATTGAAAGCTAAGAGATTGTTGGTTTTGGCACATATGATTATATTGGAGGTTCATGTAACATTCAAGATTCATATTTTGGTGTTTGTCTTGAGTGAGCAAGGTCTATGACATTGAAGCTTAGTTATTGAGGACAGTTACACAAGAACAAAAAATATTGCCTGCTGATGAATTGCAAGTACAGCCAGTGACAAAAAGTTCATGTACCTCAACTACATATCTAATAGTGCAGTGGGGTCTATGAGGATTTTTATCCTCAAGGATCTTCTCCATACCTCATCCAAACCTCTTAGAAAATAAGGACCTGCACCCTTTCTCCCACTCAAAAGGCCTCTATTGTTTTGAATGCACCAAATTGGGATACCTGGCACTCAAATTGCTAAGAAACTCAGGCATCCCAAGTCTACTGTCTACACAGTAATTGCGAATGAGCACAAAGAACATGTATCAACCACCTCAAAAACCCTTGGAAGACCCAGGAAATTCTCAGAGCGTGATCAGCAAACTTTGAAGAGGATTTTTAAAATAAAGCAAGCCTTCAAACAATCTGATCAGAAATTTGCCAACTTGGATTTAAATCCTGAGTCGCAGTAGTAAAGCCTTGTCTCAAGAGCCAACATATTCAAAGGCGTCTCCAGTTTTCTAAATAACACAATGATTGGAAGTAGGTCATATGGACCAATGAATCATATTTTGAAATAGGAAAGCCTGTGAAGAGGGTTCAGGTGTGATGTAACCCTGGTGTGATGTAACCCTGGTGAAAAATACAACCAAGACTGTTCAGCTCAAGTTTCAGGAGTGGACAAACTTCAGCAATGATCTGGGGCATGTTACCAGCCAAAATATTCTTGCCAATGATCATAATGCCCCCAGGACGTCGATCTTGACCCATTTTGTCAATTTGATCTATCAACACATCATTGAACCATTTATCAGCACACCTGATTGTCCACGTTATCTTATGTTCATGGAGGATGGAGCCCCGGTACACACAAGTAAAGTGGCAAAAGAATGGAGGGATCAACATGCAATTACAAAGCTAGATTGGCCAGCAAAAAGTCCAGACTTGAACCCAATCGGGAACCTGTAGAACTTAATGGACAGGAATCTTCCTGAAAAGCATCAGCCTCAAACAGTTCAAGGAATGTATGAAGCCCTGTATACCAAGTGTCGAGCAATCCATCAGAGCAAGCTTCAAGCGTTGGTTGAAACCATGCCTGATTGGATCAAGGCTGTGATCAAGGTGAAAGGTAGACACACTTGCTGTCATAAATTGTTGTATTCCAGAGTGTACAGTACAGTTACAAATGCTGAAATTTGATCATAGATACTCTGATGAGTGGCCATCCAGACCACGCACTTTAAGGTATAGAAGTACATGAGATGTGGAGTACAATATGCTTTGTGAGAGTTGCCAAATTGGTCAGTTATAGTACACGTACATAAACTTTTTGTCACCGACTGTACAATAATTGAGCCCAGATTTGTGAGTATTTTAATTTTTGAACTGTGTGCAGTTTGTGCAACTAATTCATATGTCACTAGAAAAGTTGAATCAGCTGACCTGATCCCAGATGATATTTAATATGATTCACTAACTCCAACTTTGACAAGAACAAAAACCACATAGACACAAAGGGCACTTGTATGAAATGTTGAATTCAGTCAGACAAAAGTGTGTTCAAGCTAATTCTCTTTCTTAAACTTATATAATATGTCCTCCTTTGACTATTTTGAGCTGTAACCTCCAAGACATTGTGATCCAATTTCATAAGTGACCCCTGAAATAATTTGCAACAAATATCCCTTGCATCCTGAAATCTCAGGTGCCCTTTGCTGACAAAACCTTAAACAGGTCATCCGAGGACACCAGACAAGGCTTTCTTCAGGCTCCAACCCAAGACAGCATCTGATCTTGTACATCTCATCCAACAATATGTGACAGTGTGGATCAAAAATCTCCAAAAAGGTCCTATAGGCTCTTTGCACACTTGCATTGATGTTGGGTTAATCATGGTGTTGATTCAACACAAATCATTTAAAATCAATGTACCTATCTCTAGTAGCAAGGATGGTATGGCTGAAAGCGGTGAAAAAGTGTTGCACTAGACCAAGAAAATTGGGAGCCCTGCCTTCTCACCAGACCTGGCTTATAATGTGCAAGTATCTTCATCAGGCGCCCAATCTTGTGCAGATCATCTGGGGAGACTTGCTCAAGTTTAGCCCAAGCCAACAAAGCCTCATAAATCAAGAATAAGATTTTCTCAAATGAAGATCAAAACCAATAGATTTAACCCAAGAACTTTGGTACAAAAAAGCCAAGACCAAGGACCACAACCCAGCTCCAAACATGTCTTTCAGTGTCAAGAATTATCCTAAAATCTGGATCACAAAAATCTCATAAACTATAATCTAAATATTCCCAGAATGTCAGATCACTTGCATTGCAGATGAATGATAGAAGAGACAAAAACCTGGTGATTCAACCCAATTCAAGAATATGGGGGTGAAGGAATGAGTTGAGATAAGTTGAAATCTTGTCAAATGTAAGTTGTTGAGATATCATAGCTGTACTTTCAAACACCTTGCAGGCAAGACAGGCCCTTGCCAATCTTGAATATTAAACAGTCAAGGAACACATATATAAGTTCAAGTTCAGTACTTGGACTATCACCTCAATACACCATCCATGAAGACTGAACTGATGTTTGACTCCACCACTTTTCCATATGTAGTGCATCCTTTATCTTGAAAATCCAATGAATGTCTATGACAGTATGGGTATGGGCGGGTTCAGGTGATACAGTCTAGCTCACAAATGCCAGGTATGTGTATAGAGGGGTTTGATGGCAAACGGTCAAATCTTTCGAGTCAACATCACCATGGACCAGGAGTAACATCAAGCTCAACTTGTTTACTCATACAAATCAGCAACTATCAAACCATTTCCTGTCACAATCAAAGTACAAGTAAGTCATTCCAACTTTATAAAATGATGAAAGCTTCGATCTGAATCAATCAATCTAACTGTGAATGAAATTTAAAACCTGTTGATTCAGATGACATCGTTCTTCATGATGAATCGCATGATACTTTTTGTAAATCGACTTCAAAGACCATTCGGTTCGGATTTTTGCAACCGTCTATCAACCTCTACAAATTCAAATCATGTTCAGACTTCAAATATTTCATCACCTACCTCATCAGGAACCAAAGTAGACCTAAGTTTAGTCAAACGGAAATTGATAGATATACTTGAAGAAAAAGGACCAATCTCACGAAGAAAACTTTATGATGATCATATGTCAACTTTATTTCCAGTAGAAGCTTTTACTCCAAACCAACCACCTCGTCCACTTTGGCTAAGAACAACACCTGAACCGCCACCAGTTTATTTAACAATGAGTAAATTCAAAAAAGAAGTCTTAGGTTCATTAGCAAGAGAAAAATTGATTGGAATTGTTACAGTTTTTAAAGTCAAAAAAGCATTAGAAGTTTTAGATTTACAAGGCGGGTTGAGAAAGAAAATTGAAGATGCGATTTCTAATGAACCGGTCGATGGTCATGTTTGTGTAACTGGTAAATGGTGGCGTGAGTTTATGGGGAAAGTTGCAATGGATTCAATGGCTCAAGCTCAAACTAGATCACTGAGAAAACCCATCAAAAAGTCATCATCTAAAAGAAAACATCAACAACAGAGGAGATAAAATGTATATAATGTATTCTATATGAATCTTGAGAAGATTTTGAAGTAATCCGGCTTATCAACCCATGAAATCTAAAAAAAATCGACATCATCGTGTAGTCCCAAAGGGTTGTTGGCCTCTTCGATGATGGCCAACACTTTTGTGCGATTGAATCAACTTCATTCTATTGCTTGATATAAATACATATCTCTAGTTTTAAATACACTCAAAATATAAAATGATCTTAAGGGCTAAACCTGATCAATGATCCAACCGACTTCTGCAACTTTCCCCAAAGACTCAAAGGTATTCGAATCCTATGATGCTTTGACTGGTTCAGTCTTATCTTCCTTCAATGAAGACTTTGAAAGATTCTCATCTTCATCTTGATCATCTTGATCGTTCTCACGCCTCTTACGTTGCCGTACCTTAGCTCGTTTTTTGTTGCGAGCTTTTTGCCATTTAAATTCCAATTTGCTTTTACCCGGATTGAGAAATAAATCAACCTGAGAATTATAAGTTAAATAAATCATTCAAAGGGGCATATCAGTGGATGGATGTTGTCCAGAATGTTATTTGATGAGTCGTAAGAACCTTTTCATTTAAAATCTTTCTTGCTTCTTTTCGATTCGATTCACGTGATCTTTGTGCATGACATTGTACTCTAATTCCAGTCGGTTTATGAATCAATGAAACTGAAATACTCAATTCTAAAAAAATACAAAAACAATCAAGAATCATTGTCAACGAATTTTGTTTTCGTAAAGCAATGAACTAAAATCAATGAAATAATTTTGAAGACTTAAACTGTTGATAGCTTGACCACCTGGACCAGAACCTCTTACAAATTCTTCAACAAGATCTGACTCATTTAATTTTTGAATTTTAGGTAATTTACTCGGTAAGAATAAAGTTGATGTTGTTTGGATTGAACGAATTTGAGTTTGATTGAAGGAACTCAAGATTAACTTGAATGATTGTTTCATGATTGAGATATAATTATACATGATTTGATGGATTGGTGATTGTCTTGATTATTCTCAAATGTCTTGCATAGATTGAAATTCTTTCGTCTTGATGTCCATGATATGACTTACTTCTCATGAGTTAGGCGTATGTACTACGGACATATGTGCCCAGGCAATATAAGCCGGAGGCTGAGGAGCAATATTGGCAAATCATCATCATTACATCGGGTCTTTGCGGAGCATATTACGGTGGCTGTGGAGCGCCAACCGAGTCAAACCCCGAAAATATGAAAATTTCATATGAAACTCCCCTCAAAAGCCCTGTTGAGCCAATCCCGACCCTGAGTCCGTGTTTTGCGCTTCATCACTCTCAATGTGTGCTCAGTGACAGGCTGCAAGGATCCGAGTTGATCCACAACGTTTCTTTTTCCATATGATCTATGAAGTGTGTATTTAACCTCATTGTAAGTAAAATCCTATCAAAGTTACAGTAGTAGGTATTTTGTCTTTCAAGCAATTGTAGTAAGAAAGCTGGGTTGTGCTGGCTGTTTGGAAAAACACTTCAAACAAATTAATCACAACCCCAATATAACACTGTAAGGAAGGTGATGATGATGTTTGTGTGAAGTTGTTCTAGATGATACTTGTGATGAAGCTTCCAAAAACGATTATTTGATGGAAGGCAATATTCAATGAAGGGATTTCTTGGTTGGAGGTGATGAGCTAAGAGTTGGGATAGGCTTGACAAAGCTTTTGAAGGATGTTTCATGTGTTTTCCTTTGAATTTGAAGGTTTTGACTCCTTTGGCATTCCACATTCACCATAGCATACACACCAGCCAGTAGGTGAGGGAAATGAGGAGAGATAGGCAGTCTTAAATGTTAAAACACATATCACTCACAAACCAAAATTAAAGAGGGTTAGAGAGGTGTGGCAAAAAATCCACCAAGCAATGGTGAGTTTTAACATTCTTAACTTAACACCTCATGGGGTGGACAGTGGACACTAACAAACTACAAAGCTAGATATGACACGCTTGACAGCAACACAATTCATGTAAAACCAGAAGTAATAAACACAAAATAAGAGGTAAAAAATATACTAGATCCTTCAATAAACTCAACAAGGGAGGAGAGGGAGGGATTAAAAAATAATAATCACTATTCAAGATAAGTGAAAATGATTTGTGAGTGAAAAAGAGAAGAATTATTTAGGCAAGATGATTTGATGGAAGAGTGGTAAAAAGCTCATGACATCAATAGATCATCTTAATCTGGATAAACCTATCTGATGTGTTGGAACAAGATTGTAAAGTCCTGTTACATCAACATTCCTATCTATTAATAACAAGTGACCAACTTCAATGAGTACTCTTGTTGCAAGGCCAAGGCCCTGAGACCTGGGCCCTCCCCTGTTTGGGTTTGGCCTTGGAGAGCAATTCCAGACCCAAAGCTAGATATGTGAAGCGCTTCAAACACTTGGCTATAGCCCTCAGCAGATACAGCTGGTAGACATAGCCTGAACCGACCAGTGTGAGACTTATCTAACATCACTTGTAAGTGGGACTTACAATAATGATATGCACATTCTTAAAGCTTGAGCTTATGTAATGGCTCATGGCCATCATTTAGTCTCTCCACACCGGAGGGACTACATCTGGTAGAAAAAATATATTGTAATGTAGCTTATTTGACCAAATACAGCCAACTTCTCAGGCTGAATTTCTGGTTTATGGGGTAAGTCTCTTGCTGAAGCCTTGACCGCACAATGAGGGGACTTTTGAGTTTGGAGAATAGGGAGAAATGTTGATCAGTGTCACTTCACAGATTGTACACCCAACCTCAGTCATGCCGCAATGACTGTGGATGTGTGTGCACTCAGTGAAGGTGTCAGATCAACACATCTCTCACATACAATTGCAATGTAACAGGACCCTGGAATGCACCTACAACAGGGGTCACTGTGATTTTCAGTTTTTGGGCTTTACACTACACACTAGTGCCAATGCGCATGGAGTAGGGCTATTGAATGAGCCCGGGCAGTTTCTCCCCGGTGGGTGACTATCATGAAGGCACATTGCAAATACATGCAAAGGCTTCATGGTGGCTGTGCAGGAGTTACATTGACATTGGATATCATGAGTCAAGCTATTCAATGCTGATACCATTTTTCATGACAAATCAACAAAGGAAATCCCTAACAAAATGGATATATAGAGATCACCCATTGGGTAGCTACCAATTGGTCATAGCTTTTCAACAAAGATGTCTATCTATGTTTTGTTTTGAGGGGACAGTCGCATACAGGCTTCAGGACAAAGGGATATAACGGATCTTTCTTAGGTTGCCCCAAGTTAATTCAACTTCCGTTAGATTTTACATTTAGTCTCCGCAAATACGGCAGTTTAGCAACATCAAGTTGACTCCTAAAGTTCATTTTGTTTGGGCTCAAACACAGTTGGAGCTTCGCGTTTTTCTATTTTTGATTGTCACCAAGTACATCAAAGTACATTGTCTATTGGTGACTCAACAACCATGATGTTTGCAAAGGGGTGATTATCAAAAATGGTATGATGCAAAGACAAAAAAAGAAAATGATGATTATCCGCTGGAGAAATCCGTTTAAGTTTATTTAAGAGATTTAGCAAAGATGATAAGTATTATTATCCTACTATTCACATGATAGTCTTAATGTAAGCCGGGGTTGAAGAAAAAGGAACAAGATGCTGTGTTAATGATCAGAGGAGGGACCAGGCCAGTGCACATTCTGTTGATGGCTCTGGTTCTGAACTCCAGATGAGGTAGTGCTGGGCCAAGTGAATTGTCGATTGTGTTGCCTATTCAATTCACCCTCGCCCCCAGCCCTGTGATTTAGCTGATAATCTTCCAAGAGTGCTCCAATTGTTGAAACAAAGGGACTAAGGTGACTCAGGTAGTCATTTGAACCTGGCTGATTGTCAACGAAGATAGGAGATGCTTCGTCTCGATGATTTGGATTGTATGGTGCATGTCTCATAGGCATCTGCCTGGAAACGCGACTTCGTGGACGGACGGGATGTTCACCAGAAGCTGTCTCCATAGCACCTGGACTTTGACGTTCAACGTCTTGATGATGGCGATGGTAGGACGGGTTACTCGAGCTGGGATCTGCTGTGGAGCCAGCAATCCCCGATGCATCTTCGGAGCGGGATCCTGTAAAAGGTTCGGACCTGAGAGACGAAGTTGCTTTAGAAAAACATAAGGCTGCGACTCTTCATGATCACAGGCATATCTACCTCAGATGGTCCATCCCGGGTCCCGTGGCCGAATGCGAACGGTCACGAGCATTCAATGTGCTTTCTTGATGAGCGAGTGTTGGATTTTGAGAGAAACCGGGGTGCCGCATATTCCATGATCCTTCCGCAGACATGCCTGGAGAATAGGGTGGATGCCTCGGTTGAACGCCGTTTGTCACGCCTGGAATAGAACCTGGACCATAAGTATGACTACGCATGATCAACGTCCTTCGACTAGCCAGAGAGCCAGCATCCGCACCTTGGGAAGGATGTGCACCAGAATTGATTGCCATCGTAGCCTGCATAGAAAATTGTTGATCTGGTGACCGAGCGGTGTTAGAATCGTAGTGCATGAATGGAATGGGCGCCGGCGAAGACTCGGATGAGCGCGAAAAGCATTGAAGTGGTGGATGTGATGGATGTGATGACGCTGGCGAGGAGATGTGAAAGTTGTCCGCAGAGGAAACTGCTGTCGGGTCGCATGCAGCGGTTGAAGTTGAGGCTCTGACGTTCATGGGAGGGTCGAGATATGACCAAGAAGGCAAGGAAGCATTTGGTGCGAAGGTGGACTGAGAATGTGCTTGAATTAACTTCTTGAACCCAGGGCAGAGATAATCATGACAGAACCCTAGATGAGCTTACACCTGGGAGCACAGAGGTAGCGCCAAACTTGTTATCCTCATTTGGAGGACTTTCTCGCCTTGAAATAACTTCAGACTCGTCCAAATTGGCATCTTCGTCATCTTCGTCATCTTCATCTAGCCGACTACCGCTGGCTGATTCCCGTGACATCATCTTGACCTTTCCACCTTCATAGTCACGCGGACCTCGATGTTCGTGCGGCGGACCGTCATACTGGGAATAAAGAAGCTTTTCAATTGATCTGGAAAACACCAGATCAGAGAGTAGAAAACGTACAGAGGTATACCGAAGAAGAGTCGCGTTGAGGTCACCGCTCGAATATCTACATAAGCAATATAAAAGGTCGGAATTGATGCACATGAGTCAGCTTCGTGCAACTCCAAAAACCAGCCATTAATGGCCATGTACAACAATTCTTCGAGGAAGATGAAAACGTGTGGGGAAATCGTTCAAGAGTGATCTAATGATCACGTTTCTCTTTCGAGAGATTACGAGAATTAGCGTATTATAGCAATGACTGGACAAACAGTCTCGATGAGGGAGTGATTCGAAGAGTAGCTTAGAGTCTGAGGCTGTTTGGATGATCAACAGCTGAGCTTTACCCTGAACACGAATCCGAGGAGTTGACTATATCTATATGATGAGCGTTAAAGTTCAAGAAATTTTTATCTATCGTCGCCCGACTCCGCGTCAAATTGCAGACGGGTGACATATTTTTATAGCTCATGAACAAAAATAGAAATGAAAATAGTGTGTAATCTGAGAAGACTCAACTCGTATAACCTTCCGTTTCCAGCGAAAACGATGACTGCAACCTCAGCACCACATAACACTCCAAGCTCATAAGCTTTTTTCATGAGTCCATTTTTGCGCTTTAAGAACGTCACAGACCGATTGCGGTCATCAAGAATAGGTGCGATTTCTATCTTACGCCTACCCATCGGTGCAGAGAGAGATTTGACTTGAGAGTCTAATGCTTCTAGATCAAGAGATATAAAGATTGAAGGAGAAGGAGGGAAATAGCTGAAAATGAGCGCTCAAAGGCAAGTGATTTTCTCTATACGAGATATCCTCGGCTGGATATGAACCGAGTCCAGAAGAGCAAATAAACCTTAACAGGTAGCGGAGAATATCGGGCTAATAGGTGAGATTGTGGGATTTGGAAGTTGAATGGGAAACGTTGTCGAAGTGCTACCCGAAGGAAGTGATGCAGAAACTATAATTGCAGTGAATACGTAGGCTCAGAAAAGCGCAAAAGGTCGGTGTTGATAAAATGCTCGATCAATTCAGATAGAAGATGATGAGTGTGATGGATTTGGATAAAACAAAAACGGCGCAGCTGTTGTTGCAAGGCGACTGTGTAGCTGCTTGATTGGCTCTGATCGACCGGCTTGTTGGTTGTTGAGGACAGATTTGAGAGCAATGGACTCAAAGCGAGAAGGTCCACATCGCAGAAACAAACGCTATGAATTATCATCGGCTGGTTCATGTTTTGTATCTCATCGAATTATGTATAGCATGGGAAAGGACAATTGGGCGAGTTTTGTATGTACATACAGTCTGATGTGCTGTTGAAGGCTTATATAGAAAATCAAATTCTGTGTAAAAATATGGTCGGATTTGACGAAAGCTGTGCTTCAGAGATGGTTCTTTCGGGGATTACGACACCAGCTTTTACTTTTCACTGTCTTGCTTCACATGCTGTAGAAATGCTGTAGAAAAGTGTAGAAACGTAAGGGTAAAAAGTGCTTAAATCAAATCGACAATTCATATTTTGAATCGATGCGAGTTTTAATTATGTATTTATGTCTTGCCTTGTCACCTCCTTCTTTAGTGATTGGAATCGAAAATTCAATGTGAAGTGGTACATCCTGCCGCGTCCCCTTCTAACTTAACTAAGTCCCTCGATGCTGACACCTGCCAGTCAACAAGTTGAATCGGCACAAGTCAGCATGAGGGACTTACGCCTTTTCTGGCCTGAGAGGTAAGGATTTCTTTGCGGAGGAAATTTCGATTTTCGCTTTTTAGTGAGCTCACCGAGGATCTTTTTACCGCGCTTCTTGGACAAATGCGCTGAGCCTCTCTACATAAGGTAGAAGTGGAATGATCAAATTTCTTCGGTTGGTGGCGGAGCAACATCGAAAGAAATTCAGTGTCATCATTTGTGTGAAGCCATAACCCACAGCACGTGATGAGTGCCCCGACCGGGTTGTTGACCACGTTATAATGCCCCAGGTGGTATTACGTTGCACCACCACTCATCTCGACAACATTCACTTTTCCCAATTCTCCACTTAACACCTTCAACATGCTTACCCGTTCGAACTCGCAGACCTTCAATGGAAGCCCGATTAAAAACACCCCCGCATTTTGGCAACCCAACAGGGAATTAGCAAAGCCAGAGGTCCCTCCAACTCTGGTTCACAACACCAAAGCATTTCAGACCGACATCGTTTCCGATCAATTTATGAAGATGTTTAACCAACCAGGTCGAGACTTTCAAATCAAATCAGTCGTTGCGTTAGTCAATAAAATGCATACCTTCTTACGGTCGGGAACAGGGTCTGGCAAGTCACGAATTCCAGAGGTTTACGCCGGATTACACAAAGAGAAGCCTAAATATGTGGTGTTAACCATTGTACCTCTGGACTCACTGGGCAATAACCAGGTCAGTACGTCAGTTAAGATATATTGTTCCAACGCGAAGTGCTCATAAACACTCTATTCCACTTGTAGATCACTAGCAAGATCCAGCGAGGCATTTCCGCTATCAATTGCAACGCGGAAAACACGACGAAGAAAAATTTTGAGGATATAAAAAACGGACTCTATCAGTTTGTTTACATGGTCAGGATCAGCTCACTTGAGATTCCCACCCCTCTCGCATTAATTCTGATGTGTCCGTGAGCTATTTGTAGAGCCCTGAGGTGTACCTTAACAATCTGCATTTTCGGGCGGTATTCTTCTCAAACGAATTCCAACGTCGTTTGATTTTAACGGTCATTGACAAAGCACACATGGTTTACGAGTGGGGACTCGTAGAATCACGTGCGGCTCGTCACTCCTCTGTGCATCGTCGAACACAGGATCGTGCGGTCTTTCGTCCGTCTTACGGCAATCTCGCTCAGCGATTGACATCAAGCAATGTCCCAGTACTCCTTTTGTCAGCTATCTGTCGACCGGAGGCTGTGGAATCGATAATGACCAACCTGAAATGGAAGACCGCGGATGTCGTCATGCTTGAAGGCAAGCTGGTACGCGAAGAGATCCGACTGATTCAAATTCCTCTTGAATTTCCATCAAAACCCGGAAATGATATTCAGCGATTCTTTGCACCTAAATCAATTATAGAGGGTTCAAAGAAACCCCGGACGCTTGTCTACTCTAACACTCAAAACAAAACGCTTGAAATTCATCAAGCAGTGCATATGGCACGTGAAGATATGGATAATCGTTTCAACGGTTCCAGCACTTTAATTCGACGGTTCCATGCGGTCACAGGCTCAAAAGATAAGGATAACCATACAGAGGTATATGGTCGTGGGGAGGTGGCTATCATGGCATGTACAATGGCTTTGGGATTGGGTAGTGATTGGCCCCAAACCCGGCGAGTCTTGACTATAGGTCGAATGGATCCTTCAGTGCTTGGTCAGATGGTGGGCCGTGCTGGGCGTGATGGTAGGTCAGCCGCAGGAATTATGCTGGTCGAAACCAATCGAGCAAATGGTAAGAATCAGGTGTCTCAATTCACCGATCCCTACAAGATGACCAACGACAATCGGATGGATGCATTTGCACTCACGCCTGTATGCCTTCGAGTGGCTTTTCAAGTTGATAATGTGTAAGTCCACCCTTTAATCCAACCTAACATCACGAAGTGAGCTGAAAAATGCATTCGTGATAGTATTGGTCATGTGCCCTTATCATTCAACAATCCCTTTTATGTGAAGGAGAAACAAAGACAGGAAAATATCGGAATGCGACCGTGTCTCTGTTCAAATTGTCGCCCTGATCTAGTTCCGTCCTTCATTGAAAACCAGCCACACGTTACAATGGATAACTTTGACGGTTTAGTCACTTCAACCTCCATCTCACCTTCACTCATCACAAATGGATGGAAGACCCCACCTTTCAAGAATAAAAAGAGTGATATTACAAATCGACACAAGATTATGACATGCGCATCAACTGAATTGATTAGAAAAAATCCCCTTCTGAATTATCTTGTGGACAATCTTTTACAAGACTTTAACTCTATTTACCACTTGAAATACCCTGCTAACAACTGTTTTGTTTGACCTCATCACATGTTCAATGAAACTCACGCGTGGAAAATCATCAAAAACTATGATTTATTGACTACTGGAGTATCCCTACGCAAGCTATTTGGAAGCGAGCCTCTGAAGGGAACTTTTCAGATGATACACGACAGTCTTTCCCAATGGGCTACGCGGGATGATTTTCGGGCGTATCTAGTCAACTCACAGGTCCAGGCAGCTAAGTCTGCATTCACGGCTTCGAAGCGTGAGGCTTCGAAGCTTGATGGCACCACATCGACTGACATGGCTTCTCACATCAAGAAAAAGAAAAAACTTACAGCTTCTGAACCAAGACCAGCAAGCAGTGCTATTAGTCGAAAATCACAATTGGGTTGTGGAGCGGCCTCACCTCTCAGAAACGCGAACATTCAGCATCACAACGCACTACCCTGGACTCTGTCGGTTAATCATCCAAATTATTTACATTCAAACAGACACAATCATATGCAACAAACTTCTACATCTCCTCATACGAACGAAGGCGCGGTTGGTCAACTAACACATCGATCACAGGATGTCTTGATGCCTATACCAACAAATATCCCACCCGATCACGCTATCATGAATCAACCATACCTCAAGCCACAAGAGCGCCTCACCCTTGATCACATCAATCATCAACAGACGCAAGGTTTTCGGAATTTTCAACAGAAGGAGAACTTGAACATGTTCAAGCACCCAACCCAATCAAGTTCTGGCAATCGAACTGACGTACAGCCACAAGGGTATCACAGCGTGTCCAATCACAGTAAACTACAATTGGCCACACACTCAAATGAAACAAACCACCACAGTATCAATGGTTATGTGAGTCCGTTTCCCCAATTAAGAAAGAAATACATTCTAATATTGTTCCTGATCTTCCACAGGTCCACTCTAAATTGCATCCGGTTCATTATCAGCCGGTAGAGACGAGTTCGGACATCCCCAGCGGTACCTTGTTCCGTTCTTCGCCCCTTCCTCCTTCACTAGGATCTCCTGCATTCTTTCGAAACCATGAGGAATGATATCGATCACCGCCTTTGGATGAGCACAATGAGTGTCTCGAAATAGGTAAAGTTTGGCTTGGCGAAGGAAGTTTTGCATTGAAAACGGGGTTATCTTGTGATTGTGAGACTGGTAGATAATTTTTCGACCAGATCTGCGTTTAATATCGCTCAGCAAAGAGCGCATCTAACACAATTATTGTACTATACCATCAGCCTTATATCTTGCAATGACAAATGTAATATATTTAGTGACTTACCAAAGCAATGTTTAGCGAGTACCGCACAGTGAGCCTCTTGATGTTTGTGCCTGTGCCCTATTAATGGAATGAGATGATCAGTTCATCATAACCAACGCCGAAATGTGATCAATTCTTACTGAATGATTATAAAAGTACTTCAGCCAATAGTTCTGCAGCTCCAAAAAGAAGTCCTTCGCTACAAAATGCCCTGCTCGACCGCTTGCTGGAATCAAAAGCGAGTGTTTGATTGCATGCGCCACTGCCTTAGGTAGGTACTGATCCAGTAGTAAATAAGTTCTGGGAATATGGCGGGCATAATGAGACATTCCTTTCACACCATGGGACATAAGGGACCATGTTTTAAGTACCATCATGACATGGCCAATGTCTCCTGCTTTCATTGCTTGATCCATCTCAACTATGGAACCAAGGTCACGCAGGCGTAACCTAAGGTTGTAGCCCACTTGGTCTGACTCTTTCTCTGCGCGGTCCAGACTTTCTACAGTAAAAAACTTTTTGTAACATGTGTCTACTACTTCTTGAGAATTAGTAGTGTCTAAATGATCAAAATTCGAATTCTTTTGATCTAGTATATGACTTGAAATTCAAACAACATGAGTAAGTCAGCTTCATTTCAAGGCCAAGATTATAAAACCGCACTGTTATAAAGTTCACTGACGTCAAGCATGCAGTGATCTCGGCAGCATGAACTTGATAAACCATGTGGAGGATTGCATTGAAGTCCTTCTTTGATTGGATGTTATCAATCAAAACTCCTAGCGCATGTGCCGCACGGCTCAAACCAGTATCATAGGCGTCAGCATCATTGCCATAGTGATGAATCACTATGGCTTGCATCACATTCCAAAGTACATGCGCTAGACCTGGAACAGTTAGCCAATTTAAAAACCCTTCTTCAAGATTCAACGCCGGAATCCTTTTTTCCCGGAGGCTTTCAAAATTCATACACGTGCCAACATCACCTTCAATGACATGCAAATTGTGAAGATGCTCGGCAGGCTCGCGGCCTGTCTGCTTGGCGACCTCATCCATTAGCTGAGAAACTCCTTCAGCAGAGGTGTCTGGCGCATTCATAAGTTTCAGCATCATTATATCCGCTTCCTCCACTGTGATTGGTTCGAGCTCAGGTGGGGTTTTGTTGAGTTTTGGTGAGTTCGAACACGGAGCGCCCTCTGCATCCACAGATATATATGACAGGTAAGCTTTCCCAATCTGCGCCTTTGTAATAGCCTTTCTATGAGCTAAATCCGTAGCATTTGGTAAAAAATCGCTGGCTTCCACATCGGCTGTTTCCGCGGCCTTCATTGCGGTCTCGAAAGCGGAAAAAGAGAAGTGTTCCGGGGAGAGTTTGTCTGTCAGACTTTTTGCAATGAAATGAAGATAGCCAGTGGTGTCGTGAAACATAGTGGATGTAGTCTCCACGTTCTTCTCATGAACCCTTTGTTGAAAGTCAATATTGTCGACACATAGAAAAGGTGGTACAACAAATTTATTGCACATTGTCGCTTTAATTTGATCCTCAGCTCTTTTTCGCAGAGTATTGGCCACTTTCAACGTGGTTTGGCGGGACACAGATAAACCAATAAAATTGAGAAATTCGTTAATGCGCTCAGAAGCGCCGCAAGCCAAAAAGGTCATTCCGTTATGGATTGCCATCCCATTGCATCTTTGGTTACACACATATGCAATCATCGAACAGATGGTTGTGGGTACCTGTGAAAGAAAATCAGCCGGTGTTGTTAAGCATTTAAACCACGAATCAGTACCTGACTCACCGTTGTAGATTGTAACATCTTCATTTGACGGTGGGATTTGGGCTTCGAATATGCAACATCCTCTGGAATATCAATGTCTTCATCTTCAGCTTGACCATCCACAACGCTCTCAGCAGTATCATCGTCATCGGATGTGTCTATGCTCGACATGATTTTGGCGTTAATTAGTTTATATAGGAAAGGCATTGATGTTTTGAATAATGATTCCCTAATAGCACAGTTCTTTTCTAAAAAGATCTCTTTTGTGATGGTTTCAGAGCTGTAGTACCCGCCCAGTGGTGCGTAACCTCTTGGTGGCTCCTGAGTCTGCACAATGCGTTTGGCCTGGATCATCGAAGTCAGTAATGTGCACAATGAACTCATTCGAGGGGGGTGACTACTCACTTCTTCCAGAATGAAATCATTCCACAACTGATCGCCTCCGGGCTGTTGGCAGGCAGTTGCTCGAAGGCCCAAAACCACCTTCAGAGTGGAAGACCAACCACCATCAGTCCCCCATATCCTTCGCTTAGACGCCAGTTTGGGATGGTCGGCCAAAAAGTAACAACACAGGAATTTTTTCACGGTGATATCCTTCTTTCTGAGGATCTTGCACACTTCTAACACATCATCTATACGTCCTGGGTAGAACTTCTCGACGGGATGCACAATGCTTCTATCCCTCATGTTCGAAATGGTACGGTTTGGGTCGATGAAATCGAGAATTGATTATTTGGGTCTTCAATAAAAGGTGGCAAGATGGATTGCACAAGTTGTACGTATAGCCTCCACTATAAACTCATCTTAGACAACTATTCGTGGTCTTTACGTCTTAGACAACTATTTGTTGTCTTGACGCGCCGTCTTGACGTAAGAACTATTCATGATGTCAAATTGATACAACCCCTGACCGTGCTCGATCATGGGACTAAGACCAGCGACTTAAGCCAGCTACATGTGAGAATGGCTTGAAAAATGGAAAACTGTTTCTCATTTTGCTCCGCGGGCAACCAAGGATTTGTGATCATTCTACTAGTACCTTATGTAGAGACGCTCAGCGCATATGTCCAAGAAGCGCGGTAAAAAGATCCTCGGTGAGCTCACTGAAAAAGGAAAAATTAGAACTCCTCCGCAAAGTAATCCTTACGTCTCAGGCCAAAAACCCGACTTTAGACGTAAGTCCCTCATGCTGACTTGTGCCGATTCAACTTGTTGACTGGCAGGTGTCAGCATCGAGGGACTTAGTTAAGTTAGCGTCCCCTTTGTCTTTCCATTGACTTCGGTTCGCTATATACCGTTGCAGCCTGGGAGTCTACTGACGTGGCACGACTGCGGCGCATAGCCAATCCAGCCTATAAAGGAAGCCTCGCACTCGCACCCGGCTCCATCTGCATCATTACTCGGATGCTGAGCCGGTGCTTATCGAGCGAATCCTTCCATTATAGGTATGAAATTCAATTATCAATACTTGGATGCTGAGCGGCCAGTCTTATCGAGTGAATCCCTCCATTATATATACAACCCAAACGTGCTTGAGAGAGAATTGGTGCCAATTTTTATCTTGATTTATCATTTTATTTCTTTGTATCAGAGTGCTTTTGAACTTACATATCGCACAACTACTATTGCAATTACTATTGAGGTTTAATGTAAAAACAACAGGATTCTACAACTTCTTTTGTGTTTTCCTTTGTGCCAGACTACCACGCCGGGAATCTGTGTGGTGCGGGATGTGGCAAATATGAGCTACAAGTCACTCTAGGAGGCCTTGGGTCTGGATTGCATGTCTTGTTTGATGAAAGAAAAACGTTGAAAAAATAAGATATTGAAAACCGCAGGAGTACGTGAGGGCGGCCATCTAGTGGCGTGCTCACGCGTAAAGCCCCCTGAACAATTTGTGTTTATAAATAAGGGAAATTGAAAAATGTGAAAACCTACATAACAGGACTTGAACCATGGAGTTCTCATGCAGGGAATAGAGGATTAGTCATGAGCCCCTCTGCGAGGGCACGGACACAGCCGTGCAGATAGGGCTTTGTTAAGCTAACTCGCTGTCCCTTTGATTAGACCATAGTCACTGCAGGACCCCGGAATGCCCCTACAAGGGGTAGTCATCCAGAAAAGTCCCTTTTGAACTTCTGCGGAACCCCACCCCTGCCAAACTTCTAAGTCTATTCCTCTCTTTGCCCATAGCTCTAGGAAGGTCTTAATTTATCCTTGGACTTCCTCAAGACCTGAACCACTGTTCAAGGCTGGCGAGGACAGCAAAAACCAGTGGAAATCAAAGGCAAAATTGGGAAGACCCAAAGCAAGCTGCTATGATCCCATAGATCTTCACCCCGCAGAAGTTCAAAAGGGACTTTTCTGGATGACTACCCCTTGTAGGGGCATTCCGAGGTCCTGTCACTGCCAACAAAGACGGCTTGGGTTGGGGAATCCAAGGCATCATCATAGGCAAAACCTCGGACAGACCTTGTCTGAGGTTTTGATCCAAGTTCTGGGCTGAAAATTACCTCGGATCAAAACCTTGGAAAGATTTTGTCCGAGGCTTGAAATCCGAGAATACCTTGGATGAAAGAATCCAAGGTACAGTAAACCCTGTACTATCCGGTACTCTCCAACCTGGTAGCCTGCCAAATCCGGTAGCGGAGGTTTCCACCAGCTCGGTTCCCAGCTAAATAACCGGTAGCCTGTCTTAGATGCTATCTGGTTGATAACTTTTGAAGCACCGGGTAAAACAGGGAGAAAAAAAGACTGTATTTTACTATAAGAGGACCACAAAGCTCAAACATTAGGGCGGAAAAAATCATTCAAGCTTGTCTGAACCACCTGACTCTCCCTTTCAATCCGTCTCTCCTCCGTAATCTCACCCAAAATCACTCGAAGTGATCAGACATGAGTGTTTTAGAGGAGTTTTTTTGATTTTTTTTCTTGATTTTTTTTTTCTGAAAAAAATTTCAAATCCGGTAGCCTGTCAAACCCGGTACCAATGGCTTCCACCAAGTGTACCGGATAGTACAGGGTTCACTGTAAATATGTTGACGGTGAGTGGAGATATTATTGTTGCACGGTTGTTGTCACTTGCAAGAAAGGGGGGCATGAGCTAAGCTTAACTAAGCCCCTCACAAGCTGGATTGCCACGCCCTCAAAGAGGGGCTTAAAACAGACTCAGGTTTTTTGGCAGGTGAGCTCCAAAAATTATGTCCCCTTAAGTAGTTGTTTTCACTTCTCCTGAAATCCTCACCGTGGGATTTTGTGAGGTTCAGGTATTTTTCTTTGCAAGATGGGACACATTCTTGTACCACTTTTATATATTTTTGTTGGGGGTAAGGGTTTGCAGAACATGATGCAAGCTTGATGGTGTGTGTAACTGCTTGGCTGGAAACTGCCAATTTCAAGACAACTAAACTTCCAAACTTCATGGAAAGCCTGTACAGGCATGCCTAAGCTGTTACAGGAAGACATAACAGTCAACTCTGGCAATGTCTGCTGAAACCATCACAGGGCTGAGTGGTTAATGAAAGTGGTACACACATTGGGGACAGACTGATTGGTGATGTTGTCTTTGGTAATACGGAATTGGGTGTGCATCTCCTTACACCACCAAGACAGCTTTTTGCGTCAGGGTGTCAGGGTGTGTCCAAGATTGGGGACAAAACTAGATGTCCATTACAGGGATGCTTCCATGACATCCACATGCGGATTTATCTGCAGTGCATCCCGTAGATGTGCGGGCGTCATCCTTGCTGGGATGCCATGCCAGCACACTGTGCTTGGATCACCCAAGGATGCCCAATTCAGTGGGCATCCCTAGAGTGCACTGTAGGTGAACAACAGGCAACTGAACTCCAATATCCAAACAAAGTCGGAGAACCGGGCATTTCAAGGGCACCGCCACCAATTAGTAGCCAGACACCAAGACGCTATCCCTCAGCCATACAGGTGACAATTTCCAAATACTTCTTTATCCAACCAATCTTTACTCAATCTCAATTTTGGGGTTTGCAAATGTTCCAATTTGCACTCCTTTGACTTTGACTTGGCTCCAATTCAAAAACCTCCACTTTCAAATCCTCCTTGACTTTAATCTCAACTTTAGCTAAGAGGTAAGTTCTCCTTTCATTCTTCTTGGTCCTTTTGATCAATCTTTCCTTTGTTCTTTGTTGTACTGACTCACTCAATCCCAACACCTCCACCCACTATTCACTTGCAGTTTCTATTTACTTTCTAGATTCTCAATCCTACACTCCGACCAATTCAGTTTCAGTTCATTCAATGTTAGGTGTTGTGACACATGGTTGTACACAATTGAGGCACAGCCATCAAGTGTGGTGGTCAACAAAACTCAACTTCTCTTGATTCCAGATTTCCACATCACTTGTGGAATCTAGATTATCTTTTGTTTTTATGCCTTCAATCTGTTTAAAGTGATTGATCCTATTACTTCAATCTTGACTCTTGATCAATGATTTCTTCTGATTGGTATTTACGTTCACTTTTGGCCTTCTTCAAACTCCTACAGGAATTTGATGGTTTCTTTTTTTTTTAAAAAAACACCGCATTTTAAAGAGATTTTTTTCCTTTTTTAAGTTGAATCATTGATGAATATTTTTTTATTTTTTAAATATGTAAAATAGAATTTCAAGCAAAGATCAAATTGAAAATGATCAAATCAACTCAGAAAATCAAATTATAATGCAAGTCATTTCCTCTACATCCTCTTTCCAGTTATCCAATATAACCTGTACTCTAACACAATTATTTGTTTGTTTTGATGTTTTAGTTCAGTTTGTTTGTATCTCTTGCATAAAAAATATCAGTTGTTAAAGTTTCCAAACTTTCTATCTATTGTTTGGATTTCTTGCTCTTGCTTTTATTTATGTGTTTTGTTTTTTCTAATTATCTTTGTTGTGCTGTAATGATAAAAAATAATGATAGTTAAATGTATCTACAAGAGCATCCACTGAAGGATGTGTAGTGAGACCTTGAATTCAGTGAGCTCAAGCAGAGACTTTAAAAAACAGTCGCTCCAATGCAGCCCTCATGACACCCTCTGACAGATGTCAGCTGGTTGCCCACGCGCGTTCTGTGGGTAGCCCAATGAGCTCTGCTTGGACGTCCCCACTTGGGCGTCCACAAACCTACATACTGGTGTGTTGTGGGTGGATGTCCGCCCCCCACCAAGAAAAAACGGACATCCACAGGACACCCGGGTGTCCTTGTGGTGTAGCCATGGTGATGTTATTTGATCCTGAATCCATGACCTGGCTGAGCATGTGGTAGGTTTGACCTTATGATAATTTTATTAGCTTTGAAGCGGCAATTGTAAAGTGCAAATGATAGCAGTATTTATAAGACTTATCTTGTATCAAAGCTTATGCTTCTTCATGAAATGAACCAGCAGTTGAGCCAGCCATTTCCAGTTGTGATACCAAGTCACAAGCATAAGGTTAAGGTGTTGCACTTGATAATTCCATTGATTGTCAATGAAAGCCACCAAAACTCCTAGGAACACATGAATGTTGTTGGCCTTTGTCCAGCCGTCATGGATGAGGGTAAAGTTTCCTATGTTTCCCTGCAACAACCACCAAGAAATGATTTGAGATGTGACATACTAAAAATGATGAACTGTGAAAACTTACCTTGATTGCCATCAATACAGTGTCTTGCAAAGACGTACACATCCCAGCAGCTTCTCTGGCAACCCATGTTTGTCCAAATATCTTGATGCTGCTTTGGATGTAGTGGAAGGCAAGACGCAAGTAAAAGTCTTCAATCCTACTTCAGGGTAACACTCCAGAAAGAATCCAGACGGCAAGATTCTGAACATTTAGTTTTTGAACTTAACATTTGATTCTTGTGATTCAAAATTTGACCATCTCCCATTGCTTTTCTGCCTTCCACTTTCTTTCTTCCTCAAAAGCTGAAGGTGGAAGATTGGCCCCTGCATTTATAGCATTCTGGCGGGCTGTACACTACGGTTGGTGGCGCTTTTTGGATAGATATCCATCATGATGAGACTTAATGTTTGCACTGGAGGTGACAGACACTTGGGTGTATTGACCACACCAAAGACAAGGGTACAAAAGTGGCCGGATTGATTGGTCCTAACAAGAAAGTACAAGTGATGGACTTAAAAGGTGTGAGCAGTTGAAAACAAAGCTCTTGTGAGATTAAGGAAATCATACTGACATCACTTTTCTTGTATTCAGGTTCAACAAAAAACTCCACCACAGGATCATACTGTGGCTTGTCATCTTCCAAAACCTTGACTTGTTTTGCGTGTTGTTGCAAGCTGAGCCCATCATCCGAGTCTTGGTTGATTTTGGTTTCCAAGCGGAAATTGTTCTTGGCTGGCTGATAATCTTTCAAATTGGAGAACTTGATCATCAGCAATAGACTATTAAGGAATAAATCTCAAGGCTTTCTTACACAATCTGATTCTTTGGATTTGGAGGCTCTCATTTGTTTTGGTGATGTCTTTATCATTGGTCCTTTGGTTGGTTGGCAATCTTATTTTTATGATTTGCTTGAGTTCTTTTATTCTTCTGTAATGATGATTTTGAAGCTTGTGGAAGAGCTATGGTGATTCTGCTGTCCAATGATGGCTGAACCATTGTAGACAGGCTTTTACAAGGAGTTGGTGGTTGACTTGAGCGTCAAGGAGGTGTTGAAGCAACATTAAGCTGAGATCATGGATGATTTGGGAGATTGGGCTTATTGCCTGGGCCACTAGCCATTGCTCACAAATTCTGAAGAGCAATGATCAAGACTTGAAATTCAAGTTGAGGGAATTTTGGAATTTGTTGAGATTTGAAAAAAATTGATTGTAGGCCCCTGATTGCTGGAATTCAACACCATTGGATGTGAAAAAATAAGCATCTTGATATGATAAGCACTGGTGGTTCATCAAGAAGATGATTAATCCAGCTGATGGAATATAGTTCATTTTGGGAGATAGCCAACAAGTGGGGCAGCTACCTCTGGAGTAAATCAAACCAGGTTGACTGCCGGGTTGCGCTGCCCGCAACCCCTTAACATACGGGTGATAGTTAGCAATGCACTTGGCTACAACGGGCGCGCTGCAATGCAACACAAGTCATGTGCAGGCCCAGCATTGCTTATACCCACTCATTTGAAGTTAATGAATCCTGCCAATATCAACAACCCACTTAATCACCCTACAATCAAACTCTGATCATTATGTCCAACACAACAGACATTGTTTTTTGGACCATGATCATTGCAGCTGATGCTGCAACTCCAGACACAGCTTCTCAAGCCAACCAATCTGATAATGTTCCACCGTTTACTATTCAACCAACAAGCTACTTCTGGAAGTATTTCAAGGAAGGAAAGGAACACAATAACACAAGTGTTTGGGCCTTTAGAATTGACTACTATTACTGATAGTGATGATGAGGTTAATGATTAGTTTTCTCATCACTACTTCTTCTCTTGTATCTCTTTTTTTGTGTTGTTTCTTGCAATGATTTCTCTTTAAATGCATTCCAACACACCCTTGCAAAAATGTCAAATTTTTGTTGTATATCCCACAGAGATCAATTCTTTGAACTCCACTTTCAACCACCAAACCCATCAGAGTACCCTGGTACCAGATGGCTCCAAGGCTCCATCCAACATCCTATCCAACAGAGCTCTGGGCCCTGGTCTCACCTTGACCTGGCAGACCCAATCTGATACTTATCCTTTGCCATACACAGATATAAATGTGGAAATGTCCACAAATTTTCCTAAACTTTTCCAGGATCAAAAATTTGACTTTGTTCTGGCTCTTTGCCCTGCTGGAAAAAGTTACATGTTTGAATGCCTTTTTGCTCTTTGTTTGAGATAGTTTGAGAATGTGTAGGGACTTGATCAGAGTCCAGAAAGACAGAACATATTCTAGCTCTCTGGGTGTCAAGAAAATTTTCTGGAAATTTGCTAGAAAGTGCCAGAATTTATATCTGCATAGTATGATTGATTTGATGACGGATTCTTATCAGCCATCTTGTTGTGTTGGCCCTGTATGACACATGCAAACAGCCCAACCTTTCAACCACGGCCAAAGGCAAGCAGTGGTTTGCCTACTTAGCTCTTGCACAGGGGATGAGAAATTCCAACCAAGCTATCACAGATCCTGAGTCAGACTTTACATATAGTATGATATTGATGTCACAGACTTTCAAGAGTTTTTGTTGATCATCTGATGGTCATTCACTAAAGTTTTACAAACAGTAGAGGCTTTGAGCCAACAACAAAAGTATTACTCAACCACAACCTGAGCCTAATTTACATAGTTCAACTCCTATGCAAGTACATGATTTGTTTTATCAAAATATGTGGCTATACAATGAGAGCACAAGATTCCATGAGTAAAAAGAAACGTCAAAACCCAAGAGAGACTCTGGTATTTAAATGAGATACAACTTTTGCACACGGCAATTCCTACGTATAAACTCGGATACTACACACAGCGAGGTCTTTAAGGTGGCATCACACGTATAATTGATAATGAGGCTTGAGAGATTATTAATACCTTCAGATTTTTATGAAATCACTACGCTATTGCGTGGAATCAAGGGAGCCGTTCAGTACTTTCAATGTAAACAATATATGCCTCAGGGCCGTTGTCCAAGCCTCTTCCGACGAAAAAGAAAGTTTAATGGACACTTCTCCAATCTTGTCTTTATGAATACTATCATAATAGAGTCAAGTCAGTGATAAGATTTTTCAATTGCTATCATAGGCTATCCTCACCGAAAAGGAATCTTATTCCTTGGATTCCGTCGCACTGCCACTTCTAACACCTGTCTTAAACACTCGAGGAAGTCCACCATTGCATTGTCAAACCGTCTGTTATGTAACATCCTTGCCAAAGCAAAATCATCGGAGCCAAATCTAGCGGTATCCCCAAGAAAACAAGGTAAATATAGGCTAATGAAAACGGATGCCCCAGAAATCACGGTATTATGACCCACAGCTCGAGATTGGTCTTGTCACCCTTAGTTTTTTCAATCCGTGAGAAAGAACCCAAAGGAATCAGTCGATACCTAGTCCCAATGAGAACATAAGTCACTTGTCATTCAAAGCCCAAAACATATTCCGTGGCTTACCCGTCCAGCGTCATATTAAACCGCCGACACAAAGTCTGTAGAAGGAGTGTGGTGTGTCCCCATGCTGCATTGATTTCTACCCACTCCACCTGCGAGATACCAAGGATTTGCCTGTAGATCAGAATTATCATCACATCCCTAGATGCGACTCGTGATTACTCACTGTGATCTCTGGCAACCTCCCCAATCTCAGCCCGTTGATCGTTCCCACCCCGCCTTCACATCCGATGCAGAAGGCGTCCTCTACAAGAAAATAAATTAGCGAATGGAAAAAATACGCCCTTAATCACGGAAGAACACCGCAGGCTCACTAAAGACATTTGTGTGTCTCAGTTGATCTAGCTCGATCTGATCTTGCCGGCACCTTGAAGCAACTGAATCGCACTTTGACTTCAGCTCAAGTAGATCTAGCTCATACTGATTGAAGTCTTGCCAAAATCTACTTGGAAACAGTGAGCATACTTTCCCAAATCGAGGCTAATTCATACCATAACACTCACTCTTGCTCATCTCTCTCCAGTTCAGCCTCTTCTTCTTCGATTGCCTTCAACTCAGCTTGAACTTTGGCATGTTCACTCATACTGTTCATCATTTTTTCTTTTGCTTTTTTCTCCCTGATTTTCAACTGTCATACATATATGGTATCAAATTTTCCATCTGTAGCACTACGATATCGTGAAACTGTTGTTGACCTACTTTATCAATATCCTCCCGAATCTTGTTAGAACTTTCATACGCGTCACCAGACGTAGTTCTTTCGCGATTCAAATCGCGTTCGAAGACCGCATACCGATCCCGATCTGACTTAGCATCCTGTAGCTGATTAGTCATCAACTCTAGGAGGATGTCCGTACACTCCGCACAAAGAGGATGTTCCATTCCAGACGCATTCGAAGATGGAAGTAGGCTGCATAATCTTAAAAGTCTTTCAATCTGATGTTGAGGTGAACATGAATTAGTTGTTTGATGGACAGGACTAGTTGTGCGACTTGAGCGGGAGTTTTCCGATGCGTCACCCTGATTGGTATTACTCCCTTCTTGAGCTCGGGCGGCACCCAAGGTACTCTCCGAAAGAACTACAAAGCTTTCAGCTGGACCGGGTAATTTCTGCGGAGATATGATACTTGGGCCAGGGTTGGACGGACTCGAGCCGAGACTGGGTCCTTGGGATGGATGATAAGCACTGGCACGATTTTGGTTTAAGAGTGCAGCGCTTCCCGGTCTTGGTGGGGTAAGTGAGACCAAATGAGAATTTGGTCTTCCCCTTCGATTGGCGCCCGAGGCATGGGAGAAACGATGAGGTGAGGTGAGGGGCTGTCGATTATGAACCCCATCTGAGTTCAAATGTTGATGAAACATCGTACTTCGATCAGAAAGAGCTAGAGTTGGTCAAATTTTCGATTAATGACTTCTTTTGTGGCCAAATTGGTCTGTTTGAAAAGCATTCAACTTACAAGATATCATGTCATAAGCTGATGGGCTCAAATCAGCGAATGATTCGTCCATGCGAAGTGGCTACCAATCTCAGAAGAAAGGCTGATCAGTCAATGGGATCTGTTAGCTTTAGGAAAGAATGAGAATGCACCGACATGCTTGCATCTTTGACATACAAATCCCATTGTGGTCTCGTTATTATCATTGAACATCGAATGAATAACAAGCTGGGGGTGATGGAGATCACTTGTTGGCCGTTGAGCTTGTTTCTTCAAATAGCTGACCCGATCCCACACGTCAGCTCAAAATTGAAGATATTCAAGCCCCGGGTCAACACTCGGATATTTTACTCTTTTGCTCAAGTCTTGGGATGAGGGGAATTAAAGTTGGGACTTTTACGTCCCGGACTACCAATGTTCGGGTTATCATAGAGACCTCGCGGCTATCAGATTCTATCATCGGGAACCACAATCAAAATCATCATCAAATCATCTTAAAAAACCCTCGACAAACCCAACACCCCCTTTCAATATGCCCCATAAGCGACCTCCGGATCGCGATGAAGATAATCCTAACGCCCCCCCCTCCAAAAGTCCAACGATCGACCGTACCCAAATCAACCCAGATCAAATGATGGACGACCTCAACGTTCTTGCTGAGTCGAACTCTCACTCTAACGATGCCCTCCTCCAAAGTATAATCAACATGATGTCTCTATTCATTGAGACCATCAAGGAGCTACGTCAAGAAATTCGGGACTTAAAAAACGAAAAATCGGCTCCTCAAGCGACCCAGGCTCCGATTCCTGCTCATCCTCTCCCTGCCAAACCACACGCCTGGATAAACCCCTACCCAAAACGAAATCAACTGTCACCTCCCAAACCACCACCTACCAACTCCGAGATAAACAACTTCAAAGCAGCTACTCTCATCATACACAAGACACCTGGGCTCGAACCTTTTAAGGGAATGAGAAATTCCGAAATTGTACAAGCCATCAACTCGGCTCTAACGACGGTTAACGCTAAAGTAAATGGTTCACCGGTCAAAATACGTAGCGCATCGGTTCTCAAATCAGGCGACGTCCTTATGAATATGGACAATCGACTCATGAAAAACTGGCTTATTGAGAACAAACACATCTGGACCAAACTCGCACATAAAGACTTTGAGACTTCACAAACAAGATACCCGATCCTGTTCAACTACGTTCCTGCTGAACTTGAAGTAGATCACAAAGATTTCCCTCAAAAACTCAGCACTGAAAATGATATCCCCATCGAAGCGATTCACTCAGTTAGATGGCTTAAACACCCGAAAGACACAAATAAAAAACACGGCACAGTTGTCCTCAACCTACTCGACAAAGATTTAGCTCATAGAATAGGAAAAGGAGGCCTTTATGCGGATTGTATCAGAATAAAGAGCAAGCAGTACATTCAGGGTCCTACACTATGCTTTAATTGTCTAGACTTAAACCATACCCACTCCTCTTGCAATAATAATGCTTATTGCACTAAATGTGGTGACCCTCATAACTCCAAGGAGTGCGCCAACAATGACTCAGCTCAAGTATGCGCAAGATGCTACTATTTTGATCAACAAAATTCGAAAGATAAGATTGACCGTTTCTCTACTAAGTATAATCACTCCCCTAAAAGCCTCAGCTGCCCCTTACGCTACACAAAGTATAAAATTGTCTCTCCCTCACTAACCGAAGATGAGTCATAACGACGAGAATTTTAATTCCAACAGCTCATCAACTCCTCAAATACCATTTATGGACGACGACCTTTCTTCCACATACGAATCTGGTTCAGACGCCTCTCTCTCACCAACCAACTTTTCAATTCTACACTTCAACTGCCAAAAATCGCTACATATTACCCACGAAGCACTCACATATACCCATTACACGGCCCTCGCTCTTCAAGAACCGTGGTTCAACACCAGATCTAACACCTTTCCGTTCCACGAAGCCTGGCATTGCGTATCGGCATACGATTACCACCCCTCATCTTGGTCGGACAGACCAAGAGTGTGTATTTATATATCAAAGCTTATCCCAACTTGTCAATTTTCGGTTTTACCTAGCTCTTCGGATATCATCTTAGCAGTCGACATCAAAGACCCTACCACCCAACGAATTAACTTTAGGATTATATCGTGGTACAATCCCCCTGGGTCCCTCAGAGGTTTCCTCTCCCTGGAAAGGTGGCTCAACAAACACCATACTCGCCAGATTCCCACAATTCTGGTCACGGACTCGAATCTCCATCACCACAAATGGAATCCACCTGGGTACAGGATCAACGATACACAAGCTAAAAAACTTATAGCTCTCTTCGGATCCAGAGGGCTTAAGTTGGTATCACCGGCTGGTGTTCCTACACGCTTCTCCGCAGGTACACTCCCCACGACGATTGATTTAGCGTGGGCGAGCTGGAATCTAACAAGGATGATCCAAAGCTGTAAAGTACTAACTAACAGCATATCTTCTGATCACTTCCCTTTAGAAATTTTTCTTGACCTTTCTATTCTTCCACCTGCTGAAACTCATATATCACTCAAGATCACTGACATCCAAATCCCACTTTTTCACGACAGAATAACAAATCAGCTGAACCTTCTCCCACCAGACTATACCACCACCTCTGATATCGATCAAGCAGTAACTACACTCTCCGAAATCATCCTAGGAGCAGCTCATGAACAAGGAAAGAAAGTCAGAACAAAAATCAACAAGCACAAAGTCTGGTGGGACAAGGATAAGCTCAACCCGATCCTCAAGAATCGAAACAAGGCTCGACGCTGGATGCTACGATCTAACCTGCCTGAAGCCCACACCTGCTACGCCGAGTGGCAGAAATTCTTTAAAGAACAGGTCCTCAAGGCAAAACATGACCATTGGAAATCTTTCTTAGCATCCTGCTCAGGAAATAACTCTTACAAAGCGTTCCGCTACGTCCAATCCAAAGCCTCGAACAACATAGCACCCCTCAAAAAAATGGACGGATCAGTTGCCACTGATAAAGAGGAACAAGCCTCCCTATTGTACTTCGGAACTTCAGTTGCCCATGCAGAGGCGGATCTCTCGAACATTCCTTCTAATCTCTGGGAACGACAACAGCCATCACCTACTCCTTACCCTAAACTGGAAGTTCACGAACTGAGAAAGATTGTCAATAGTTTACCAAATCGCAGGGCAAATGGCAACGACAACCTCTCAAATGAGTTAATTAAACTAGCACTCCCAGCAATCGAATCAGAACTGTGTCGTCTATTCAACGCATGCTTCGCTAAAGGATTTTTCCCAAACGCCTGGAGAACTGCAGTCACAATCATCATCAGGAAGAACGGGAAAGATGATTATTCAAATCCCAATTCCTATCGTCCTATCGCTCTCTTAAGTTGTCTAGGTAAACTTCTTGAGAAGATCATCACTAACAGGATTACCTTCTGGGCTGAAACTAGGAAAGTCATAGCACCTGGACATATGGGCGGTAGGCGCCACCACTCTACAGATGATGCCCTTCTAATACTTACAGCTTGGATCAAGGAAAGATGGCGGAGAAACGAAATAGTCTCAGCTCTTTTCCTTGACGTGAAGTCGGCATATCCATCGGTCCATCGTGAACGATTATGGTTCACTCTTCACAAGCACCAATGCCCTATGTACCTACTCCGACTAATACAAGGCTTCTTATCGGAGAGAACAACAATACTCCGTCTCCAAGACTTCACCTCATCAAGATTCAACGTTGAGAATGGGCTTCCACAGGGATCCCCACTATCAGTCATTTTATACATCATTTACAACTCTTCTCTCCTAGGCTCAACTACCATAAGCCCACACTCGAACGACCTCTCTATTGGATTTATTGATGATGTTGTCCATTTAGTTTCTTCCCCTACTTTCGAAGAAAACCTTACTAAACTGAGTACTCAGGCAGCCAAAGCATTAGAGTGGGCTAAGACTCATGGTGCTTTATTCGACAAAAAGAAAGCTCAGTTAATTCATTTCACAAAGAAAAGGAATCCGGTTTTTCCTAGTTTCTTATTTGGGGATACACTACTTCAACCTAAACAAGAGGTCAAATGGTTAGGAGTCTGGTTCGACTCAAAACTTTTATTCAACTCACACATTCAACATATGAAGAAGTCAGGCGAATTCTCTCTTTATCAACTTCAACGTCTGAACAAATGTTATTCAGGACTCTCCCCAAACGAAGTCAAGAAACTAGTAATCTCAATCTTAGTGCCTAGAATTCTCTATGGAAGTATTGCGTGGTTTACTTCCCGGAATTTCAAGAAGGTCAATAAAATTTTATCAACTCTACAAAACTCTACCCACCAACTCATCCTCGGAGCTTTCCGTGGTACATCAGCCGACATGATGCATCACGACACGTACATGCTCCCTCTTCAATACACAGCCATCCGACGCCACCACAATTTCCTTCTCAAAAGACTAACCTCACCGGATTGTCATCCGACACACACATTCATCAAATTTGAACTTTGCTCAAAAACGACCAAACATAAGGGTCCGATCCGAGATGTACTTCACTTCGATGACTTTCAGGAACTAGCAAAGGAAGAATTAGAAGTCATATATGCGCACCCGTTCCCTCCATGGACAAAAGTCCTAGGTAGCATCAGCAATTTAGAGAAATCAAAAGATGAAGCTTCTGAACTAGTTCCTCAACAAGTGAAAGATGAAGAAGAAAAAAACGCTATTGTCATTTTCACAGACGGGTCTGTATCCCCAGAGGGTGGAGGAGCCTCAGCGGTCACCGACTCAATTTCTAAAACTATGTCAATCCGCCAACTTAACAACTTCTCCAATCATGAAGCTGAACTGTTAGGGATCAAACTAGCCACCCAATTAGCCAACGAACAACTCAGAAAACAAAGACCCATCGCTTCAGACATAGCTATTTTCAGCGACAATCAAGGGGTTCTAAAGCTAATTCATGACATTCCTAGAGCATCTTCAGGCCAACATCTAACGATTGGTATCCGTACCAATCTTAAAATGTTACCCACTGATGTAAATATCCGTTTATACTGGACTCCAGGACATACAGGTATCGAATTAAACGAACAAGCAGATAAATTGGCAAAAGAAGCAGCTACGAATCACGCTGGAGGGGTAACTATTCCTTCAAGTCTAGGAAGCCTCAAGAAACGTACAAAAGAAAAATTCAATATTAAACACTTAGCGCTCAAACCAGGTAAAAACCAATATCGCACAAAACCAAAAGACATTTCCAAAACCTTTATGAATATGGAAAAAGGCAGAACAGCAGCTGTTTTCCAACTCCGGGCTGGATACAGTCCACTTAATGATCACCTTTTCAAAAGAAAACTAACCGATTCCCCTTTATGCAGCACATGTAAACAAAAAGAAACTACTGAACATTTTTTGCTTTATTGTAGGCGATACAAGAAGACTAGGAAGACTTTTCGCACTAACCTCCGTAAAGAAGGAATCAGAGTAAATTGGAACAATGCTAGAAAACTTTTAGACTCGCCTCAGGCATTTTTTCTACTATCTGAATTCATCTTAAATACTCATAGATTTGTACATTTCCGATCTTACCTTCAGGACCACACCAACGAAAGACGGTCGCGGAACAAGAGTTTGGGAAGTCCTTGATCCGCATTCACCAGATAGCTTATCATCCTAATAGACCAACAAACTGGACGCCCCACCTCCTTCCTTAGATTGGGGGACGAGTGGTCAGCAGATAGTGGTTTCAACACAAATGGATTCCTCAACAAAGACTATAGTCGATTCCACCTTCTTAACAGAGAAGAGAATTTTGAATCGTTAGACTTAGTTATTTGTTAATGCATACTAAAGCGCTGTCTGGATTGGTAAACAATCGAGGACGAGACACACACGTTACAGTTCTCCTTTCCTTCCACCTTAGATTGGGGATGAGATTGCGAAACTTAACTGTCACTGTTGCTTAAGCCTCTGCATTTGTAGGTTCACTCCGAAGAGAAATATCGGTAAGGGTTAATCACCCCCGAGTATTTATACAATCCCTGGGCTCATTACCTTCCACCTTAGATTGGGGATGAGTAAATGAACCATATTGTTATTAAACTTCTCTAAGTGTTCTCAAAAAAAAAAAAAGATGATGTCCAAACGACAAATGACGATAACTATACAATGCGTAATGATCTAAAGACAACCCAAACTCTTGTACCGACTAGATGACCGTCTTTCTGGTAAACTAGTCCTTTCTCAATTACTTGTTTAGATAGTGTATTATGCAAATATGCAATTAGCACTTTAAAAAAAAAAAAAAAAAAAAAAAAAAAAAAAAAAAAAAAA
The DNA here is from genome assembly GCA_022264835.1 of Melampsora americana. NCBI lineage: Eukaryota > Fungi > Basidiomycota > Pucciniomycetes > Pucciniales > Melampsoraceae > Melampsora > Melampsora americana. The sequence goes on along the minus strand of JAIFHY010000003.1, from coordinate 3,033,502 downwards.
AAAAAAAAAAAAAAAAAAGAATTAAAGTTGTGTATAGTTTGCCGTATATAGTTTTTTTTGTCTCTTTCCACAACCACACAAAACCAGGGAAAACTATGTCTTTGGTTTAAAAGTACATATCTTTGACCTTCAAGTACAAAACATATTTGTTCCAGGTCGTCTGCAGTTGTGAAAAGAGGAAAAAACTATATACAGCAAAGTATTGCGGTACTCAAAGTTACTGTTTTGCACATATTTTGTGATAAGACTTCATTTGAGATGGACTTTATACGACGTCCCAAGACTCTGAGGCCGCAAAAAAAGCCTGAGCTTAGATCCGTTCCTCCCCGACGTTCCCCAACTTCATTACAGCAAATTCGGAAAAGCTTGTCATGAATTCCCCGCCGATTTGCATAAGCTTTGCGGGCAAGATTGGTCAAGCTTTTCTGGATCGGTTGTAAACAGCAGTAAATCCTTTGAAGATTGTCTTAGAAAATGGTGAGATGCAACAGCTTGTATATACTCTCAATATTTTATGCTGCACGGTAGAAGTACGCCTCAATCAGGCCTCTCAGTCACATGTGGTTTGAGAATTGCAGAGAACAATTCAAAGATGTTTATCAGCTGGACACCTCAAAGGAGGCCGGTTGATACTTTATGAGATCGACCTGCTTTTGATGTGAAGTCAGAGCACATACAGCTATAAACCATCTGCAGGATTGATCGGCAAATCTTGTCCTCCCTTCAACTGTAAGCTTGATGGTCTCTACGGGAGTCACAAGCCTTGGAAAAGGCCGAGACCGAGTTCATCAAGTGGAGGCTACCCAGGGTGCTATCCAGTCATCTGGCAACAACCATGAGCTGTGTGCTGTATATTAGAAACTCATTGATATCGAAGTAAATACAGACATACGCCAAGTCGCTGCACGGCTGATCTTGACCGATTGCTTTCCTTGTGTTGGCTGAAGAATTGTGATGCTTGATTGATGTGAAGCCGTCTTGGAAACTTTGACTGATTCAAACTCGTCTCGAACATTTACACACACAATCAATTGAGAGCCCATTTGATCGGAGTTTACGCTCTGCTAGTGACTCTGATGATATGTTACAAAATTCTATATTACAATAGAAGCTATTCCAAGTATCTATTGCAATTGAAGATATAGAAAAGTATAGAAAAGATCCTTGTCGATGTACAGTAGTTTATCGATGATAGTTCACCCGCCCGCTTGCTTGGCCGGATGGTTGGATGCCTTGGGGTGGAAGAGGGGTTCAATTCTAAGGGAATCATTCCATCTTCGGTCGGGCCACTGGTGAGTTCCAGATCTCTTGTTCAGCTGAGGTTTTCTCTTAGGCCATCTCAACTCCGCGCTCCTCAACCAGCTGTTCGTAGGAATTTAGGCGCTGGAAACAACATCGATTGAACTTGTATCAATTGTGAATTTGTATATAGCGAGTCACACAGACCGCTGATAAACGGGCAATCCAGACAAAAAGGATTCCCCACTCCATGAGTGTTAAAAAAAGAAGAAATCTTCATGTCCCCGTTAGTCTTTCACATATAAATAAACGGGAAAATTTTCTATATTTCAATTTTCTGTCTGCTTGAAACTCACGATTTGATCAGTCGAGGAATTTCCCCACACCCTCAAAACTGTTATCATTTGTCTTTCTCGCCTTCTGAAGTCAAGTCAAATCGTGTCACTTCCCAACCCACTTCCCAATTATCATTCTAAGTGTTGTCATAATCTTCATCATCTTCGACCCAAGGCTGTGATTGACTCGACTCAGTCGTGTTAGAATTTGTTTGTTTCGATTGAATGTGGATTTCCTTGAGACGCTCATTGCTCAACAGGACCACGGCATCGATTTACGACAGTCAGATTGACTACGTTGTCTGCTTGCCCTGCTCAAAACGATATCTTCGCTAGATTCGAACTCAAAAAACATGATGACGATTGAGTTGCTGTCAGATACTGCGGGTAGTCTTCATGCTACCATTCAAGATACCATTCTACTTAAGTTGGTATGCTTTGCCGTAGCTTTATCGATCGCAGTCACAACAATTTCTTCAAGGTGGTCAAGGCGGAGGATGCCTTTGCCTCCAGGTCCAAGGTCACTGCCTTATATTGGTTATCGATTTGGTCCATAGTAAGCTCGTGGATAATTTCATTTTTCATCTACTTCTCATAGGACAATGAAATCCCCGTCTAACTTCTTGACGCGTTCTTCGAAGCCCTTGGAGGGAGATGGAAAGAATCACACGTAAATATGGACCTGTGTCAAAAGTAATGATGGGAAGTACGCCATTGATCATCGTGGGGACAGTCAAGGAGGCGATAGAACTACTAGAGCACAAAGGTGCAATCTATGCGAGTCGCCCGAGATTAGGTGAGTAATTTTACACGTTCCGCTTTGGTTTAGGTCACATTTTCTTGTTCATGATCGGATAGATCACAATAAGAGCTGAAGTTAGGAAATATTGGGCACCTGTAGAGATGTCAGGGGCCATAATGTCTGGTGGAATGAGAACGTTGAGTTTAGAATACGGAGAACGCTGGTTAAAATTTCGCAAGTTGAGTTCATTCAAATATTCATTGCAACACTTAAAGCTCCTATGGCTCATACTTTGCGAGACGCACTATGGTTTTAGGGCATTGCACTCTCAACTTGACGGTCGTGCGGCAACATCGTTAGTTTTTTCCATGATACACTTTGCCTCCGCAACACACTTTCCGGTTCCGCGGAACGGGGTTTCTATCTTTCTTCCTAGTCTGTACATCAATCTACTGGTGAACTTGAAAACAACTGACGAATTGTTTTTTCCTGTGGCACATCCAGGTATCAAACTACCCAAGAAAAAGCGGCTCGTCAGGTTATTCTAGACATCCTTGATCGTCGTGGCAACTTTGAGGATGCTTTGACGACGTAAGCACAGGGCGTGTTGAGAGTTCGCACTAAGCTACGATCAGCTCAATCTTGGTTTCCGAACAGATACGCGGCTTCAGTCATTCTCAAAATTGCTTATGGAAAAGCATCACAAACCAGATACGATGATCCTGAAGTGAGACAAGTAAATCTATGCCTCAAACGCTTCACTTGGGCAGCCAGACCAGGTACCTTTACCCTCGACCGTCATCCCTGGCTAAAGTTCGTGCCATTTTGGACCGCCACCGGTCGACGCTGGCATCAGGAAGAACTCTCGCTATTTCGTTCCCAGATCCAGAACGTGCGTCAAAGTCGCGGTGAACGGGATACCTGCGTAGTATCCCACTTACTTGATAAACAACAGTGAGTAAAGTTCATCAGGCTTTCAATATTCTTCAAGTCTCCCATTTTCCGGGATAACAGGTTTTAACTGGCCGGCTATGTTTTCACGATGCTATATGAATGTGCCTTCGAAAAGGGATTTGGCACTCTCGGATGATGAGCTAGCATATTTGGCAGGTAAATGCCATTCCTTGGATCCATATTCAAAGTCTACTTTCCATATCACATTATGTCACTCGACACTAATCTTCTCCATGGTTGAAAATAGGATCACTCTTTGGCGCCGGGTCAGATACAACATCAGGTACTTCAGTGGTCTTTATGTGTTCTCATTTGTGGGCATGGCTCATCGGGAAAATGCAGCTGCATTATCGGTAGTAGTTTTTGCGGCCGCATGCTTTCCCGAAGAGGTCAAGAAGGTCCAGGAGGAGTTGGACCGCGTAGTTGGCCGAGATCGGCGTAAGATAATTCAGTATCTTTATTAGAAATACGAGAGACTTAGTCTAACTTCTTTACAGTCCCCACCTTCAGTGATCATCCAGAGCTTCCCTGTGTGACGGCATTTTACAACGAAAGCTTTAGATGGCGGCCTGTTAGCGCAGCTGGTAAATATCCATGATCGGTATTTGATATCTTGAAATCCGTAATGAATATCAGGAAGTTGATGTTCAACGAGTTTTTTAGGTTTTATGCATGCAGCCATCAAAGATGACCATCACAAGGGACACTTCATTCCAGCTGGTTCTTGGATACTCGGCAACCACTGGTGGGTCATTGTCATCGTGGTTTTTATTTTGCTTCAGAGCTGGAAATTAAGATCGATGAGCTCGTTCCGAATCCCGAATAGGTCTATAAACCGCGACCCATCTGTTTACCCTGAACCAGATGAATTTAAACCTTCGCGTTGGTTGAAGGTGGATGAAAAGACAGGAGAACTGTCGCTGAGGTCTGACATACGTCACTTTGCCTACGGCTTTGGTCGAAGGTAAAACAACCTGTTCTCTTTGATCATGGTTTTCTTAGTTTGAATGCTTATGTTCTCTTTATTTATGCACCATAAAAGACGCTGTCCAGGACAGATCGTAGCCGATAACAGTATATTTATAAATACGGCAAACTTGCTTTGCGCATTTGATATACGAAGGAAAAGAAGCGCTGATGGAAACGAAATACCACTCGATTCTTGTGGTACGTCGCTCTTTGTTCTCTACATCTGTCTTCCATATTCTTGGAAAATTGATGACTGTGAACAAATGATTTCTTCCACTTACTTAGCCTTCACAGACTCTGCCAACTCAAGGCCTTTGCCCTTTGAGGTTGACTTCGTACCCAGGCATTCTCATCTAAGAAGTATAGTAGAAGAGATGGGTACAAGTAGGAGTGACATTCGGGAGTCAGATTAAAAAACCTTGTTATGGATCATAAACTAGACGATTTCTCCCTCGCGCTTATTTTTGGGTTCAAATTCTTTTGATGGGTTTTCATGGATACATGGGTTTGCTGCATTTTAGGTTTACTAGCTGTCTCTTGTTATACACAGAGATGAGATACACTTCTGCTTCTTGTCCATCATACTTCCTCACATCTCTTTGTCCCGAAAATACCATAAGTAAAAAGTTTATACATTATACTCGTGCTTCACACTTTCCAACACATTTGAGTGTAGATTATTGAGTTGAGCTCTTCACCAAGGGTCAAACTGTTATACAAGATAAATTGAAAGTCACTCGAGGCCAACATCAAATTAAAAAGGCCAACATTTGTTTTATCCGACTTATTTACTTCACTATTTTACAAAGGCCTAAGAAAACGACAGAGAGTAATTGCGACCAGGCGTATCTTACGGTTCCTTTTCTCGTCGAGCCATAATCTCGGAGGCCTTCTCCGTAGCTTTTCCTCAAGGGATCCCACATCGTGTAAATGTAGCAATCATCTCGGCCTCTTGCCATACTAGAGCCATGCGTGAACGATATTTGATTGCCTGAAGCTCGGCGCGCTCTTTTTCTACTTGAAGCTGATACATTTCAGAAATAGCGCTCATTTGGCCATGTTGGTGTTCTAAGGATTGGTGGAGGCCAGATTTTGTCTTCGCGTCTTCCAATTCAGGTCTTTTCAACTTGAGCTCCTCAAGGCAGATATCAGGTTCCGGGTTTGCTGAAGCAGAACCACTTGTTCCTCCAGAAGAGGTGGCGATATTATCAGTGATACGAAGACCAGCGTTGAAATCCTTCCATTGAATTTTGACTTCCGATTCCTGTCGTGACAGCTTCATCTCCTTTTTTTCACCTTCTTCCAGGATAAACGGCTGGTCGAGACTACCCTCAACAGCCAGGTGCAAGTTTTCGTCCGGGCTTCATGATTGGACGGTGAATCGACGTCGTTTAGTCACCAGATCCTCGTCAGGTAAGTCCCTGGTCTCTCGCTTGTAGGCGAGTCCGGGCTACTCTTCATTATCGGAATGAGTTTAAAATAGAACGGACATTTCTTCAACAACTTGGCTGTTCATGCACGTAGATCAGTCTAGAATGGACAAGTTTTCTATGCGCCTGGTCTGTCTTGGCTAATGTCAGACTTCTTGTTTTGTATTTGATCTTGTTGCTCGAGTTGATCCTGATGACATTGCGGAGGTTTGTTGACAGTTCGATTTGATAGGGGATGATGGTGTCGAAGCAAGAACGGAGCTGGGCAAATGATTCTGAGGGAGCCTAAGCCTAAAGAGATTGGGGCCTGCATTTGACCCAAGTGGTAGAGGATAAAATGTAACAACCTCACAGAGTTCAGAAGAGGATACGTGTTCTAAGCCTATGGACAATAGTTGTCTTGATGAACCATGTACGAGGATCATAAAGAAGGAAGGCAAGTATTGAAGTTACAATCCGAGTTCCAGAACACAGAAATGGCGATAGGACGTGGCGTGAATTTCAAGGAGAATCAAGACTACTTATATTCCAAATTATACAGAGAGTTGAATAGCAGAGAATCAAGCAAGAGGTATGTTTTTGACGAGCTAGAACACATTCTTCTCTTGCTCATATTGCTCATCTCGTTCAACCTCATTAATTGATGCGCCTGTCTGGAAGCAGGGCTCTACGATATGGGCGATTATTAAGAGCATGATGGTTAGTCTTCTGTTCGTCAATCGTTGAGTCATATGTTATGGCCTTATATATGGCCTCATCGACCTTATACGGAATAAAAGGCTCAGCATGAGAATTTTTTTAAAATAGGGGAAGACAGCGGTGACCCCACGGGGTTTTGAGAGCTCGGGGCCACCGAGGCAAATTCTTGACTCATGACTCGCGCCGGGTTTTGAGCAGGCTCTCGGGTATGGAGGGTCACCCGATTTCGAAGTTGATTATGTCATGAAGTTGGATATTTGACTCAACCAACAACAAGCTCAGCATTTATAATTGGACGAAGACCGAAAACTGAATGAGAATAACGAAATGAACAACAATCAATCTAATAATCATCAAACTGAATCGAATACCGTAATAGATATAGATCCAGACGATCAACTTCAACCATTATTATCAGCATCAGCATCAGCATCAACATCCACAAGACCGATCACAACTACCAAATCTGATGGTCTTCATCCATTCTCAGCATGTCTTTCAAGATTCAAACATCAGCATACAACTAGACCACTTCGAATACCTTTAATTTTGATTACAATCACCCTTTCAACTTTAATCCTTATCATCATCTTCTCAGCTTCATTTTCATCAAGTCAAGAACCCCCTACTCATCATAAAAAAACTCCATTTACTTTCCAAGATACTGTCTCTGGCACTTATTCCGCTAATCGAAAGTCAATCAGCTGGTTGAGAGAAGGTAGATAACTTACCTATCCTCAAGTATCCTTCATTACTAACTTGCTTACTTCCTTTTGGATATAGCTGGAGATGGAGTTTACTCGGATATCACAGCACATGGTATTGAACTTCACGATCTCAAATCGAAAACTACAAGATTATTACTTTCTCAAGCTGATATACGCACAGTTCGTACCTCTCTGATTGCACTCCTCATTGAACTTACTATTTACGTGAATCTATGGCTCCTATAGCCTAATGGACAGCCAATCGTCTACAAGTCTTTTACAGTCTCCTCGGACTTGAGATATGTGATGCTCAAGTCTGATGTCATCAAAGTCAGTCTGATCTCTCAATATTGTTCTTCATGTACGATGTTAGACTGATAATCTTATATTGGTGTTAATTCAAAACTCTTTCGCAACAGCAATGGAGATATTCGACATTTGCAAATTACTGGATCTTCGATACTCAAACAAAAACTATTCAGCTTCTCCACCCCAATGCGTAAGCTAGTTCAACGACCATCAATCTACTTATATCATTGATTCTGCTCGTCAATGACATCTCGTGACTGAATCCAATTATCAATCTGGCTCCAAAACAGGTTAGGCGCACACACTAATGTCTCCCTAGCACAATGGTCACCATCTGGCCATTCAATAGCCTACGTGCACCAGAACGATCTTTACTTGCTATCGTCACCTTCATCGAAACCCTTACGATTGACTAACACCGGTACACCAACGCTCTTCAATGGTCTTTGTGATTGGGTATACGAAGAAGAAGTCTTTGGAGACTCATCAGCTGTATGGTGGTCACCCGATTCTACCAAATTGACCTACTTAGTCCTGGACGAAGCTTTGGTACCTAATTACGGCTTGACAGTTTATAATCCTACACCCTCATCTGGAAACACTGAACCTTATCCGACAAGACGACCTATGAAGTACCCCAAACCTGGTTTTCCTAATCCTCTACCTGGTTTAAAAGTTTTCGATTTGAGAAAGTTTGATAGCATTGGAAGAGTGGATGGATGTACCAGTTGGCTGAGGATGGATCGTGCTTTTCCTGATCAGGATAGGATTGTTAGTCAAGTTGCTTGGGTCAGCGATACTGAGCTAGTCGTTAGAGAAACCAATCGGATCGGTAGTAGAGAGAAAACTGGCTATTTTCACTTTGTCGAACAACCTTACGCAGTTCCTGGTAGAGGTGGGAGTTGGCCTGAAGGCGTATTGATTGGAAAAGTAGCCATGGATATTGATTTCATCAAACGCGATGGCGGATGGGCTGAGACGGCTAGTTCTTTCAAAATCGTACTCAAACATCCTAGATTGCTTCTGCTGACTTCAATCTGTCGCATTAGGATCTCTCTATTGTTTCGATTGACATCAACTCTCATCGAGATCCAACAAATCAACGACAGCATCCAACTGATCTATCACATGGTTATTTGGACCTACGAGTCGATAAAGATGGCTATCGTCATTTGGCTTATTTTTCACCCCCAAATGCATCCGAGCCTATATTTTTGACACAAGGAAAATGGGAGATCGATGGATCAATTCAAGCAATTGATCTTTCCCGTCGCCTAATGTTCGTTCACTTCCCTATACCTTACATATCCTTTGTTTCTAGTATTAAATGAGTTCTTGATCGATCTCAGATACTTCATCGCAGCCAAACCAAGTATCGAAAGACATTTATATTCAGTCAGATTGCCCACTACTACCGAATTGATCCAAATCAAAAAGGAGAGAAAACCAAAAGAACCCAAACAATTGACCACAGGTATCGGTTATTATGGTGTCAAATTCAGTCCATTTGGTGGATATAGTTTATTGAATTATGACGGTCCTGAAGTTCCATGGCAGACACTTTCGGACATAGATTCTTTGTCCTCTGGTTAGCCTTTCTTCTATTCTCATCTCAGGTGGGTGTTTCGAAACCTTATCTCATTTTGTCCTTGGGGGCTTGGTTCAGGAAAAGCAGAAGACGACAAATTTGAAGCTAATAAGGATCTGAAGAACCAATTAAAATCAATGGACATGCCTGAAATAGAGTACAAGACTATCAAAAATTCGGTTGGCGATCGTACGGTCTGGTTTTCACTCCAATCGAAAAGAACACCGAATCGCATCTGATCAACATTTTTATTTTACTTTACAATTTTCCTAGTGATGAATGTGAAGGAGATGAGACCAGCTGGGATGGACAAAAGCGGGTCAACAAAATATCCTGTATTGATCAAAGTGTGAGTGTTGACATTGTCTGGATCTATGGGCAGTCATTGAAACTTTCATCTTCCTGATAGATACGGAGGTCCAAATTCCCAGGTAGGCTTATTTAATCACATTTAGTTCATACCTCACAAACAATCAGGTATTTACACATGACTACAAATCGAATTAGGTCGTGAATGTTAGATATGGAATCGATTGGCATCATTTCTTAATCTCAAAGTTGAATTATATTGTGGTCTACGTGGATGGAAGAGGTACCGGTATGAAAGGTAGATCATATCGAGTACCTGTCAGGAACCAATTGGGATCTTTTGAGGCTCACGATGTGGCTACAGCTGCGCGGTATGTATTACTCTTGTTTATCAGAGCTATGAGATACTGATAGCTACACGTTTGGGCAGTTTCTATGCTGCTTTGAATTATGTTGATGAAGCTAGGATCGGAGTCTGGGGATGGAGCTGTGAGTATTGCGTTAAATTATCATGAGTGATTTCTGCCAGTTCACTCCAGTGGCTGACGGCTCTTGTGTCCCTACCTCTGATAGACGGCGGATACTTGACATGTAAAGTAAGTAGCTCGAATTCGTATGCATCATACTTGGAGTCTGAACATTACAACAATCGTTCTTTTTGTCTCTAGACATTGGAACAGCATTCATCAGATTTTTCTATAGGTCTTGCAGTCGCTCCTGTGACCGATTGGAAATTTTATGACAGTATTTATACAGAACGTTACATGTCAACTCCCGAGCTTAATAAACAAGGTTATGAAAATTCAGCTGTGAGGCAGATAAGTGGATTTCGTAATGCTAGCCTCGCGCTTGCGCATGGAAGTGCCGATGACAATGGTATGTGTTCATTCCAATTCCCATACTTTGTCATGAGTCTGATAGAACTGAAATTTATTTTTTCATCGCGATAGTTCATTTCATGAATTCAGCATCACTTATTGATCGACTAATCAATTCTGGAGTTGGGAACTATGAGTTTAGGATGTTCACAGATTCAGATCATTCCATTTCCACTAGGTTTGTTCATCTTTACCTTCCCTTCATTCACAGCAAAGATAGTACATCAAAGTTTGACGCTAATGTGATGGGCTCACTATTTCCCAATTTCAGAGGAGCATATGAAGAGCTCTTCAAGTTCTTAACAAGGTTTTTGGTTAAGCGATGGGGTTTAGGAGATAAAAAAGAATCCACTACAATTTCCGAAACTTTATTTTTTTGAATGATTTACTTGCATTTTTTTCTCCACAAGGGATTGCATCATTTTTGTTGTATTTCATTTATTTGGCAGATCGTTGTTGGTTTATGTCCATTTAGTGGATTGGATTAGGTGGTGTTTCATGTAAGATAGAGATTTGTTGCAATTCAAATGATTGTTTGAAAAAGAAGACTCGTGTGGCCACAACCTCTTTGAAATGGATATCTTTTCAGAGTGTTATAATTTTGGTTTGGCAAGAAGAAAAACTTAATTATATTCTTTGCATTGTCATTCTCTAACTAGAGTGTTGGTGGGCGAGCCTCTAATCATTTCAACACTGATCCCCCTTTTTCTTTTCAACAAGATTGTGATCAGCTGTACACAAAATCATTGATTTCCACTTAAATCCTTGTTGTACTGCAATTTGTGAATATCAGTTTCTTTCTGATTCAGCAATGTGTCTTCTCAAATTTTCACACTGTAGATTACCGGGTAGGTCATTGAGGACAACCTTGTGAAAATCAGTCCACATTTTGAAAGTTGGATCTACCATAGGTCCCCATGATTTCAAATTCTTCTGAAGACAATTTGCTGCAGGTTGTGGGTTGGCCACAAACCTCATAGTACCAAATTCAAAAACCTTGAAACGGATGGCACTTACTGGCTTATCATCAATTGATGCTTGTGATTCTTCCCAAACATTGTCAATCCTCTCAAGGGCCAGTGGTTTTTCTAGTTCTTTATTGGCTACAGCTTTGTACTTACAGGCAAAGAACACACCATGGTCATCAACACTTGACTCTAAAATTGCTTCAGCAATTTCCTCTTTGGAAGTATTCTTCTGAGGTGTGGAAGGTGTGATTTGATCATAGCTTTGTTTGAAAGAATTTTTCAACAAATCTGGTTGCTTCTTACTGTGAGATAATTTTTGAATTTTTGAATCTCCTATCAAACTACATCCAGGAATGACATTATGGGTAGGACTGATGCATAGGGAAGGACAATACTCCACCTTTTTTGCGGTTTTAATCTGGTGAGATGGTCACAGGTGCAAAGTGTGGACCACAATATCCAGCCTTTAACCTGATGTCCTCATCCTTGTAAGTACCTTGTCAAACTACTATTGTTTCAATAGTATGTCAAAGTACAGTAGCTACTATATCAAAAAAACTTGGTTCCATTATTTTGATTCTGTGAAAAAACTGAACCTTGAACTACACTCAAACCTTTTCAAATTTTCCCAAACCCTCCATCAATATCTATCTTCAAGCTTAGACTCTAAACTCAAACTCAATTTATCTTTGATGGATCTTGGAGATGACGCAACATACAACTCACAAATAGATGAGCTCCTTTCAAATACTGTTTTGGTTTATCACCTCTTTAGAATTCAGCAATGCAAAGCCAAAGCCAAATATGATAATGATGAGGTGTTTTTGGCTCTAAAGCTGACCAATGCACAGACAAAATACAACCAAAATAATGAAAGAAGAATTTTTTTTGTGACAGACAAGACCCCATGAGTGTCTTTTTCAAGTTCACTTTAAGGAAAATCCACAAAAGCATGATGAGGTTTTTGAGAGAAGCTTTAGAATGAGCAGGGAAAGGCTCTTGGATAATTTTCAACAACTTGAAGCCCATGACACATTTTGAGTTCAAAGATATGTATGTACATATATGTTTGTGTTCTTCATTGAGCTTTTTATATGAATGCTTTTTTACCATGTAGGACTGCTGCCTTCAACTGGGGCTCTTGACTTTACAAGAGGCTACTTGTGCAATCCAACAGATGGCATATGTAGTTGCAGAAGACATCATAGATGAATTTGTTTTGATTGGAGAGACAACAGCCATTTTATGTTCCAAAAGATTTGTTCAAGGACTCACTGAAATTTTTGGTTCTGAATATCTTTGTCCTCCAAGAGAGGATGAAATTGAACAGATCACAAAAGAGTACAAATTACAAGGATTTCCCAGTTGCAAAGGTTTGATTGATGGTATGCATTGGCTTTGAAAAAATTGTCCTACTGCTTGGGCAGGCCAGTTCTAAGGGAAAGAAAAACAGAAACAATTGTTCTGGAAGCTGTGGCATCAAAGGGCATGCACATATTGCATGCATCCTTTGGTGTCTCAGGTTCTCTTAATGACATAAATGTCCTCAATCAAAGCCCTCTGTTTGATTATCTCCATCCGGTAAGCTTTTAATCAACACTTCAACATCTTGAATCATACTGACAAAAATTCACTTATGTACTGATTAGAGGTTGCACTTTGAGGTCAATGGGAATCAACACACACGTGGTTTTTAGATTTCTTATGAAATCCACCCACAATGGCCTGTCTTGATCAAGACAATGCATCAGCTTACTATACACTTGAGATCAATGTTCCAACCACATCATAGATCATGGAATATCTGAATCTCTCACAAACCACATTCTTTGTAGAAATGAGGCACAAGGAATGTACCCTAGAGGTGTTGATATATAATTCTTTGGTATCTAATCTGTATCATAGGGGATTAATATCAAAGGACTCAGAAACCTCTCTCTTTTTGATTTTCCAAAGAGAAATTTTCAGATAGCTTTGTATATTGATTATATATACATATATCTCTCTTGATTTTGCATAACACTTGAGGGGTGTCATTAAACTCTATAACTCTATATTATATAGGTGTGATTCTTCTGTGAGAAAATTATCTTCTTTTCTTTGATAGGAACTTTGTGGTCATGGTTGACACCATTTCAAACAAAAGCCATATGCAACAACTCTCTTGAGAGTGAAACCTATTGTTTCCCCCTGAGTTTTCTTGCTTGCCAAGAGTGTAGCAAGCCAATGTGACAAGTTCATTGATTCCATAATACAAGTACAATACAGCAGAAGAAATGAAAAAGTGATACAAGAACATTTCAAAAAATACATCAATTTCCAATGCACATCCCATGTTGATACACATATTGTTGCAGGTATTGCAATGTGTAATTGGAAGCTACCATATATCTTGGACATAGTGTCTGTGAGAATTGGATAAGGTAAATTGGTAAGAGCTTTCCTTAAGATATCAACTTTGTACAAGCCATGGTCCTCTCAATCTTTGAACATGGAAGAGAGCCAATGATGACAGGTATGTCCATCTGTCAAAGAGGTGACTATTCATAGTCCTCCCTCAGAGTGGCTTCCTCATATTTTGGATGCTTCTCATAAAATTTAGCAATTGCCTTCAACTTTGTTGGGCATGCATCACTAAGTGCTGAATGCTGAAGTACTGGATCATTGTAGTCAATCAACCTAGGAGATTCTGATGTGAGATGTTGGTGGATGCACACATAACATAGATTTGTTCCTGGCTCTTGTGAAGTCCTATAACATTTGTGACTCCAATGACTTCTACCACACCTACTGCAACGTGGGTTTGATCTGCAATAGCAATAATGATGGCCAACCCGCAGGCACTTTTCACATTGCTCAGGTTTTGAACAGTATTGATGACCATAAACTCTTGTTCCATAGATAGAGATACCCTCTTTCTCTACCTGTTTCAAAATTGCAGCATTATGTGTACATAAGATCATTGATTTTCTACTTGAGGCCTTGGAAAACTGCAATGCATGAAAATCACTTTGTTTGATTTGGTTTGATTCACAAATGTGTTTCATCAAATTTTTGAATTCTAAATTCTTGGGTAGTTCATCAAGTACAATCTTATATGAATAAGGCCATGACTTGAAAGCTGGATCTACCATAGGTCCCCATATTTGTAGATTCCTCTGAAGCCAATTGGCTGCAGGGGAGGATTTTGCTACAATCTTTATCACAGTGCCATAATCTAGGACTTGAACACTCACCACTCTTACTGGATCATCTTCAACCATTGCCTTCAACTCTTTCAGAACATTGTTGATCCTCTCATAAGCGTGTGGGTCATAAAACTGTTTGAAATCCATGCCTTTGCGCCTACGTACAAAGAATGCACTGGTTTCATCATTATCTGTCTCTGAATCTGATCCACTTATTTGTTTCTCTGAAGCATTTTTCTGTAGCTTGAAGAGTTTTCTACAGTGATACCCTTTTTTTGATGAACCCTTTGGGAAATTTGGTTGCTCCCTGCTGGGAAATCCTGATGGAACTTTTGGATTTGGTGAAAAAGTGCAGTCAAGGTTCAAATTGTGGGTAGGATTGACCAGTGATGATTGGAAACTATTCAAATGTGAATGAGTCTTCTGTGAACTGACAGAATCAGGTGTTCCAGGTAAGAACTTCAAAGGTGAAGTTTGTGCCCCATGATTTACAGTCTGCATTCTGTTTTGTTCATGACTGTGGGTTTCTTGTTCCAGTTTAATCTTCCAATCAACTCCAGAGTTTGGTGTTTGGAATTGTTGAGATGATTGGTCTTGATAGATGTTGTATTTGGCATGGCCATTGGCATCTAGGAAGAATGAGGTTGAGCACAATTCTGAAGGTCAGAAAAACAGGACAAGATAGTCTTCAATTGTTCTGGCATGAAACTACAGCCATATTCTAGGATAGTATTTGGTGCTCACAGCCCTCAAACAGGTGAAAATTTTCCACAGCCTTTTCATTGATCCCTAATGGAGCCAAACCACCCTTTGTCTCTTGGTGATCTGCAGTACCAAGATAACCAAAGTCACACTTCATTGGTGATTGAGTTGGAGTCAGTTGGATCATAAGGAATCCTGACATCTCAGAAACAAATGAACATTACCCCTAGGCCCTGACTTGGAACTTGCAGCTTGCAGCTTTTAGAGTATTTAGGATTTGTTCCTTCTGCATAATCCCTGAAGTAGTATCTTGTGCAGATACCTGTTGTTTCTTCCATATTATCTAGGGTATGAACTTCTTTGTAAATGAGGTTGATAATCAAAATCAAAAGTCTTAAAAAATTCATCTTAGTATCTTGTTAAGGGAAGCTGGTATTGAATGAAGGAGATGTTGGGTCAGACAATGAAGAACTCCATTATTCATCCCCAATCATAACATCATGTGTCAGAGGCTCAATTTATTCCCAATATATTTTTGGAACACCACAGTAATTTATTAAACTGGAGCATATTTCATACAATGGCTAATCAAGCTTTGAAGGTCATTACATAAGGCAAATGCGGGGAACTCATTGTGATATGAATGTTCACTTCACCACAAACATTGCCAAACCTGTTCCAAATGGAACCCCTTTTATTTGTGAATTCCTGTTTTTATTACCGAGTGTCATGATATAGCAAAGCTGCCTGGCAGCGATGTTCCTTGAGTGAGTGAACAACGCTTTCTCATAGATCAGCAGTGGCAAGTGCACGGGGGAAATGTCCACTGTCACAATTCCCAAGCAATTCAGATCATTGACACAAGACATGCATCCCAAAGGAAAAGAGGTTTGTCATCCGGGCAACATGCATTAAAAATGCTTGATAATTTTATCCCCCTATATTCAACATGGGTGCCTTACACAAAAACCCGCCCAGAGCCGAGTTTTTCGATTGCATTGAGATGACTTTTATGTTGATATCTAAGTTATTGCCAAGCTGGCAAAATTATGTAGCTTTACCCAGTGGTGTTGAAATGTCTGACATCTGGTCCGTTGTGAAAGACAGATTTTCGTATATAAGATGAGTGTAGTATGATGGAGGGGCCAGATCGATCATATATCCCATCCTTTCAGGTCTCATGATAAGAGATTGTGGGTAACAACAGGCCGGATGGTACACCTTGGAACATTCAAAGACTGCGATTTAGTCAGATGATACCAAGTTGCATCTTTATCTGTAGGCGGTACTTACCGGTCGGTCTTTATCAAACATTCAAGGATTTGGTTCAGGTTGAGCGGGCTGCTTCAGCTTGAAAGCTTTACGTGGGACTTAGTTAAGTTTATGGTTCAGGACAGTTTTTGACTTCTGATCAACTACTTTCTCAATCACTTCATTCAAAGCATTCTTCATTAACATCCAACCTGATCAAGATACAAACGATACAAAAGATATCAAAGGATGTCATCAGATTCACCACTATCAGCTTACATACCCGAAGAAGAAGAATCTTTGAGTACTTGGACAAGATTCTCTCAAAAATTCAAGGCTAGTTATCTGACTTTATCTCTCAAGACCCTTTATTAGAATACTCAATCTATTTCTCGTGGATCTTCAATTTGTCAACCAAACCAATACAACATGCGGGTGATTGGTTTCCCTACAGGATCAACCTCTTGTTCCCCTGGGTTCGTCATTATCTAAGCTTTTGACCTTTTTCACAACTTCGTAACATCAGCAGTCGAGATTCTTACTACTGGCAGCATTCTACAGGCGCGGGAGCAACAACAATCGCTCTACTTGGAGCCGGTCGTGCCTTAAGATCAGGAAACGCGAGTGAATTCAACTTGTGGTTGAGATATCGTGTGGTCTTTCAAGGTCTTACCGTACTAGCTGCTTTAGGTGGATCATTGTATTATAATCATCAACGCGATCTTGATCGAGCAGCAATAGAAGAAGAAAGGATCAGGAAAAGGGAGATTCGGATGCGCGAGCAGGAGCAGAAACCTGTCAATCAACCAATTCCTGAGGGCGGTGCGATAGGGTCGGATGCTAGAAGAGCTTTGATGTTGAAAAAGGTGGCCGAACAAGCTCATTCTGAAGGACGTTTACTGAGAATGCCGAATAACAACTCTTCTACGACGAAAAACGAAAAATCTTGAGATTCCTCCTTATTCGCTCTTGCCTACGTTTTTCACCTACACTTTCCAGCCTAGATCATCCGCTCTCCGTTCCGTAAAGCTTGGCATGCAGATTTAATGATGTGAATGATTTTTCGAACTTTAGGCAGTCTAAATTTACATAGAGTTCAAACGCTCAACCTTTTATTTGTAAAATGCATTAAAATTTTCCTATTGTAGACTTGACATTTTAATCTTTGAAAATCTCCACTCTACCCTTCATTTGACCTTGAGCACAAATGATGTCCGCATCAGTGTTCTTGTGAATGAAACCAACCTCAAGCGATTACAAGAAGAAGAAAATAATGATTGAGATCAATAAAGTATGAGACAAATGGACAACACTTGAGAAACATAAGAAAGACCACGAACAACAAAATTTGACAGCACTCATTCCAAGAACAGTAAAATGACAATCAACATAGATTGAGAGATAGTTTTCAAGAGCCCTTGTGCCAAATTTTCAATCACTCCTCCACCCTCTGTCTGGTCAACAGCAGTGACTGAGGCTATGCAACTGGTTCTCCAGCATGAGGTGCATTGTGAGGAGTCAATCTGTGTATCCCATTGGTCAATGTCCACAACATTTTATAAGGAAGGATCCATCAAAAGTAGGGCACAAGTTTCTACATCGGTTTGATTAAACACAGCTCTCCTCCAAAGAGAAAAACATATGGTTTAAATTATTCTCCCATGAGAACTTTCACCTATCCCCATCCCTCAAATACCAATTTCTCATATTATCATTTACAAAAGGATTAATTGTGTTTTTTTATTTGAAAAATCATGTCAATTTACAACAAGAACACACTACAGAATTTTGAGTGTATGTACTATAAGATATATTATCTGGAACCAATTCCATACCAGTGATCCCTTTCAGGAGAGGCTCTTGACAGCATTTGCCTTTCATAGCCTTCTTTCACGTTCAACATTGCTTGTTGGTAAGCCCTTTCCATTTGATCAAATCTTTCAATAGAATTTAATTTTGTGGGGCATGTTCCACTATATGCTGAATGATGATAACCAGTATCACTGTAGTCAATGGACCCTGTCAAGCTTGATGAATGATGCTTCCCAATACACACATAACAGAGCTTATTTTTTAATTCTTGAATACCTCTATCACACTTATGACTCCAATGACTTTGGCCACATCCCTCACATAGTGGCGCTAGTCTGCACCAGGTATGATGATGTCCCATCTGTAGACACTTCTCACATTGTACAGCTGCGGGGTTATATATTTGCCCCCTAATTCTTGATCCATCAAGCACAAGACCTTTATCTTCAATCATATCAACAAGGGCTTCATTGGATGTGATTAGTATCATTGATCTTCCGCTTGAATCCTTGGAATATCGTAGTTCATTGATATCCCTCGGGTTGAGGTGATTTGAATCACAAAGATTTTTCAAAATTGCCTTTCTGCTTCGATTTGTAAGATTGGGAAGATTTGTGAGAACAATCTTGTGTAGGCCCTGAGGCATTCTGTAGTTTGGGTTGACCATGGGACCCCACCTCTCTATGTTCTTCCGCAGCCAGCTTGTTGCAACCAAAGAGTTCAATTTGACTTTCACAGTGCCTGAGTCAAGAAAGGTAATGTCAAGGGCTCTTATTTGTTCACCTTCAAGAGGTGGTGTCATCTTGATTAGTACCTCATTCAACTTTTCAAGTGCCTCTGAGCAATCTAGATCTTGAAAAGGGGAAACCCCTTTGCGCTTATGAACATGAACAATACAATCTTCCTGTACCTGAGTATCTAAAGATGTTTTTGTTTCTCTGTTGCCCAAATTTTCAGTCACAGAATGTCCTTGAGGATCTGAATGACACGTAGAATGTCTTGTGAAATCTATGGTTGTATATTGATGATCCCTGATATCTCCAGGCATCCCCTTCAATGCTACTTCAGAATTTGAAGCTGGCACTGTATTTGAAGTTGCTTCAGGAAGTTTGAATCTTTTATTTACAAGATGAACTTTTTGGTTTTTGTTGTTTTCTTTCCCATGCCTTCTGTACCAGTTTACTTGAGAGTATGGTGAGATGAAGGATTGGGTGATTGGATCTGCTGATGAATTTTCTTTTTGAGAATGATATTGATGCCAAATGAAGAAAAATGATAAACACAAATTCAATGCGCCAAGTGGAAGCAGGATCAGATAAGAGTGGAGAAGTTTTTCTGGGTGTATATTTGAGAATGTGCTCCATACCATGACTCACCTCTGCCCTTAAAGTGCATCTCCACATTTGTATCAACATGACTCTTGTCCAACAATATATTTTCATGGTTGACCAAGCCTTTACAATATGTTGGAGATTTTTGTTGTAAGTCTGAGTAAATCCTTGTGTTTTGGTGATATAGATCTCTTGTATCAAGGTAACCAAAGTCTAGCTTGATTGGGGATACCTTAAGGTTTAGCACATTTTTCAGGTTTATGATCTTCAATATATTACCATGACAATCAAAACTTACACTTGAATCATCTGGCTTGAGCTTGATAGGTTCTTCAAATGCCAATCTTGAAGGTTCTCTTGCATAATCCCAAAAGTAATGTCTGGTGCAGCTACCCATCACTTTTGATGTCTGCTGAATACCACTTATCTCTTTGTAAAGGATAATGAAAATCAAAATTAAAAGCCACAAACAGCCCATCTTTAGGATATTTTTGAACAGGATGATATTAGATATAGGATGTATCAATTTCAAAATTTATAGGGACTTGTAGAGATATCATTATCTCCATTCATTTATTTCTTTGAGGGATTTTTGTACTCAAGAATAAAATTACCCACTATCTAATTAGGAATTATGTAAAGATTATTCATTTAACAAAGATCACCATTTGACACATGATCATTGATCAGTTTCCTGGACACATGATCATTTATCAATTTCATGGACACATGACGTCTATCAAATCTTCCAACAGATGACCAATAATCTAATACAACCAATTGACTTCAAAAACTCCATAACTTCTTTGGGTAATGGAAAATCTTCTTATCAAACTGAAACATGTTGAGTGTTGCTATAAAACCTCTTCTATCTCCGTAGTCAATATTGTATTGAGCAACAATGTTTCAGCCTTGATCACACTATCCCAAAGAGTTGGTGCAAAGAGGATCATTAGGTGATAAACATCAGGCCAATTGATAATTGTAACTTCAAGCCTTACTTTCAAGAGTGATTTTACATACATATTACCCCATTGATACATTTGATTACTACAAGAATTGATAACTAGGATAAATGTCTTGGCTTTCAGACATGACATTACAGTTAGTGAAGCTTTTTGCCAAGAGTAATTTGAAACATGAGCAGCTGGGTCCAGCCATGGAGGTGAAATATCATATGTGTCAACCCGGAGGATTTTGAAGTCTGATCTTTCAATCACAGAGTTAACTGATATATCTCTCAAGAAAAAAATGGTTTTTGCCAGATGTTCCAATGGCAATTGGAACTAGAGAGGCTCACAATAGCAAAATTCAGGATATAGTTTATCTTTCACAATTTTGTTGAAATCTTATTGCAAGATGTGAAAAGAGCTGCAGTAGATTAAGAATATAATTATCATTGATTGATTGAAAAATTTCAATATCTACTTGTTTCAAATTCAAACATAATATACAAACCAAGCATAATGAAAAGTTTAGTTCTAAATCTTGAAAACCAAAAACAAAACCTTTTACAATCATCTGTGTCAAGAAGATCTAAGCATATCAGAAGTAACTTAACTAAGTCCCCTGTGTTGGGGTTTCACATAGCAAGCCATGCCCAATCAATCTAACTTAACTGAGTCCCTTGTGCAGGGGTTTTTGGTTTTGGAACAGAAGGTTTTGGATTTTAGTAGAGGAACTCTTGAAATTCCTACCTGCCCAAATTCCAATTACCATTTTTGTAATAAAAGTGGGCAGGTAGGAGTGCCTGCTTCTTCTCAAGAAATTACTCTCCAGATATTTTGAACAGAGATCAGGGGAGAACATTCCCTTGAGAGGGAAACTGTGAGCCTACTAGCTGCTGTTTGGCTAGTAGAGTCAATAAAAAGGTAGTAGAAGTTGGTAAGACTTCTACTAAACTTGTAGGGATTGCTATCCACTAGTACAATTGGAATGAGACTTGGGCGAAAGAGCTTTACTTGAATTACACAAGTAAAGACTCCAGTTAGATGACCTTTGAACAAAGGATTTTGCCCAGGGATTTTGGGTTAATTATTGTCTATCACAATAATTAAAGATTGGAGCAACTGATGCACAGTTCTCAGTCCCAAATTGATTCACTTCTGACACAGAATGATCAATAAGGGTAGTGTTAATGTCTGTCTTAACACTGGGAACTTTATACTCTGACTGATAGAGGTTCCCCGCAGGTTTAGAGTTTCTTATATCAGATTAATCCCAAATCTGATATAAGCCTTACTCAAGGACTACTTCCTTTCAAGTAATTCCACCTGATGGATATTACTGATTTCA
This sequence comes from Melampsora americana, assembly GCA_022264835.1. Classification (NCBI taxonomy): domain Eukaryota; kingdom Fungi; phylum Basidiomycota; class Pucciniomycetes; order Pucciniales; family Melampsoraceae; genus Melampsora; species Melampsora americana. The sequence continues at coordinate 3,011,796 of JAIFHY010000003.1, read as the reverse complement.
CTGATTATGGTGTCTAATCAGGCAGAAAACAAGGTTGGATGTAAACACACAACACTCAACAAGACACAAAGTTGAAAGTTAATAAAAAGCTGATAGGATTTATTTGTAAAGGTTGTTGAATAATAATGTGATGATGTGATCAGGAGGAGTGGATTCTCAGGGTTTATATATTCCAAACCTTGAGAATCTTTACACTAGAAGTGCGCACAATCTGTGGTTGCGTGGTCAGGTTATTACAGTTACATTGTTATAAACTGTTTGAACATACATTTCATTTGTTACGACCTTGTTACGGCTGTGAAATATATGTAGCATTGGTTCACATAAAAGTTGTGTACGTACACACTCTTTTATGTAAGTTTTGCACATGTTACATATGCTAAATCATATGTACTTGACTCTTGAGACTGAGCCATGAGTTGTAATTATTGTCTTTATTGTTATGTATTATTATACGTCGCCCATTGGTACTACTGGTTAGTACTCAGGGCTGACAGAAACATGCATCCTCTAGAAATGACTGTACAAATATACACATGTGTAAAGTGTATCTAGATCAAATTTCATCAGCTGGATTTCTGTGAGACTGTGTTTTCCTCTCAAATCAAACTTCAACAATTTTCTTTTTGATCTTCTGAAGAGGACAATCTTTTGAAAAGAAGGAAGCACTTCTACCTGCCTACTTTGTGAAAAAATTGGTAATTGAAAGTTTGATGAGCTGAAAATCCAAGATTTTCTCATCTAAAATTCAAACCCCTCCATGCCAAAACTCTCTCTTTTGATATAAGTCCCTTGTTCCTTGGGCATTTCTTGCTATGTAAAACCCCTCCCTACACATGTTTTAGATCACAAAATCTTGTCTTTGCAATGATGGGTCAAACTTCAGGTATTGTCACAGGTGGTTCTTTGATGGTTTTCAAGTTTTATCATTAGTACATTGACCAATATTTTCATGTAAGGCACAAAAGATACTCATGATGTAGCTCTAACATCTAGGAACAAAATGCATTTTTTTCTGAATTTTTTGCTCTCTTCCTGGCACTGCCAGCATATTTATCTTGGATTGCAAAATCCACATGGTCTCCGGATCACAAACCTCCAACAGAAGGTTTCTGGGGTTCGGATCCAAGGTATCATTTGACACATAAGAATCCCTCAGGTGGAAACTGTTGGGATTGTCCTACGTCAAGTGTTAAGTCCTGCGCGACTGCTGTCCTAATGTGTTATATTTCATATTTTGTCTACAGTTCATATTTCATATATTTCATATTCATTTCACATCATGTGTGCTTAGCAACATTTGTAGCACGTCATAGTTAATCTTGTCTTTCACTATAGAACCTACTGGAACAGCCAAAGGAAAGGTTCTCTTTTTCCTCACCTTTCCTTTGTTCTTTTTCATTTGCTGTTCCAGGTAGGAAATAATTCTCTCTGTCTTTGTTAAGGCCAGTATCTGGGGTCACTATTAGTCAAGGGAATGGAGGAACAGACTCACCTCGCGGGGATGCTAGCGTGTCTGCAAGAACACACATCCCCTCGTCAACTTTCCTAGCTTGCCCCTTCGGCATCACGTCAGGATCCATGGGGGTGGTTTTCGGATAGGACAAAGCTACCTTAGTAGCTGCGATGTTTTTGGGATAATCCGGTGGCAATGCGGCGGTGGGTGTTGTCGTAGAAGTCTGTGAATTCATAGGAGAAAGGTGATTGCCCCCTGTTTCTTGAGAGTCTGAGATAACATGAGAAGTATACGCACGTTGCGGGGATGTTAGAGTATCTGGTGTGATACACATCCCCTTGTCATTTTGCCTAGCTTCCCTCTTGGGTTCCACCGCGGGGTCCTGCAAGGGTGATGTTGGCCTAGACAAAGCCACAAGGGCTGCAACGTTTGTTCAATGATCAGAGACCTTTCCGGGCGTCCAATTGATGCGGTTGTGATGTTCCCTTATCCAAGGGATTCCTAAGATCCCGTCGTAAGTATCTGTCACTTTGGTGATAATGAATGTAGTGGTTGAGTCGTCGTCGTGATTGAATAAGGTGGCCTCATACATCGCATGGCTTGTAGATCCGTCAAACCCAGTCACAACCCTCTTGGACTGGTTGGCGTACTGCAATAAGTTGCAGTTAGTGGCAAAGGTTTCACTCAATACGTTATGTGTCGCACCGGAGTCAATTAGGAAAAGGGCTTCAAAAGAGGAGGGTGGTGTGGCGCGGGAGTGGGACAGTGACAGAGAAGTACGCAAGAAAAATTTAATAGTACTAGCCCCTAAATTAATAGCATTTAATCCCCCCGGGTGGCTCAGGATAGGCACACTCATTCCTGAGCACCGCCATTTTTTGATTGGTCGGCTCGGCTTCCTCCTTCTTGTTGATCTGATTGATTAACTCCTGATGTACTCATAGCCGCAATTTTAGCCTCTAATTCAGCAATCTTGTGTTTGTAATTATATGAACCAGTGAAACCTCCTCTTCTTTTTCCATAACTCTCATTCCTCTTTACAGAACAATCCGCCGCTATATGACCCTGGCCGGCACAATGGAAACACGAACCTGTTTGTAAGCGTTTTGAACGTTCTTCAGCTGACAGCTTGACATAGCCAGATGAGATATCCATGGCATTAGGGTCCGTGGGGACATGGAAGGTTGTCGCCGTGCTGGTGACTCCGTGAATTTTGCTGTCGAGTTTGATCGCTAAGTTGGCAATTTGCTTGATGGTAGTAAAGTTCTCCTGAATCATCACCATGGCGACTCTGATCTCCTTCTTGAGGCCTTGCTCGAAATGGCTGATGAGTGTAGGCACCTCCCAACCCGTAGCTGTCGCATATGTATTAAATTTGTGTGCATAAGCAGCAACTGAACCCTTCTGAGTCAAGGGTACGTAGGGCACGTTCAGCTTTTGATCTCTTTTTTGTATCGAAGTACATCGCTTTGAAATTAGTGATGAATCGTTCGAAGGTAACTAAATGAGATGTCGTGCTGTCGAGTAGTTCAAGAGTAAGGGGCTGAGCCCAGCTACTGGCAGCGCCTGTGAGGTAGGATACGGTGAACACCACCTTGCTGCGATCATCCGGAAACTGATAAGGATGAGCCAGTAAGTATAACTGGATTTGAGTCGCAAAAATCTCCGCCGCTGCTCCCCGAGTACCGCTAAATTTGTCTGGAGTTGCAACCTTAGGCCCTTTGGGAGTAGGTGCGGACTCAGGCGGGAAGAACGGAGTAGCAGGGGCTGGTGCTGAGTTTGATTGATTGCCAGCTTGGCCAGCTTGTATAGCAGCGAGACGCGCCTCTGCGTCATTCGACCGAGCTTCTGCTTGCTCTCGAAGGGCTTGTTTGTGGTTCAACAAGTTAGACAACTCTGTAAGTTGACGTTGGATATCCTCCATACTGGGAGGTGACTCGATAGCGAAGCGGTTTTCTAATTCAATAGCAAGATGAGTCTCAGATGGTCCTATAAGATGTGATTCGGAGTCAACAAAGTTATGAGATGTATCGGTGTCAGAATCGGCGTCGCCGGTGGGGAGGCTGTATGACGGTGACGTTGTGGCGTTTCTGAAGGTTTAAGTTCTAATTCAATCAATTCAATTCAGTCTAATATGGTTTGGTGTGTTTGGTCGATTATGAGGCTTTGATGTATTCAATCAAGGTTTCAGTTCAGTATCAAATCTAAGTCTCACTATATCTGTATTAATATGATTTGTTCTTCAGGTGAGTCTGTTCTAGTTTCCTCGATTCCTAATTTGAGATCCGACAATATGTTAAGGCCAGTATCTGGGGTCACTATTAGTCAAGGGAATGGAGGAAAGAGTTATACCAAGCAATGCAGTTGATTACACAGATTGTTGGATGAGGAAGAAAGGAAACTAATTACGTAATACAAATATATAGCTAACTCTCAATTGTGACATGTGTTGTATCTTTCACCAGTGTTACATGTATAGGTTCATAACAGTCTTGTTCTTTCTTTGATTCTTTAGTGAAATAACATTCTCACCTTTCCTTTGTTCTTTTTCATTTGCTGTTCCAGCTGTGAAACCTAAGAGGTTATGAGCCCAGAGCCTGCCTAAGTGTATCTTGCTTCCAATAGAGATGTTATGTATTATGTGCAGCTGTGACATAAGTCCATCAACCCCTGTAAGACTGCTTCTCTCTTCTCTCATGCAGCAAGGGGGAGTGTTGAGCTGTTGAATGTGTGCTTGCATGAGTGAATTACTTGCAGTCTGGGGGAGCTGTATTGTAGAACCATGTACCCACTTCAGTGACAATATTGGCATCACAAGTGTCTGTAGCCTAGTGGTAAAGGCGGCACTCTAGTATGTGTCCCAGTTCTCCTGGGGTCATGGGTCCAAATCCCATCAGACACATAATTACATTTATCATCTTTAACAGAAACCTCAGAAAGCATCTGTCTGAGGGTTTGCATCCAATGATGCCTTGGATTCCCCAATCTGAGGCATCTATGTTGGCAGTGTGGTGTCTCAGGATTTTTCTACATCAATATCTTTCTTTTCTGCCTAGAATAGATGACATTTTCTGTAGTGTGAAGTTAAAGATCAATGGAGAATTAGTAAATACACAGACCCACCCTGGGATGTGCACTGGCCTGTGTCCTTACAAAGGTTGTTTGACAGCTTGTGGTCTGTATCACATATCTTCCCAAAGGTTGACAAAACTGGGGGTGTGTAAAAATAAAAAAAATGATTTGCCCAAATAGGCCTAACAAGAGATTCTATTGATGGTCATTTTTCATAAATGGATCAAGATAAATGTGTATTCTAACACTGATTGGCCTGATTGTTCCAAATCAAGTAAAGAGATCCAGTGGTACCTGAATTTTGGGAAGTCTTTGTAAAATTATTCACTTAGAGCATCACCACTGGACTTTGCAAATAGAAAAATACAAATGTGTTTCCAATAACATGCAAAAAACATGAGGCACAGAATGTGGAAACAACCTGTATGGGATCCATGATGTGTATACTTTGACCTTGGCCATACAAAATTGCACAACCATGCATCAACTTCATAGCCCCCAAAAGGGACAAATTTCCAAAATTGTGTCTCTATTGAGCCAATCAAAACACCTCAAATAATCCTGTATCACACAAGTATCATTTGCATAGTCTTGTTTATGCAAATATGGTACTCAAAGTAACTATGTATGTGTACATATGTAGCAAAACATATATTGAGCACACTTTCAAAATGTCATTACATATGTCCAAAACTTCAATTTCCAACCCAAAATGTCATTTTCTAATTCAAGATGTCATGTTTTGGCGGGCAAAATGTCATTTTCAATCTATGTTTGATCTATGTATGTGTGCATATGTACACGTACATACTTACCACCCACTTCGGTAACGTGTATGTGACGTGTGCGACCAACTGTGCACCACCAAAAAGTTGCATCGATTTTTGGTTGCATATGTCACCCAAAAACGTTGTTTGGTAAACAAAAATGTAACAAAACAGCTATACAAATTCTTACACATATGTGTAGGATTTGTGCGCATTCTTGAAAATGACTAAAAGGTTGAATATATTTGAGAATGCATATATGTCTTTTCATTTTTTTGAACTTCATTCTTTTTCATTTTTTTACAACTCTATCTCACCACCTCAAGTCTTCTCTTGATTCAATTGTTTTCCTTGATTCAAATTTGCTGATATGAATTCAAGCAATCTTGTTGTGGATTTAATGTGGAATCAAAGTTGACCTTCCATTGATAAAGAAACGAGTGGTAAACGAGGTCATTGATCCCAATGATCTTGGTGACCTTGTTTACCTTGTGTACCAAATGACAACAGATCACAATGATCTGTTGTTATTGATCATTAAATCCCTTTTTGTTTGATGACTGAACATCTTTCACCATCTCACTTTTACATATACATATCGGTGAGAAAATTTCTCACCAATATGTAAAAGTTGCATTAATAAATTAATGCAACTTTTTTTGCCAAAGTGGGTGTACTTTGAGTACTGTTAAAGCATTGAGTTTGGCAATTTTTTACAAACTCCCAGGAAAGTAGTCTTACTCCTTATTTCCTGGCAACTTCCCTTTGTACAGGCACCCAATTGGGATCTATTTTTCAAGGCCTGGTGGTGATGCTCTTATATGGAGTCCTGTACCCTCTCAGGCAAATCATTGACAGTCAGTAGCCCATATAGGCTATTTACAAGGTCCAGTGAGTTTTCCCACACAATGTGGATATCAGCTGTGTTTTTCTGTTTACACAGTTCAGTGGTGATGCTCTTACATAGCCAGATAGAACATATATCAGTTCACTCACACACTTCTAGGTTACAAAAAATCAAAATACAAACAAATTTGCCCTGCACTCTTAATCATACCTTCCAAGAACCACATCTGGTCAAACTGATTTCAATCAATCATCTCTTTGAATAACTCTCAAAGTTCTCCTTCTCTCATCCAAACAATTTGTTCAAGTCAATTTCAATTGATCATGTTAATTTTACAAAAAAACAAACCTGATTCTAAAACCTTTAGGTTGATAAAAGTCCTAAAAATTCTTCTGGTATTGATCCTTACTATCAAAAGTTAAGATTCTACAGTCCAGAGATCTGATTTTTCAAATTTCTTCTTGATATACACATCTCTTGTGAGAATTGACTCCAACTGATTTTTTCTCTTAGGTTCAATTCAAAACCTATATAATCTGGTTTTTGATTAGATACCACTGTCATCTAAAAGATCATTATCTCTTGAGTTCTAAAAACAATATAGTGCCTTGTGGCAAAGCCTTTAAAAATTTCAGCACACTAGTTCAAATTGATAGTTCCCTCTCAAAACTTAGAGTTACAAGCTTTCAAATCTCAGCCTGAGCCTCATCATCTATCTGGCAAGTGTCTCCTTTTCCAAACCCTAAAAAAAGAGGTAAACTTTCAGACTCACTGAAAGATTCTCCAACTGACGTTTTCCAATTTTTTCCTTACCCAAAGATTACCCCCAGATATCTGGTACTGATTAGAAAAAACATGTAAGTTTCCCTATATTTTAATACAAGTCCTGTCTAAACACAATCAGAGACCCAAGATGAACCACATGTACAGCCATGATTGTTGCAATCCATAGCTTTTTCAGAAATTGAGGGGTTGTGGTGCTAGATTTCACCTGGTGCCCAACCCTCAACCCTGTGAAATCTAGTCTCTTGCAAGAATTTTTGTGGTTTCTACCCATAATACCAACACTAAGACAGTGACACTCTGTGTACCTGGTAGTGTAGGGTAGTGTAGCTCAAAACAGACAGCTAGCCAGGCTTGTGTGCCAGCTACACTACTCAGTGTCCCATAACACTGCCCCCTGAGAAAAATTCCTGATATCAGATACAGCTACTCTATGTGCTATATGGCTGGTAGTGTAGAGTAGCGTAGCTGTCTCAGCGTTGAAATTAATACTAAAGAAATCATTGGTTGGATGACGGACAAGAGGTGTTTTTTTGGCAACCTGACACCTGAGCCCTGAACCAATTGGTTATACTTGCCTGATGAGGAGGCTCTAAAGGCCTGAGCAGACCCCCCAGAACCTGGATCTGTTGGGCTCCAGATATCAGGTCTGGGGTTTAGGCTGATTCAAGACCATTGGAAAAAACACTCACTCCACTTTGAATTCAAGTATTTTTGAAAGGATCCGGTGAGCAGTTTTTTTTGGTCTGCTTTTGTTTTTGATTAAATCTAAATTGCTCACTCCAAAATGACATTTGGAACAGCATTCAGGAAGATGTTTGAGAAAAGTTATACATGGTGATAGTACCAGACTTAGGATTCCCAAAAAATGCTCTCAAATGTTAAAAAGGTTGAGTTTTGAGCAAGAACATTTTGGGTAAGTAGACTATAAAATTTTTAAGGTTTTGACACTAGAGACTTATAGAAAGATTGATAGTGATATAGAATCAAATGATCATTCATGTTTAAAATCAATTGAAACCATCTAACACACATCATATCAAAATCTAACATTTGATTCTCAAGATGTTTGTAAGTTTAATCAACTTTGATCTTTTTGAAATAAAAATCAAATTAGATCTATTGATTGAAATGATTTCATAAAACTCATGAAGAATAAAGAAATGTGAAACTAAAATATTAAAAACAGCCAAAAAAAAGACCTATAAACTGTACTCCACACTTTCTTTTTCTTTTCAATTTCCCTTCAACGAAAAAAACCGAATCAAAATTTTGATTATCTTCTTCATTCATCATTCAATTGATTCTAAAACCCGAAAAGAAAAAAATCAAACTTTTCAATTTATTCATCACTTATTTTAAATTCAAAATCTTTCCAAACTTAATCAATGGATTCTTCACTTGAATTTGATTTGAAGTTTTAGTTTGATAATTCATAATTTCTTCATCACTAAGTTTACTAACTCGAATTAATTCAATCCTAATAAACTCATTAATCAACTTCAAATTCTTCATAAACTCAATCTCATCCTCAAACTTTAACTTTCCATTCTTCAAATCCGATTCCTTTCTCTTTTCATCATCCTTTGTTTGATGACTTTCAAAGATCCCTTTCACTCCTCCCATTCCTTTACCCCATTCGGCTCCAAACAAATTTCTCCAAATCGCTTCTGTCAAAATTTGATCTGATCTTTCCTTTTCAATGGCTAATGCCCAATCAAATCCAATCAAAAACCCATAATGTTGATCTAACATCGTTTTCATATATCCTTTAATTAATCTATTTTTGGTGACCTTGTATGGTTTTGATCTCATTCGATGTTCGATATCTATAAACGTATGATTCACTAATTCTTGTATATAAAGTTGACCTAAATTGGATTTCATACAACGTAATCTGACGATTAAGATCCAAAGATGTAATTGAGTGATTTGAAACCAAGTTTGAAATGAATCAGGTAAACCACATTCTATTGATCAAAGAAAAAACCAAAAAAAGGAGTTAGTTAATGTGAAGGTGAAGGTGAAGGTGAAGGTTAAAAGAAAAGATAAGAAAAAAAACTTAAACGATTGATCCAAAATGGTTTTTCTAATTCAAATTGATTTGAACAATGATCATAAAGATCAGAGGTAACAGTGATCGCATGACTCTTAGGTAAATGATAACCTAATCCGTTACCTAAACTAACCAAGACTTTGACTAACCAAGGTGAATATCTTTTACCTGATTTACCTATATGATAAGAATTGGAAGTGGAAGTGGAAGTGGAAGTGGAATTTAATTTGATTTGATGGGTTGAGAATGATTTGGTTTGAACTTGATGGTAGGTTGATGAGAGGAATGAGTTGGTTTGATGAGATGGATGAAGGCTGAAGTAAGGTTTGATTTGATTTGAATGAATGAATGATGAATTGATTCTGATGAGTTGATGATGGGTCTTCATCTTCGATCAGATTGAGTTGACTTGGTTTGTCTTTGATTTCAGTTTCTCAACTTTGATCGGTTCCCTTTGCTGAGCCTGAAACCTAAGTTCTGTATGAGTTGAAATCCAAGAAGCTTCATCAGTTAAGCTCAATCTCCAATTCAAATCCAATTCATCCAAACTTCACTTTTACAATTCCTCATCAAATAAATTACAATCAATCACCATCCTCAATCAGATGGGATTGAAAAGAGAAGAAAAACAAAAAAACAAAGTCAAACAGAGATTCATTGAAAAAAAGAAAAAGAACCAAATTATTATTTCTATAAATTCACTAATTGTACTTCAAACCAACATTAGAAAAAAAAGAACACCATGATCCCAAATTAATCAAAACCTTTCACATCATCATCATCATCAAAACTTAATCTAAAGATTGAAATTAAGAAAACCAGTGCCCATTTGAATGCTTTCTTTTTTTTGGGGGGGGAGGATCTTTGAATCCTATTCATCATCTTTAACAGCAGCTAAAACCAAACTCCAATTCTTCATCATCCAAACTTTAATCTCAATCAACCTAATCACTTCTTTCCAATTCATCAATCCCATTCGATCTTCCCTAATCCCATTCTTAAGAAACTCATAAACTAATCCCTCTTGAATCTCCTCTCGTTTCTTAAACCCAAACGGAATCAAAACAAAATCATGTGGTAAAAGGATCGATCGAAATAAAGATCCTAATAGAAATGAGATCATTCCAATCAATATCATCTCATAGGTGTGATACATTCTAGGTTTCAAAATCATCTTCAAACTCCATTCAATCAAATCGAAAATTGATGAAATCGAAATCTTGGAAATATAATTTAAGCTCCATTGACTTAAACTTGGATTAGGCGTTTGATATTTCAATAAATCTCCATTCTGTCGAAAAATTCAATTCTCAATCAATTCCAATCAAGGTCTAAACCACATCTGATTCAAAAAAAAGACGTACCATCTTACTACCTCCAACTAATCCAGCCTTCGAAACCTCTACATCCTTTTCCACATCTTCAAGTAAAGGTGGTGATAAACTCAAAGGTGTTCCATCTAGAATCGTTCCATTCGAAAGTTTAGGTGAACTGAACCTCACCTTCGATGGATTCAAAAAATCAAATCCAATGGCCAATGGACGTCTTAAAAGATTCGGAAGTGATTCGATTAAATTCAATGGGCTTGAAGTGCTTAAAGAAGTCGGAATAGATTTGGTCATCCTATCAAAACAAATATATATATATATAAACAAACCCCGTTTCATTTTCTGTGTTCAATCTTGTCAAAAAAAAGAAAACTGAACTGAAATACTTACCTAGAAATCAAACAAGGTGTCATCACATAATCATCAATCTCCCATCGATTCAACTCATTCTGACTATCGACTAATCCGATAATCTTACATCCCTTTTCATTCACTTTCACTTCTTTCACTTTTCCAATCCCTTTTCCATTCTTCACTACCTCTTCACTCCCACTCTTTTCACCCTTGAGAGCTTCAATCCTAACGGAGACCAAGACATTCTTTTGACTTAATTCTTCATACCAATCTGGCACTTTCTTCTCTAGATCTTCCTGAGTGTTTTGAAGTGGATCTAAGATCGGTGAATGAATCTCCTTCAATGGTAAAGTCATCCTTAATAACAAATGTTCTCGTTTCTCTTTCGTATCTAAAGAAGCTGCAAAGACAGCCGGACTAGGCATCTCATGAATCTTCACTTCAATCGGTAAGTTCACTTCATCTTTTTCTAAACTTTGAAATCCAACTCGATTGGATTTAAGATCTTCATCTAATCCAATCCAATCATCCTCTTTCACAAATCGACTCTTCCAATCAATCTTAAACCCATTCGGATACAATTTCATATCAATACTCACTTCTAAGATCACTAACTCTTCCTCTTGAAATCCGCTCATCAAATTCAAATGGGTCGGATGATTAGTTGTCACCCCATTCACAGCCGATCTTCTAAGTTGTCCAACACTCGTCTTCCTTCTTAAATCCGGATTCGAAACTAATCTTCTAACCTCTTTTGATTTCACTTGACTCTCTTGATTTCCAATCCCAATCACATTGGATGAAATCCCACGTAAATGTTTAATCACTTCATACCTTGTCGAATTTAAAGTTTGATGAGAAGTTCCATTTGGGTTCAAAGCATTCGGAATCGTTCCACGATGGTTTGATAATGCTTTAGGTTCATTAGATCCTTTACGTAAAAGGACCGTGGTTTCAAACTTTTCTGAAATCACCGCATCAGCCAGTAAAGCAATCGACGATCGGTTTTCATTCTTCAATCTCCATTCCAAATCATTAATCCCATCCAGTCCTAATGATCCATCGATTTGTAAACATAGATTCGGTTGACAAAGTTTAGGTAATGGTCCATGAGTTTTGACTAATTTTTCAACCCCACTGATCAATCTAGGTAAACTTGAATTTAACATTGAATTGAATGCAACAGGTAATGAACCTCTAAAATCAACCGAAGTGAAATAAGTACATCGGGTGGATGGAATCGCATGAAAACTAACTGAATACGGATCAATCGTTTCCATGATCCATCCTTCTAATAAAACGTTTCCTTCCACCAAACCTTGTGAATTGATCTTTTGATTGACTAAAGATTCCGAAGGAGGTCTAGAGAATGATGAACTAGCAATAAAATGAACGGTTGTCATACTAGAACTGATCGAAGATGATGGTACTTGAATTTGAGAAATCACATGTGAAAGTTGTAAGGATCTACCTTTGAATGGAAAGTTAGGTTTAGTCGTCAAAAGCAAAGTAGAACACCCATTTCCATAAGATTCAATCAAATTCGAACTTTCGATTCGATCATCCCAATGAGGTCTTGTAGAGATCGCAGAAAGTACCGAAACCATCTCTTCAGCTGTCACTCCTTCAATCACTCGGTCACAACGATAAACTGGAAAGATTTCGGAGATTTGAGGTACAATCTTCTTATAAACTGATGAATTCCCTTTTTCGGTAACTAAAGTCCAACCGATCGGTGGGATCATCACATCTGGTCCTTGTTCAATATGAAACGCTTGTAACCGTGCTAATGCTTCTAATGCACAGATCATAGGTGGTACTACAGGTGGTCCACCAGATTGAGGGATACTTGAGATTGGAGATGATGTGGAGATTGTCGAGGGTGTGATGGTGGAAGGTGAAGCTGTCATCCCATTTCTTTCTTTCTCTGCTTTATCTGGTAGTGGTGTATTCGATCTAGAAGGTGGTGGGCTAACGCAAGGACTATTATTACGCCATAGACGTGGACCGCTTAAAGAATATTGATCGAGACTGGTACAAACATCAAAAATCTTGTCATTGGGCATCAGAAGCTAAACCAGAGATTATATCTTTTTGAAAATCAAAAGATGGGGTTTAGATTCAAAAGAATGATACATACGGTATTAAGCTAGCTTTCACCCTTGTTCGTTTAGATAACCGAGTAGCTTCTTGATCCGATAATTCTTCAATATCGACAGGTAAACTTGTTCCATTCAACGTCACCGATGATTTCTCTTTTCCATTATTAGAGCCACGTCGGATGGAGATTCGAACGGTATCTTGAGCCAAGAGTGACACATCATGTTCGATCATGACCCACCAACCACCACCAGAGGATAACTTATGACGTTTTAAACAGGTCGCTTTCGTAGGTGGTGGATTGATCACAATATCAAGTGAAGTAGCCCAAGTTTCACAATCACATCTAATCTCACATTCAACCACTGTGACCTTTGAGATCTCATGACTAAACGTATCATATGGATCTTGCATCGAAGCTGTTAAAGAACCATCATTGGTAAAATATTCGGCTCTAAAGATTCCTTTCTCTTGATCGTATCTCGAAAGTGACACTTTGGCTCCTAAGATTCGAGTAATGATAGGTGGACCTCCAAATTTGAGAGCATATTCACCTACACCTGCTACTTGTGCAATGAGTTGTGCTGGTGTCCAACTTTTCGGTGACCAACCCATTGGATCGTGCTGATCTATCAATCAGAGATTCATTCATCAGAAAAATCAATCTTATGAGATGATAAAAGGTTTGATAGAAAAAAAAAGATACATACCAATCAAAGTGATCTGGGTCGTAGTGGGAGACAAAGCTTCGATCGACCAACCTAAGATCTCAGTTCGAGTTCTGATCGAACCTAAATCTGGAGGTTTAATATTCGGAAACATGTTGGAATCATCCGTCGAAACTGAAAAGATATGAACCGAACTGGGTGATTTATAAGTAGTGGTGATCAAAATCGAATCACGTGGAGCAACAGGCCATGATCCTTTTTGTTTGATTTGCCATAGAGAACTCAAATCGTTCAAATCTTCTAAAAGGATCGCATCTGAAAGACTCGAATCCCAGTTCACTCTTGCTCCAATCGTATTGATCGCACTATACACATTCCAAACACCTATTCCTACAAAGGTCGCTTCGGCTCGGTAAACAGTCAGAGTGGGATCAATGGATTGTAATTGAGTGACGGTAACGCCTCTCGAATCACTGATGTGTTTCCATTTGGCTTCTGGTTCCTGTAAGAGTGAACTAAAGTAAATATAACTTCTTCGTAAAAGAGACGAGATCGCATTGGCACGTGTGGCAGGAGTTGAACGTTTGAAGAGCGAAGTGATGAGAGGACGTGATGTAGAGGAAGTAGATGCTTTCAGAGAGTTGTCCGCAGGTGAGCTTGTGTCGCCTGTGAATTTCGAAAGTTCGGTGGAGTCAGTTTGCACACTAAGATTACTTATACTCTTTGTCTCATCTAATAAAACACATGGAGGTTGAGTAGATGGACGTGGTTCGACTGGATTGATCTTGATCGCCTTTTGATTCACACGTAAAGAGTTTCCACCAGCTAGTCGTTGTACGGTCACCCGTACCTTGACGATCTGATGAGATCCAGTAAGTTGAGCATGATGAATCCGAAGTACAGTTCTGGAAGACACTTGACTTTTTTCAGCAATCGTCGTCCAACTATCATCAACCCCTTCTCCTTGTCCATCCGAATGGATTTGGACATTCCAACCTTGATTGATCGGAAGCTTCAATTCAATCGAACGTTCTGCTCGGATGGCTTCTTCTGAATCGGTTTCAGATTCATTAATCTGGAATGATGGAATATCTTGACGTTCGGGGATCGAATCGGCGGTCGTGTCCATCAGGACCACTGCATATTCTATGGTTAATTTTTCTTCAGATTTATCAAATGTAGTCGAACCGAAATCGATGCCTTTTCCATAGGATGAAAGTAGAGGGATTCGGTCTGCCCTTGCGCGGATGTAATCAATGAATCCACCTAAGAGGGAAGCGATCTGAGAATGATGAGTTGAGAAGATAGCACCTTTCCAATTCACTTTCCAAAACACAGTGATTCGAGCAGTGGTGATGAGTGGTTTGTGAGGTGGCTTGGATGAATCGCTAGTAGGTAATTCTTCCAGGGAGATATGATGACCTGAAGGATCTAAAGTGTTGGATGAAGTAGATGAAGCTTGAGTAGATGAAGTGTTAGGAGAGAATTGGATACACCAAGCTAATAGATGTACATGAGATCGTACAAATGGTGGAGAGGGTCTTAAGTAAACCGGTTCATCTACAGAAGGAGGTAGAGAAGTTGAGATATCAATGATAGTATTTGAATCATGAAACGTTTTGGTGATCGTGATCGAATCTCTTGGACTAGATATATATCCAAAAAGAAGAGAAAGAGAGAGAGAGAGATGAATTAATTTTGAGAAATCCTCAAGATCAAACTTCACTCAACTTTGCTGGCCATCCTAATCTAAAATCAGTCTTGACGATCCTAGTGTTCGAATCTAAGACTTCTAATACCTTTGCTTTATCTACTAGATTATCCCAACTTCCTCTGATCTCAGGAGTGTTTAAGATAGCTTTGAAATCATCTAAATCTAAACGAGTCGAATCAATCCAAAGATCACTAATAGCTCTGATGACCATTGGACCATCTGATTTTTTACGATGGATTTGTAGATTTGAGACCTCGATAGGACCTGATCCGTTTAACCATTCACGTGGGTTTGGTTTAGATTCCGAGAAAGATGAATGAGAATTGATTTGATTGGTGGTAGGATTAGTCGTCGTCGTCGTCGTAGTAGTAGTCGATGGGATTGATTTCCAATGTTTTGAAGTGGATGAACTTAAAAGAGTTTTAAATTCGGTTAATGCATCATTCAAGGCTACTTGATACCGTTGATGGGTGCTGTTTGTTTTAAGGAGGAAGAAGAAGAAGGATTGGGTCAGATTGGGTTTTGATTTGAATTTGATTGAGAGGTGACTGACTTTTCCAATGAATGATCCATAGTGAGTGAGTGAGGGGTTGAGTGAGTGAGTGAATTGGATAAATGGATGGATGATGAAGTGAATGACCCAATCTGATCCGATCGATTGAGTGTCCGATCGATCGAGTGTCCGATCGATCGAGTATCCGTGACCCGAGAGAGGTACTCGAATCTTGAGATGATCATCCGTCGATCAGCTGATTTCATTGATCAACTACGGAAGCCCTGAGCGTTGGGTCCGCCAACCCACTTACATACACATGAACAACACCACAGCACACCCAACCCCCAATATGTATACGACCACTACATGCCAAAAATCTAATTCTACCTCTCATTTGCAAAACTCTCAAAACCTGACAAGACCTCAAGTATCAAAAGCTGCAAGACAACTTCCACACATCAAGGAATCCCCAATCAAACCATGATAACACATATTTCCTTGCCCCAAGGGGTGGTAGTGAATCCAAGCTGCCATCACTCGACAAAACTTTTTTGTGCAGTTTTTATCAGCAACTCCAACAACTTTTTGTTTCATTGCATCAAAAGAATATCTCAATTTCCAAATATAATTTTCAGTCAATCTTCCTCTCCTTTTCTTGAGCCTGAAAGGATGTCAACACTGTCTGCATTCCAATCAGGGCCATGTCCTGAGTGCAGTGGAATTTTTAAATATCGGACAACAGAGTCTTGCGGTGAATGTACTGACGCACAAATGCAAGACACTGGGGTTGATGTCCCCCATAAAAATGATATGAGCCATACCACGTGTGCCTGCGTTCACATCCACACCTTGCTTGCGTTGGATGAGCTTGTTTGCAGCTTCTTCTGAGGTGATGAGACCAAGTTAAATATCGTCTTTACGCCAGTTCAATCCGGATGCGGCTGAGAGTGTCTTAAGCTTGTTAAGAGTGAATGAGGGATGATTATGCTTGGTTTGTATGATGCGAACAACTTCCTTTTGTTGCCATCATTTGGTATGATATTCCTTCATAAGGAGGAAACACTGATCTTCTTCAAGTGGACTGAGATGCTGTCGTGGTGTGCTCAATTGCAGCCTTTTAAGATGACGTTGAAGAGTACAAAGAGGAACTTCTTGTTGACATTCTTGACGAAGGTAGTCTAAAATCTGCTTTTGAGACAGGGATTTGTCTCAACATCTTTCAATCAGGATCAGGTCAAGTTCCGTGGTAGGTGGAGCCATGGTGGAGATGGACAGAGCTGGATGAGGTGTTTGCTGTTTGGTAAGCTTGGGGTGTGAGTAAATCTGTTTGAACAGTTTGTAGAGATTTGAATAGAGGTTTGGATTTGATTTTGGGTGTGTAAAGGTGCGGAATCACTCTCTTGGGGCAAGGAAATGAGATTGAGGATTTCTCAATGCAGTGTAAACTGTCTCATAACTGATTGTCGGTGTGTAGTTGTGTATGTAAGTGGGTTGGCGGACCCAACGCTCAGGGCTTCCGTAATCAACACCACCACCCTCACCACTTCATCACCACTTCATCATCACCACTTCATCATCATCATCATCATGATTATCTCAACTCATCAAATCAGATTCAAACTCATCAGAAATCTAATCAAACCTCAATCAAACCTCTCAAGAAACTTACATCATCATCATCAAACTGAACATCAACTCAACATCATCAAATCCAACATCAACAAAACCTCAAATCAATTTCAATCTAATCTAAACTCAATGAAAACTCTCATCCAATCTCATTCAGATCTATTACATCATCAAATCTTACCGGGTGGAAATCCAAAATCAAGATCAAAACATCTGGAAAAAGGAAAACTATTAACTAGAGATCGGTTAGTGAACATGTTTGCTTCTGATCAATCTCTCTTCATTCACTTCAATCAACACCTCACTCATCACTCTCGGAACCTTTCATCTCAATCAAAGAATCGAAAAACTCTTGGATCCGTTCTCACCTTTTTTGGAATTATCTCAAACAGCTGGTCATGATTTATATCCAAATGAAGACTTACCCTCTGGCGGGATCATCACAGGTAGGACAGATTCATGGGTAACTCATCTTGACCTTTCCTTTCTTTTTCAACAAAAAAAAACAAACAGAACTCAACTTAACTGGGATTCGTTTGGCTTAGGATTCGATGTATGATTGTGGCTAATGATCCCACTGTCAAAGGTGGTTCTTATTATCCAATCGTAAGACACAATCGATCTCATCTCTCTCTCTTTCTGACCTTCAACCCATCTCAATCTTGAAGTGATGAGCTGGTTTTGGTTTTTTCTTGGGGGGGCAATTTAGACGGTGAAGAAACATTTAAGAGCTCAAGAAATCGCAGAAGAGAATCGATTACCATGTATTTACCTTGGTAAGACTTTTGATATTAGTATACCTGATGGGTTCAAAACTTAAACTTTATCAAACAAAAACACACACCTACATTCATTCTTTAAAGTCGAATCTGGTGGCGCAAACTTACCACATCAATCAGAAGTAAGCTCAATCCAAAACACCTCAACCAACACCTTCGCTTCGGTTCACTAACCAATTCTCTTCTCTTCGTTTCTGGTCTCGGGGGGGTCTTTCTAATCTAGGTCTTTCCAGATAAACATCATTTCGGTCGAATCTTTTATAATCAAGCCAGACTCTCGGCTCAAGGAATCCCTCAGATCTCCATCGTTCATGGAATCTCAGTCGCAGGTGGTGCATATATGCCTGCCATGTCAGATATCAATATCATTGTTAAAAATCAAGGTCGAATCTTTTTAGCCGGTCCAAGTTTAGTCAAAGTGAGTTTTAGAAAAACACAGACAGCCAAAGAAGAATCAGAAGCGATGGAGATTGAATGGGATTTGGTTTGGGTTCTTGAACATCATAGGCAGCTATTGGTGAAGAAGTGGAAGATGAACAACTTGGGGGTGGTGAGATGCATTGTCAGATTAGTGGGGTAAGTGACTATCTAGCAGAGAATGATGAACATGCTCTTCTACTTGCAAGACGAGAAGTTTTACACTCTAATTATGCTGCACAACAAGTCAATCTGAACTCAAGTTCGAAAGGATGGGATGAACCATTGTATTCAGGAGAGGAATTAGATGGGATTGTGGGAGTGAATTTGAAACAAACGTTTGAGGTGAAAGAAGTGATTGCGAGGATTGTAGATGGGTCTCAAGTGAGTGTGGTGATCGATTGGATGTGATCTTTGGTTTGATGAGGTTTAGTCCACTTCATTCTTACTTAACTTTTGAATGATCTTTCAATCCAGTTTCATGAATTTAAAAAAGAGTATGGCAAAACCGTCGTCACTGGTTTTGGTGAGTTGATTCGATATATCACTTTCTTGAATCTTGATGAACTCAAGTTTGGTTTCGATCATCAATTTAGCTCATATCCATGGTCAACCATGTGGTATTGTACGTCTTTTGATCTCTAAATTCAGAATGAATTCACTTTAATTAAGATTTTCAATTTCTTTGGGGGAGAGGGGGATTTAGATCGCAAACAATGGTGTTCTATTTTCTCCATCCGCTTTAAAAGTGACTCACTTTATTCAACTATGCGAACAACGTCAAATCCCATTAGTCTTCCTTGTCAACGTCACAGGTGTAAGTTTTTCGTTTGACATTCATCTAGATTCTTATGGAGATTAAGAAATCGGGGTTTGAGTAGTATATGGTAGGTGAACAAGCTGAACGGGGTGGAATTGCAAAAGATGGGGCTAAGATGGTCAGAGCAGTCGCTTGTACGTCTGTTCCCAAATTCACCGTCATCATCGGTGGATCATTCGGAGCTGGGAATTATGGAATGGCTGGTAGAGCGTGAGTGAGAAAAAAAAACCATGCTTGAGTTTCCTTTTCCTTAGAGATTGAGGATGACTTGTTTTCTAATCATGATCATGATCATTAGATATGGTTCAAGGTTTTTATGGATGTGGCCTAATGCTAGAGTCTCGGTGATGGGAGGTGAACAATTAAGTAGTGTGATGTCATCTATTTCTCAGTTGAGTCAATCTTTCATTGATCTTGACCTTTAGTCTATATGATTCATCAAATGGTTTACTAATTCGAATCGGATGAATTCTTATAGAGATAAAAGTAAAACTGAAAAGTTAAAAGCTCAAATTGAATATGAATCTACTGCACTTTATACTTCTGCACGATTGTCAGTTTCATTTTCATTTTCATTTTACTTTTATGGTTTCTGACTTTGATTGAATTTTCTCCACAGATGGGATGATGGGATTATTCGACCTGTAGATACTAGATCTGTTTTGGCACTTGGTTTATCGTTAAGTAATACTAAGAATGATCATAGTCCAACCAAATCCAATGATGGTCATTTCGGAGTGTTTAGGATGTGATGGTCCAGATGTGATGATTAAGATGTGATTGTATACTTGCTTTGTCTTTTTACGTTCTTGTTTGTTTGTTTTGGTTCATAGCATGATGTTTTGTTTGTTATTTGTAAGATTAGCAATTTTACTCACTCGAATGTTTTTATTCTCAATGATGGTCAAATGCAATTGAAATTTTGAACCATTTAGGTGATGAAAGAACATCTGTATAATCAACTTTGTAGAGTTTTATCATCTATGTGTCTTACCCTTCAAAACTAAATTTATCATCACTTCACATTAGCAAAAAAAGAAATCAATCGATCTTAAGTATATTAAGACAAATTTCCATAATCCTACAATCATACAAAAAAAAAGAAATTCAGTTCGAATTATATTACAAGTTACCTTAAATTGATATCTTTTGATTTTAATCAGATTAGGTTAAAGTTTTAAAAAATTCTTGATAAGCTGCATCAATATCAAATAACATCTGTGAATAAATTTCATTTCGATCCAAAACAAAACAAAAGCAAAAAAAATAATGAATCAAATGTGATGAACTCAATTAGGAAATCAGAAATTGGATGATCCAAGAGTGATGAGAGAAGAGAGTTGATTGACTAACCTGTCTTGCTTGTTCATCTGTAATCTCATCACTTGCTCTCATTGAATTCAAAGTGATGAGCCTTTAGAAAATTGAAAAACCACCCAATCAAGTTTCAAAACAAATCTCAGAGAGAGAGAGAGAGAGAAATCAGATTTCAAGTTTAAAGAAGTGGTTTGATTAAGTAAGGATCCAAATGAAAATGAAACTTACCAATGTAAGATCTTGGGACGTCCTTGCCATTCTTGACTTTTAGAAAACCGTGAGTAACCAACCATTAAATCACTTAGTAAAGGATGTAATTGATCTTTTGCTCTAAGTTTTAATTTAAGTGCATCCATAAAAGTAATAAAACTCTGAATTGAAACCAAAAAAATGATAAGGAAATTTTCGAATGAAATCAAATCAGTCAAAGATGATGAAAGTTGATTGAAGGTTTAAGAGTTTAAGGAATTGAAAGATCAAAAAGAAAAAAAAAGTGAATGAGAGATGAGTTACTTGAGTGGTTTCAGCTACCCATTTTGCAGCTTCGATACCTTCTTCTGCTGAATGTTCAACTGTAGCAGGTACACCTACTCTGATTCGATGTACTGCAGCTTGACAATCCATCTATGAAAAGAAAGAGAGAGAAAAAAAAGAAAAAAGATTTCGAAATCAAAAAAAGGAAGATTTTGTCTCTTGAGATTCATCGAAGGAGTTTGATTTGATTGAGAACAGACCCGGTATTCAGATACAAATGCATCAAGTGAAGCTAATTCATCACCTACTAATTTAAGAATAGTTTTATATTGTGCTAATAATCTGGTACAGGCTGGTGTGTACCTATTGGAAATCAAACCCAAGATAAATAAGTTTGAATGAAGAAAAGAAATGGAATTTGTTTGAAGTTGAAGTTGAATGAAGGTAAGTGTGTTGGGTGGAGAAGGACTCACTGAGATTGAGTGATACTATCTCTAACATAAGCTCTTTCTAAATAATCTAATGAGATGATAATACTATAAAGTGTAGCTAGATTATCATATCGTTCTCGATCGGTGTTGGTGGTATAAAGTTTATATTCCTTTGATTGAAATAAAAAACGGAACAAATCAGTCTTATCAGTGGATCGATTGAGAAAGTGATTTGATGATGATTACAATTTACTTGATCGAGGTTGATGGACATTTTGAGTTTCTGATCTCGATTGGATTGAAGTGATGAGTTGATGGCTTTTGATTCAGTCTTCATCAGCTCAGCTCAGCTCATCCTGCAGCCAAATCCTTTGGGTGATATCTCCTCGAACATGTCACAGCCTCAACATCTCATCAACACTTTTCAGTCATTCCATCTCAACCATTCTCACTCTCTTTTGAGGAATTATGTAAAGTAAGGGTAGCTGATTCGGATGATGATACCTTTCTTACCCAAGTCTAACAGTTCTCATAAGTACCTCTCCAAGCCGACCCATTCCGTAGGAAGTCTCAAAGAGAAACATAACTCTATATAGGAAATTCAAAACTGAATGAAATTGATCTCAAGTCTGCATCTACCAAGCATCCATCATCCACTTCATGCGGTCATATCCGTAATACCTCCATAACCTTTAGATAATAATACAACTCAAACAATTGATAAAACAATCATTGGATCTCATGAACATACTTGAAGTCTCAAAACTGCTACGTAAATCATCAAGAAAAAAAAATCATCTCTTGACACCTTTCCTCAAATTCTTCTTGCATGCTTCATCATCCCCACTCAACAAACTGAAGCTTTGATCCCGGTTAGAATTCGATTCATGATCGATTGATATGTATATGATTCTTAATACATTCTTAATTTGTCTCATTGAAAAGAGATCATCATTAAGTTGATTATCATCTCTCCCTGTTCAACCAGTTTTCTTCAATAAAGATTCATCAGGCTGGTCCTGAACCCAATCAACTTGATTTCTTAACTCTCCCTTGTATCTCATCTATCTTAAAAAAATGACATTCATCTTACATATCTTACCCTCTGTCTTTTTCCTTCGCACCTTTTTGATCATCATCACATTGAGCGTATATCTTCAATGTCGAATACCACCGAGTAAACCAAACGATCAAAGGCCTTCGCTCAGTGACAGATGTCCTTCTTACACCGTAGGCGATATTCCAATCTGTTCATCTTACATCCTTTTTTCTCTGATCCTTGACTCCCTCGAAAATCAGAATCAAAATTTGATTTTGCTCTTCTTTGCTTTGTTCGGATGAAATTAGATAATCTCAGTAAGAGGTACAAGTGAACTTCAATCAAATCCATCATGTTGCTCAGGATTTATCAAAGGAGTGATTTCTGAAGTAGAAGGTGGAAGAGATTATGAAGTGGTTTATCCAGCCAATATGGATTTTATCATTGGACCGATAATAGCTTCGAATGACATAATTAGATATGTTGAATCGATTGAAAAGATTTGTCCTAATCAACCTTTGATCTTAATTGGTTATTCACAAGGTGCAATGGGAGTTGTACGTGCATTGATGACAGATGAGATGCAAAATAAAAATGTAGTGGCAGTAGTGATGTATGGGAATCCATACCGTACATCAGATGCACCAGAAAATTTTGGAACAGCTGTAAGTGTTTTTGATGATTTTTATAAAATTGATAAAGAAAGCTTAAGATTGATTTAAGAATTTCATATGAAAGACGGGTGGTCGTGGTTTAGCTGCAATTAGTGATATCAAATTACCAGAAAGATATCAATATAGAACTCTTGATATCTGTCTCTCTGGAGATATAGTCTGTACTGGAAGAGGTAGTATGAAAGCTCATTTAAGATATTTTGGTTCTCCAGAAGAAAAAGAAGCAATCAAGTTTGCTGTACGGAATCTTCAAGGACAAGGAAAACTTCAACAAATCAGATCAGATTGAAACTTTGAATTTGGTCTCTGTTCATATTTAGTCAATGATTGGGATTAAGCTTTCAATCACATTCATGTTGATTCTGGATTCTGATCATGAAAAGATTTGATTTGAAAAATTGTGAATTAGATGTTCAATTTCACATTCACTTTATCATTCATCACCAGAAACTTGAATTTTGGTATATCACTGTGGGACACACCAACTGGAATATTGAATAACTGGAGGATGATATATGCTCCTATGTCCATCAAAGTGATATTTCTGAATAATTAGGCAATGAATGGTTAGTAACTTTGTAGTAGGATGATGGGGATTGGATACAATATGAAGATGTACAATTGTTTACCACTGTATAATTCTGAATACTATCTATCAGTAGCATCATAGCTATATCATCAATCCTAGAAAAAAAAATCACTAGCCTTTTCCAAAATCTTGCCCTGAGAGATGTAAAGCTGTGCAAACCAAATCAAGAACCTCACAACAGCTGACATTTTTAGACATTTTTTGATCATAGATATAGTGAAATTCTAGTTGAAAGTATGTAGCGGTTCCAACCAACCCCCATCAACACAATGCTACAAGCCAATTAGCACAGTGTAAAAGCCTCACCAAAAGTGACAAACTTTTATAGGAGTAGCACAGTGGTCCAAAAACAATTAAAAAGCCCAACTGAGAGTGTTGTACAAGGGAGATAGGCTACATTGGACAGATGCCATTGTGAGTGGAAAACACATATATTGTCAAACTTTTAGAAGAGCTCTATCAGAACTCTGCTCAGTAAATAGAATGAGAGTGGTATAAGAAACACTCGAACCTATTCCGAACGGGATGGATAAGTACGTGAGGAAATGATCTTGAATAAAAAGTAGAAAATTCAGATAAAGAAAAGGGGAACATAGTAGTGAATAGATGAAAGGTACAAATAGGTGAAAATTATCATCTCTCCCTTTCCCAATCTGTCATAGTCTCCTTTTTATTCCATGTTTCATTTCCAACTAATCTTTCTATTGTGCTTATTCCAATCCGTTGAGAATATATCCCATTTGGTAATGGTGAAGCAACAACAATAAGTTTTAAGATTTATATCTCTAGCAGACTAGCTAAAAGATTGACCAGGAGTGACAGCTGTTTTGAAATGTTGGGTCAAACCCCCTACAAAAACCTTGGTTTTGTGAGACTTTTATTTTGTGTTTTTGGGGTGCTTGGACAAGCAGTAAGATGGCTTTAGCTTGGTCAGATGAGAAAAAAGCCTGGTGAGAAAGAAAGACCCAGGGGGTTTCTTGAAAATGAATGAGTCTTTCTTTGTGCAATAGATCATTTTAGGTCATCTGGACAACATCCACAGGCCATTGTCACATGACTGATATGAAGCAATTCAAGAGGCTAACAGTCCATCAGTGGAAGGATTGACTAGAACGATTCTAAAGTATTAGATCCAGAGGATTAAACTAATCTTCAACTTCTTTCAAGATTTTATAAAAGTTAAACAACTATGTAAATAATTTTTGATAAATGAGATCATGCAAAAACAAAAAAAAAATGAAAATATGCAAGATCAAAAGAAAAGAAATCTAAAAGTGACAAAAGATCAAGGGAAAAACAAGAGAAAACTGCAAGAGAAATTTCAAGAAACAAAAAAAGAAAAGGATCCATGAGATCGAACGGAAGTCAAAAATCCGTTTAGAATTGAATTGATTAAGGAAAAAGTGCTCTAAGTAACCTGCAACTTATCCAATATACCAACATCAAAAAAGGTGTAATACCCTTCCGTTCTAAACCCCAGTCCTGCACCTCTTCTGCATCCCAAGAAGGTAAAACATCAATTCGACATTCTACTGTTCTCCATTCATCTTCCTGACTAGCTTGTGATACATAAACTGATTGCCTTTCAGTGACTTCCTTTCGTCGATTTGTTTGAAACCGTTTTAATTCAGAAAGCACTTCAAACGCAGTCTTTTTGGCATCCTGAGCTTTCTTTTGGTATTTCTCTTGTTGCTTCTTCTTTCGATTCATCTTTCTTGAGTTTCGTCGATGTAGATATTCTTGATGACGTTTTTGAGTGAAATAACCAGGAGAGATGAATTGTTGAGGTGTGACTCCATAGACTCGACAAGGCTCTGTTTCTTTGAAATTGAGTTCCATCCTACGCTGTTGTATCACTTGTTCTTCTTTTTGGTAATCTACTTCGAGGTTTTTCAATTGACTACGAGAAAAGTCAATGGTTTCTCTTTCGAGAAGGCAGTGGGCTAAACAATGTGACCAGGTAGCGGTTTGAGGAATCTCATCAACACTCATTGGAAGTAATCGTCCGGTTGAAAACATGATGTGAATGTGAGAGAAGTCGAAAGATAAAACGGGCAATCTGATCAAAATTCAATTCAGAGAATCAGTTTCGTCAACTTCGTAAACCTCCAAAAAGTATTAAATCAAGTAGAAAACAAGCATACCTGAAAGATAAAATACTTTAAGCCGAACAAGAATTGAAGCAAAGAAAAGTGACAAATTGAAGGTGAAATAAATGAGACCAAGTAAAAAAGGTATAGAAAGCTGCGATGAATGAGATCTTTGAGAAAGATCAAGGCCTATTTGTTGATTGTCTAGAAAGAGATATCAATCGAAATTTGAGTAAAGACAAATAATTCGCAAGTGTTGGAAGACTGTGAATTGTGGCGAGAATGAATTATGAGGACTCACGTAGGGTAATTGGAAATCAGGAGCGATTAAAATCTTGGTATGATAATGTTTAATAAGATGTTCAAAGGTAAAGATGATTCAAGATGAAGGGCTGAGGGATTTCTAAAAAAAAGGCCGCGAGAAGATGTTATCTTTATAGAACGATTCTTGAGAGTAAGGCACGAATTGAAGTAAATATATTGTAGGTGGCGCGTCGTGGTGTCATGAGACGCATAACTTGTCGACTCTGATCGAGATCATGACATGGATGGTAAGGGCCATCATTAAGGTCCAAGGAACAATATCTTACATCATGCTGCAGTCTTGAAGTAAGCTGATCAATGCAAAAAAAATCATCACTCCGGTTGTAGATAAAAGTTGAGATCGAGGAAATGAAACTGATTGATACCACCCCAGCGGTCGCGACTATTCGCGTGTGCGTTTGCTTTGCAAGCTTTATACGAACACGCTGTTCTAACGAATGAAGCCCTTAGCCAAACTGATCAACAGATTATCCAAAAAAACAATTATGATGGAGACTGATGAGAATCTTTTTTGTTGCTTCCTTGACCCATCGAAAATCAAGATCTTTGGGTAATCACGCATGATGATCTGATGTCAAGAAATACTTTGGTCACTTGATCACATGACTTTTGAGAAAATGCTGAGTCAAGACACCGGTGAATCAAAGACATGACCTCACTCAGATTGACCGGTGATAAGAAGTGATATCACCATCACAGAAGAATTCTACGGAAGCTTCACTCAAAACATTCAAACACAAACTCATCAAGTTCATTTGAAGGTCATAATCTTGATGATCGGCCTCAAGATTTTATTGTCCGTCTAGCAAGATCCAATATTGGGGAAATCTGTTTGAGATGTCAAAGCAACGAGTAAATTTCAAAAAAAATGTATAGAACTCAGCCTGATCTCTGTGTTTTGCTATCCTAACTGAATCAAATCTCAGAATCTCTTGACTTCATCTCAGGTGCTTTACACCTCACACGCTTATTATGTACACATTGCATGGTATGTACCCAGCAATCCTTCAAAGCAAGCAAATCCCCTTCCAAACCTAAACCTTTGCTAAATTCCATATTATCAAAACCTTCCTTTGATTCTAACTCTCAACTTTCAGATCCCAAAAGAACAAGCTTTTGAAAAACACATTGGATCAGATCAAAAAAGAATGTATGTTTTCCGGAGGAGGGACGACGGAGGTGGACGGTGTCCACGGTGTCGGGTAATGCAGAATGAAGTGGTTTGCATAAATAATCCACAAGACGAGCCTGGGCCGATAAAGATCCAGGCCACAACGAGTTGCCAAGATATTTATTAATATCTAATCTAGCCTAACGTGTTCCTAAGGCTAAGACAACTGAGTTGTGAGGGCTATAGCTGGTAAAAGAGAGTTGCTCGAAAGAAGAGCTGAAGGATTATATATGGAAGCTGAGGAGAACAGAGTGAGTTTTTCTCCTCAGCCATTTCGTACTTCATACTGCAATTCCCCTCTATCAAGAAATCCTAGATTATTATAAAATTTTTATACTAATAAAAATCCTCAATAATCAACTTTAATTATAAAAATAAAACTTTTTAATTCTAAATAGAATTTTTATCTTATTAATCCTTTTTCAAAACCGGCCCACCCACCCCAGCGTAAAGGCTACAAGAACTACATTTCAGAGATTAGACTCTAATGTTCAGAAGAAGCCATCGAGCAAAAGGGGGATATTAAACGACATCCTTTCACTCGATTCTTAGCTTGAATCTGAGTTGAAGACCCTTCTAGAGTGTTCTTATTACCAGAGCTCCCATTATTTGACTTATAGCTCACACTTCGTGAGTCCCTTATGAGGGTGAGACGAGTCCTTGAGCTAATAATCGTCATCAGCATCAAAGCTGGTATATAGTATTTAAGCCAAGGCATCGTCCCTTAGAAGTCATCAAGATATCGGAATTATAACTTCGATATCTTGGTATTTGGAAAGCTCTTCTCCTGATCAATCAATCCGAATTTGAGTAAAGATTGATAGGATCAGGGTTTTAAGAAAAACCCGAGCACTGGCAGTCCGGGACGTTAAAGTCGGGACTGCCTAGAGAAAGGATAAGGTATCCCAAAACGGGACACCGAAATCCTTTCTCGAAAGTGTACACGCTAGTAAGGATTACTAAGATAAAAGTGGATCCATCACAAATCTAAATACATCCCAAAATAAACTAATACCTCCTATCAAAAAAACAAAGCCTTAATTAAAACAAAATGAAAAAACCAATAAGGAAAAGAGATGAGGGTTCATTGTAATGAATTAAGTTTTTTTTCCCTTCAAATCTGACCCGCTCCTCCGGAAAAAGAGTAAATGATTCATAAATCTCATTTTATCTTGATTTCTTCAAGTTGGAACATGTTTGTTTTTTCATTTGTTGGCAAGAGAGAGAGTATATATATTTGTAATAAAAAAGAAACAATTTTTTACAATTCATCAATCATCTTCAATCTTAGGTGCAAGATAATATCTGACATCTATATATATAGAAAAAAAACAGATTACTTAGTAGACTTTCAATTAAATCAAACCAGTCAAAACAAAAACTTACATCCACTCTGAAAATCATACTCAACCAACAATGGTACTTCATTCGACATATGAAGCTATCCAAAAAAATTCCCCCAAAACCAAAACGTGTCAAATTCGAATCCTTCAATCCCATGATTGAAATCAACAAATCAAATCAAATAGAAAGACTGACCACTACTCTATTAGCCAAAGGCGAAGCTTTGGTAAAGTTACTAAGATACTTGATACTGAACGTCAATGACACACTCTGTCTCAAACTAATCGACACACTCGTATCCACTTCCTCAACCTCTTCAGTTTTCTTTCCTTTCTTGGCATTAGCTTTCCCATTCGCCGGTTTCTTCTTTTGCACTACTTTACGTTTCTTAGGTTTCGGTCCCTCCTCATCATCCTCATCATCCTCTTTATAATCCTCATCCTCTTCTTCATCCTCTTGTTTCACTTTCACATCCTCCTCCTCTTCCTCCTCAGGCTCGTCTTCATCCTTCTTCACTTCTTCTCCTTCATCGTCCTCTTCATCATCATCAATAATCATAGGATCTTTACTCTTGCTGCCTTTTTTCTGTTTAGGATCTGTGTGTTTGAGCGTCACACTTGCTTTACCAATATCTCCTTCTGATGAAAATTTCACGCCTTCTTTGGTGGCTTCAATTCGAACGGATTCACCTAGTTCTTTTAGATCTCGAACGATTCGATTGAATTCTGAGGCTGGCATTGTGATCTCTGCATCATATGCAGTATCCGGAATCGAAAGATGTTCTAAAGAGAGAGAAAAATCAGAAAGTTACTTAAAAGGTTTGAAAGGTCAAATCAGATCGTAAGTTGATCCTCACCTATATCGATATCCATCATCTTCATATCATACTCAGCTACCCGATCGGTATCTATCACAAAAAAAATCAAAAATAAAGATCGGTAAAGAAACGGAGGAAGTGAGAAACGAAAGAAGTTCAGATGATTTACTTAGAGTCTCAAACACCACATTTAAAACATCTGCTTCATCCTGAGCTCTAAGGGTCACAATATCATCATTACCAGCACACTTGACTACTTTTTGAAACGATCCAACATTTATCCCAAGTGACATGTTTCGATCGCATCTAAAGGTTAAAGAAGATTGAGTATCAAGAGATGATGATCGATTGAAGTGAAAGAAAGTGATAAGACTGACCTAAATTGACTAAACCCATTCGTACGTAAAAGTAATGCGACTAATGCAACATGAGAGTTATCCATTGCTTGTAATTTCTAAAAGAAAATATAAAATCAAGTGTTGAATTCATCTCAAGGTCATCTTTAGTTTTGTTTACTTTTTTTTGTTCACTTACCATACCATCTTCATCACAATCAAAGTTAACATCTGTGACGAGTTCCTTGATTGCTATGATCCAATGAAAAAAAAAGAAGACGCGTGATTTGAGAATTGAAGTTATTTGAAATGATGATGATTTGAAAGTCAAGGATGATAAACTGACCATCTAATACTTGTTTCAGTACTGCTGCTTTTGCTATTTTGGCTTCAAGCATCTTTTTAAGAATGAGTATAAGTTCGATGAGTTGAATTGGTTTTGTTTTTGGGATTCTTGGTTTTCAATCGAACTCGCTTTCAATCGATTGTTACTTTCTCTCTCTCTCTCTCTTCCTCTGTGTGTGTTGTAAAGAATTACATATCGATCACTTAAAATTTCACCTTAACTTCAACGCATTCTCACTTCCTATCTCTCATCAAACCAATCTCATTCCTCATTCACCTCTAGCAAGTCATAGAAATCTTCTCAACTCCTAACTCATCATGTACCCTATTCTTTCCCCTTTCAGAAGAAAAGAACGCGTCAAACGCGTTCCGATCACGCGTTTTCTTTTTAAGAATCTAAGAGACCTACTTAAGATGGTCCTAGGTTTCATGGGCTTACATGCCTCAGGCTCACACCCGGAGCCTTTTTCGTGGCTCGTGGCGTGGCCGTGGCCATGGCCTACACCCGGTGTGGCCTGCCATTTACAGGCCACGACTGGTCAGGGCCTTACTGTGGCGCCCTAGCTCAGCCATAGCTTGATGAGCAATTCAAGACGTGACGTGTCCAGAACACATCAAACACCAATAAAATGCCACCATCCCCTAGCACTCTGGATATACACCGGGCAAGAAGATATCAGTCCAGGTGCTCAATGAAAACTTACACACTCATGGAACAAGTCTGCTTAAAAAGTTGGATGAAACTACTCAAATGAGACTTTTATATTTCATCATAGTTTTGGCTCATCAGACTACAATCTCTCTGTGCTAACCTATGAGGCAAAGCTCAACCACAACAGATTGATGATAAATCAAAACCTAAGAAATTGGACCATATTAACTTATTTACGATGATTTTTCAATGAAATGCTACATGTCTGATTTTTTGATCTTCAAACATGGACAGAATCTTAGAATCTTTTTAAAACTTTCCTCATTCATAATAGATGTGAGATACATTGATAACTTGAATTGAATTATTGTTCTTTGAACATGAATAGAATTTAAAAACTTTTTCAAACTTCCTTCATTTATCATACTCCAAATACAAAAAGAAACAGTTTTGAAGTTTGAGACATGTTGTTAACTTGAGGGTAAGAATGATTTAACTTTAAGGATTGTTGATGTTTTCTAAATTCTCCAAATGAAGTCATTGTGAAATTGAAAAGTATCCAGTTTGAGTATCTTTGCTGGTATCAATATGGGATGGTTGAGATGAGTTCTGAGGATGGTGGACACTTGGGTAGAGTCGCCGATGGTTGAATCGAATTGCTTTTGAGTGAAGGTGTTGAGGTGTTGAGGCTCGGTTTCCGTATCGGAGATCGATGTCTTCTTTTTTCTCGCATCGGCTGTCTGCACATGGGCCCTGAAAGGGCCATTCCGTGCCCTAGGGCACGGCCACAGTGTGGCCTGGGCCCTGGCCATGGCCACGCCCGAAGCCGTGGCGCCATAGGGCGCCGTGCCATCGGGTGTGAGCGTGATGTAACATGCCAACCTGTCAAATGGATATATGAACACATGACTACAAACTTAACTACATAAGTCCTAAGCTTAACTAAGCTTCTGTAACAAGCACGTTGGCCGCACCCTCATAGAGGGGCTTATGACATACACCCTGAGTTTGGCCTGAGACCAGTAGGAGGTTTGAACACTTTTGCTCAGAACCCCATTTTGGGGGTTCTAAACATTGTGCAAGCTCACAAAAAAATACTCTCTGTGGAAGCCTTGTACACAAGCTTGTACCACTTTCAGCACCACTTTCCTTGAGAAAAGTGCCTCATTTGAGCTATTGTAAATCAAGGTCAGAATTCCATCCAATTTGACGCTTGACCCATTTGACATCACATAATCTTGGAATCCAGTCTTCTCACAATCTACAAGTGATGACAGGTTAAAACTGCTACAAGGAGACACAGAAGATCTTGAAGAAGCTCTTCTGAATATCTTGTGAGCTTCCATGAGGTTTGAAACCCCCAAAATGGTTTTTGAGCAAAAGCGCTCAAAATTCCTGCTGGTCTCAGGCCAAACTTGGGGCCTATGTCATAAGCTGCCCCTATACAAGGGTGCGGCAAACACACTTGCTAGTTAGTCAAGCTTAACTAAGTCCCTTGGGACACTACAAACATTAAACAACTTCCCTTGGACTGAGCAGGGGAAAATGATTGGAAGTATAATTTGTCATGAAGGGTTAATCAATGTGCACCTGAGCCATAGGACCAACATCACATATATGCAACAAGCTGAGTAATTTGATAGCTTTCATGTACAACCAGATCTGCTGAGTGCCCGTCTCATCTGAATGAGTAAATCATATGTGATACAATGTGTAACTTTTGCCAGTTTGACAAAATCCTCCCAAAATTTGATTACATATAACTCCAAAGCTCCTGAGGCAATACTCTAGAAGCAATCCAACAGTAACAGAAAAGGTGTTACATGAATTTTAGTTGATGGAATTACACCAAAATCACATCTCAGTGTATGTAGTCAGTCTTTCCAAATGATTTGCAAATACCATAAAAAATACAGGTGGTATTACATATGATTCACTCATTCAGATGAGCTGTTAGCTGAGCAGCTCTGTATGTATATGATAGCTCCTGACTTGCCCATCCTGGTGCATATATGTAGTGTGGGTGCTATGGCTCCAGTGTGCAGTGATCAATTCTTGACAACAAATTATACTTCCAATCATTTTCCCCTGCTCAATTAAAGGGAAGTTGTTTAATGTTTGCAGTGGGAGCTGTACTGGCCAGCTCAACCAAGGGACTTATGCGTAAAGTGAACACTTCCTGTTAAGAACCTGAAAAAGGAAAATTGACCCAAGAAAAACCCAAGGGTCTATGACATACTTAAGTTTGAATTTGGTGAGATATACAACGGATGAAAAGTCTGGTCATCAGTCCGAGTTGTTTTCAGAAATTCAGAATCCCATTTTTTTGACTGTAAATTCAGATTCTGTAATTCTGGGAATCATGCGCGGGAAATCTCAATTTTAGATCTCCAATCAGTCAAACCTAGAGCAAACCATCCAGCTTCTTGTGCCTCTGTCTTTTCAAATCCCTCACAAGGGTCATTCAATCAGTACAACATTTAAAAAAACCATTTGCTTACGTCTCTCAAAATTACTCTTGCCAGAGTTCAGGTATTCTTTTGTCTTCTTCAAGCATTACATTGACTTGCTACAACTGACAAAGGTGTTTCTTGGCTGTCTTGTTGATATTATTCAGCTATTACCTGATTTTGATTGAAGCCAAACAATTTACAGTCAAACCTGTGCAAATTCAATTGCATAATCAGGGTGAAAGACCCAGGATATGCAATTTCACAGGTTATACAAAGTGATATAAATACAGACTAGGCCAGAATGCATAAAGTCATTCATAAATGTGAAGATATATAACATCAAGGGGTGTCAAGTCAAAGTGTTTAAAACCAAAATTCCCAAAAAAGGTTCCCACAGTGGAGTAAAAATGAGGGCATGCCCACAACACTTGACCTGTCCTTTTCTCATCCCATTTTGACATGAAACCTATCTCAATGTGTCCATATGCTGCAAGAATCCCATTCCTCATTTCTATAATCATAATATCACCCAGTATCTGCTGTACCCAAAGCATCCATTTTTATCTTTATTTTTATCTTGATTGTGGTTCAAAAGCGTGAATGTAGCGCACAATTACCACTCAGGAAGAATGTAGGACATCAGCATTGCCCAGCAAGTAGTGGAGCTACATGAGTCCAGGCTGGGCATGAAAATTATGAAGCAGAGGCAGTCAATGTTAGGAACTGTATACTTGCTTGTGAAGAGATTATTTTCTGCTATGGGTTGAGAAGCAGCCAGGCAAAAACACAAATATTGGCCAAGAATTATGAGGATTGTCAATAGATGAAATTTGTCTTTGAATTGTAAGGTGATATCATACATGTATTAGTGGTGAGCAAACCACCTGAGGTTGGCACAGGATAGTCAAAGGTTTCTGGTCACACAGGTTCCTGGTTGTCAGACCTTGATGGTAGAATGGGTCTCCAGTTAGGTCTTGTACACTATTTGCACGGGTCTATGCTTGTTGGACAGATCTCCAATTGGTTGTACGGGTCTCCAACTGGTTGTGAAGCCTTGTGCTTTTATATCATAGATTTGATGAAAATGGGAAGAACTTAAAGTATTATATTTTGAAAAAACAGTAAATTCACAATAAGGGGTTTTACGATGAAATTTGTACAAGAAAATATTTATGTTGCGGCTAAGGTTTCATGTTATAACCCTGAAAAAACTTAGCTGTGATCATCAAAAAGAGTTGTAAAAGGTCCTCAAGGCATTTTTACTCATTTGCCTTGATCATCCACCTTATGATGAAAAAGGAGCTGGGAAGAGAATGCAAGGTTATCCTTGCATCCACTTTCAACACCACCTGGCTCCAAGAGTGATACAGTCAAGGATGGCACTCTGATTGCATGTTTGAAGCTTATCTTTCTAGGTTTCATGAGCAGGGGATACATAAAATCCTTCCATGAACATTAATGTAAATTTATGCTATAACACAAATCATTTTTATGGTAAAAACTGTAAAAAATCTAATCTTGAAACCCCTCAATAAACCCCCACTTGCAATTTAAAATTCAAAATCTTTCTTTTTACAGCGGGAAACTTTTTTTACAACAGAAACATAACAACATTTTCACATTAAGAATTTTTTGTTGTAGAGATCTTCACTTGACACCCCTTAATGAGTTTTGAATTGTAGGCATGTTTATGTGGTGAATGTATGTTTTATGAAAATAGGTTATCTCTAAGTGCAACCTGTTTTTGTAAACTTAGAAGTCTTTTTTATCAAGATCATTTGACTTGACATCCCCTATTGGTAGCTTAATCTTTTGGTGAAGTGTATCTCTTTGAGTGTTGATGAACCTTATAAGTTTA
The DNA here is from genome assembly GCA_022264835.1 of Melampsora americana. NCBI lineage: Eukaryota > Fungi > Basidiomycota > Pucciniomycetes > Pucciniales > Melampsoraceae > Melampsora > Melampsora americana. Next base: position 2,976,597 of record JAIFHY010000003.1, on the reverse strand, counting down.
ATGGAAAACTCTTTGATTATTTTTGATGAGATTTTAATTTTTTTAACAGAAGTTTACTTATTGGATGTTTTATATTCAAGATTAGATTTTGATTTTGGTGATGCAGATTAAAAAACTTTTAAAGTGATTTTCAATGTTCATGATTGAGTGACAGTGAAAAGAAGTGAAAAGTGATGGAGAGTTTCGAATTGATATTCGTACACCAGCCATATGAGTATGTATTATTGTGAAAGACAAAGTATAAACGCATAAGCAAACAAGAAAGTTAAGATTCCACAGATGATGTATTGTACCTATTGTGAAAGACAAAGTATAAACGCATAAGCAAACAAGAAAGTTAAGATTCCACAGATGATGTGGAATCTCGAAAACAAGGTTGGCTGGGTTTTGTTTCCCTTAGCGTGAGATAGTCTGTGCCGCAGTCGTGCACCTCACGTGACTCCTACAACACCCCCCCCACGACAAGTCACAGACACCGATAAAAAAATGAGAAAGAAAAAATAAGACTAAAAAATGATATAAATAAAACAAAGAATGTGATTGATATGATGTATATTTTGAAAGAAAATTAAAAAACTTTTCCACCATTACTTCAAAAATTCCAGAGAAATATAATCAGAAAAATAAGAGGAACAAGTAAAAAATATAGAAATAGAAAAAAATATGTTATCTGGAATCTGTTCACCCGAGATGAACATTCCTTTCAACCAGATATACTGGAATCATGAATGCGCATCTACGGAATTATTTCTGCCAGAAACATTTTTTATGCGAGACAACTCTATAGCCTGGAATCTGTTCACCCGAGACATCCAACCCTTTTCTACCAGTTAATCTGGAATCATGGTTGTTTGGCTCGGAATTATTTCTGCCAGATATAGTGCCTGCAAGCCACCACTCTCCTCCTATTCTCGAAGACATAAGTTTTTCATCCCAAGATCGTGTAAATTTGGACCTAGAGGTTTTGTCAAAATGTCTGCACGTTGAGATTTTGTATCTATCCATTTCAAAAATACCCTCCCTTTATAAACTTGCTCATTTATGTAATAAAATTCTCTATCAGTGTGACGAGTTCGCTTATTTGATGAGTTATTGCTGGCTACATGGATCGCAGACGTATTATCACAGTGCATATTGATGATATTGCCGTCACCAGTTACGTCTTCAACAAGATTCCTTAGCCAAATAGCGTCACGACACGCTGTCCCCATCGCCATATACTCAGCATGACAAGTTGATGATGCTACGCAAGTTTGACGTTTTGAGGTCCACGATATAGGACAGTTTAGAAAATAAGTTATAAATCCATGCGATGACCTTGCACCCTCGCCTCCCCAATTCGCATCGACATAGGTGTGAAGCGGCGTGTCAACTTTGGTCCGTATCGGTTTGATTAAGAGCTCCTGGGGTCCTGTAGTGTTCAAGTACCTGACAAGATGTTCAATTGCTGCCCAGTGTTGACGTCGGGGATCGGAGGAGAAACGCGCCAGGTAATTGACAGTGTAAGTTATATCAGGCCTCGTCGCAACAGACAAATAGTTCAGACAACCAATGGCTGATAAATACTTTTCGCAGTCGACTTTCTCTTCGTCGTCAGTGGGTGACATCGGTATCTTTTGTGAGTTCATAGGCGTTTTCACTGTTCGCATGTCTGGTAAAAATGACTTAATGATTTTCTTCGTCAAACCTGGTTGAGATAGTTTGAAACTCCCGTCTTCCTCTCTCTTTACATTAACTCCGACTATTTGATCTAAGGTATCTTCCCACTTGATTAACAACTTCTCTTTCAAAGCCTCATGCACTTCTGCTAACAATTCCTCTGAACTTCCTGTCACGCATCCATCATCACTATGAAGCCATATAATGCACGTATCCGTACCCCGTCGATAAATGTATAACGATTGATCGTATTGACTGACATTGAATCCCAAAGCCTTGAGGATAGCGTGAATGTGCTTCCACCAGCATCTGGCCCCTTGTTTTGTTCCGTATAGTGCCTTCAATGCCTTCAGAACTTGATTTTTCTTCCTCGCTTCGCACATGTACCCTGTGGGTATCGAGAAGTATACTACGGAGTCAATATCACTATGAAGATAAGCCGATGTTATATCAAAAGAGTGGACAGGCCAGTTCTGAAATGCGGCAACTGTCAGCATAATACGCAGACCGGGGAATGTAGCTGTGGGGGCAAAAGTCTCGGTATAATCTATACCTTCCTTCTGACTGTAACCTTTCGCCACAAGTCGCGCTTTAAACTTAGTAGGGTTGCCTTCGTCGTCTACTTTCTTGTAAGTGAACACCCATTTAAGACCAATCGATACCATTCCATCAGGTTTCTCAACAACCTCCCACACTCTCATCCTCTTCATCATGTCCATTTCTGCATCACAAGCATCCTTCCATTTGCTTCCTTCATCTGACCTCATTGCTTCACTATACGATTTTGGGGGTTGGAGTATCTTAAGATAGTCATTTCCGCTCAAAGCTACGGTTGCGGCGAGATCTTGTTTGTCAATATTCGTTTCTTCAGTAAAATCGCCTAATTTTAGTGCGTTAATTATATGTTCAAGTCGGCCTTTCGAAACTGGATTTCCATTCAATATGTGATTCAATGATTTAGAAGTTGTAGGTTCGTCGCCATCCTCCGTTTCCAGTGAGTCATCTTCATAAGGAAATTTAGCGATTGCTGAGGGAAAAATCGTTTTGGTTTTTTCATCGTAAAACATCCATCCCTTTCCTCCAGCTATGTATCCCACCATTCTGCACTTCCGGCCTCTTTCTTCAAGTTTACCTGGTGATCTTTGTCCTTCATGGATATGAACAAACGCAGTACTACCAAAAGTACGTAAGGAGTCTAATCTCGGTTTCTTTCCGTAGAAAATCTCATACGGAGTCTTATCTTTCGTAACTGAATTCGGTAGTTGATTATGGAGGTGTGCTGCTGTGAGGTACGCAAAATTCCAGAAGTTGTTGGGCAATTTACTGGATGATAGGATCGTCCTGGCAATGTCGCCAAGTGTCCTATTCAAACGTTCTGCGTTCCCGTTCTGTTCTGGCTCATAGGGATTTGAGAATTCATGAGTAATCCCTTCATCTTTCATCCATTTTTCCAGATTGTTACCAATATACTCTCCACCTCTGTCAGACCGCACTATCTTTACCTTCCTCCCGCTTTCTCTCTCCCATTTCTTCACTACCTGAATCAAGCGTTGTTGGACTTCTGATTTGTGTTTTATTATCTGGACTTCTGAAAAGGTCGACGCTACATCTCTGAAAGTCACCATCAACTTCTCACCTGTCAAACACGGTGTGAAAGGGCCTACAACATCAGTTACCATAACTTCCATCACACCTGGTTCACGATCGGTGCGTCCTAAACTTCTCTGTCTAGTGCTTTTGCACGTCAAACAATCCTCGCATGTGACATCACAATGACTCATTTTCGGCAAACCATATTCTTCTGAGTTTTTGAATAATTGTTTTATCCTCCTCATCGAAACATGTCCAAATCGGGCATGCCACAATTTAGAAGAAGAAATAGATGATTTTATTGCACAAACTAAGCGTGAAGAGAGATTACAAGACTGGCGGGGTTTTTTTTTGGCCTGTATGAACCATCTACGATTTTTATGTATTGCATATATCGTCTTCCCATCCTTCAACTTAATTTGATATTTGTTATCATTACCCATTGAAATCTTTGCCCCGCTTGCAATTAATGCACCTGGTGATATTATTGTCGTGGTTGCTTTGGGACAATAGTATACGTCGTCGATGGTCGCAATTTCACCAGAAGCAGTCTTTAATCGAATCTGCCCTTTCCCTACTATCACAGCGTCGGAGTCATTAGTTGCAGTTTTGATTGGAATAGGTTTGGGAAGGGTCTGGTAATTAGCCAGAATAGACTGATTGTTGCTTACAGCATCAGTCGCACCCCCGTCAAATAGCATGTATTCGGTGGAATACTCAGAAGGTACCTCATCCCCTTTGTCCCCAAGACCAAAACCCTCAGAACTCCATTCTAAAGCAGATGCGTCAATTTTGGAGGGCTCTGTCTCTATTTCAACTGAACTCGCATTGAATTTCGGATTTGATTGTGATGAAGTCGGTTGCATTTGCGCATATTTTTGAGGATATAATGCATCGATACTATAATATTGCCGGGCTCGGTCATTTACTTGAACCTTGCGCCAATCACGCCAGTGCGGCCCAGTTCTATCGCTATTGCCATTGTACGGTGCACACAGATTGTCGGCGTCTAGGTAGGAATGACCAAATTTACCACAGAAAAAACATTGGCGCTGGCCGTCTTTAACACCTCTGACTGCAGACTGAGGAATGGGTAGTGGTCTCATTTCTGAGTTAGTGCGTTCCGCCTCATTATCTGTGACAGGACCAGGACCACGTCTCCATCTCATCGGATCGATGGCTCTACCGGTAGCATTTCGATAAGGTGTGAAAGTCTGGCTTCGGTTCTAAAATTGACTTCTATTAGGCGTAGAGTAATTATTGAAGTTTTTTTGATTGATTGCAGTCTGATTAACAGCCATCGCTTCAAAATTTGTACTCAGCGCATTGATGGAAATAGTTTCTGACGCTATCTTCTCTCTTGCCAGATGGATTTGAATGGCAGACTTAATGTCCTCAAGTTTAAAATTCGGATTATTCTCGTCGAATTTATTATCAAGCTCTCTATTGATTTCTTTGGTCATGTCGGCTGGCATGTGCAGTTGGTATAACAGACCACGGATCGAGTCGCTAGTCCACGTGAAACCCGTGGATTCAAGTTCGGATATGAGTGAATCAATCTTAGATATGTGAGCTAACATCCCATTTTCATCTAGATCAAGACGCATGTTGACCAAACGAGTGAAAAGAGAAAACTGATTTGTTCGACCACCTCGTTGAAAGTGTCTTTGGAGAGCTTTCATCGCATCGTAAGACGTTTTCGCAGAGTCGGTTATGTCTTTCAAGTCTTCGTGTATGGTATTCAATATAACCGTAGATGCAAGACTATCGCGGTCTTGTTCCAACAACGTCTCAACTCGTAGAGGTGCGTCCCAGAAGTCTACAATGTTCAATAAACCCTTCATGGCACGGGCAGTGTTCTTCTTCCATAATACAAAGTTTGAGCCATCTTTGCATAGATGGGTAAAGTTAAGAACAGTCGACATTCTCTTGTAGGCTCGATCAATTGCTTGTGCTGCGCGAGTCTCATCAGCAGGTGACATCGTAGATGGGATGGGGTCTGTTGGAGTCATCCTCAATGATTTGTGAGGGAATTTGATTGGATTCTGATTATAAATTACGTTCGTAGTTGTAAAAGGTTCAAAAACCACAGAGGGGGAAATATACATATTGGTCGATTCGTCTATTGGTAGTGTGGAATTCTCAATATTCAATCGTGAGATACCGGAGGTTAAGTCCGATACAGATGATAACGGAGATAGTGAATCAGCGGATGCAAAAACGCAGGGTTCGTCGACGTGAGTTACTTGCGATCATTCAGGCAGCGAATAAGTATGTGGTTCAGCAATATGCGTAAAAGGCAGCGATGTTAACGTAGAAGAATGCGGCGTAGGTAGAGTAGGATGACTAGTGAGGTCAGATTCAGCAAGAGTTGACGGAGGTAGTAACGGTAGATCAGATGGATCGGGGAAAATAGTGGAAGATGAAGATGTGTCAGGTAATCTATCAGAGTTTAACACGGGGGAGTTTGTCTTTGATAGTGGTAGTGGAGGTAAACCGGATATTTCCGGGAAAAACGATCTAACTTCTTGTTGTATTTGCTTCTTGTTTGTTCGTGTTCGTCTTTTGCGTCTTGGAGGAGATCTAGGATGCGTGGCGTAGTTTCGGCGTCTCGTTTCCATGCATTGAAGCTATGATCAAGGTTTCGCTAGCGAGTGTGAGCGCAGGCTCATAACCTATTGTGAAAGACAAAGTATAAACGCATAAGCAAACAAGAAAGTTAAGATTCCACAGATGATGTGGAATCTCGAAAACAAGGTTGGCTGGGTTTTGTTTCCCTTAGCGTGAGATAGTCTGTGCCGCAGTCGTGCACCTCACGTGACTCCTACAACATGTATCACTGGTTTAATGTAATCTCAACCAAATTTACACTTCTACTTCAACTTCAAGCTGCCGTCAAATCTTCCTTCGATTCATTCATCAACCAAACTCATCACCCATCAAGATGTTCTTCATAGTAAGTCACTCATCCAACCCTTCAAAGCTTTCCAAAGCCCAACATCCAGATTTACATCTCTTGAGTTTGGACTGATTTCAACAGAAAGAACTTTCTCATACGATCAACTTACATCCATCTTTCTTCGGTCCTCGTACTCAATCTTTTCTAGAAGATAAACTCAACAGAGATGTAGAAGGAACTTGTACAGGTTCTTCATCACTATCCCAAACCATTAAAAAAGCTCAATCCAAACCGATTTTGAATCCATCGTTTGTTCTTTTTTTGTGGGATTGGTTGCTTAGGAAGGTTTGGATATATTATTGCAGTTCTTTCGATTCGATCAATTTCAGCAGGTACGATTCAACCAGGAACAGGTATGGCGGAATTCGTGATCAAGTATTCGGTAGGCTTCACTTTACTGTTTTTTTAAAAAAAGAAATCCAACAGCAAATCAAAATTCATTCTGGGTCGTGTTTTTTTGGATGAAAATTGTTGGAAATTAGGCGATTGTACTAAAACCTTTTAAAGGGGAAGTCGTTGATGGAATGGTGGGACAAGTGAATAAGATGGGATTCTTTGTAGAAGTTGGACCATTACAAGCTTTTGTTTCTAGTCATGTAAACCACTTCACTCTCTCTCTCTCTCTCTTATCAATTCATCCAACTTTCTTTCTATTCTTGATTTGAAACAACCAACTCATTTCACATTTGTTTGGTTTGCTTTTTTGGGTTTTCTTTTAGTTAATCCCATCAGATCTAAGGTTCGATCCGAATGCCAATCCTCCCTGTTTTTCTTCTGATGAAGATCAAGCTACGATCGAAAAAGGAACTCGAATTCGTTTAAAGATCGTAGGTACAAGAGTAGATGCCACTGAAATCGTGAGTTTGATTTTTGTGTTCTCTAAGCTAAAGTCTTGATGGATGAAAAACAAAGTGGATGATTGAAATTGAAATTCTCGATTTCTTTGGGGTGCGGTCTGGATTTAGTTTGCTATCGGAACTATTAAAGTAAATTTGGTTGATGGTTTGGTTCTTTAGTTTGATTCGATTTGATTGAATTTTGAATCTTCATTGGTTTTGGTGCTTTCTTTTTAGGAAGATTATTTAGGTCCGATCGATTAAAGACTGATCACCCTTTTTCTCAATCTTACTTTTTTCGAATTCAACCCATCCAATCAAGATAGTTTTCAACCAATTTGATTTCATTTGAATCAATTTTCTTCAATCTCTCAACTCTCAACCGTTTCAAAAGTGGATTGTTTTCATTTTTTTTAATTCTTGATTCACACTCTCATCGAATCATCATTTGACACCAAGAAGGATGGTCAAAACAAAATCAGATGATCGGATTCTTGTAACATTATTTTCAATCAAAGAGACTTGACCAATTCAGACTTTTAAGATCCGATTGGTGATTGTTTTTGTGTTTTGTAATCTTATTTTAAGATGATGCTGAATTGATATATGTTGATTAATGAAAGAGAATAGTAGTATATCCAGTGTTGACTATCATGATGTGCTAAATCTTATTTACATACAGTTTATAAAGATGTTGACCAAAATTTGATAGTTAAGGTTTGAAGTATTTACTTAAGTTAAGTTAAGTGGTTTAGAGATCCCAATGATATTCATTCAAGGATATGTCTCCATAGTACTTATGGAAACATGGAATATCAAAACTGAATTCAAAATTGGGCTAAGATCCCTTTAGCTACAAGGCCAAAGGGAATAAATTATATCATGACCAACAAATGACACCCTCTCCAACCCGCATATAAAATAGTGTGGACTAAAGAGTGGTGAAGCAGGGAGGAGATAGATAAAATTAACCAGACAGAATGAAACCAAGACAGTATCAGGTTTCTAATAAGTCAAACCATGAGAACGAGTAATTATATATAGTAAGGGTATTCAAAACTTGTGTTTTGGGTCCCCAGAAGTGCCCAGAAGTGACATCCAAAAACTTCTGGGACATCTCCAAGATGTTTGTGGGTGTCAATTCTGGACATTTTTGGAAAGATTTGAGAGCACCATTTTGAATCCAAAATCCCAAGACTCTTCCTACTTCACCAGCATGCCACAAAGCTCAGCACAACATCATGGACTATGAGCTCTGAAAGGTGTATCATACTACCTCTTAGCTGAAGTAGGCATACAAATGTGTTGTGTGAACAAAGTTTCTAAAATCAAGTGAACATCTAGAAACATCTTGGATATCTCCCAGAAGTTTTTGGATGACACCTCTGAACACTTCTGGGACTCAAAATCCAAGTTTTGAATACCCCTAGTGTGAAAAGTGATTCTTTCATTTTAAATCCCGTTCGGTAACTCTATTTGGAAACTCTATTTGATCAAAGATTTTCAAATAGAGGTCCAAATAGAGATAGAGCCTTTTGGCTCTATTTCAGACGAAATAGTCTATTTGCCCCGTCCCCTTTCAACTATCTTCATCCATCCCTTTCTCTTTTTATCACTCCCCACACACCCTTTTCCGTTTTCCTCATCATAAATTGCTCGCTTCTCTTGACCTCAGTAGACTCTCATCCAACTCCCCAACAAACTCATTTCCTCCGTTTCTTCCGTTCTCATTCCTCCGTTTCTTCCGTTCTCATTCCTCCGTTTCTTCCGTTCTCATTCCTCCGTTTCTTCCGCTCTCATTCCTCCGTTTCCTCTGTTCCGTTTCCTCCGTTTCTTCCGTTTCCTCTGTTCCGTTTCCTCCGTTCCGTTTCCTCTGTTCCGTTTCCTCTGTTCCGTTCTCATTCTTCTGTTCCGTTTCCTCTGTTCCGTTCTCATTCTTCTGTTCCGTTCTCATTCTTCTGTTCCGTTCTCATTCTTCCGCTCTCATTCCTTGATCACCTAGTCCACTATCATCTCATCGCTCCAGCCACTCTTACGTCGAGTCACTCTGGTTTTAAATGAATCTTAGTCACTCTGGTTTTAAATGAATCTTAGGTAAGTGTCTGTTCATCTTTATCTCCTTCATCATCACCTTTAGCTAAACCAAACGTTTTCCAACTTTAGTTAATTATCGATGGATATTACCAATCGAATGCCTCTCAAAATCAAAACTGAATCTGGCAAACTCAAAGCCAAATGGGACCCTGACGACGATCAAGCGATGATCGACGTCCTTCTTGCCGAACGCCAGCCTGCAGATGGCAAACCGATCGGACCCGAAAACGCTATTACTGCCCATTCCTTCAAACCCAGGACTTGGGAAAAGGTGGCTGAAAGACTTAAAGGAAGCGAAGAAAAACAAATAAATGGTATTACTCACATTAGCTTAGTTAAGAATACGGACACCTGCAAGACTCGATTTTATGCCGTAAGTTTCTCTTTTTATCTTCCATTCTTTTCTCTTTTTATCTTCCATTCTTTTCTCTTTTGATTTGCTATTGACACCCTTGTTTCTTTTTGTTTTGGACTTTCCTCGATTGATCGGTCTAATCGAGGAATGTAGTTACGCCAGCTTTACAACGACTACAAGTATCTCGATGGTCTTAGTGGGGCTGGGTGGGTCGATGGCTGCATCACGCTACCGGATAGCGTCTGGGAGCCGATCCTGAAAGAAAAGGTAAGGGTGTTTCTTTCTTTCTATCTGTACTGTTTATTCTTCTGATACTGATGGCTCGTATGCTTACAGGACAAAAAGAAATCTAAGGACTACCTTCGCTGTAAAGGTAGGCCTTTTCCTCTTTTCAACGAGCTAGCTCCGTTGATCGAGGGCCACCAAGCGACCGCCAAATATGTCAAATCCGCCATACCAAAGCCACCTCCAGACCAACCTCCGACACCTTCAACATCAACTTCGATTCCCAAGGCGACTACGTCTACCACTACATCTACCAACGCCATCTCACCAGCGTCATCCCATTCCGAGTTACCTAGATTTGAAGAACATCCCATACACGACAATCCGATCGATTCTTCTGCCTCAGAAGACTCTCCGACCGATCGTCATGGTAAGTTGGCCATTGCCCTCAAGGAACGGGCTCCGGTGCGCAAGAAGAAGCGCTCCGGTGTCGACATCGTCGACGGTCTGTCAAGCAACCTTGAAGACATGGGTTCCCTCTTCAAGACATCAATCTCTTCAGCTTCAAGCGCTGTTGAGTCAACTGCCCAATCATTAACTGCCACCAAATCTTCACCTCACGCTCAAGCAGTCGCATTGGTCTACAAGTCTCAGGAATTGACTCGATCTCAATGTTTTGCAGCGGTAAGTTTGTTTGCTGCTCAGCCTTTGTTGGCTGAGACTTATCTCAGTACCCCACCTGATATACGTGATGAATGGCTGCTAACAATGTTGGTGGACTAGGTGAGTGATCTTCATCACTTCAAATACATTCTTATAAACTTAAATCTCTTTCCTTTTCTTTTATTTCCTTTTCACTTCTTTTCATTCTTTCATCACTTTTATTATATTTTTTTACTTTCTTCTTACATTTCTTCTTATCATTTTCTCTGTTCTTCCAAATCACAATCAGTTGTACAGTCACATCTCATGTCATCAACCATATGCTGTTCTACTTAAATACTATTATATTACTTATACTTAAATACTATTATATACATGTCATCAACTAAATACTATTTTATTACTTAAATACTATTATATACATGTCATCAACTAAATGCTGTTCTACTCAAATACTATTTTATACATGTTGATTGTGATGCTCATAAATAAAACAATACAAATAATAATACATGCCAGATGAATACAAATAATAATACATGCCAGATGAATACAAATAATAATACATGCCAGATGAGTTGAGAACAAATAAAGTGAGAAAAAGTTTAGGTGACAAATCTTTGAGTAAGAAAATATAAAAAAAAGATGTGAGTACTATATGACGTAGATACATGTAGTATGAGTAATACATACCTTTAAATACCAGGATACATAGGAGGCTGTCCGTGTCTTTGTCTGCTCCGATTGACCTTCTTTCTTCTGTCAGTCTCTTTAACGTAATCCGCCCACATAGTGGCTGCAATTGAATCTCGAAGATTTTTAGCTCTGTTGTTACCTTGTGTTGTGCTACCAAAGTGTTCTAAGCTACCAATCTGATCTTGAGTGAGAGGTTCAGTTGCATCTTGAGAATTGGGAATGAAATCGTCTCCAAATTGCGGGAATTCTTCATCTAAACCATTTGGATCTTTTGAGCGGATGAAGTTGTGAATAAAACACATAACAGTAACCATAGAAATTTGAATCTCGATAGTATATTGACACCCATTTGCCATAATGTTGAAGCGCTTCTTGCAGACTCCAAAAATGCGCTCAATTACGTTACGAGCACTAGCGTGACGAAGATTGAAAAGTTCTTCCGCATTTTGAGGTCTAAGATGAAAGGATGGAGATGAAGATAAGAATAAAAAAGAGAAGAATGCGATTGATGAAAAGCATGATAAAAAAACTCACCTGGCTGCTTTCTTTTCCCACTCTCGTAAATGATAACGGACTTTGCGATAAGGAACAAGACAAGTCTCAGTAAGCGCAAAACCTGCATCACCAAGATAGTATTTTCCCGCTGGAATTGCAAGGTCTCGATTCCGAGCCATGCTCCAAAGAGCACCATCAGCCATACTTCCTTCAGCTCCAACCAATAAATAAATAAATTCCATATTGAAGTTACACGCAGCCAGGACGTTTTGAGATGTGTAGCCTTTGCGATTGAGGAAAGGAAGGAACTCGGAAGCTGGTGGAGTAACTGGAATATGAGTACCGTCGATTGCACCAATGCAGTCTTTAAAGTAAGGCATGAACTTCGTATTCTCAGTAAAGGTATCTGGGAGTGGTGTATTGGCATTTGGAAGAGGGATGTATTTTTCGAGCAACTCTCTGTTATCGGAAATTCCCTTGACAAGGTGATTGATTGTCCTGGTCAAGAGACAGCAAGTCAGAGAGCTGAAAGACAAAAGACGAAAATGATACAATCTAAAAAGGACCAACTTAGAAACACTATCAGCAGAGCGTTGAAAGCGGTTCTGAAGTTTGCGATTTGAGAGACCGGTAATAATAGTATAGAGCAGGAGAGCCAATTTCTCAGTCGAAGTCATTGAACGTGAGTCAGAGAGAATTCCCGCATCTTTGAGAACCGAGCGTAGTTCGAAGAAGACATGCTTGTGCATGCCAAGATTCTGATGAAAAACAACATCGTTTGGATTGTTGATGAGCTCGTCAATCCACGCTTGACCACTGAGAATAGAAGTGAGGCGTGGTGTTTTGCAGAGCTGCGGAAGGAGCTGTCGAATGCAAATCTGAGTTGCAATGCTCATGTATGAGAACATGGCAAAATGTTGCTTTTGGATATCAAGAACTTGTTTAATAAATTTTAATTTTAATAGCTGTTCATTCTTGTCGTGATCAAGAGTACTCAGCGCTCTCGAAATACCTCGAGGGCGGCGCTGAACTTGGTTTGAGCCAAGATTTTGTGAGGACATCGTACAAAACCAATGGTTTTGTGATGTATAGTTGGTTTTGTGATGTGATGATTGTATGTACAAAACCAGTGGTTTTGTGATGTGTATTTGGTTTTGATGTGTAGAAGCACAAAGAACAATGAAAGAGATGAGAAGAGGATGAGAAGAGGATGAGAAGAGGATGAGAAGAACGAAGAAAAAAAAAAGGTTGATGAAGGTGACGATGAACGAAAAGGATGAACGATCACCGATCACCGATCACACACACCACTCGATGACGCCGATACGACTTTGAAATAGTCGTTACCGAACAGCAATATGATCAACTCGAGGTCAACAGACGTCTGTTGACCTCTTTTGGTTTGCTGTTCGGTAACGACCATTTCAGAATTACATGTTATTTCATCCGCCCCTTGAAATAGGGGCAAATCGAAATTGAGGTTTCAAATGAAATAATTACACAAAACGAACCGAACGGGGCCTTATCCTCTCATCTTTTGTCTTATATAAAAATACAAAAAAGAAACAAGAGAAAAAAGAGAAAAGGAAAAATCTCACCTTATGAGATATCTACATCTGATCTAAGAATTCTAAGATGACCATGCCTTTCTTTAAATTTTATTAAATAAGGAGCAAATGATTTTGATGAAGACACAATTTCTATCTTTATCAATTTACTCATTTGGCAATTGCTTTCCCAAAACTCATATTGGAAGACACCCTCATCTTCTTGGAATCCTTCTTCAAATTCATGATCAGAAGAACAACTTTCATCCCAGGTAAGAGTGTTGAAAATGATCTAAAGTAACAGCCTTTTTGTTATTGCTTCTTCAGATTGACTTTCTAATGTTTCTTGATGATTAATGCAAGAATGATGATCAGGGAAATCAATGATTTCAGAGGATGGCAAAGAATATGACAACCAGAAGCCTTGGTGAAAACCTTTGATGGCTGAACAGACAAAAAGTTGATTTGGATGAAAAGGTAAGAGTTCTTCCATTTTGTCCACATTGAACAGATTAGAGATCTTAAATAAGTAATGATACTGTTTTAATATAAATTTTACATCAACATCATTGTCCAGAGAGGGTGCGTCTGGAAAAGGCTCAGCAGTAGGACTTGATTCAATTGAATCTGAGAACCCCAAAGGAAAAGTTCCATCCCACTGGTTTCCCTGCAGACAACACTCTGAAGTATATTCTTCAGGCGTGACTGTGTGTGTGCATTGCTTTGCACAACAACCCCTGAAGTTCTAAATATGGTAAAATCAATAACTCACACCAAAACCATCAAACCAGTAAGAAATGAAACAGAGAAACTAACACAACTGTGGAGACACTTTCATGTAAGCCCCACTTTACATTCACCCATATGATTCCAACTAAACCAAAATTGATCTTGCACTCTACATCCTTTAGACTCTTCAATCACAAAAACCCCTTTATGCTTATAATAAGGAGAGTAGAATATACTCAAACCAAAAGGTTTTGATGATGACCTACTGGATTGAAAAACCCTTGTTTGACAAGAAGGATCCTGAACAAAAGGACAGGAAGAAGCTGCAAAAAATACCAATCAGAAACAGGGTTACAAATGGTTAAAACTAACTAGAAGGAACATGATTAAATTTGTGCTAAACATCACAGTCTTGGTGATCTCAATCAGCAAAACATATATACTTCCTATTAGCCACCTGCACTTCAAAAGCCATGTCATATCCAGTAAATATTTCTCCAAATGGCCATAATTCCAGATGAGCCAAACTGAAATTTGTTATACGTTCTGTATTGAGAATTCTGACAATCTGGAAAAGCTGATTGAAAATTGTGTAATTTCCTGAGATAAAAACTTTCACACCTTCATACCTTTCTCTTTGCCTGAAGCTGTGTAAAAAGTGTGACCCTTCTTTGGATTGAGAAGTTTATCCTTGATCCTTCTGATATCAATAAATCTACCCAATAAGAACTCTTTGGTAAAGTACATCAGAGAAATTTGTGAGTTTTGAACCACTATTGAAGTCTTGAACCTCTTGAGATATAGATTGGTCATAGAATCTGACATCTTCCTGGTCGTGCAAAGCTCCTGCAGATCATCTCTTGTTTTCTTCTTTGAAATAATTGCAAAGGTTCTTTGTATTTTTATCTGATCTGGTTGATGAATCCAAGTCTGAATTTGAAGAAACTTCTTGGTTCCTATGGTTTTTTTCTTTTCTTATCTCTAGATTCATGTAAAGACAGGTGAACATTGATTGATTTTGGTTCTCAAGGTTTTGTTTTTGATAAATAATGATGTGATTCTTTCTTCATTTGATAACCCTTGAGGAACTTCCACGTGTGGAGTGACTTCTCGAATAGGACTTGAGACTCTAGATCAGTCTAGGGGATAGTTTGTCTTGTTGGAAGGATCAAAGACGTAAACTGGATCGTCATCAGACCTCGGTGTAGAAGTAGGAACCGGTAACCGGTTTTCAAAGATAGGTTTTGAAGCATCTCTCTCACTCCTAACAGTTTGATAGCAAAGTTGGACCAGTGACGACACCACTTTTGTGAGTTGATTGAAATAATCTTTGCAAATGAACTCCTATTGGAATGCACGGAGACATTGGTAGAAGCACCCGCGTCTTTATAAGACTTCTCGAGATCAGCCAACCTGCCAGTAGTAACCGCTGCAGCTTCATGATTGGCTTCATCACTGGGGATTACTATCTTACTTCAAAAAATGAACTAAAGAACTTGAAAATGATTCAGTGAACTTTATGAAGATTGGATGATGAAGATAGGCGCAACGAGAGAATGGTAAAGAAGAAGGTCAACAGGAATGAGGTAAATCGACTTTGAGATTGATAAACTCAACAAATACCCGACCCCGTCATGACCAGATTGTCTACCCGACCCTGATCGATGTACCTTTCGATCAGTGAAGGACAGATTAGCTAATCAGCATTTGAGTGTTGAAGCAATTCACTTTCAATCCAAATCCAATCCAATCTCCTTCAAGATGGTCATCAACAAACGAAACATCCATCAACAACACTCTACTACAATCTATCAACCACAACCACAACAGCAACAACAACAACAACAACAATCAGATCGAAGATTGAGATTATTAAAGAATTGTTCAAAATGGAATTCAGCTTTATTGTTAGGAAGAAGGACAAGAGGACCACAATGGGATTATTCAACTGGATCTTATCATATCAATAAAAACTCAATCACCTATCTAACTGGTGTCACTCCTATCATCAACTCAACCAATCAACCATCATCATCAACAACAACATCATCATCATCGTAAGTTAGATCATTCAAATCAATCTGACCTATCACTAATCAATCCATCCATTCATTCATCAGCATCACTTCCACTTCAACTCATTTAAATTCAAATCAACTCATTCGATCTTCATCCAGATCAAACCATCCAATCATCAATCCTCAATCTCATCCATCTCAATCGAATCCATCTCATCCCACTCATTCATCTCAATCTCAATCAAATCATCAATCCAAATTCAATTCATTCAATCATCCTACTCTCAACTTGATCCCTCAATCTAATCTCGCTCCTCATTCAACTTCAATTCCTACTCCTACTCCTACTTCTCATCATCATCATCAGCAGCAGCAGCAGCAATTCAATCTCAATGAACAACCCATCGAATCATCAAATTATCATTCAACCAAGTCTTCGATCGATCAACCTAATTCACAATCAAGACCTTCTCATCCTGAACCACTCATCAATCCATCCTCAGCACATCCCTATTCACAATCACAATCACGATCATCATCATCTCCTCAATTTCAATCATCACTTCAAACCCATCATCCATCCTATCCAACTCATCTAATCCCAACTCCTACTTCACCAGATAAACCTATCCATCAAACCATTCCTTCAAATCTTGAACATCCTACTCAATCATCACCTATCCCAACTCCTACTCCTCAAGATCAATCCACTTCAAACTTTAGATCATCAACTCAATGGTCACCTAATCCTAATCCGAATGTCTTACCATACACTCATCCACTCTCTTCTCAATCATTCCCGAACCAAACCTCACAACCTATCAAACCACCACCTACTGGAACCTTACCTATCCCACTCACCAAACCCACTTCGATCGATCCTCAACCTTCTCATTTCCAAGCTAACCCAAACCATCACCCGAACCCTACAAGTTCAACCCCTACCAGTACCTCTCGACCCAACTTCCCCTCACAGCCTTATTCACCATACCTTTCAAGCTCATCACCTTCGAATCCGAGTGTGGGTTTACCGAATCCGAGTGTGGGTTTACCTAATCCGAATGTGGGTTCACCGAATCCGAGTTCGGGTTTACCCAATTCGAGCTCGGGTTTACCGAATCCGAGTTCGGGTTTACCCAGTCCGAGTCCGACTTCACAAGCACCTCATCCGAATTTCAAAACAGTCGCTTCGTTTACCAATTTACCCCATCAAATGAGTTATCCGACCAATCTACAACAAATCCAACAACAACAACAAGCCCAAATCGCTTTAAAACATCAACAATCTCA
Organism: Melampsora americana; assembly: GCA_022264835.1. NCBI lineage: Eukaryota > Fungi > Basidiomycota > Pucciniomycetes > Pucciniales > Melampsoraceae > Melampsora > Melampsora americana. Next base: position 2,959,441 of record JAIFHY010000003.1, on the reverse strand, counting down.
AGCGATCAGCCATCAAACCAAAGGAGATTCATATCCACTTCCTGGACCGAGTCAAGTGTATTCATCATCTATCAGTCAGCCGACTTATAGTCATCTAGGGGTAGGATATATGAAAAACTTGAATGGGAATGGGCGAGATGGGTTTCGAAGTTCATCGAACGGACCGAATGGAGCTTCTGTAGGGTTTGTAGGATTCGATCCTACTTCATCTGTTAGTGAACATGAAGGAAACGGTCATCGGAATGAACATGAACTTGAACATGTTAGACAGGAAGATGTACATCATGAATGAATCCATCTTGGATGGATGGATTTGAGTTTTTGTTAAAGAATTGATGGAATGTTTTTTCAAATCATCATTATAATAATAGGGTTTTTAAAAAAGTGGTTTGGGTTGTAGGAGTCTTTTGATTCATGGGAGATTGAGAATAAGATTCAAAAAATCGGGTTGGTTAGAAATTCGAAAATGTGGGGTTTTGTATTTAAAAAGGATGATATAAAAAGTTAAATTCAAATTGTAGAAAAAGTTTTAGAAGACGGGAAAAGAAAATCAAGAGGTTTTGAAAACTTAATTTGATCTATTGATTTTTCCTTCTATGATCTCTCTCTCTGTGTGTGTGTTTGAGTTTTTTTTGTAAAGGGTTTTGGAAAACTTAGGGATTGAAGGAAGGAGAAAAAACAAATCCATTGAATGGGTTTTGAAATAAAAAGATTAAATATTTAAAAAACTGATTTCAAGAGGTCTTTTTTTGAGATTTAGAAGATTGAAATCAAATCAATTGATTGATTTATCTTCATCATCATTCTTCATCCAACTTATGTTCATCATGAGGGTTTTTCTTTAAGAACTCATGGTCAAAGCTTGGATGAAGTTAAGTGAATTTGAACTCAAATTCAACTTCTTACTCAATCCAAATTGGTTTAAATTCTAAATCATTTCTTAATTTGATTGATTTCTGAAGGATGATCCAATTTGACTATTGTACATTTTAAGATGAAGTTGATTAAAAAAAAGTTTTATTTTACTTACTTCTCTGGACAATCATAATTGATGGGGTTACAACACAGGGTAAGTTTGAATTGAGACCATGTGAGATGGAAAAAAGGTATTCCCTCCACAAGCCATTCCGGAAGATAGGCAATAGAAGTGTGAATGAGACTATGTAGCCCTCACATAGCCAGCCATCTCACTTTGTGATAATGTGAGTTGATAGGACCATCTGGGCATGCTCCTAACCAGATGTGTTTAAGAGGATAAGCCCAGTTTTTGCTCCACTTTTTTTCTTGGTTTTCTCAAAACAGAACAAAGATGAATTTGCTTGGATTGATTTGTTTAATTGAATTTCAACTGTTACTTTTACTACACCCATTTCTGCCATACCAGTTTGATTGTCTGAGTGGGAATGATGAGAAAAGGGATCTTGGAGGTCTGAAGTCAAGAAAAAGTAAAAGAGATGGAGATTGAAGATGATCAGATTGAGTACATTCAGGAGATATAGATGGTGATGATGATGATGATGATAAGTTGAGTTTGGGTAGGATTTGAGAGGGAGGATGAGGAGCTCTTAGATTGCAAATACTCAATTTAAAAATCACAGAGGGAAGCCATTGGGTTCATTCTCTAGCTGATAAGAATTCAAAATCACAGAGTTTGAAAAGCATCAAAAAGTGGAATGATTCACAGAGGATCTGACATCAAAGTAAATGAGATTTCAGAGTACTATGAACAAGAAAGCTTCAAGCAATTATGGGAAGTGATTGCACTTGTTGAAAGAAAAGAATGTGAATTAAGCTATCATTCCCAATGTTGGTGCTGTTGAAAGCAAATCAAATTAATTGTAAACTAGAAGTTCATTGTCTCACTTTAGTTTAGATGAAAGTTAAAGTGAAAAAAAGAATAAACAAGGATCAAAAGTTGAAGGAAAAAATGGCCTAAGTTGAAACCCAAAAAATCGAAAAGGACCTTGACTAATTCAGAATTCACAACAAATACTTGCCTATGTACTTCTACTACCAGGATCAGTCCACTACCAATAGCAGTAGTGGGTGAGTGTGTAGTCAATTTGACCTTCACTATAAGATCATCTGCACTTGTGTGGCAACTTGTGTGTGGTAAGTGTAAATGTACCACAACCACAGAGCTTTTTTCATCCCAGTGGAAAAGTTAGACCTGTGGTACAAACATTTTCCAGTTGGTTTGAGGTAAGGCAGAAGTACAATCATAGCCTACCTCATAAATTATCCTTGGTGACTACTTGGCTTTCAGACTTCACTCAACCTCATCTTTCCCAAATCACACCCCAAATGGATTTACGAGAAATCAACCCTCAAAAGATGCTCAAAATCAATGCTACCTAAACAGATGTATCCCAACCTAACTAAGGGCCTGTTTGGTCCAATCAATCAAATAGTATTTGACAAAATTTCACACCAAAAGTTTGAAATGTTGTCAAATACTATTTGGGTCCGATCTTGGCCAAATAGGAATTTTCAAAATGCCATTTGGTATCTCTATTTGACAACTCTATTTGATCAAAGATTTTCAAATAGTTGTCCAAAATAGAAATAGACCTTTTTGGCTCTATTTCAGAGCAAATAGTCTATTTGCCTCATCACTTTTCAAACCTTCATCATCCATCCCTGTCTCCTTTTATCACTACCCACACAGCCCTTTCCATATTCAAAGTACCCCACCTTTTCTTTCCTTGTCTCTCCTTTCTGTCTATTATTCAAAAAATTTGCCCGGTGTTCATCCAGTCCGCATGACTTCTATCCCAATCAAGGGATCCTATTCTTTGTTATATCTTTCCTGCTCTCCAGTGGTTTTGTGTTGTATAGTTGGTTTTGTTTTGTAGAAGCACAAAGATGAATTAAAACAAAGATGAATGACAATGAGAAAAATGATGATGGTGATGATGAACAAAAAGAATGAAGGCCAACAATGACCTTTACATACAGTTGGATGAGATAGAAATCATAGATACAACTCTGAGATCATCATTACCAAACACCAATCTGATCATCACGAGGTCAACAGACGTCTATTGACCTCTTTTGGTTTGCTGTTTGGTAGCAACTAATTCAGAATGACATCTTTTTCAATCTGCCCCTTGAAATAGGGGCAAATCAAAATTTGGTTTTGAAATCAAATAGTTACACAATACAAACCAAATGGGCCCTAAGTTGATAATTACCTCAGCCCATTCCTCACTTTAAAATCACATTACCACCCAGGTAGATATCTCATTAAATACCACATACAAGAGTGACTTGACCCTCTCAAAATCACACACCACAGAAGTTTCAACACTTCTCACTACTCAAACAAGCAGGTCATTTCATCAACGTCAGTTGCCCTTTTCAAAGTCAGTTACTTTGCACCATATAAGCTTGCTACACCACTTACTAACATAACCACTCCACCCTTCTGTTACATTATCAACCAAGCCAATACCAGCAATGTCATCTCAATCTGGTCTACAAGGATCTCCCCTCTCTACCAATGCCTCTGGATCAAACTCAGGCTCCTCTAATACCAGCACTAAAACTCAAAGAGGTGCCACCCAAGAGAACCAAGGTCGCAGAGCCCAAGGAGGAAAAGTAGCATCATCATCAACCCTTGATTTTAAGAGGTGTTGAGAGGATGACAATGAAGATAATAGTTCAACCACAGTGTTCCAGGAACTTTCTCCCCCTTCAACAACCCAGACCCCCATCCTCTTCAATTAAAGGCAGCTGGGGGTCCAGCAGGGAGATGCGCTTGCTGAAAAGTCCTTGGCTGACCTCAAACTTCCAAAAAAACAGTCTTCCTTCAATCAACGGTCTATTTGTGTTAAGATATTCTATCTTGATCCTAGTCAAAGATACATTTTCCCTATTTTGGAAATTGAGATGGGTTGTACAGAAGTAGTAACTGATAAGTGTTGAGCAGAAGTAATGTAGCTGTTAGTGGAAAAGTCTTGCATGAATAAAGGGGTGAATTCTAGAAGCTCAAATCAAGGGGTGATGGAATTATTTTGGGGGATAAATGGTCTCTTTTGTAATTTCTCTTTCTCTCTTTTTCTGATTCTTTTTGTGTCAAAAAGAATCAGTGAGTGTTTCTTTAAATTCATTTTACTTTACTTTAGAATAGCTTTCTTTACTGATATTGTGGCTGTCATCGTAGAATCTGTTTATCTCAATTCTGTTAACCTTTTGCGCGCTCTTTCATTCCATTACAAGCACGCAGGTAGAGATCCTTCTTACCTTATCAATATCTTTTCTATTAATCTTTTCATCTCACACTTTATCCTTTTCTTGTTGTTAGGTTTGTCTGTTCTTGTTCTCAAAGTCTGACTAGCAAAAACGCTGTAGTCTGATTCGGAACCTGTGCCCTCAGGTTAGTTAGTGTTGAAAAGAATCAAATCTGTTTATTTCAATTCTGTTAACCTTTTGTTCGCTCTTTCATTCCATTACAAGCACACAGGTTTGTCTGTTCTTGTTGTTGAGGTCTGACTAACAAAAACGCTGTAGTCTGATTTGTAACCTGTGCCCTCAGGTTTGTCTGTTCTTGTTCTTGAAGTCTGACTAGCAAAAACGCTGTAGTCTGATTTGGAACCTGTGCCCTCAGTGTTCTTTCTTTACTGTAGCGTTTTCAAGCAGTGACGTCAACCCAGGATCCCTGTGGAATCCTGATACCTTCAACTTCAAGAAACTTTATAATTTGAAGCTCAAGCTCTCCAATTAAAGTATCACTTGGATAAGAAAATGCTATGCATTGTTCTCAAACACAGCCAAAAGGTACTTGACAAAGCCCTGTGGGTCATCCTTCACAGTTTTACTTCCCCCCTTCCAAATCAAAAAATCAACCCACTTAACTTTATACTATCACCCAGCCTTGAGGGCCCCCTTTCCTGTGAGCGCAATATCTACATGAACTACCAAACATACAGTGTTTTTGCCACTACTACAACCAGTAAGCCCATTGACCGCAATCCAAGCTGCCAGCCTCCAGTTGCCCCTTCATAGTGCCACCCAGAGGAGTTTTCAAAGGCTTCCGGGAAAGAAACCAAAGTGTTGGCATCATCAGGAGCCAATACAATGAAGAAGAAAAAGCAATCTGCACCCCTTGGCTATTTGAACCCCCCTGTGTTGTGACCCACAAGGCCTACACTCTCACTAAAACCCCATTTGCCATTTTCTCCCTCATTGTGTCCAGCTTCATGTTTGCAGTTGTTGACGTTGGTGTACATCAGATGTTCTCCAGTTACAATTACTTCTCCAGTTTTGTTGGATATCAAATCACTTGAATCAGACCTGAAATGAGTGTTTGGCCTATTGAACCAGATGGGTAAACCAAAAAAGGATTTGGTTTTGTCTTTGAAGTCGCAGTATGCTGATTTGTCTTTGGGATTGGCACAGGTTTTGCTACCCTTTACAACTGGTCAAATGCAAGGCTGAGCTTGGCATCAAGTCTGGACCGCAGCGCTACGCAGCGCTACTTTCCTTAAAACAAGAAGCGTAACTTAGGGTAAGGGGAACCAGGCTCAGTAGCTTTTATTGCCATCAAGGGCAGGTCTCAAGCAAAATAGCTGCTGAAAGCGTAGTTTTATTGCAAAACAATTCGCAGCGCTACACACCAAAAAAAAAACTTTTTTTTCATTTCCACAGTAAGTTCAAAAATGAAAAAAAAGTAAGATCAAGTTCTACTGTAAAGACTGTGAAGAAAGATTTTAAAAAAAATTAAAGAATGTAAAGAAATTGAATCGAGACAAAGTGAAAAAAATAAAAAACATTGTATTGTAAAGACCGTAATGAAAGTGAAGAGTCAATAAGAGAGAGATGATATAATTTAAATCAAAATTGAGACCTTTGGGTTTTCTTTTGAACTGCTTTCTTGCCAAATTCAATGACCTTGCTGACTTCAGCAAAGTCGCCACCTAAGGGTATGCCCTCTAAAACCCACAATTGACCGCTGACTAACATCTCGATCATGCGTGGAACCAAACCGCCACGTTGTGCAGTACAGATTCGTCCGGCAATTGAGAATGATCTTTCAGGGGCACCAGACGCCGCTGGTGTTGAAAGATAGTCCTGGGCCAAGATTGATAAGACTGGATACTTACCAGCATGAGCCTGTAGAGCATCAAATGTCAGTGTACAGTCAAGATCTATTATTATATGACCAAACTTACTTTCCACCAATCCAACACACATTGTGGATTGTTCATGTCCGATGATCCCATTGGATCAATACCTTGAAGGTATCAATCGACCTCATCGAGGTCGCTTGTTGTCACCACCTTGTTGTAGAAGTTGAGTGAGGTTGATTCAAAGCCTTCATCTTCAGACACATTCGATTGTGTAGGAGCAGGCGTAGGTTGATTGTTCAGTTCCATCTGATCACGTTTTTGGGTGAAAACTGATTTCAACAATTCTTCCGCTTGATTTTTACCTTCCAATCCCATTCCAAACGTGTGATCAAAAAACTTAACTCTCAGGCCCGGGTGGAAGACGGCGGCAAGGGTTAGGGTGTCGCACTCAAGGGCTTCATTCAAATAAGTCATGATTTTCTCAATCATGATATCCACCATAGGGAAGAGTGGGTCGTTCTGATGCATCCGCTTCAATCGCGCCTCCATCGATGTCTTGAGTTGGACATACTTGACCAAAACTAAACACCCAGTTGGTTTGTCCCCCTCCATATCGCGGGTCAATATCTTGTACGGCTATAAGTAAGATCAAAAGAAATGAAACCATCAGAAAAGTTCATTTAAGGATATGAAGATGATTCAATTAAGTACTTACAGTCAGAATATCCAAGAGATCCCGCAATGCTTGCCAATCCGCGACTGAAAAGATCACCTCTTCAAAGTACCCATGCCTCTTGCCATCTTTTTTGGGACGCCGCTTCTTGGAGTGGACCTCAGCCAAGTCTTCTTTCATGACTCTATCTATAAGCTGAAAGGTCACAGTCAATATGGTTAGTATTATGTAATAGACAACCCTGACAAAATCGAAATACATACATCTCGAGCCGCCCACATTCTCTCCCAACGCTCAGCTTGAATACCCCATCGAATACCATGGCCTGACAGAAGGGCCTTGAGCTGGGGTAGTCCATCGAGTTTACGCTGCATGTTTGCTCGTTCTCGGCGGCGATTAAAGTCGGCCCGGTGGCCACTGGAACGAGTGAGCTTCTTGTTCACTGTGTCCATCTAGAAAAAGAAACAAATACAGCAAAGTCAGTAAATTGGTGATAGGAAGAGAGATGATGGAATAAAGGAGAGGATGAAAAATCCAAAAAGGTACATACATCTTTGGTTAATCGTTTCATGTATGTGTCACCAAGAGTGTAAGCCTCTTTACGTTTTTGATAGTTGATTGGTTCATCTTGCTCATCCAAGTCGTCTTCTTCTTGATTCAATTCGGATTGTGAATCGTTTGTTTCAGTACTGTGATTGCTCTCTAAATCATCCCAGTCGCTGTGGTCGTCATCGTCATTTGAATCGGTTGCTTTGCGTGAGACGTTGGAAACGTCTACACCCTCTTCTTCCTCATTGATTACAGCGAGTAGTTGAACCTCTGGAAACCTACCTAAAGTTCCATGACGAACCCGTCGTGGTTTCATTCCAAGCGCTTCAAGGCCCGCCTTGACTATTAACCCCATCTTATGACAAAAACAGCGGATAGACATCCGCTTGTAATCCCACGCAAGCTGATGATCAGCTTCAAAACCAGCATCCTCCAGCTGTCGATGCATTTCACGGCCCATAGTGAAATTGTTGCTACCAGAGTCGGATACACTGGCAAGCATGTAAATATCAAACATATGTCAGTATGAATGAAGAGTGAAAAGGGAAAATGAAGGTGAAAAAAGAAATAAAAACAAAATGTACTTATCTTTTGATAAAGATTATTCTTTTTCAATATGGTAACCATGGGCTCAGCGAGCAAATTACCTTTGTGATGCCATGCAACGAGCTTCATGCTCAGGTGTCTCACTACATATGTCCAGTCTTTCTTTATGTAGGAGACTGATGCACCAATGAATGCATGCAGGTTCCCTTTGACAGTCCACACGTCTTGAATCAAACAGAACTTGCTACTAAGTTCCTGTGATGTATGAAGTCACAAGGAATTTAACATCAGTGAAAAGTATCAAACGGGATTAAAAAAGAGAAATTGTATCATGTAATTTTAGATAATGCTCAGGACAATACCTGTGAGTCACCATATGTGTTGCTCACAAAGAGTAGCAGTTGAAGTTGAGTCTAGTGATTTCAGCTGCACTACTGAAGCACCACATTGCCAGTGGCCAACTGTGACCCTGTCTGTCACCGTTGCCCACATTACTATCCAATTGAAGGTATAAGTAATCAAATAATATTCCAATTTGGATGAAGGGTGCTTGCCAGTCAAATCTTCCATGTTTGACTTGATACAAGTTAAGCAAACATGACATAAATATTCTGTACCCTGATGTTTCAATCATTCTTGGTGCTGTTTCATGGCAGAGAAATATTGTTGGTCATAAAAACCGGTTGCGTCACTCTTCAACTAGACTCCACGCTCATTGGTACATCTCATCAGTCTGTGGATGTCCAAGGCTAAAGAGCAAACATTGGGATTCAATCTGCAGGTGTATGGGGGTTTTTTTGGAAGTAGTTGGAGTAGACTGATGTGGGTGGGGCATGGGTTTGGTTATATGATACAACTCCATTCAAGACAGAAATTCTGAGAGTGGTTTATTGCAAAGTGTCAATGACATTGTCAAGAACAAACACGTGGGATCAAAATGGAGATTGGCACTGACATTGCAAGACTTTGTAGGTTTTTGTAGTGGTCCACTAAACGGCAACTCATGAAATGATGCTGTGTCACCTGGAAGAAATCTGTTGGTTGACCTTCTTCCAGGGCAGGGTTTAGTACTCTTGAGTGTCTTTATGCCAAATGAAACATGGTGTGTATGTGATTTTACAACCTGTTGTCATGAATATTGGCGGTCCAATGTTCATTTGTGATATTGTGGTAATCCACAAATAGGAATTGTTGACACTCACAACCACAATATCAAGGGAAATAATGCATTGTCTGAATGCCAGAAAGATCAGATAGGTAGCTGTTGACCTTCTTCCTCCTCATTGTTTTGAAGCCACAATCAAAGCACTGGATGGTAGGTGGGTGAAATATATGTTCAGTGATTACAAGAACATTCTTCCCTTGATTTTGCGTAGGAATACCATGGTCACTAAATTGACCAGCCACGTCAAAGTGGGAAGCCGGCAGATGATTATATGTCAAGGCCCATAGCTTAGCCCACGGGGTCTGGGGTTTGGGAGTGATCTAAACACCCAGCAAGGAAATCAATTGAGCATAGCTGACATGATGTTTTAAACAATCCACAGGTCCTTTGCAAAAAGGCGGCCAAAAGAGTGGCAAAGCTGCTGAGCTGGGCCAAAGTCAACCCATGTTTTGGGGTAGACTTTTGATATCTGATTGGTAAGGTTTTTCAATAGCATTCTGGAAATGCCGTTATGGAGCAATGTGTGAATGATGATGGTGCGATAAGAGATGAGGAAAAGGTAGATGGCGGTGAGATTGTTAACATGAGATACTGGCTTTGTAGAGATTGACAGCGTGGTACAATGTTTGGTGTATTGGGGACCTTTTGAGGCGTGTGATAATGAACGAATTAACGTGCTCTTATTTCAGAACAACGAATCAGGACGTCCCGCCCGCCCGCGGGACAAAAACGCGTTGCATAAAGGGGCGAATATTCACGATCCATCAAAGTGCAGCACTCCAGATATCCTTTGATCTGTTCATTCCATCACTTCTCTTCAGTATGCAGATGAACACCATCCTTATGTCTATCCTAGCAACCTGTGTGGTTGTCACAAGCAGTATTGTTCCAAGACATCCTGAACCTCAAACCGGACGCGGAGGAGTGGTCAGTGTCGCAGTTTCGAAAATTCAAGTCTCATTGTTTTCTTACATTTTGCTTTTGCCTTACTATAGGAGCCACCCAGGTGCCGCGATCCAAGTGGACGCCATTGTTAGACAAGTCCAAAATGCGCTAGTGCCATTATGTCAGTAGTGCTATCACCACAAAAAGACTTCTATGATCTGATGTTCTTGACTCTATCATCTTTGAACAAAGTTGAATTTTAAACAGGAGACCTTCTAGTCAGACTCAAACACTTGATCGAAAGGTTCACACTTTAGTCGGGCATGCTTTAATATCTCATTTTGATCATTGATCTCTTTAAATCTTCTACCACAATTCGCCTTTTGAATATCACCTTTTGTCAAATTTCTTGTCCAATCTCTGGTATAATCCCTTATCTGAGATTAACACTTGGTTATCACCTTCCATGAACACGATGAGATCTGTTCAATACTTTTTTTCTCGAACAACACTCTACAATCTATCATATGCTAGCGTTCCTCATATGAGAGCTCATCGACATCTATGTACTGAGATGAGGTAGTGACCATGACGATATGTATTCGGGCGGTCACAAATCAAGACAAGAGAGCGTTCAAACATTCATCTGATTTGGAGTCCTTCTTGAGCACGTCTTCAAACTTGTCCAATTGGATGGTGATGATGAGTCCATCCGTGTCTTGTTGAATTTCTCAGCTAAGTGGTATCTGATCCTATGGTCATCTCTCGCTCACAGAGAGCTGAGGTCTGTTAATGAGCGAATCCAAATACTATCTCAGAGTCTCATGAGTAGCCTTTTGATATGGATCAGTAGTATAATCTTAAAGGCTCTCATTGCAGCAAGAATTCTCGTCAAAGCAATTCAATCCTTTGAACTCCTTTTCCTTTGATAATTCATTTGTTCAAATACTCGAGGGATCGATGAAAGTGAGTATCAACCTGGACTCTGATGCCAGGGCTCCATCACTGACACCCCGCCATCTCACTAAACCCGATGCAAGAGGGATCCATCATTCAAGGATCCGAGTTCAAAACCGATAACGAAACTCGTCACTTCCCTATGTATTATTTGAGGAGTGGCATCAGGATGGTCTGGAACCAATAGACTTTGTGGGAAGCCTTTGAAGATGAACGACCAAGCTTCTCTCCGCACAACTTGAGCCTGAATCGGGAGGATTGAATCTTTCCAAAGCAATTCCTTTTGACCTTCAAGGTTGTAAGATACTTTCTTAATATCCACCAGCCCAGTACATAGCCAAAGCTCTTTATTTTTATTGAAAGTTACGTATCATTTTTGAAAGCCTCATCCTATAAACTTCTCTTCATTGCCATTCGTCACCGTCAGTCATCGTCAGAATTTCTTTTCTGCCATTCTGTGAATCTCATGGACTTGCCTGTCTTGCGTGGCGATGTCCGGCTGGTTAGGGCCGGTAACGCGGCATGAGATAGTTCCATCTCTAAATCCCTAACTTTGATTAACCGAAGTGATGAATTTCTTACCATCCATTTGATTTCCTCAAGACAGGATGATTCAATGAATCGTTCCTTGGCCGTTGATGATACGGCCCTTACCAGCCATCTTTTAGCAATTTGGTAGATTGTGATCTGAGTTGACGAGTTAGTTGTTTGATGAGAAATCAAGGCTCGCTATCTACCCACTTCACTCGAAGTTGTGCCTTACTCTTGAACTTGATCCTATAAAGATGATACTTTCACTGCCTCATAGTTCCCAAGTCACTCATCCCTTTCGTCTTTCAATAGCTTTACTCTTCAAATTTTCAAACACCATCATACCCAGCTCAAAACCGCACATCTACCACTAGTCAGTCCCAATGTTCTTTCTGCTCAGGTGGTAATACACTACTCCTCCCCTTGTTCTTGAAAATGAGCCCTGACAGATTCTTCATTCTTTGTTTTTCCCATTTCCTTTGATATCTTATCCTAGACATTAACCGATCAGATAGCCTGTGATCCTTTCTTCAAAGACCTTCTTTAATATCACCACTTCCCGCTCTCCTCTCTTGGCTTTTCTTTCTTAACTTTCTTTTGCACACTCGCTTTTTAATTCAGGTAGGTGGATTTTATTTGATTCTGTAAGTACATCTTCCGACTCTTCTTATCCTTCCGGAATCATAGAATCTTGACTCTAGTTATTTTCTATAGTTTTCTTTTTCTTCATTTCGACCTTTCTTCTCAAATCATCATCATGTCATCAACTTCAACCTTACGATTACGTCCAAGTAGACTATCTGAAATCTCACCAAACGCTACATGGAAGCACTGTCTAGCAAAGTGTCATCTTGAAAGGGAACGTCTAGATCTAGCTCGTAGTCAACTCAAAACCATTGAAGTTTATTTCAATCACGAACAACAAATGAAAATCAGTCAAAAACTCTTACCTAATTTCAAAGTTGAATTTAGTAAACTTCATCCATTAACACCACAACAATTTATTTATCCTGAACATCATACTTATCATCTTTACCAAGAATATAGACAAAGAAAGAAATCCAAAAAAATTTATAGGGAAGAAAAGAAGAAAGAAAGAAATGAGGAATTGATTAAGGACAGTTCAAAGAGTGTATTTGAGATTCTTTCTGATTTAAGGATTTCTCAATTGAATCGAAAAAAGGAAGTTGAAGAAAGGAGTTCAGTTTATGTTTCTGAAGTGATTGAAGATGAGGATGAGGATGAGATGAAGATTGAAGTTGAATTTCAAGGTGAAGCTCATCAAGAATTCATACCATCTTCCCATCATGCTCAACAACTCTTTGAGCTACAACAGCAAGAGTATCAACTACAGTTATTACAACAACAATACTTACTAGCTGAACAACAGAGACAATATCAGGCTCAACAAGAACATGAGTATCAACTCAGACTTCTACAACATCAACAACATGAAGAATATCAGAGACAACTTTATCTTCAACAGCTTCAACTACAACAATTCCAAGCGCAACAAGCGCAACAAATTCAACCACCTCAACCACTTCCACAAACTCAGCCATCACAACAGATCCGCACCGGTAACCGATCCCGATCCAACGCGCGATCTGATGGGTCTAATCCCACAGCTGCTCCCTCAACACCTATGGCTTGGGTAGTAGCCGCTGCAGCTAAGATCTCGTCAATGCAATCCACTCCAAAAGAGTCCGCTTGTCCAGACGTAGAAATGGCAGACGTATTCTGTCCGATGGTTTTGGAAGACGACCGAATGGAAATCGAAGTTGAAACGCAAGAGGATGATAAGATGGTCATCGATTCTTTAGAGGTCTCCAAGGTTGATACAGATTGTGTGATGATGGAAGTTTATGAGTCTGATGAATCTGACTCTGATGAGATGATGGAATGAACTTACGATCTTTCTCCTCTTGATTAAACTTCTTAAAATTCGATTGTTTTCTTTTTCTCTTTATTGATTCTTCTCTTCTGTTTCTTCTTTAGTTGAATTCTTTTCTTTGTTGAACCTCTTATTCTCTTTCTTTTAATTCTTTTCTTTTTTTTTTCTTCAAACTTCTTTCTTTTGTCTTCTGATGATTTTTCAATTTGGATCTTTTTCAAGAACCTTATTCGATCAATCTTATTCTGTTTATATTCGACCTTTTTCAGATTATTTTCTTTCTTACAATTTAATTTTTCATTCTTATCCTTCATCACTTCTTGTGTGACATTCGAAGAATTGAAGTTGGATATCATCTTAGATCTCCTGATCAAATTCACAAGTTTTTGTTGACTTTTTATACTTCTCTTGGTTATTAAATGACGCCTGATCCAATTCTTGAGTTTTACCAAGGGTTTTTGTGAACTGTGAGATCTGGAAGTGGACGGAGCGTTCAAAAGGATCAGATTTATGTACATGACCTACGTTTCTAAGTTTAAACATCACACTTTCTTTTCCTCTGATACAAGTTGTAGAATGGATCAAGATTCAATTGAACCACGCCCAGAGCTCCACTCGGCTCCAGTCAACCCGGAGCTGCAGAGACGTGATTGTATTTATTTTCCCAAAAGCCTTTTTAGGCTTAGTGTCAAGATTGGTTCAGTGGATAGTGAAACATTATTTAGTTCAAGAGAGAGAATCAAAGTTGATATTTGTGAATGATGCATAAATGGTTGTTCCCAAGTTTGATACATCACTCGTAGTTTCTAGATGGTGTTTGTTGATTTGATGATAGGATCTGAAATGAAGGGATGGATCGATTGAAAACTGTTAAATTGAGTATTGTTAAGTGATTTAGACTAGACAAAACACTTGAATTTAGGTTTAAGTGGTCAGATTCAACTTGAGTTAAGTGATTTATCTGATTGGGTGATGATCGAGCCTCGAGGGTCATTCAAGTGAAATGATAAATTAAGAAAACCATTTCAAGCAGAAGAAGAAGAAACAAATCCCATTACCTATTCACTTCTTAATCAATCAAACAAATCAAATCAAACTCATCAATGAAATGAATACCAACAATCATCAAAAGAAGAAAGTGAATCAATCTCAATCAATCTCATTCACTTTGTCTTCCTCATCAAGCACATATCATCATTCAATACCATCCATTCATCAACTATCAATCAAATCAAGTTCAATCAAATCAATAAGCAAACCAATTTACCTTTTCTTAATCTTATCAATCTTATTAATCTCATCTCCAAATCTCATTCAAGCAGCCGGTAGTAAAAAACCACCCACTTCAACTATCAACACATTCTCTCATGCACCTTCAAAATTGATTTACTTTGAAGATACTCCTATCATCTTAGCACATGATTCAACTGATAGAATCGTAAGAAGATCAACAGATGAAGGAAAAACTTGGTCTTTGATCGATACAATCCCATCAGGTGATGCTTGGTTATTAATCGATCATACATATGATAATCGAGTAGCATTCATCTTAAGTAAAACTAATAAACATTGGCGTACGATCAATAGAGGTGATTCATGGCAAAGCTTTGAAACAGCTGATCATCCTACCATTGGATCTTCTCCTCTAGCTTTTCATTCGGTTAAATGGGATTGGATACTTTTCAATGGTCAAAAGTGTGAAAGTTTAGGTGGTTGGCAAGGTAAAACATGTTTTGATGAGGTAAGTCTCCTTCATCTTTCTCCTTATATCAATTCTTCAAGTAATCTCATACTCATTGACTTCTTCTTGATGTTTGTTTGACTATAGACTTGGGTGACTACCGATACTTTCTCCACACCACCTAAAAAGATGATTGATCATACTTCTAAATGTATCTGGGCTTATTCCAATAAACACTTCAAATCTACCGTACCTTTCGAATTGGTTTATTGTATAGCATACGAACCACCTAGTGATGAATTAAAATCGACTCCATCTAGACCAACAGGTCCGATCAGTTTACTAGACCGACTCAAAGCTCTTACTGGACAACTCACTTCACTCCGAGAATCTAGATTATATTCTAGTACAGATTTTTTTGTAAAAGATCGTACGTTGATCGATTTAGGACTGGGTAAGAATAGTAAAGGTGTGGTTGGAATGGGTGCAGTACAAAAGTATCTCGTAGTAGCTCTCAAGCCTGGGAATATCTTTTCAGATCCGAGTAATCATCCGACTAGTGCTTCAGATGAGATGTTGTTGTTTATCTCTGAGAATGGACGGGAATGGTCAAGAGCAAGGTTTCCTCATGGTCATGGGTTAAGAGAGAACGCATATACGATTGTCGAATCAACTCCTCATTCGATCATGGTAGATGTCTTGACTCATCCATCAGCTGTGGCTGGGACTATGTTCACTTCAAATTCAAATGGAACTTATTTTGTCAAGAGTCTTGATTATACTTCTAGATCAGCTAATGGGATCGTCGATTTTGAAAAAATCGTCGCGATCGAAGGCATCTCAATTGCCAATACGATTTCAAATGCTGATGAGATCGAATCTCATCATCAACATAAAAAAGTTCAAACTCAAATCACCTTTGATGATGGAGGTCATTGGCAATTACTCCAAGCTCCTTCAATCAACTCTAAAGGATCAAAAGTAGGTTGTGATAGCTCTGATCTTCAATCCTGTTCACTCCATCTTCATTCAGTCACTCAACCTCATAACTTTGGACGAGTCTTTTCCACACCTGCACCGGGTATCTTGATGGGAGTAGGAAGTATTGGAGATCATTTGAAGCCTTATGAAGAATCAGATACCTTTCTGAGTATTGATGGAGGTTTGAGTTGGAAGATGGTACATGAAGGTGCAAGAAAATATGAGATTGGTGATCAGGGTGGTTTATTGATCACGATTGATGATGAAGAAGCTACAGAAGAAGTGGATTACAGTTATGATTTTGGAAAGACATGGTAAGCTTGATCTTTACCCTCATCCTCATATATCACAAGATTTTGATATTTAAGTGTCTTGGATTGAATCAGGCAAACCATGAAACTAGGTCGAAAAGTTACCCCTAAATTATTGACATCCGTACCCGATGCAACTTCACAAAAGTTTTTATTGTTAGGTACTTTGAGTAGAGAAGACGCTAAGAAGGGTAATGGTGATCGACATGCGGTGGTTCAATTAGATTTTAGTCAAGTAGGTAGAAGGAAATGTCAAGAATCAGATTTTGAAAATTGGTATGCTAGGAAATTGAGTGGTCATCCTGATTGTTTGATGGGTCATAAGGTTTTCTTCCCTCATTTTTACATATATTGATATAATCTTAAAACTTGATTGACTTTTTTTCTTTCTTTGGGATTTGCTTGGTTAGCAATATTTCAGAAGACGGAAACCTGATGCGGATTGTTTTGTTGGTGAAAAATTTCATGAGGCTGTCAGTAAAGAAGAGAATTGTCCTTGTACGGATGAAGACTTTGAATGGTAAGTGTGTTTTCGTTTTATTATGAACATTGATCTGATCTCTGATCGTGATCAAACTTTTTTTTATAAATTGTAGTGACTATAATCACGTTCCAGACAATAAATTATGTGTCTTGGCTGGACCTGAAAAGATTCCGCAAGGGCAATGTGCATCGGCTACTGACAAATTCATGGGCTCTTCAGGTTATCGTCTCATCCCTGGTAATACCTGTGATCGATCAAAGGGTTTAAAGAAAGATGAACCACAACAAAAAGCATGTACAGAAGGACAGGCGTTACCAGGACAAGTGACTCATCAACGATTTCAATTCAAAGGATCCGTACTCGAGCATATCTTTTTTGGTGAAAGTCATACGGTTTTAGCTTTCACATCTGAAAATCAAATCTGGCAATCATCCAATCAAGGGTTTAGTTGGAATGAAGCTGTTAAGAATGTGAAATTCATTTCCATGCAAATGCATCCTTACTCACGCGATCGAGCTTATCTGATCTCACCTAATCAAGAAATTTATTATACGACTGATAAAGGAGCGAGTTGGAATATGCTTAGAACACCCAATGAACCTAATTTACTTGGAATCCCTTTACTTGATTTCCATCCTACAAGAGCTGATTGGTTAATCTGGACGGGTAGTGAAGGATGTCTTTCATCCTCAACCGAGTCTTGTAAAGCGGTTTCGTTTTATACAAAGGATAATGGACGATATTGGAATCGAATTGATGAATATGTTAGAGTCTGTAGTTGGGGTAGAGATAAAAAGTTTAGATTAGATGAACGAACGATCTTTTGTGAATCATATCTACATAAGAAAGGATCACAAAAGACGATGAGTTCAAACCCATTGAGATTGATTTTAGGAAAAAACTTTTATTCGGATAAGACAACGTTGTTTGATTCGATTGTTGGGTTTGCTACGTTTGAAGAATATATGGTAGTTGCTCAAATCAATGAACATGCAGATCACCTGAATTTACATGTTTCAATGGATGGTACTCATTTCGCTTTGGCTCAATTCCCACCTAACTTAAGGATCGAGAATAAAGCTTATACGGTTCTTGAGTCTACTACTGATGCTGTCTTTTTACATGTGACGACAAATGGTGCATCGGGTAGCGAGTTTGGATCCTTGTTCAAATCAAATTCGAATGGAACTTATTATAGTCTTTCACTTGAACATGTGAATCGAAACGATAAAGGATATGTCGATTTTGAAAAGATGATGGGATTAGATGGAATAGCCGTGATGAATATCGTTGGGAATCCAGAAGAAGCGATGATCACCAAAAAGAAAAAATTAGTCTCACGGATTACACATAATGATGGAGGTAGATGGAAAGCGATCGCCCCACCTGCCAAAGATTCATTAGGTCAACCTTATGCTTGTACTTCAACCGCTTGTGCATTACATATTCATGGTTATACAGAACGATCCGATCCTCGGGCTACTTATAGTTCACCTTCGGCTGTTGGATTAATGATGGCAGTAGGTAATGTAGGACATTCCTTAGCACCTTATAGTGAATCGGATACCTTTTTAACAAGAGATGGAGGTTTCACATGGGAAGAGATAGCCAAAGATGCACATACATGGGAATACGGAGATCAAGGGTCGATTTTGATTTTAGTGAATGATGAAGGACCGACGGATAAAGTGAAGTATACGTTGGATGAAGGATTGACTTGGAAAACTTATGTTTTTGGTGACACTCCTATTAAAGTGACTTCGATTGTTACTGTACCGGATGATACTAGTCGAAAGTTTATCCTTTTTGGGATTTCTAAAACCTCTGGAGAGAATACGGTATCGATTCATTTAGATTTTTCAAAGATCACCAATGTGAAATGTAAGTTTGCCAAATCGATTTTTTTTCTTCTTCAAAGGAATGTAACATTGATGTTGGATTGTTTTTTTCTCCTGGAATGTGATTTTGATGAAACTTTAAACTTTTTAGGTGTATTGGATACAACAGATCCCAATCATGATGATTTCGAACTTTGGTCACCATCCGAAACCCGATCTGAACCATGTCTCTTCGGTCGTCAAACATTATACTACCGTAGAGTACGATCACCCAAACGAATGTGTTATGTAGGAGAAAAGATACCACAACCACATAAGATTCAAAGGAATTGTTTATGTTCAGAAGAAGATTTCGAATGTGATTTTAATTATCGAAGAGATCCGAATTCACATCAATGTGTCTTAACCGAAGGAGCCAAACCATTAAAGAATGATGAAAGTGTTTGTAATTGGAATCAATCCTTTTGGTACGATCGAACTGAGTTTAGAAAGATTCCATATTCATCTTGTGAAGGTGGGATTCAATTAGATCAAGGAGCTCAACATATCTGTCCTGCACATCAATCTCATGGATTCTTTTGGTGGAGTACAGTAGTCGTTGCACCAGCTTTGATCTGTGGCCTAGGAGGCTTTTGGTGGATGAGAAGAAGATCATTGGGATCAGGAAGTAGGAGAGGAGCGATTTCTTTACCAGATGGGGGTAGAAGAGGTAGGAATGAGATTGAACTCTGGGAAACGCTAGCCTCGATTCCTTGGTTCTTGATTGGGATCGGAACCTCGGTTTGGGGGTTTATCATGAGTAGTAATTTGTTTGGTGGAAGTAATAGACAAGGGTATAGACAAGTTAGTTTAGATGATGATGCTGAACTTTTACAGGTTAGTTTTTTTTTGGATTCTCTTTGAATGATTTTTTTCAATTCTATTGGGTTTGACAATCGGTTAATGATTGGATTTTCTTTGACATGTTTATAGGATTATGATGATTGAAACAAATTGATTTAAATATAGATATATGTATATTTAAATCAATTAGATTAAAGAAAATCGAGCATTTGTCTTACAGTTTTAATCTTTCTTTTTCTGTTTTCTTTTTTCTTCCTGTGAGTTTATGTTGATGTTTATGTTTGGTTTTTTGGTTTTTATTTTTTTTGTTAAATGTTTAAAAAATGATTTAAATGAATGAAATGATTATGTTGTGTGAAGTGATATGAAAGTTATGTTGTGTTGTTGAAGAATGGAACGTTTTTTTTTCGTATATATATAAGATTGATTTTTCCAAGAAAAAAAAAGAAAAAGAAAAGATGAGAAAGTAATATAGAAAATTGAATTTTTGAATGATGTTGTTGTTGTGGAGTTGTTAATGATTTTTTTTTGGTTTTGTATTTTTATTGATGAAGAATTTGAGTAGATCAGATTAAAGTTTTTTAAATTTCAGAAAAGAAAATAAAAAAGAATGAGGTAGGTGGAAGGAGATGAAGAATTTTGGAAGATTAAAGATGAATGAAAAGAGAATGAAAAAATGAAATTAAACCAAAAGAAAAAAAGAAAAAAAAAAGATGATATACTTGATCATAACGAAAGAAAATCTTGAGATAAATCAATTCTGAATTATTATTATTTTTTCTCATCAAATGATAAAAGTAAAAATCAAACAAACAGAGAATTACAAATTTTCTTTTAAGAATTTTCAAAAAAAAATTAAAGATAAAAGTACTTGAGGATTTCATTTCATTTACAAACATTTTGAGGTCTTAAAATCACTTCACGAATGTTACTTACACTTTCATTCTTCTCAGGTGAGTCTTTTATTCTGTCAATGATTTTTCCATAGCAACAGTTCCACATACTTTTTACTTACATTCTTAAACTCACTTTGTGCACCAGATTTTATTACCTCATTGTTCCTTTTAGATGTAAACTTGTCTTACTGAGATCTTGATCAAAATTCTAATTGCATATATATCAAAGTTTTGTAATTGATAAAATATCAACATATCAACCTTTTGGAATCCCTACATTACCTCTCCTTTCTGATTTCTAACTCTCTTTTTTTTATTATGATGAAAAAAAACTCCCAAAAGCAACCAATTTACAAAACTGTATCATTACTATGAAGAATCAGATCCTACAATGTAATTTTTCATTCCAAAAAAAATGATCATCTAGAAAATCCCCCCAAAAAAATAAAATCCATCAAACTCATGATCACGTATTCAAAACTATAAAATAATTCTTTTATTTCCTATTCCTTTTCACCGGTACAGTTTTTCCATCAACACTCAAAACCTATTAAACAAAAACCCATCAGATCAAAATCAACAAAACAAAAACCGATCCATAAATCATCAACTCAATCAAAAGTTCATTTTCACCTACAGCAGAAAAAGCTTCTTGAGGTAATTCTACATTTCCAATACTCATCATCTTTAATCGTTTTTTACCTTCCTTTTGTTTATTTAAATGTTTCATCTAAGAAGAGAGAGAGAGAGAGAGAGAATTGAATTTCAAAAACATATGATCAGTTTATATGAAATCGAATTGAATGAGATGAGATGAAGAATATATTCACTTTACGTTCATAATGACCTCCATCTATCAAAAAAAACCATCAGAGGAGGTTAATCAAAAGTCATGTTAATATGATACTTTCTCGTGCTTCCTCCAATGAATCAAACTTACATAACCCGGCAGTCACATCCTTCCTGACAGCCGATAATCTATGAACCAAAATAGAAAAAAGGATCCATTAACAAAAAGTCCTTCAAGATCTCAAGATAGGAATAACTTCCGCACCTTTCACTAGCAATGACTTTATTACCAATAGTAGCCTGAAGAACAACTTCAAATACTTGTCGTCTCATGACACCTTTTAACCTACCTAAGACAGCTTTACCTTCTCTTAATGCTTTATCTCTATGTACAACAGTAGCAAATGCATCTACCGGATCACTTCCATTCACTATAATATCTAATCTAACTAATTCGGCTGGTTTGAAATCCTTGGTTTTGTAATCAAAGCTTGCATAACCGGCTGTGATGGAATTTAATGATGAATGAAACGTAGTGACGATCTCTGATAATGGGATTTGGTACACTAGTTTTACTAGTTGAGTTTCGTCTGGTGAAGTTGCAGAGGCTGGGAGATATTCGAGTGAACTTTGTTCTCCTCGATGAGTCTAAGAAGAAATCAATCAATGAATCAGATCTGAAGTTGAAAAATTAAAAATGTGAATGATAGAAAACTAACTGCACAAAGTTCGATGACAGGACCAGTGTAACGATCTGGAATCACGATCGTAGCTTCCACAATCCTTTCTAAAACTTGAACTTTTTTCATTCCTACAGTTGGAAACTCAATCGGATTATTAATCATTTTTTCTTTTCCATCTGTGATTACTAAAAAATTCTCAACTCAAAAACTTTAGTACATTTTACACAAAACAAAATCTTCAAGATTGTTCAAAAAAAAAGACTGACATTTCAGTGGCACAAATGGTCTAGTGACAATCACTTCAGTTCCATATTCATCACTAAGTCGTTGTTTGAACACATCCATATGTAGCGTACCCAAAAATCCCAACCTACTCACAGTGGAATAAGAATCATTTACTGGATAACATCTAAAGCAAAATACGTACCGAAAGCCTTGCCCTAAAGCCACACTAGCTTCTTTCTGTACCGAAACACTACGATCGTTCAAAATCAACTACCTCCTCTTTCTCTTATCAAGACCTATTTGCACGTTTTTGGGGGGGGTTTAAAAGAGATAGCAGTAAAAAAAGAAACCAACCTGATCTATAGCCTCAGTCAATTTATCTAAACCAGCCACCGAATCCACCGGAAAGAGTGACGCAAAGACCATAGATTGTCTTCCTTCTATTGATCTTTCCACCGGTTCAAAATCTTTACTAGGAGTGCTTGGATCAAAAAATGTATCTCCCAAGATCGCTATCTTTCCACACTGATCAAAAACTTGATGCTGAAGATAGAAAAGATAAGAAAAAGGATGACAAAAGTAACCAACCTTGGGAAGGGTCTTTCATACCACATGTTATCCATCCACATTGTCCTACATGAAGTCCTGATGGGATTGAAACTTGTTCTGGATACATTATTCCACAATCCGCCACTTTGTTGATGTTTATTTAGAAAGAATTAGATCAGAACACTTATGCATCACAGAGCAAGTTTTCTGTCTCTACCTTGAAAGATTTTGCCAGTTTTATACGATTGGACTTTATCGCCTGTAACAAAACAAATGAAGATTAGTACTTTGATACACGAGGAGATCCTCAATGTTGCGGAATCAATAATAGTGGAGAAAGCCAAAATGTGTAAGGGAAATTGGTAGGGTGGAGGAACTTCACGTGGATGATAAAAGGTATAGATTGAATTTGTGATTTTTGGATGACATATGCCTCATGATCTTCCTTTTAGTTTTCAAACATCTTTCAAGATAGTGTAGATTGAAGTATTGAGCCCGATAAAATTATACCTCAAAGTGGGTAGAAATTGTATTTGAATAAAGATAAAACTCACCTTTCTTGAGAACTCCGTCAGCTACTTTAACCAAGGAGACCACTCCATGAAAATGATCAAACCAAGAATCAAAGACGAAAGCCCTCAAAGGTTTATCAAGTTGACCTTTAGGTAAAGGTACTTCCTTAATCAATCTATCCAACAAGCTTCCAACACCAATCCCAGTCTTTGCGCTAATCCTCAACACTTGATCTTCTTTTACTCCAGTTAATTTGGCTAATTCAATTCCTATCCTATCAGGTTCGGAAGCGGGTAAATCGATTTTGTTCAAGACTGGAATGATAGGTAATTCTCGACGGAGTGCGGATGATAAGACTGAAAGAGTTTGAGATTGAATGCCTTGTGTTGAATCTACTAATAAGATCGCTGCATCTGCTACGGTCAAAGATCTCAGAACTTCGGTACTGAAGTCTACATGACCTGGTGTATCAATCAAGTTGAGGAGGTATTTCTTTTTGGGATGATCCGGCGGTGAATAAAACATGCTATGGACGCAAGATAAAGCAAGAAGACAATTTCATGAGTTTTTGAAGAAAGATCTCGCTCTATACAAGTCGATGAAATTAAGCTCGATTCGAACCTGACTGAGACCGCTTTGACGGTGATACCTCTTTCGCGTTCGACCACTAGTTTATCTAGTACTTGTCGATTTCGAAGTGGTGGTTCAGATGAATTAGGTACTTGATGGATGATGGGCGTAAGCTTAGGAATCGTTTCTGTGAGTTCGAGTAAACGATCTGAGAGTGTTGATTTGCCATGATCGATATCTGATCCCGAAAAAATCAACTTGATCAGTGAAGTGATATCTAAGATCAGTGAGATGATTAGTATGACTTACGAGCAATAATACAAAATGAACGAATGAGTTCGGGTGGAAATTCAGAGAGTGATAGAGTTGATGGTGATGGTGATGATGAACGAGAGAAAGTTGAGAATCGATGTTGATAGTTGGATGATTTGATTGTCTTGCTGATGTTGTATCTCAAGTGATGAGTTCTTATCATCATTCTCATTCTCAACCATTACATAATCTTCAAACTGTTCTTCTCTTCTCAACATTCAAATCAAACCAATCAGACCTAACCATCTCATCTCAATCTGAATCAATTCTCACACAAAAACCATGAAACCAATGAAGTCCTCTTGACTAAGAACACCATCAAATCAAGACGCATGCTGAGGATTTCGTGCCACACATCTGAGTACGCTTGAGGAATTCTTGATCAAACTTCACATCCTGGGAATTCCAATCTACAAAAATAAAACAAACTCTCCAAAACAAGCATTTCTAACTTCACAGAATGCAGATCCTGACCTACCTGAATTAACATTTTCTTAACCAAAGGTGCCCTCAAGTTCAACTATATATGTACTACTACTTCAACCCACAAAATCACACCCCCAATATTTCAAAACCCAACCTGATAAAAAAGAACTATATCACTGCGAAAATACGTTGGTTTGGAAGGAAAAATCCAAGGACACTTTGGAGGCTTCCTCCTGGGGCATCCTGGGTGTCAAATGCTATTGATGCAGAATCTGAGGCATCTTTGACCCATAATTCTTTGGAATTTGAACACTATGAGTGGCCGAACCGAAGCCAGTTTGACTAAAAAAACTCTTTTCTGGCCTTGAAGCTTCCATGCTTTGTTTCCAAGCATCAGCAGAAGCTCAAAGGTATAGATGTCAAATAAAACAATAATCATCATTGAAACTTCTTTGACTAACATAATCGATTTTAACTTTAAGTGACACATGTGCCATTTTCTGACGATGAAGAATATCCACAGTAACATAATCATGACACAAAAAGCAACTGCTTGCAAGAAAGGTATGATGGATTGAATCGGGAAAATCATAGTACGAGTCTTAGTTTTGCCACTTCCTGGTTTTCAGCAAGCCTTCTCAGATAGAAATATTTGAATATGAAAAAAACCAACCTTTCACTAACAATCAACACAATAGTTCTGTGTACCTCAATCCTTGTGGTTTGGGCATCCATACCTACTGATCTTGCAGTAGAAGATCACATTCAAGGACAAATTCAACAGGGGATTGGTCATATAGATCATTTTCCCAGTCAAGAGCAAGTTGAAACTAACCTCATTCCCACTGAAAATCATGAAGACAATCCTGACTTAGCAACTCACTTGAATGACATTGAGAATTTTCTGATGAAAGACGAAAATTTTGAAGTACCAAAATATCTCATTAACCATCCTGAATTTGATACCACTTCAAATTGGAACGACAGATCTGAAAAAAGAAAGAGAGTGAAAATGACAAAATCCATTGGTTTCTTAGATTCAAAGTCCATCCCTATTGAAAGTCATCAAAAATCAACATCTAGAGCAGATCCTGAGGAAAATCAGATTTATACATCATCATTGAATGTGAATCCCAAAGGGTTATCAGTTCATGAAAGTACTGAAAAACAAAAAAACAAAACAGAGTTTACCAGAGTTAGGAATAGTGCACATCACTCACAATCATCATCATATGCAAAACTAAATTCTCAAGATTCAAAAAACTTATCAAAAAGAAAATCAAAAGAAAAATCGTTTTTCTACTCCCAGTTACATTTTAGAAGTATAGCTAGTTTACTTATCTTAAAAGGAGAACTAACAATGTGGTACCATCCTAAGTTATTAAAACAAATAGATGATTTCTTTCTCAAGCTCAACAAGCACCCCTACCTAACACTTTTCTCTTCATTGAACCCTCTCTATACTTCAGAAAAAGTCATTCTAGCAATCAAAAGAGTAAGAAAAGATGTTGTCATTGCTTACTTTGGCGGGTTGAGCATAGTTTTTCAAGACAGTCTTAAAGAGATCTCCATTGAAGAAGCATATCAAATTGGATGGGATTATCTCAAAACTTACCTAAATGAAGCATTTGATTTTAGTCTAAAAGCATTGAGTAAATGTTCCCTATTCTCAAAGACTACTGAACAAAACTTCTTGAGTCAATTCCGTCCACCATGGGATTTGATGAATTACATTTTGAATCTTGAGAAATACTCTCCCGTTCGACCTAGCTTGATAGAAGATTTGATGGAAAATTTCCTCAGAGAATCTATCTTTCAAACTCTTCAACATCAAATTGAATTTTCAACACATTCATTCATTTCTAAAATTCTTACTGAAGCAGATCTACGAGGAAAGAAGATTTTGGTACCCTCAAGATGTAAACCAAAAGAAACAAACTTAAAAACAAATATTGACTTTTCAACTTCAATCATCCCAAATAGTCTAGACCTGGATGAGACTAGAGTACAAAGATTGATTAGTAAAGATCCCACAACTTATCTTGTAAGGATTGGTAAACATGTTTTGAGAAACCATATGGAATTCACACAAGATGTCAAGTCATTTTTAAAAATCCTTGAGAAAGACATGAAACAAAGCTTAGTAGATGGCATAAATTCAATGGGTGGAAGATCAAAGTTGGATCACTCAAACTCTATGATGATTGACCTATCAAGGATCAATAGTTTAATCACATCAGTTGAAAATTCCATGATGCCAGCGTTTTTGGGTATGATAATTGTCTTACATCAAGACCAGGAAACAGAGCAAGTGATGGAAATTTTACTAAAAACTTCCTGGGATTCTCTTAAAGCCTATCTTTCTCCCTGGAGAACACATTTCTCTGAAAACACATCATCAATCACCTTGAACCAAGAAGCAAAGGGAACAAATTCAGTTGATTGGTTTACTCCCAAAGACACAATACAACATCTCTCTCTATTCCCAAATAAAATTCCTATTGAGCCTCTTTGGTTTCTTTATGAGCTTTGGTATGGGACTATGATTCAAAAGAGTTCAAATTGGGCTCAAATCCTTGCCTTGGATTTTGAACCATCACCTCCAAATAGAGATTTAAACCAAAAGATTCTATCTTGTTTCAAAACCACAGGACTTCTACCTCACTAGAGTTGGTGGGAATTTTGTGAACGCACTTTTGCCTAATCATTCAAGACTCAATTTCTTGTTCATCCACCCAAACAGCCATCAGGATTGGGTGATCCTATTCTGTACCCTACAATTGTCACTTTTCTTTCTTTTGACTATAGAAGTGTTATGATTTACTTACTTGGATCATTTCCTTAATACTTCTGTGTGTGTATGTTACCCTATCACTCTTTTCAATCAAGTCTTTCTCATACTTTAATCTTGCTACCAAGTTATCCAACCCCTGTTTTATAAAAATTTTCTACCAACCTGGTCACCCTAAATTCGTTCTATTGAAAAGAAATCCTTGCAGTTTAATCATCCTTATACAAAGTACACCAATTTTCTTTTTCACCTAGAATTGACTTCAAAGTGTGCCCTTGTTGACCCAGAGGAAGTTTTAGGCTCCCCTGGATCTAACCAAGGCTGGAAAGAGCCTTGGGGCTGGATCGGGGAGCTCAGGGTCAGGTCACAGCCCTAGATTGGAGGATTGATTTGGATTTGAAGTTTTATTTGGAATCCAAATCTCACCTAATATTTCCTCAACTTAATCTTCTGGTCAACCAAAGTTGATCTTATCAGGGTTAACTAAGATCAATATCCAAATTCAATCAAAATCTTCAATAGTTCAATCATCATCATGAAGATGAATGATGAAGATGAAGATGAAGCAGAAGAAGATGAAGCTCTTGAATGAAAAAAAATCTTTCCAAAAAAAAAAGAAATGATAATCTAACTGATCGATTTGAAAAGAATAAATCAAATCATAATTGTAAGCAAAAACCCTTGAATGAAAGAAACTCTTTGGAGGGTTGAAAGAAAAAAGTTAAAGTAAAGGACTTTAAAGAGAGAGAGAGAGAGAGAATTGAATAAAGAGGAATGGAAAGGAAAGAAATGGAAAAGAAGATGAAGATGATCGTCTAAAAAAAATTGAATTTAATGTAATGATGACGTTTTTTGAAATTGATGATAATTACAAAACAAACAATCGATGAAGATTAAAATTCACGTTTGAAACGAATCTTGACGTCAGATTCTCAAGAAAAGAATCAAGAAAGACCAAAAAACTGGATGATGAGGTTTATGTAAGGGATGAAGATCGGATTCCAACTTCAAAGATCTTGATCCTTTTTTTAACCTTTCTCACTTCCGATCTCAATTCTTTTCATTTAGATTTCTTCACTCTACACATTCCCAGTTTTCCGTTTTGAATTCTTCTCCCTTTAAAGTTTAGTGAATCAATTTCGATCAAGTTCTTTAAAACGTAGAAATCAATGACTATTTTGACTATGAATCTAAGTGATTTAAGTAGGATAGAAATGGATGTAGCCAAAACAAAAAAATGAAAATAGTAGATGATACAAGAAGATCATTTTAATATGGGGGATTAAAGTGAATTGTATAAGAAGATATATAATATAATTTTACTCTGGAATGATCAATCTCATGAAATGAATGAAATAAAATGGAAAAAACTTTTTATAAAAAAAAGAGCGATCAAAAGCATACGAAACAAAAAGCTCAAAAAGGTACATACATAATTCAATCAATCTCATCAAGCTTTTTTTCTACATAATCTTGAACTCCAAAAAATTTTCCTCAGATTCCTCATCCAGCCATGTACTTATATATAACTTCAATTAAACCATCCCAGTACTACTCGTCTCACTACAATCCACTCCAATCGGTGGATCTTGAATGGTAAATTGATCAGAATAATTCAAAACACCAAGACTATCACGTATTTGAACGTTCACTGCAGTCTTAGGAGGTAGATTAACCTTCCTAAGAAAAAGAAAAGTGAAAAAGAAAAGTGAAAAAAAAAGTGAGATGAAGATGAGTACGAATGAGGGTGTTTTTTTCGAGAGAGTTAAGGAAGAGGACTAAAACCATGTGAAGCTAGTACCGGTTTGTTGACCGAGATCTTGAAGAGGATTAGAAGTGGTTTGACCAGCTGGAATGAGTGATAGAAAGTAAGGAGCTTGACCACCTGACCACTGTTTGAAGGGGGGGAAAAGAGTGGAAATCGAATAAATCATTCAAGGGCGGGCAAGAAGAGAATGATGATGAGGTGGTGGTAGTAGTAAATCGGATCAAGAGTCACTTACGCTTAGTAAAACTGGTAAGCACTGAACCGCTGAGGCTGCAGTCATGAATCAATCTTATTATCAGATTCAAACCAGATCATAGAAGACGAGGTGAGGTCAAAAGAGGGAAGCTGAAGGATACTTACTGGGAGTATTGACCATCACAGTTTGAGAAGCCACACCAGCGATAAAAGCCGCGAATATGATGAAGGCAATCGAACTCATGATGATGATGATGATGATGATGAAAGTAGATGAAGTGAAGATATTCCAAAGGATGGTTTTCTTAAAGTGGGATGAAGCTGAAGTTTTATAAGAAAATGATCGAATGAATGCATGAATGCTTGCTTGTTGGGTGAGATGGTGGACTGGAACGGTCATGAGGAGAAGCTTACATAGTCGGCTGATGGCTTAGTGATGATTAAATCAGATCAGATGATGATGATGATGAAGATGATGAAAGGCTTCTTTGGTTCTTCTTAGTAAGACTCAATGTGGAATCAGATTGAGTGTGTTGCTTTGAGCTGACTAAGATCATCTTACGATCCGTCCTTCAAACTGACTTGATCATCATTCACTAAAAGAAGAAGAAGAAGAAGAAGAAGAAGAAAGCTTTGGATGATGAATTCAATAGAAAGCAATCTGTCTTTCCACTCCACTTGGGATCCAATGAGCCTTTTAAGAAATTCAATGAATCTTTTTTGAAGAAGCAGATGATGATGATGAAACCCAACTACACAATAGTCACAATCATGAACACCATCCTAACTGATCCAACTTCAACCCTGAAGAACTTATCTAAACAAATCACAAATCCCATTGTAGGTACCTCAATCATCAAAATTCATAACCATTTGAAATAGAACATTAAAGAAAGTTTCACAAGTCTTCCATCATTCAATCTTGATCTCAAAACCTTATATATCAATCAACCCATCAGAAAACCAAAAACATCAAACAAAATCTGATTAGAATCAAGAATAATGCACACACACATAGCTCACAATCAACAAGATCTTCAATTATGTATAACGATTAAGAATTTGAATCAATCCTCTTTTCATGTAGATGATCTCAGACGGTTTATTTACAAAGTTTTCAATTCAAACCATTTCGTTCGACAATCAACGGCCAATCTTCTCACCAATCTTCTAGAATCATCTAATCCTTCTTTCAATGCAATCAAAACTCTTGACCTTTGATTCCATAAAGTCAAACGTCCTTTAAACTGATCAGGTAAAATATTCAAAATCTTAATCGATCCCAATCGTACAGCCTATATCAGATCAAATCTCATCATCTCTTCAGTTTTTCTCCCTTGCTGTCTTACAAAGAGATCACTCACCTCTGATCGATTTGGATCTTGTAAACCTTTCAAAAGTCCTTCAACCAATGATGAAAGATACGGTTCAAAGACCTCAATACTTTCTTCATTCATCATCAATTCATATACTGTCTTCAATACATTCGACTTCAATTCATCTTCAGCTAAATTCAACCCTTCGAGTAATAATCCAATCACCTATCCAGTTTTTCCAATCAATCTGATCAGTCAATCACTTCACGCTTCATTCTCACCCTTTGAGTTCAATTTGGATTTTTTTTCATCCAAGTTCTTTGACTTACTTTAGATAGTTCAGGTAAGATCAATTGAGGCGTGACATGAGCCAAAAGACTTGAAAGTCCAATCAAGTAAACCGTCTTATCCTCATCTGTATGGGTCATAGAGTAAAAAAGATCAGTCAAATCATCAGATTTCCGATGATAAACTATAAATGAAATTCCACTCACCCTCACGACGATGATATGCTTCTAACAACTTATCAAGTAAATAACTACAAGCTCTTTGTTTCCATAAGACCTATCAACCAAACCCCAAGTTTCGCTCCATCAATCACCTTTTCTCTCAGAAAATCGAACCCACCCCAAAAAAAAGTCAAACCTTAACCACCCCAAAGTTTCTAGACCCAACCACTTCATCCACAATCATCCCAGTCAGTCTAGCCACTTCTTTCCCACTTCCACCTTTCTCAGACCAAAGTTGAGTGAATCGATCTAATAATTCATATCCTTTCTTCTCTCCTCTCACAATCAATCCTTTTATAATCCAAATCCAAATCTCAATAGCTATCATTCTAGGCTGATGTTGTGTAAGTGGTCCGATCTCGATCTCTGATCTCCAAAAACTTGATAATTCTTCATCAAAAAAGTTTGGGAACTCTTATGGACCATCGAAGAATGAAATGGACAACGTAAATCAGTCAATTTATTCCGTATTGTGATTTTCAAAATCGCGTACCATTGCAACGTCTATTGACAGTTGAGCAGAGTAACCGAAGACCAGCCTTCATAGGCATCAATTTAGTAGAAGCTCCCATCTCAAGCGTATGTCGGTAATATTTGAATGGGAAAGATTCTTCGGTTGACAAAAGCTCGCCCGGGATCACAACCTACAAAGTTCAAATCGATCAGAAATTCTGTGGGTTATTTTTTCCAAGATGGGAGAGTGATTTTGCTCACATCAGGTCTGATCGCAACCAACGCATCAGAATATAACACTAACATATTCTTATCTGACTCGGGTGCATCCGTCTAAATTTTCCAAAGGCGAATGTCAAAGGACAAATAGTCAAGAGCAAAACCTAGCTTGAAGTACACTCCTCGAACCGCAAATCCACTTACGGACATTGGTCTAAACATACGGTTCTCGCCCATCGAAGCAGTCGGTGGTGAGTTTGGTTCAAATGCTCCTTTTACGAGTGCATCAGTCTGTCCTAACTGATAGCATGCATACAACCGATTCGCGAAATCCTGCTGTTGTCTATGGTCATGAAAAATCAGCTTGAGTGGAGTGTAGAAAGGAAAATTGAGCAGGACTGACTTTGAATCCATCTGTCTGACCATCAAATTGACGATTCGGCCTGCATCGGCTACCAATCGAGTATCATTCCTAATCGACACCCTCTCACGAACAACCAATAACTCAAGATCATCAGGAGTTCCTAACAAAACTTCATGTTCTCCTTGATCCTTTTCAGCAAGAGATCTTCCAACCATTTCATCATCTGAAATAAAGACTGCAAAGATGCGTAATAAGATCCTTTCAGCTTGTAAAGCAAGTTGGTTTTTTCCTATCAATTTGTCTTCTGATTTAGTTTCTAAAACTATATAAAGTGTTAAAAAGAGATGATGAGCATATAAATTATGATCTTCCTCATCCATTTCTCGTCCTGCGGCTCTTGAACCAGCTGAGCAAGCAAAATCAATTCGGTTCAACATTTTCACAAGGAAAGATTCAAATAAATCGGGTTGATGACAAAGGGTAGCTAGTGCTTCCAAGATTCGAATATAGTCCTTTGGTTGTTTAAAAGTAGCAGTGGTGGCTGTTGGAAATGGGCTCGCGTCAGGTAACTTAGAAAAAAGTGGAGCGATAGTGAGTGTTGAGACATCTGCGGGTGAGAGATAGGCCAAAACTGCAAGTGCACCGAGTGCAGCGTCACTGTTGATACAAAAGGATCGGTAAGCATCTCCTTGAGGTCCAAGATATTAGAGATCATCTATGACATACCGGGTGACAGAATCCACACTTGACATCAATACCCGTGTAGCCGTCTCTACCGCGTTCTTCTTTTCCTGAAGTCCCAAGAGCCCATTGACTTCGACCATCTGCACTAGTGCCCGTATAGCACCACTCACTATCAAACTCGTTCCTGATCCACCAGAGCTTTCTAGACTAGCACTGATCAAAATTCCAAGGAGTTCATCCCTTGTTTCACCTTCCATTATTTGTTCTCCACTTTCGCCACTTTCGCCACCATCTTTCTGTACGATCTCAGCTAAAGCAGTGAAAAAAGTGATAAGATGACTTAGAAGACTAGCCCTTCTACGTATTCGCTCATCACTATCACTACTCCCGCCCACATTGTCCTTCCAGACGGTTAGATAAAGTGCGATGGTACGTCTGATAGTAGGTTTGATGACGTCTTCCTTTGATGCTCCACTTGT
The DNA here is from genome assembly GCA_022264835.1 of Melampsora americana. Classification (NCBI taxonomy): domain Eukaryota; kingdom Fungi; phylum Basidiomycota; class Pucciniomycetes; order Pucciniales; family Melampsoraceae; genus Melampsora; species Melampsora americana. The sequence continues at coordinate 2,926,291 of JAIFHY010000003.1, read as the reverse complement.
GATGATCCAAGCGATGAGAGCAGCAGCAGGTATAGCTTTGGATTTCTCGGGTGAGGCCAATTCATGCAGAGTGACGTCCAAAATTTGATTGATCAGCTCTACTGGTCCTGATGATTCCGGAGGGAAAACTGTACGAAGTAGAGTTTGGAAGGCTGGTTCGATCAGTTTCATTAACTCTTGATCAGGTTCGGTAGGTTGGAAAATCTGCGAAAATTTTCCACTTTGATGAGCGATATGGCTTGAGGATTTAAGAATCGAGCAAATAAGGAAAAGAACGAGAAGCGTGATTGTGATCGAAGTACCTCAGTAGCAAAGGCTTCCCAATAAAGCGATCCAAATTCGGCTACGGCCTTTTGACCGTAGACAGGAAACGCCTGAATGATTGTCTTTAGAACTTGGAGCTACAAGAGATCAAAACTCATTAGATCAACAAAATCTGCTATAGATAATTTCATACTCTAGTAGAGATGCTGACCTTTGGACCAATACTTGTAGCCAACAATTTGTCAAGTAAGATAGGCAGGGTAAGAATAGCAAAACGTGGAGTAGCAGCAAAACAACTGATCAATCCTTCGGTCAATTCCTCGGTAGTGATCCCACCATATGCTTCAGGATTTCCAGGTGGGGGTCGAAAAGTGATGGGGAAATAACAAAAAGTGATATCGAAAAGTTCCTGATAAAACAAGAGAACAATGTAGACCATTAGTCGATGGTTTCCCAGTCAATTTGTAAACTGTACAATCATCATTGCCTGCGAGTAAGTATTTCAGAATAAAAAAGATAGAGTGTGATTTACTTCAATCTTTCCACTGATATCAAATTCGGTCAAGATGACTTTATCAAGTTTGAAGGCTACTAATAGATTACGTGGGTCTTTTTCACCTTCTACCAAATTACAATATCCACCAATAAAATCATCTCCCATTGATTTCAAAGCTAAAAGAAGCAAATATGCAAGGAATCAGTTCACCGATTCTTCATTTCAAAGAAGATCAAACCGAAAGTCTAACCTGGTCGATGATTTGCTAAGAGTTCATCGATCAAAATTAAAACCTGTAATCGACCTTGTTGGTTTAATTCGTTATTCGATAAATTGGTAAATATTCTAGATTGTTCATTTAGTTAGATGATCAGGACAGATTCCAAATTATAGTCTGGATTCAAGACTAACGCCTTACAGCAACCGACAGTTTCATCGTACTGAAAATGTTGTGATCGAGAAAGAGTTCGAAGAGCAGCAAGTGCTTCAAGAACTACCGTAGGATGATCGGTAAGTTTATCTATAAAGAAATTGATCAAATGTTTGACTAAGGATGCAAGATATATCAACATGAGCCGAATTTGTGCGAATGAATCGTATTGGAGATTTCAGAAAGAAAAAACCAACTTTCTGATGACTTGAAATGATGAAGTCGTTCAGATACAACACTTGATAATAACTTGATTGAATTTGATCTATCTGAATCGATTTCAGATGTTAATTGTGGACCAAGTTTAAGAATGAAATCGATTAGATTTAGATGATGATCGATGAAGAGTTGAATGATTTGATTGAGAGTGAATTGAGTTTGATCAGATGAATCTTGAGATTGAATGAGATAAGTTGAGATCAGTTGTTCTGTTCTGGTGGATGATGATGATTGCATTTTTGATGATGATGATGAGTTGAGAATTCGATTTTGGTTTGGTGCTGATTGGATTTGGTTCACTCTGAAGGTCATCAAGAACCAAATGACAAAAAAACCAAAAATACTTGAATGTATGCGCCCCGGAAATAAACTGTATGTATACACCTTCTGCATACCCAATCCACCACGAAAAACACAATCCAATGAGAATTGAAACAATCTTCTTCATCAGAAAGGAGGATGGAATCAAAAGATGATACATAATGAAAGCAAAGATCCAAGTTGAATTGATGAAATGAACATCTGTCCATTGAAAGGGGCGAAAAGAATTCAAGTCAGAGATCCAATGAAGATCCCTGAAAACCGGTTTGTGATGATGGGTTGCAGTGAATTCAAGATATTGAGAAAACAATTTTATCATCAAAGAACAACTTCAGATGATGATGATCCAAAATGACAGTTGGATCTCTTGATTAAGTGAAGCTACAAGTTATGTTGCACATTCCTCAGTCTTATCAGTGGGGCGGAGCAAGCTGACTTGTGAGCTCACAGTCAAATACCCAAAGCAATCCCTACAAAAAGCCTTAATAGTCATCCTGATTCAGGAGTCAGTTATTGCACTAGATATGAGACCATGGAAGGAATAAGTCTGATCTCTTCACCTCCAACGCTTTTTCTTTTAAAATCAAGATTGAGATTACACACTTTTACTCATCAAGAATTTATCAAGCCCTTCCTACTTCCATTTGATTTTAAGCTTCGAGATCTTTTGATCTTTCTCAAACTTTTCAAAGTTCAATTGCTTCTCATTCTCTCCAATTTTTCAATTTCCAAAAAAGTAAGAAATCTTTGTCTGAATTCTAATAAGAAACAAAGCTTGAGGTTTTCTGATGACGCTCTAGACTATAATCAGATAGACCTGTAAGCTTTAAGAAGTTCTTGACCAAATTATACACGTTAATAAATGCTTCGAAATCCAAGGAATCGGTTTCTTCAATCCAATCCCCGTGGTGATTTTTCTCTGGTCAAACAATCACAGGCAAACTCGGTACGTAATCCTTTCATTCACTCTCATTATATTTCAACAGTCATCAATGTTTTGGGCATTCAGCTATTACATACTTAATTTTTGGAGGAAGTAGCGGGATATGCAACTTTCGAAACAGATTTCAACTACCTACATAAAAACTGATGATAATCTTCTTTAAAAACAGTTCAGCTTTTAGATATTTAGATAATAATGGAGGATTTGTGATCAAGATAGATGAGATTGAAAGTGTCACTTTGAAATCCAATGGTCAAACCATTGAAGAAACTTATAATGCTTAATTATATTTTCTAAATCATCAATACTGTGAGCTTTTTTGCAAGATAGAAATCAACTTAGGGGATTGGTCATGAATTTATACGGTCAGATAATCATACAATGGGTTTTTTTTCAAATTGGTATTTTGTTTTCTTGAATGTTTTGTTCATGTGAAAACAGAATTTGTATACAAGTAAATCAGTTTATCTAAGTTCAACTTGGATTGAAAAGTGAGATGAAAAGAAAAAAGAAAAAGAAGCTAAATCCTCAAAAGATCAACAATCAACTTGAACTTCTTAATTTGGAAATCATGTATCTATCCCTTTCAATGGGTAGAAAGTCAGGGAGCTGCACACTTCTGAATCACTTTCAAGGGAATCCTGGCTAAAAATCGAACGTACATACAAGGACTCTATCTGACCGGATTTGAAACCCGCATCACAAGTAATACGGTTTAACACTGAGCTTGCCAAAAATTTTCCATAGAGAATTTTGGGACGAGTTTTAGAACTTTGGTCTTGGAAGGCAGAATGTGAAATGATGGATAAAGTCATAGATAAGAAGATCAATTGAAAGTGAAAAGGATCATCCTCAAGGATTTGGATCTATTTTCAAAGAAATTCTTTGGACAAGTTTTGAGATCTTTTTTTTTTCAAAACGCTAAATTCGAAATGATACTAGAACTACGTTTGATATACAAAAAGATATCCAGGATACTGATGATATCAAAGGTGATAAGGATCTCCAGAAAACCGGCCAGCCCGTACCTAAGCTTCAAGATGAGCTCACTAAAAAAGGTTCCAAGATAATGTGGGAACAAGTTTGAGGACTTTCCATAGAGCGCTGAACATGAGATGATAGCATATCACCACTTCGAGACTTTCCAGGATACTTGATTACATCAAAGGTTCAGTTGATTCCATGAAACTTGTTCAACTTTCTCCGCCTCGCCAAACTCGAGGGGATAGACAGCTTAGTTAAGCTAAAGGAAATCGGGTGAAGACTTTCGTCAAGCTTCAAAGCTTTTGTCAAATCATTGCCTATTAGGTGAGGGTACATAACATTGGTCGTCAAGATTCGTACCCGGGCCTTGGCCCGTACCTCAATCTGTCTGACAAGATCTAAAGGTGGGGAATGTGTTTTTGATTGTGAACGAAACATGAGGATGAAAAAGAGGAGAAGGAAATTTGACATCAGGATCCAAGTTGAGCAAGTGCATCGACCTCGCAAGGTCAGATTCCGAAAAGAATGACTTCGATCGCTTCACCAAGTGTCGCCAATCTTAATGGTCATCCTGATTGAGGGTTCAGCTATGATGACTACAAATAGTCCCATGGAAGGGATTATTCGAACATCTTCATCCCAAAAACTTTCTTTTTGGAATACGTAACATACTCAAACTCCCTTGAATATTGATCAACTCATGAAGTTCTCATCTCCATCTTACAAAATCTTGTTTGCGAACTTGATCCTACTCTTTTGCTACAACCTCCCAACGGTGAATTGCTTATCGTTCGTTAAATCTTTCAAGATACCAGAAAGTAAGAAACCATGTCTAAAATCTCATCAAAAGATCAGATTGTTTAGGATCACTGAATTCACCTTTTCTATGATCAGATATACCTGGAGACTTCAAGAAGTTCTTGACCGATTTTTACACAGCAGTGGATGCTTCTAAAGCAGAGGAGTCTGTCTCTTACTTTGCCCATAATCCAGTACCAGTGGTGACTTCCTCAGGCGTAACAGTCACAGGAAAACCGGGTCAGTGATGATCTTCTTCACATTTTCACTCAGTTAATTTGGTTCCCATCAAGTTCTAGCATATCGATCAAATCACAAGTAATATCTAATTCCATCTTAATGCTGATTTGCAATCCATTTTTCGATCGTGTAGCTATCATCGCACTTTTCAAGAAAAGGGTTGCAGATGCCACATTTGAGAAAGTCCTCACAAGCGGTAAATAGGAAATTCTTTTGATCATCACAAGAAAGATTTCAACCATATCTCTCTCATCCATTCTTCATCATTTTTGAGACTCATACTAAACAAAAAACGATTGATGTTCGTTTTGTTTAAAATCAGTCAACCGTCTGGATTCTGATCGCGGAATTAAGATTGAGGTTCATGGGACGATAACCAAGACTTTGAAATCTAATGGAGAAAAAACCAAACAAACCTATTATGCTGAATTGAATTTTCTTAACGATCAATATCGTGGAGCACTCTTCAAAATGATGAGTAGACGATCAAATCCATGATGGATTCGGAATCGTACAAGCAGGTGATCAATGGTCTTTCCAATTTGATTTGTCTTTAGGAAGTGATATCTTCTTTTGGCTTCTTTCTATCCCTTCAACTCTTGAGTTCATGTCTTTCAGGCCATTCAAACACGAATTCAAAAACAAAATTATACACCTACTTGAGGTCTTATAAGAAGATTAGGCTTTAAATGTGAATGATACGTATCATCAAGCTTTAAATTGATAAGATTTCTCTTAATTATGACTCAGGATTTGTTACAACATAAACATGAATCTCCTGCCCGCAAAAGAAAAAAACTGTAAACTCACAACCAGAGACAAAGTCCTATCGCATTACTTCTTATGAATGCTTCAAACACAGAGATGACAATCCATGTATGACACAAGTAAAGGTCAACTGAGGTAAAAACTTGTGAAGGAATCCTAATGAAGGGAACGTATGGTACTTCCCCATTGAGGACTATGCATGATTGAGTATTGAGATGTTTAAAAGTCCGATTGTGCCTTTGACTAGTAGACACTGCTTGAACACCTCAAAACGCTTCAAAGTTTAGCATGGCATTGAAAGATATGATATTCTTACGCGATAATTTTTGGAAACACAGATCGACCGCAAATCGCGTTTTTGAATAGTGGTTGAACTTTCGCTGGCGAACAATATTCGCAAGTAGTGGGTTTACTAACTAGGGTAGAGGAATGGGATCACACGCGAGCTTTGTCTTGAAATTTCACTCCAGCTTGGACTTTATTGATTGATGATTGGCTCTCGATATAAAACTCACCTTGGCCATCAAGAGATTTAGATCTCACCTTTTCATCCCTCAAGTGAGTCTCGTAAATCTGTCGTGCTCCTACTTCCTACATAACATTTGATTGTGAATTATGTATGTACTCTGCTGCCATTCTGAATTGTGAAGCTCTGTTGCATTTTGGCGATGAGCGCTGATAAAGTAACAACCTTCAAGCGTATACATAAATTTCTCGTTGACTGATATCTTACTGGACTTTTTGGTAGATTCCACCGTTGAGAGATTTGCTTTTTGGTCAAGCCTTGGCGAGTAGATTATCCATAATTTGACACTCGATGGTCGATCGTTCAACTTTTTGGCGAAACGGTACTGATCCGAGAAGTCCATGTGCGCTGCTCAGTCGTGCTTCGTTCTGATTGAGCAAAGTTACCATCGGCTCGTCAATCTTCGCCAAAGTATGTACGCTTAAACCAATCGTCTCGAAGCAGGTATGTGTACATAGATGATGCCAACCCCTCTGTCGACCCCTCTGTCAGCTTTACAAAGCCCTCTATGGCTGGACCCTCGAAGGGCCTTCAACGTTCAAACTGGTGGCCCACTGGGGTCGTCAGATACTCTGTGGTGGCATTCTATTCGACCTCTTGGCACTATCTTGATAAACTACATATGGACACATATGCTTATATGTAGTGGAATGTGATTGACGTCATCGATTATCAAACACCAGGCTGATTCAAGGTTAAATGAGGAAACAAGGATTAATCAAAAATGAAGACACGCTACTACTTTCCCTCTCTGACATCATTGGGCTGATAATCAGTGCTGCTTCTTGCTTTCTTTTGGTCTCCATGACAACTGAGGTGTGACTAGATCGAGTCTTCTGAAGCACATGTCTCAAGTGGACAAACTGAGACTCCATTACATCATCAGATCAGTTATACACTGGGAGCGGTTGTGAAGAAAATCTCGACTCGAATGGATGTTTGCAGGAATACCAATCAAATCAAGCGAAGCGGATCAAACGGATTCTTGAACTCGACCTAAGAATTCACCAAGATTTCAGAAAAACGGTCCGCCGTTTTAAAGTTTGGCATCGCCTCCTTGCGATTTTGAACACAGACTGTCATGACGAAAGATGATCCACCTCGATGAATATCTGCCTGTACTTGTAGAAAAACGTGAACGACAAGAATCAGGAATTGAATGACAGAAGAATTCAAGTACATAAGCTTCAAGCGGACATGAGCTTAACCCTAAGGGTCTTAAGTCCACCTCCAACTTTCGTTTCAGCTGATGACGTGGATGCCTTTTTGTACCATGCGTAAATCCGTAGTGGAGAATAAGATGAGCATTGGTATCACCCACTCTGCTTGACTCTTGATGTGTCGGGTGTGATCAGATTCAGGTCTGCTTGAAAGTCTGTTTCAATCTGCGCCATCCACCACGCAGCTCCATGCTGAAGATGCGTATGTAGCTGGGTACATAGCGCTTATGTGGCTAGACCACGGATTCTTAATATTAATCTTCAAATGTTTTAAGTTAATTCAGGCCAGATCTTGGTGAACAAACTCACTGTACCACCACGATTGCCAATTACTTAATTAAATTTCAATTTCTCTTTCTCAAACTCTCACCCAATCGGGCAGCTCAATTCAGAGTCTGAGCGTTTTTTTTTTCTGTTCCTTCTCAACCTACCAATCATCGATCATTCCTTCCCACAGGATAGAAACCAGGACTTAAATACACAATTCAAACTTCATCCTTCTCTTTCTTCCTTCCCTACCGTTCAATTTACTTTTTACTTATAAATCTAACCAACGTCCATCCTTTTCCGCACCTTTTACCCTACCCTTTTTTTCAAATCACCAACAATTAACTTCACCCTTACATCCACTTTATAAAACTTTCATAATGAGTCTCACCTCTTTCGTCATCCTCGCTACTGCCATTGCTGGTGCCACTGCCCAGAGTGTGATGGTTAACACCCCTAGTAAGTCTCGTTCACCTTGTCATCGTTATCACTTCTTTCGCCAATCTCTTGACTGGCTTTTGAATCTAATTGACCTGAATCGATCACTCCAGCCTCTGTGGTTCAGTGCTTACCTGTTCAGCTCAGCGTAAGTGGTCTTACATTCAATAACCTACCCATTTAACCTCGTTCTACGTCTGGACTAAGGTATTCACTCAATCGTTTGTCTGTCACAGTGGTCTGGTGGTCAACCTCCTTACTTCTTATCTCTCATTCCCGGTGGTCAACCAAGTGGTACACCTCTTGAAGACCTTGGTCAACAAACCGGTACCAGCTACTCATGGTTAGCAGTCGATCTTTCTGTCTGTCGCTAATCCAATTTCCATTCTCGATCTGACCCGTTTCTCTACGACATCCAGGAAAGCGGATCTACCTGCCAACACAGCCGTCACCGTTCAAATCCGTGACAGCACTGGTGTTTTGAATTACTCTGATCAGTTCACCGTCCAGAAAGCTCCTTCTGGAGTCACCTGTGGCTCGTCTGGATCTACCCCCGCCAGCACTGCTACTCCTTCCACCTCAACTGGTGCCGCCTCAACTCCGTGAGTATCTTTTGCCAACGAATTAAACGTTTGGTCGCATTTTCTTATTTCTCAATCTTTTTATAGAAGCAAGAATGCTACCTCTTCCACCACCCCTACTACTCCCACCACTGGCTCTACCACTGGCTCTACTACCGCTGGAGGCGCCTCCACCACCAACACCACCAGCACACCCCACACTGGCAGCACTGCTGGTAACACAACTCCTGTTGCTGGTACCAACACCACGGGAAGCTCTGCCTCCACTGAAGCTAAGGGTGATGCTTCACGCCCAACGTACGTGACCTTCTGGGCATGCCATATCTTGCTATCGTCTCTTATGTGGCTAATACTTTTTTGTTGACATTGCAGCGCTGGAATTATGGCCGTAGCTCTTGCCGCCGCCGTTGCTGTCTTTGCATAAGATGTTGAGTGTGACCCTCAACTCGTTGTTCTCTAGTGTGCCTTTTTGTTTCATGTCTCGAGAACTCGCAGTCCAGCATTTACTTGGATTGAATGCGATGTGATGCTACTTGGATACCTGTACATCCTCGTTATAATCGATTTTTATTCTGTTTGATCTCATTTTATAATTTTGTTCCTGGAAGTGAATAAACAATGGACCCTTTGTTTCGATTCTGCTTCTTGATAATCAATCTCTTCGTAGGAACCGTTAATGAGATCATCCTTTTCTCCTGTGTGTGTTAATGATTTGAATTGATGTCTTGATTCAAACCAATGTGCAGCAATTCATCTTTTCGACTTTTTCCTTGCCTGTCAAGATGATCCGGTGCTTCTCGCTCTTTGTACCACACGTCATGGAGCAGAGGCAGTTTGTCTGACACTCTCATAGCAGGAGCTTATGCTCTATTCCTGAGTTGCTTTTCTTGCACAGTGGTTTGAACTTGTCATCAGGGGACCAGGACTGACCTAATCCTCGCACCGCATCAGAACGTCACCACCTCTTACACAAGCCATGCTCTTGTATTTCCCCCCGACTTTGCCTTTTCACCCTGCTGTTCATCGTATGATACGTTGTCACTCAACCACAATACGCAGAGACCCAGTGAGTGTGTCCATATTCATGGCCAACAACCTTAGCCAAATGGTTGCATTGGTCGACTTCAAACAACTTACCTCCCAATTCCTCAACAATAACCCTCAGGTAAGCCTTGGCAAAAAACACTCATTTCTATGATTTCCAGTTTGAAGCCTGATCTTGGCGACTCTGGAAGGACGGAGAATTTCAAACATCGTTAATTAATCTTGCTACCAGACTTCATAAGCTTTGTGATTAGCCATCTCTAATCCGAAAAGGAAAAAATCCTGTTGTGCTGTAATACCTTCCAGACCCAGATCGTATGATGAGCTCAGCCTCATTCATGGACTGGGGATGTGAGGGGGGGTCATTACGGTGATCGGGTAGCCCTCATTGACTGCACTGCTACGAGTGGATTGATGATCGAAGGTCTCTCAAAAGCGGATTCAGGGTGTTGAGTGGTATTCTTTTCAAATTGACTGATTCATTGAGAGAAGACATATGTACATGGATATCGCATGGATCAGACTGAAAGCAGGATACGAAAAGGAGACGAAAAGGGTCATTCACAAGATAAAGAAGAGATCTTCGTGAATTGTTCTGAGGATCTCATGGTAAAGGTGGTAAACCCCACTTGAGCCCATTCCACTCCTCAAGAGAATCAAGCACTTCGTCAGCATCGACGGCTTCCGTACCCTGAGAAAGTTGTAGTTTCTTGAGTTCTGGATCAGGTACCCAAATGACTCGCATACCAGCTGCTTTAGCTGCTCTAACTCCTGGTATACCATCTTCAAAAACTAAAATCTCATCTGGACGTAAACCATCTAGTTGATCAAGTTGATGTTCGTTCAATGGATTCAAATTACCTTTCTCATCTGATGAGATTTGTAAACCTAAGAATTTCTTGGCAGCTAAAAGGAATGGATCTGGATTTGGTTTTCCTCGTTTCATCTCAATCGAATCACCACAGATTACATTTTGACCGAATTTAGAAAAGAAATGCTTCAGATTAGAGGTTTTGAGATTAAAGTTTTGACGAATTGAACCCGTGGCGATCTGAAAAGAAAGAGAAGGAAAAGAGAGATAGACGATCGAATTAATTAGAATGATGAATTGATATGTATGAAAAAGCTAAAGATCGATCATGAAGACAAACGGCCATGGGTATCTTGTTTTTGTAAAGATGTTCTACAAGTCGTTCAGCACCAGGCATAGGTTTAACATGTGGAAACATCTCAAGTTGACGAGCCTTCATCTTTGCTGTAAACTCTTCTCCTGAGATTGGGATCTCGGTCTTCTTCACAAGTAAAGCAGCCGATTCAATTGCTGGTCTACCCATTAAAGAAGCTTTGATTTCCCAAGTTAATTGTTTATTGAAGGGTTCGAGAATCTCGTTAGTGATGGTTGTATAGATTGTCTGTTTGAAGAAAAGCATGGGTTAAGATTGTAAAACTAATCGAGGATTGAGTTCCATAGAATCTTGACCTCAGAATCTATCAGTAAACCGTCCTATGTAGGAAGAAAAAAAAAGGGTTTCCTAAAATGTTAGAAATTCATTTAATGAATTGATTTTAGTTTTGTAAATCAAAACTTACCATATCAAATATGACGGCCTTAATCTTAACTTTCGAATTTGATTTAGACATTATTAATCTTTGAAGTGCTTTTGATGATTGAAAATTGTAAGTTGTCTAATTAGCTATTAAGAATCTGATCAATCAAATCAGCTTCTCGGTACCGAAATTTTTTCAAATCAACTTTGACCAAAATCCAGGTCACGTGGTCTGTTAAGGTATCGTAACTTAACTACAAAGTCACAAGCTATCGCGACTTGAGCGCGCTCGATTCCAATCGACAGAAAAAATAAACAGATCAACGAGGAGAATGTTTGTGATCACAGAGTCAATAGATGCTACAAACATTTCACTTGAAGTGGAATTTTAGATAGTTCATCAAGACAGAAGATGATCAAAGCATATTTCAAAAGATACATATCAGTTGAGAAGTATATTAAGAATGTCATCAATTTTTATCATGACCTCTTAGACAGAGGATTTGATGAGACCTGATCACCCTTAATTTCTATGAAACTGAAGAAAATCAAAGAGTTTCCCAATGTGGTACAATCTTATTCCACATGGTAGCAAGAGTTACGATCAATTGACCTCAACAATCACTTTGCTCAACAATATCATTTGAATTCAACTATCAATAGCTCATGAATTGAAAACATTGGACAACAGATCCTTGATAACAACAAAACCTTCTGCAACACAGAGATAGATGAAAAAAGAAAAGAGAAACATAACAGCAATCAGAGAGACCTGTCCAAGTAAGTGAGTTGCCATCTCTCATAACAAATTGCATATTCTGATCACATTACATTTGAAAGTTAATCATTCTTCTTCAATGAGTTAGAGCTTGAGCTGGAATGAATAGTAGAACATCATTTACCAACAAGCCTTGTAATCAACACCTTCAATTTTTTATCAATACATAGCACTCAGGTCTTTGTGTTCAAAAGTGACTTCCTTTCAGGCTCAAGCTAGAACCTTAACAGGCCTTTCATGGGTGAGCTAAAGGAATCCCAACCCGCTGTTCATATAGGTTACTGAGATACAATACACTGAAAATAATTCATGGGATGGGCCATTGAACCAAAACACAACACACTTGTACAAAATCAAATATATTGTGTCTAAGAAACCCATGGTCTTAAAACTTGTAAAACCTTTTCCAGATAGAGCAGTTTGAAGGGCTCATCAGGAAATGTAACCAGTATCAATTTCACTTGAAACTTCTTTAGGTGCCAGAAGTGTTTTGAACTTGGAGTCTTACATGTGTCTTATTCCTATGAAGAAAATCCTAACCAAGATATCATCCCAAAACGCAAATCAATAAGATGTAAGGAAAGTGCCATAATTAGATGATAATATTCATAGTTTCAGAAGAAGTCCTGTTTTTTTAGAAACCACATTGAACAAACATTTTTCAAATATAGAGTCTGAGCCATCCAAAAATGAAAAGAGCTATCTTTTCAACAGTTTTCAGCATAATAATTGTGTGCTTCTCATCAATTTTAGTTTGTCTAGCCATAAATACACATTTTACCAAGATAGATCAAATTGAAACAATAACCAAAGAAAGCATTGGAAGTATAGAATGCCTCAAAAATAGTAACATACTAACAGCAAATAATGGAGCTAATCATGAATTATCAACTCAGTTGAAAGGCATAGAGGATATCCTCATGGAAGAAACTAATGCTGGAGTATTGGACTATCTTGATGATCATCCTGAGTCTGACATTACTTCACTCTGGAACCAAATATCTCAAGAAATTCACACCATACTTGCACCTAAGGATCCAAAAATCATCATGAGGTATCCAAAAACCAAAAAGAGAAAAGTTGTGATGAAAAACTCACAGAAAAGTACTGCTCTACACAGCCAAATATGCAAGGAGCCAAGCTTAGAAGTATTTGTTGAGGAAAACAACATTGATCTTTCACCATCAAATTCTGATCCCAAAATATCTCAAATCTCTCACAGAAGAAGAGGAAAGAAGTACAAAGCAAAGCTTGTTGGAAGTCCAGATGGTGCATATGGTTCTAAATTAAGGGCATATTCAAAATCAAAACATTTGGAAAAGTTTCCAACCGGTGAAGCAGTAAAAGAATGGCTTTCCTATTCTCACTGTCAAGCCAGAAGTACAGCAAGTTTACTCAAATTAAAAGGAGCTCTAGCCATATGGCACAATGCCAATGTCTCAAGACAGATAGATTGTTTCTTTGAAAGGCTTGATAAAAACATTTACTTTTCACTTTGGAATTTCTCAAACTCTGCTCATCACCCAGATAAAGTGAGTTTCACAATTGAGCGAGTGAAGACAGACATTGTTATGGCCTTTTTTGGAGGGTTGAGTATGATATTTCAATGCAGTCCAATGGCAGAAGAGGTCTCTATTGAAGATATTGTATTTGACGGATGGGTTTATCTTCAAAATTACCTGAATCAAGTGTTTTGTCATTGTCAAGATGAGATCAGTAAGCATTTGTCATCACCAAAACATGATCCACACAACTTATCAAGCCCTTCAAATCTACCAAAGTACATGTTGAACCTGGGAAAAGATTCCCCTGTTCAACCTACCCTGATAGGGGAATTACTCTCAAACTGGAGTAGAGAGACTGATTTCAAGCCTGCTCAATGGAAGATTGAATTCTCAACATATTCATTTCTCTCTGCAATTTTCACTGAAGGAGAACTCAGAGGGAAGACAATCCGGGCCACTAGACTTAGTAGAGTGTATGATGATACAAAATCACCCAGTTTCAACTTCCCATGCTCCATGATCCCATATATTTCAGAGTGTGATGTGGAAAAACTAAAGAATTTGAAAGATAGCAGGCCCACAATTTATCTTGCAAAAATTGGCAGATCTGTAATGAAAGAACATATGAGCTTCAAACAAGATGTCAAAATCTTCTTTGAAACTCTTGAAAATGATATGGTAGAAAGCTTGACAAGAGGAATCAATTCAATCAGTGCAGGATTAAGAACAGATCATTCCCATCAAATGATCATTGAACCAATTCGCATCCGAAATGCAATTTCAGCTGTCAAATTTCACATGATGCCAGCATTCTTAGGTACCCTGATTGTCTTGAGCCATCATCAGCTAACCAAGCAAGTGATCCAAACTTTACTAAGAACTGGCTGGGAGACCCTTCAAGCTTATTTTTCTCCATGGGGAAAATATTTATCTGAAAACACATCATCAATCATTCTGACCAAAAAGAAGAAACAAGCACATGAGGTTAGCTGGTATAATCCTAAAGACCCAATACATTATTTCTGTCTACACAAAAACATGGTCAACATTCCTATTGAGCCTGTTTGGTTTCTCTATGAACTTTGGTATGAGACAGCAATTTCAAAAAAAGTGATTTGGGGTCAGGACATTGACTTTGAACCATCACCACCAAATCGAGATGTACTTCATAGAATTATATCTCTGCTTAGAACATGGGGACTTACATCTCAATAGCCTTTGAACCTTTGATTGGGGAACATATGCACAATCATTGGGACCTCAATTCAGAGTTCTTTTCAAAAATCAGATATATTGTTATCTAGTATTTACTCTTTCAAAGGAGATATTTCTTTCATTGTCGAACTGTGTGTAGTTTGTATGAAACACACCACAGTTTGAATATGAACGTTTTGTAGATTTAGGACCCACAATACATCCACATTCTTTATAAGAATCTCTATCATGGAAATTTGACCACTAATATCTTGTTCACAGCACTCCTGGTGTTTGATCACTGTGAGAACAGCTACTGCACAATAAAGATCACAATACTCAACCTTTAGGCTCCTCTGTACCTCTCTGAGAACTTTTCTTTGGGTGATACAATATCGGACTTTTCTACCAGTTTCTTACAGGATGTAAGCAGGTACACCAATTAGGAACAGGTGAAGACTTTCATAGATCACCAGCCAAAAGCAAGAGTCTCAATATGGAGACTTCGAACACATGTAGGATTAATAGGCATGTGTCAACATCTTTGTCCTTTGCATTGAAGTGGGTTTATTGAGCCATTAACACATTAAAGTGGTGTATGATTGTTCGATCGTGTACAACTCACTTTTCAGGCCAAAGGTGAACTTTGTCAAGTCACTTGCTCAAGCCTCGGACCTGTCCGGTAAGTTTGACTTGGGACATGGAGTCGCAGCAAGTCAGCGGACGCGGTCGCGGGGAGAGGGGCTTATCAAGTCAAGTTTACATCGCAGTAAACTCAAATTGTTCCACGTACCATTTGATTTCCTCCATTCATATCTTTCACGAATACCGAACTTCAAAGTTTGAACTTCTTCCTTCACTTTGCGCGGACTATCTTCTGTCATACTGGGGATCTTTGGAACTTAACAAGCTCGTTTTATGCCAAAACTTCCGATTGATGTTGGCGTTATCATATACATGATTTTTTACCTACGTGTTTCGATGTTCATGTTTGCTGGTCAGTTGGATGAACACCTCGTACATCGTGCTCAATCCCGAGTTATTTTGACCACCTTTCGGACGCTGAAGAATAAAAGTTCAACTCGAATCTACAAAATGAATGCCCCATACATGTTGTGATCAATCGATAAGGACATATCGGCTTCGCGATTAACAAATGATCTTGACAGGCGGATATCTACTACTTAAACAAGCGATCGAAAAATGTAATCGGCTGTGTACATCCATTCCATTTCCTTTGATGGATTTGCGAAATGGAACTACGGAGTCAGGTTATTGAAGGTTATTGATCACTGGCCGCCTTGGGAAAATTACTGTCGGTGTCACTTATCGGCAACTTATCCTGATCTATCTTGATCCAAAGCTTAAGCATAGACAAAATATTCTCTAAGTTTTTTCAAGCACATACTGGGGTATCTCTCCCTCGTAGAGCTGTACCAGCTTGGATGATCATTTGCACGCCTGAAAGTATGTAAGAAGAAATCCCAACACACCGGTGTCCTAACACGGCACGCAGATCACAAGCTGCCTTTGCATCTAGCCGGATTCACTTCTTCGTCTATCTATAACTGCTCTGTTTCTAAAGTACAAAGTGGAGTGTTCATCTGGAATTGTTCTCAGAGCCCTCATTTCTTACTTCCAAATCACTTTGCACGATAAATTCAGAGACCCTCAAATTATCAGGGTATTCACTATCAACAATCAGTCATCTACACTTCCTGCAACATTATCAGGCATATAACATCAACATGAGAGGCTGTCTTGATGCTTTTTCATGTCTGATTGTTTCCGCTGGTTTGATTACTGCGAGCATGACTCATTCTTCAAGGGACTTTGATTCAGCTCACCGACCAGTGTTGTTTGAGACGCATCGAGCTCCGAGCACGTTTACCAAAGTGTCCTCACGGCCCTCACGAGACCACCAGATAGATCTACGATTTGGGCTGAGGACCCAAATAGAAGACACCATTGATGCGCTCCTCGGAAGGATTTCCGACCCTCTGCACCCTTCTTATCTCGACTATTTAACTGATGATCAATCAAATAAGCTCAGCACACCGGACGAAGAAGCAATCTCTGCCGTATCGGACTGGTTGAGCAGCCACGGATTCAAACAAGATAGAATAAGATGGAGTAAAATGAAAGACTGGGTCACTGTGACGAATATACCTTTGCCCAAAGCCGAATACATGTTAGATACTAGGTACTCTATTTTTCAGCATCTTGACGGAGATCAGATCATTCGTACAGAAAGCTTTAGTCTACCTCATCATCTCCATAGGCATATTGACGTTGTCCAGGTGAGTCATTCAGGGTCTTTGAGTCACGTTTACTTTACTTGTGCTCGCGTTGATAAATTTTCTACATTCGTATAGCCTACTACGATGGTAAGCTACCAGTCAAGTTGAAGCCAAAGACATATCCTTATCATAGTGTGTGTTGCTTTTAATCCGTTCAATCTGTTGTTTTTAGTTCGGCCGATTGAAAAGGCAACACAATCAGGTAAGAGTAGCAGAGGAATTGTCTGAAGAAGAATCCTCTCTCCTCCTCGACACGCCGAATGCCAACAATTGCACCAATCCATACGTCGTCACCAATGGATGTTTGAGAAAACTATATCAGACCTTCGATTACAAACCAAAAAGTGTTCAGATGGGAAATCGTATCGGAATCACCGGATTTCTGGGTGAGGCTGCGAATTTTAACGACACTCAGAGGTTCCTCGCTACCCAAAGGCCCGATCAAAAGGGACACACTTTTGAGGTGGTATCAGTAAATGGAGGTGAGAATCCGCAGGTGTGCTTTTGCTTATAACTTCTCTGAGTGTTTTGTGTCCATATTCGAGAATAACTTATCGCTTTGGTATGAGAGCATTCATAGACATTGAGCGCCGATCAAATTTCTCGAAGAGTTGGTATTGAGGTCAGTGTAACTGAAGAGCAGTGTTGTATGAAGATTGAGTAAATAGAAGACGAAATCAGTACTTGGCCTCTCAGATGATGCAAAATTGAGCTTCCTCCCATTTTTTTCTAGGCCAGCATAGATACCCAAACCGCCCTAGGCTTCACTTCACCTACTTCAAATGTATTTTGGACTGTGGGTGGTAGTCCTCCCTTCAAGCCAGACCGTTCCAGTCCCAAGAACACCAACGAACCTTATCTTGCATGGCTAGAGTATATTCTCTCCTTGAGCAACTCTGAGATCCCACAAGTAATCTCTACTTCTTGTAAGACTGAATTCTCCAATTGCTCGAATCACTTGAACACCAGGCTGAAATAATCTCTTCTGATGGTTGAATTATCCTTTCCACGATCCATATTCAGACGGTGACAGTGAACAGACTGTCCCTTTGTCATATGCTAGAAAGGTTTGTCATGGGTTTGCTCAGCTGGGGGCTCGCGGAGTCTCGGTAATATTTTCTTCTGGTGATGATGGTGTGGGTAAGAATGGTCGTTGCATATCAAATGATGGTTCAGTCAGTATCTCCTTACGCTGATGATCTCTAGAATGATGTTTTGATGAATGCGTGAATGAATGCGATATCTGTCTATCTCTTACCGCAGGATCGACAACAATTCATCCCGATATTTCCTGCAAGTTGTCCCTAGTGAGTTTTCGAGCTGAAGGTTGAAACTTGACAAACATGGATACTTCAACTGATATTAAATTTGTATCAGCGTCACGGCTGTGGGGGCTACAGAGAACTATGAACCTGAGGTCGCGGTCTCTGTGGGCGGCCCTGGTGGATTTGTCAGCGGGGGTGGATTCTGTGGGCATCTGAATTTTGATCTCAAGTCCATCCGGGAAAACAACATTCACAGAAAGCTGAAGTAGCTTCAACACTTCTTTGTTCATGTCCTTCGTGTATGTCATGAGTAGCCAATTACTTCCCAAGACTTGATTGGCAAAAAACTGCAGTGAAGGATTACTTTGTATCGCTAGGGAGTAAACACTCAGGTTTATACAATCTTACTGGACGTGGGTATCCAGACGTTTCCGCGCAAGGAGCAAAGTATGTGATTGCTTGGCAGGGAAGATTTGTGAAGGGTTCGTATTTATTGCATTTTCCTCTCCTGTTATCTGAAGTAGGATATATCTCAGAAGCTGATCTTGGGTGATATCCAAGTCGGGGGTACATCCGCATCTGCCCCTACATTTGCGTCAGTGATTAGCTTATTGAACGACTATAGCCTGTCTCGTGGCGGTCGCCCTCTTGGCTATCTGAACCCTTGGCTTTACTCAGTCGGCTTTCGTGGGCTCAAGGACATCACGTCTGGTAGCTCCAGTGGGTGTGACACTGATGGATTCGCAGCTAGGAAGGGGTGGGATCCGTTGAGTTACATTATCATTTAGCTTCACCCTTAAAATCGCACTGAGATGTTTTTACGCGACAGGGTCACGGGACTGGGGACACCCAGCTTCAAGAAATTGAAAACACTACTACCAACTCCCAAAAAGTCTTCTGATTTCATTGATTTGATTGATTATGAGAAGCCCGCACCCGAGTGATTCGAAAGTGTTGCTCGCTCCAATTTTATCTTCGACGTTTCGCTTTCTTTGATATCTTCAGACGTAACATGTTGCTGTTTTCAATAATCAAATTCTCGGATGTGTGACCAGATGAACCTAATCAATACACTTTTCACTTCTTACCTTTTAATTTCTTCAGTTGGTACATTTGTGCCACATTATCAACATTTGATTATTCTTTGCCGGACAGAATACAAAGAGGTGTCTCTGCCGACTGTGCACTTTGTAGAGTTTGGTTCATTTTACAAGCCTTGAAGACCTTTTGTTTAGGACGGAGGAGTGTCTGAAGTGATGGGTGGCTTCATCCTCTGACGAGGTAGTATGGACTTTGGGAAGAATGCATCGATTAATCAAATTCTAGAAAATATCTCCGTCATTCTCAACTCCTAACCCACGAGCCTCGACAACAAGTGCTTTTGAGAAGTAACACGTGCGGTGAAATGTATTGTCGCGAACAAAACGCTCAGCAAAAATTACTTTTGAATCAACCTAGTTGGTTCTTTCAACAAGACCTGTGTCCTGCATTGCGTATCAAAATCGGCTTGCATACAGGTTGTTCTCGGAGAGAACCTTTTGAACACAGCTCCTGGTAAGGATGCATTGTTGCATGCTACTTGGGCTCTCGCACCAGGTGGATGCATGAAAACAGACGGGAATAACGGGCGCTAAATTTTAGTACCACAGACACGCAACCTTGAGCTTAACGACTGATAGCATAATTGTTGGCTCCAGCTTTTGAGCAACATCATGGGGTATGAAGAAGGAAGTGATTTTCTGTTGAGATAGGGTATGCGTGGAGCTAGCTGCTGCCTGCGTTAGTTGGGTTTAAATGTGACTCAGAATGACATTTTTGACCTCACCTTGGCAAACTTTCCCATTCGGAAATGTTTCAAGTGGAGAGTCAGAGGGGTGGTATAAACGGGGCCGGATCTGTGGCCCTGGTTACACTGTGTGTGAGAATCGAAGCGGACCCGTTCATGACCAGTTGACCAATCGCAGCACATCATTGCTGCTTACCTGCCTCATCATCACCATCACCATCACCAACCCTCACCAATCCATTCATCCTTCAGACTATCTCAATTCCATCATAAGAAATCTCTTATTCTTCTTGAACACAAACTCATTTACCCGATGTCTTTCAATGACCTGGAACGTGGTCTCAATGAACATGCGCCGCTAGCTAAGGACTCACCTTTCTCTCAAGGTTTGAACCGTCAATCTGACACCTATGAATGAGTTCGCAGTCGCTCAATTCGCCGCTTTTTACTTTCAATGTGCACATTCTAAAAAAAGACCCAGAGCGTGACCGACGATTTCAGGCTTTGGCCACGAAGGTCTCAACTCACATTTTTCGGATCAACAGCAACGTCTCAGGCCTTCAAAAGTTTATTGATTTGTTAGGCTCGTCAAGAGATACGGCTGATATCCGGAAAAAACTGTTGGTTTCTTCATTCGTATCTCTTAGAATCTATCCAGGCGTTATATGCCTAGTCTAATCAAATCAGTATTTTTCAATGCATTCTGGTATCTTCTTAATCAGACATGATTTGACAGAATCTACTCGAGAATTCGTCAAGAATTCATCTGTGGATGCAAAGGAGCTAGCTGTATGGCAAGTTCCGGAACAATTTGTGAGTATTCAGAATGTGGTTCACTATCAGCGTCGGGTCAGATTTGTTATCTAAAGATGCGTAGCTGACTCAAAGCTTGTATGGACGCCATTTGATACCAGAAAATGGAACAACAGAAAGTCTCTAGAGATTATGCCAACTCGATCCAGGCATTCCAAAGAGTCTCGAGACTCAGCGCTGAGCGTCAAAAGGAATTTGTTGATCGAGCGAAGTATGCTGCACTACCCATGCCATCGTAGGTTTGTACTGGCTATCTGGTCTTATCATCATCGTACTTAATAGGTTCATTCTACTATACCTCTACAGGAGTCCAACAAGAATTGCAGCAGACGATGACAGCGTAGAGCTCTCAGAAACTAGGATTGGTCAACAGCAACAACAGCTTCATGCGTCTCATCAACTGAACCAAGAAGAGCTTATTCCAGACCATGAGCTCGATTACCAGGATGCGCTGATTGAGGAACGAGAAGCTGAGATTCGGGAAATTGAGACTGGTATCCACGAACTCAATGAGATCTTTCGAGATCTCGGTACCATTGTTCAGGAACAAGGTGGTCATATTGGTGAGCCCCCTGCGCCTCTTCACTCTCTCATCGCATTCGTTTCCTCTTTCTCGAGTTGTCATAGACCCTGTTACCGATACTGATGGATTTGTCCTGTAGATAACATCGAGAGTAATGTACACAGCATCAGCAATGATATGAGAGGCGCTGTTGTTGAACTTCATCAGGCACATGATTATCAACGCAAAGCGGGGAAACGGATGTTATGCCTGTTGCTCATCTTTATCATCGTACTGGCTATTGTCTTGATAGCTGTGAGTCGAAACGTTCTTGCTTGCGATGGAAATACCTTGTCCATGCAAACTCAAATTACCCTTCAAGAACGACTGACTTTCATTTATTTTTGTTTGGCTAGATCCTAATTTGAATCAGGATTATTAAGGCAAACGCAAAAAGGACGATTTCGATCCTTCTTCAACTTTGTGTAAACCATACAATTCTCATAACAATTCCCTAATTATGCATCTTGTCATGTCACAGTTCATTTCCCTTACTTTCTGAACTATTTTAAAACATCTCGCTTCGATTTTTGTATATTTGTTCTTTTCAAATCAATCACTTTTTGATGCCTATTAGTGTATACGCTTGTGTGAGCGAGTGGGATGGGCGTTGGATGAGGGATTTTGAACATGTGTATGTATAGTTTAGCCGCATTTCAAAAGTTTGTTGAACGATGGACATTCATCCTAAAGTCCGTGATTGACCACTGGCACAGGCAGCACGATATAATCGAATATTGTTCATCTCTGGCTAATTTTGATCAGCCACCGGCCGAGCACCGGTGCCGCCGAGCAGACATGCGAGTTTCCATTCAAAGATTTGATGCGTTGCTCCGCCTCGTGAAGATCCGCTGACGGTAGCTCAAGCTGAGCACGCTTGCTGAGCGATCATCAGCGCGATGCTCACTGCACTCGATCAAACTCGATCCCTTTGGCGCGATGCACTGTATCAGCTCATTCAGGCATCCTATACTTCGGTCAAATTGACAGGTGTTAGTGACTGAGAATTTTCTATTCCGATGCTGCACCAAACACTTGATCTTGACGGTGAAAACCATGGCGACCACACTTACAAGGTACATATATCATTAAAACGTCCTCAAATAGCTCCATCCTAGCTTGTCTTCACCAATATGCAGTTCAGTTTGCGCATGGATTCAGCGGCGTCGGCATCATTTTTGGAGATTTGAGGGCACCTACTCCGTTCTTGGATAGATACAAGGATCTGACTGTGGAAGTTGATCATTCTGTTTGCCCGAATACTTTGAATAAACAACTGTCTCGACTCATTTGCTCTACATACAATTGTACCCTTCACTCCACTCATTGTCTGGTCTTTATTATTTCTATCATCCGACCTCTATCACCTATCAGGTAAGCTCTTCCTAGGTGAGATTTAAATTCCAATTGGACTGTTCTGACAACAACTGCGATGCTTGGGTCTTCTGCAGCCTATAGGTCATACGGCATCAAGAAGGCGTCGCTCGATTTCTTTGCGAGCTTGCATCTTGTTACGCCTTTCATTTTTAACTTATTGCCAAAGATTGCGCATATATCATCATGCCCTCCGCTTCTCTACAAACCTCAATCAACCCGACGAACGGGCTTTCCGGTACTCAAAGTTCTACCACAGTTGCGGCAACTTTCCAGGATGGGGTGGTAGATGTGAACTGGGCTGAAGCTGAATTTGCTCAACTCAAGCAAGAACTCAAAGAAATTCAGTACCAACTCAGTCAAATCAGGCTTGAGCGCGCCCCAAAGTACGTTTACTTCATTGCGAGAAGTATTAGCTGCAATACAGCATTCAAACACATAACAATTTGACACATTTTATCACAGTGGACGGAAGCCGAGTCTGGCTCTCGGGGACAAGGAATCTCAAATTGATGATGATTTTGACTTGTTGACCTACCTGGTACGAAACTCAATCTTTCTTCGCTTCCATTTCGATTATCGACGAATGTACATCTACTGAGTCACACACAAGAGACTCTGACACACCCTTTGCTGTCTGTTTGAAATTTCAGCATGGTGAATATCAGACTATGCAGTCTCACGGCTTCCGCCTCAAGACGATTGGCGTTATTTTCTCAGATCTCGCGGTTCTTGGTATAGGTGGTGTAAAACTTCCTATCCGTACATATCCAAGTGCTATCAAGGATCATATTCTCTCTCCAATCACCATGATCACGAGGCAATTCAAGAAGCCACCTCCTCCGAAGACAATCCTTTCGGGCTTCAATGGTTTCGTCCGTCCTGGACAGATGTGCCTTGTGCTAGGGCGGCCTAACGCAGGTTGCTCTACCTTTCTCAAGGTGATTGCCAACCAGCGAGGTGGTTTTGTGGATGTCACCGGTAAAGTTAATTATGGTGGGATAGACGCTGAAACGATGGCTAAGCGCTACAAGGGAGAGTGAGTCTATTTGAGCGCCTTAGCCGTATGCATACTATTTTAAAATCGGATTCCTATCTACAATGTGTCGATTTCCCAAAACAGAGTTGTTTATAATCCTGAGGTGAGTAAAAGACTTTGTCGTTCCATATTGTATTCCTTTTTAAATGCACAAAACTCTGACAACAGGCGTGGACCAATTTAGGATGATATCCACCACCCTACTCTTACAGTTGAACAGACACTAGATTTTGCTCTGTCAACCAAGACACCAGCAAAAAGGCTTCCAGATGAAACTAAAAAGATTTTCAAAACAAAAATCTTAAATTTGTTGCTTCGTATGTTGGGTATCTCCCACACCAAAAATACATGTTCGTATGACTTTCTTTTCGACGTTTCTTTCCGGGAAGTTCGAGTTGTTTTTGTAATCTGACACCCGACTGGGTTTAGACGTTGGAAACGAATTCTTTCGTGGTGTATCAGGTGGAGAGCGGAAGCGTGTGTCAATTGCTGAAATGATGACCAATAGGGCCTGTGTATTATCTTGGGACAACTCAACAAGAGGACTTGACGCTTCTACTGCACTACAATATGCTCGCTCACTCAGAATTTTTACCAACATCTTCAAGACGACTATGTTTGTGACACTTTATCAAGCCGGTGAAGGAATCTATGAACAATTCGACAAAGTGTGTCTTATTAATGAAGGTCGCCAAGTTTACTTCGGTCCCGCTTCTGAGGCTCGAGCTTACATGATGGGATTAGGATACAAGAACCTACCTCGACAGACCACGGCTGATTATCTTACCGGCTGTACCGATCCGAATGAGAGACAGTTCGAAGATGGGGTAGATCCAGCAAGGATACCCAAGACACCTGAGGAGATGGAGCAAGCCTATCTCAGCAGTGAACTTTGTCGAAGAAATCGGGGGGAAATGAGAGCCTACAAGGCACAGGTGAAGCGTGAAGCAAGTTTAAGAGACGAATTCATTGAAGAGGTGAAGAGCTCTCGGCATAAACGCACCTCCAAGCGGGTAAGTGTGGTATTATTCCACTCATTTTACTGATCAATTTTTACTCATCAAATGAATCATATCTAGTCAAATTGCATGGTTCCCTTTTATAGTCAGGTTTGGTCTTTGATGGTTCGAGAAGTCAGACTCAAATTCCAAGACAGATTGGCATTGATATTGAGCTGGTTCACCACGATCTTCATCTCGGTCATTGTTGGGAGCGTATTTTTTGATTTACCTAAATCTTCTTCCGGAGCGTTCACTAGGTCAGCATTTTGACGACAAACTACACGTCAAGTAATCAAACTGATGTCTACGGCTCATCTTTCAGGAGTGGAGTGATCTTTCTGGCTTTACTGTTCAGCATGTTTATTGGTGAGCAGAAACCGCTTTACTTTTATCCATACGAAGTTCACCTGATATTTTTGAACATTGGCGTCTTTTAGCCTTGGCAGAACTTCCAGCTCAGATGGTCGGTCGACCCATCATTTGGAGACAGACCTCTTTCTGTTTCTATAGAGGCGGGGCACTTGCGATAGCTACTACTCTTTCCGACATTCCATTTTCCGCCCCAAAGATTCTTGCTCTTTGTGTAATTGTTGAGTCACAATATTAACTCGTGATCAATTGAGACATTCGTATCAAAGGAGCTGAATTCCTGATATTCTATCACCTATGACTTTCAGCTATACTTTATGGCAGGGCTAGTTTTAAATGCGGCGGCTTTCTGCACTTTCTATCTTGTTGTCTACATGGCCTACCTCATCCTCAGCTCCCTCTTCAGGTTTATCGGGGCGACCGCATCTAGTTTTGATACTGCAGCACGTGTTTCCAGTAGCATCTTTATGACCATGGTCATTTACAGCGGTTATATGATACCTCGACAGGCGATGAAGCCTTGGTTGGTCTGGGTAAGAGGAAATTCTGTGATATCTACTGTCTGGAATTCAGACTGAGGTTTTCGTGTTTGTGATTATATGGGTATCAGTTGTGGTATATCAATCCGATCAATTACGCCTTTGGTAAGCTGGTCTGATACCACTCATCAAATTTGGACATTCACCACTGAAGATACCTTTCCATGTCCTCCCAAAAATTACCAACTGGAAACAGAGGCACTCATGGCAAACGAGTTCGGTCGTCTTCATATGTGAGCATACTTACGACATCAGTCGCTCACAAATATCCAGATCTACTGATCTCTTGTTTTGTGTGTGGACCCACATAGGCCTTGTGAAGGAGAATTCGTTATTCCAAGCGGTCCAAATTACCCCTCTTCGCTTGGTTTCAATCAAGTTTGTATCCTTCCTGGCTCACGGCCAGGTATTTCTACTGTACGAGGAGATGACCACATCCGCGTAGCATACTCTTATAATTCTCAGAACATCTGGAGGAATGTTGGAATCGAGGTAGATAGGCTCATTAATGCTTATGCCTGAATCGTACCGAGACTTTGACTGATATCTGGATCGTTATTTACTTTCAACGTGCGCGATTTGGAACAGGTTGCGTACTTAGCCGCTTTTGTTTCCTTTTTTTTCTTTGCTATGGACAACATGTGTTCAGCATCAGGGAGGCCATCGGTTATACTAGTTAGTAAAATTTTCCAATATCCAATCACCTAAATATCATGAAAGATTCAAACGTTGTTTCGGACATCTTCTTTTAAAGTTTGCAAAAGGAAACAAAGAGAGAAGAGAGTTAAATAAAAGGCTGGAATCCAGAAAGCAAGGTTTCAGAAACGGAACAGCTCAACAAGATCTGACTGGGCTTTCAATTACTCGGAAACCCCTAACATGGGAAGCATTGACATACGATGTCAAAGTACCGGGTGGGGCAAATCGACTTCTGAATGAGATATATGGTTATGTGAAACCAGGAACTCTCACTGCTTTGATGGGCGCATCAGGTTTGTAAACTATTGTCAATCAGGATGCACCATTTTGATAACACACTGATCAAGCAATGGTTTGATTGCACTACAGGTGCTGGAAAAACCACTTTGCTCGATGTCTTGGCTAATCGAAAAAATACTGTGAGAAGAATTTCGACATCTATCAATAGACTATACTCGCTCATTTTTTTTCTCGACGATAGGGTGTGATTGGAGGTGATATATGTATATCAGGACGGGCACCCGACTCAAACTTCCGACGCGGAACAGGATATTGCGAACAACAAGATGTTCACGAGCCGACTGCGACGGTACGAGAAGCTTTCAGGTTTTCAGCTTATCTTAGACAACCTGCAAATGTATCAATCGACGATAAAAACGCATATGTGGAGGAAGTAATTCACCTGTTAGAACTTGAAGATTTTGCAGATGGTGAGCTATTTCACGTCTCATGTTTGGATAAGACTCTTTGCTTATCTTCGACATGTGTTTTGTAAGCCATGATTGGATTTCCTGGGTTTGGATTGGGAGTAGAGGGAAGGAAACGGGTGACAATTGGCGTGGAGCTTGCTGCCAAGCCACAATTGTTACTCTTTCTTGATGGTACGCTTTCTGAAGTTGTCAGATATTAAGAGTTCGCCTCTAGTTCTAATCACCTCACTCCTGCATCTGCTAAACTCTTGAATTTCAACACATAGAACCTACTTCTGGATTAGATGGACAGAGTGCTTACAACATTGTGCGATTCTTGAAAAAGTTGGCCGCTGCTGGCCAGTCCATTCTGTAAGTCTCATCACTCATACTCACTCATTCCAATACGAGGCCCGCTGAGAAATTTGAGATCAATTTCTATTGTATCTTTATAGATGTACCATACATCAGCCCAATGCACTGCTTTTTGAGAACTTTGATCGGCTTTTACTATTGAAGAGGGGAGGAAGATGTGTATACTTTGGCGACATCGGACAAGATTCATCTATATTGCGATCATACTTCGAAAAGAATGGAGCGCCATGCCCTAGTGATGCTAATCCAGCGGAATTCATACTAGAAGCTATTGGTTCTGGAAACTCTCGCCCAATGGGAGGTGATAAGGATTGGGCAGATCGATGGCTGGAAAGTGTAGAACACACTGAGAACAAACAAGAGATCTTACGGTTGAAACAAGCATCACTTGAAGATCTGCTTCAGACGTCCGATGAAAAAGCTATAAGATGTACGTCTTTCTTTCTTCCTCTTTTTGCCACGTCTCTTCCATATTAATTCGAAAATATGTTTATACTTCAGATCCAGGAATCGGACGTCAGTTAAGGATTGTGGCTAAGAGGACTAATGTGGCCTTTTACCGGAATGCGGATTATCAATTAACAAGATTGTGCGATCATCTTTTTGTGGGCCTTCTCGTCGGCATCACCTTCCTTGATCCGAGTGAGGTAGTCAGCGCTATGGCACTACAAAACCGAGTTTTTGCAATCTTCATTTCCGGTTTCTTGCTTGCTTTTGTGAGCCCGAATTTAAAAACCTCCAACCATAGTCTCCTGGCAAGTTCAAGAAGTTCACTGATCTCAACCTAACAGGTTGTCGTTCAAGTCGAGCCTATGTTCATCATGGCTCGGACAATCTTCCTTCGCGAGCTGGCATCAAGAACATATACAGAGGAAGTATTTGCAATCAGCCAGTTCCTAGCGGAAATTCCAAATTCAACTCTCTCGGCTGTAGTATACTATTGTCTATGGTATTTTCTGACAGGATCTAACAGGAAACCCGACCGAGCTGGCTACGCAGTCCTAAGTTGAGCCATTTCGACACTCTTTCATACTCCCTTATTTAAATTCTTCTACCTGTCAACGAAGGCTGAATGTTTTAATATCCTTTTCTTGTCATTGATTGATCAATAGTGATTTGGCTTTTGGTTGTTTTCGCCGTCAGCCTGGGGCAAGCGATTGCAGCTTTGTCCCCAAGCGTTTTTGTCGCAATGCAAGTAAATCCAACGGTGGTAACAGTGTTAACCCTATTCTGCGGGATCATTGTGCCACAGCCTAAGCTTAAAGAGTTTTGGAGAACGTGTAAAGCTTCCGCAACACATTGTTTCTAGTGGAATAAAGAATGTTTACTGATTACTGCCATTCTTTAGCAATGTATAACTTGGATCCCTTTACTAGATTGATGTCCGGTTTAGTTGTCAATGAACTCCATGGTTTGCGTGTAACTTGTCGACCGGAAGAATTGTAAGTCTGATGTTCTTCCGCTATGTTGATTGATATTACTGGGGCATTAAAATCATTATGGGTTCTCAAATCAGCGCGCAACTTCAACCGCCCCATGGCCAGACGTGCGGTAGTTGGCTTTCTGATTTTATCTCGAGATTGGGTGGGTATGTTCAAAACGCAGAAGCAACTTCTGAAATGAAATGATGCGGAGTGAAACTCAACGCAGAGAACCTGGACAGACAGGTGTAAGTATGAGTTTGTAAGAACTCAGATGAGAAAAGACACGGCGGAAAGTGATCAACGCCTTACCTGGACAGACAGGTGTAAGTATGAGTTTGTAAGAACTCAGATGAGAAAAGACACGGCGGAAAGTGATCAACGCCTTACCTGCGACAGAGCAGGAAGAAGTGGTAGGGAAGAAATAAAAGAATAGAGATCTTAAGCTTCCAGTTCCACACGGTCCTATTTATTTCTATCAGACTAAACACAAAAAGAATAAGAAACACTGATTGAAAAATATCTGTTTACCTGGACAGACAGGTGTAAGTATGAGTTTGTAAGAACTCAGATGAGAAAAGACACGGCGGAAAGTGATCAACGCCTTACCTGCGACAGAGCAGGAAGAAGTGGTAGGGAAGAAATAAAAGAATAGAGACTACCACAAAAAAATTGACGTGAGTACTGTCCAGGAGTGAAAAGATTAAAGCTGAGAGAAATTTGAAGGACATACTCTTAAGCTTCCAGTTCCACACGGTGAGGGAGGGAACTGGAGCTTGAGGGATTGAGAGTATATAAGTCCAGAGAAACATACAAAATGACGCGCCTCATACACAACAGTAGACTAGTTCGCTTACACCAGCATCACAGGGATAGACCCATCTAACAGACATATGCACTTATTAGCACTAAGAAAAGAAACGAACAGAAACCTCTATGCGACTTCCTCCACCAGTGTTGAACCTGTTGCCTTAAACAGTAATGTACGTGATGTACTTGACCAATCTTATCATAACACGCCCCCTCAAGTTCATCACGATATTGGCTTGAGACCCAAGAGTTTTCGTAGCTGAGCAAATTGCGCCGATCCCAGAGACTTAGTGAGCAGGTCAGCTATCATGAGGTGTGTCGGACAGTGCTGAACCTTGAGTTTTCCCGACTTGACCACCTCTCGAATCCAGTGATAGTGTATCTCGACATGCTTCGTACGGCCGTGGAAGATAGATTTGTTGGTCAGATGGATTGCGCCCATATTGTCGCTTTCCAGAATTGTCGGGTTTGAATCTTCTAGACCAAGTTTTGCCATCATGGTACGCAGCCACAGTAGTTCTTGACCTGCTTCAGAGATAGCACGGTATTCTGCCTCGGTCGACGACAGAGCTACAGTCGGCTGTAGTTTGCTTCTCCACGACAAAGCACCTCCAGCAAGAACGAACACGTATCCGGTTGTTGAACGTCTGGTGTCCTTATCCCCAGCCCAGTCGGCGTCACAGAGGGCTTGAGGACACTCCTGGCTTTTGAGACCCCTGATTGGATTACCAGCACCTACACCTGAATATTTTATACCGAGTTCAGTTGTCCCAGCCAGGTACCGGAGAACATGGTTGGCTGCATTCCAGTGTTGATAACCAGGCCAGTCGAGGTGTTGAGAGAGAACCCCAACGGAGTACGCTAGGTCTGGTCGAGTGCATTGGGAGAGGTACATGAGGGAACCAACCACGCTTCGATATGGTAGGTTCTTCTCCGCAAAGTCGTTAATTTCTTCAGTTTCTGGTTTGAACAGCTTGAGGCCCGGGGGTAAAGGAGTACTAGCCGGTTTCAGGTGAACTGCATTGAACCTGTCCAAGATTTTGACGGCATATGCCTTTTGACATATTGAGTAGACCATCTCACACTCACGTTTGATTTCTATTCCTACTACCGTTGATGCAACACCGAGATCTTCCATCTCCCATTTCTCCGATATCTCGACTTTGAATTTAGCGATGTCGTTTCCGGTGATTGCAAGGTCATCTACATGGACATAAACAGCAGTGAAAGAGTCTCCATCCGCCCTGATGTAGATGCAGTGATCAATCTCGCACTGAAGGAAACCAATTTCTATGAGAAATTCTTCTACATCATCTTGCCAGCACTTAGGGGCCTGCTTCAGACCGTACAGCGACTTAAGCAGCAAGCACACCTTGTCCTCCTCCCCAGGCTTCCTGAATCCTTCTGGTTGCTCGATATAGATTGTTTCGAGTAGGTTGCTATTGAGAAACGCTGTTACCGCATCCATTTGATGGATTTCCCAGCCGTTGATGGCTGCAATCGCAACGAGTAGTCTGAGAGATGTGGGTTTACCAGTAGGAGCAAAAGTGTCGAAGTAATCTTGACCCTTGACTTGAGTATTACCCATGGCGACAAATCGTGCCTTGTATCTGAATCGATTGATGAGATCTGAATTAGGCATGAGAGGCTTCTTTCTAAACAACCAGAGTCCCCGTATTACATTTGTGTTCTTAGGGCAATCAACAAGTATCCAGACTTTCTTGTCTTCCATTGCCTGAATCTCCTTTTTGCAAGCAGCCAACCATTTGGTACCCTCACCACCGCTAACTGCTTTAGAAAAAGAGCGGGGAACATCCTCCGAGCTAGAGACCGAGTTACAGTTGGGAAGTCCGCAATCGAACGCTTGTGAAGACTCCCAGGCTGTAGTTAATGAGGACGGCTCTATTTCATCACACGAGGCTGAAGCTGAGTATTTGATGATCTCCTTGTGCCTGGTGGATCGTCTCGGGACATTTACCGTTGGTGATGGTTCAGGTGGTGTTTCAGATGAAGTCGGAGAATGTTCAGGTACACGGTCAGTCACTTCAGGAAGATCTTCTTCAATATTTTCAAACCGTTCATCTTCGCTATCTTCATCAAAGAATTGTACATTAACGCACGGTCTAGTAGAAGATGGAGCTGGAGAGTGGTTGAGAGGAGGTAATGAGATATCACGAAAGGGAAATTTTTCTTCATTGAAACTAGCATGATGGGTGATGATGATCTTCTGCGCTTTCAAATCATACACGTGATAGTTGAAATTGTCTTCGTCATAACCAACCAAGACTCCTTGAGAGCTTACTGCATTGAACTTTGAACCGCGAATTTCCTTTCTAATGAGTGAGTACGCGAGACATCCGAACACTCTTAGGTGATCAACTGATGGCTTTCGGAAATGCCATGCCTCAAATGGAGTTTTGTTGTCAGTAAGAGCAGTAGTGATAGTACGATTGGTGAGAAAAACAGCTGTTTGGCATGCTTGTACCCAGAAACGAAGAGGTACGCCCGACTCAAGCATCATAGATCTTGCTTTGGTGCTGATCGTGCGATTTCCTCGTTCTGACACACCGTTTTCTTCAGGACTGTGGGCAGCGGTGAGATGAAGGGTGATACCTCTATCACGTAGTTCAGTACCCAGGAGGTCGTTAACAAACTCTCCTCCTCTGTCTAGGGTAAATTGCTTTAGCATCTTGCAGGTCTGTCGCTCTGCAAGAGCTATGTATGATTTGAAAATGTTGAAAACTTCTTCTTTCGACTTTGATTGCATGAAATAAATGTGACGAAATGAGGAATAGTCATCACAGAAGAGTGCGTAATACATTTCATTCTTCAGTCCTTTGATTCTAATGACACCACTGAGATCTACATGAACATTCTCCAGATGACGAGCAGCTCTTGGTCTAGTGGAGGAATGAGGAACTTTGGTATTTTTGGATAGGGAACATATATCACACTCTTTGAGTTGGGTAAGATCACTACTTAAGCCATCGACACTTTTATGTTTACACATGATTCGGAGGTATCGTTGACTTATATGCCCTAATCGACGATGTTGCAGACGAGACATATCTTCAGCTGAGATTGACGAGGCTTTTGAGTCGAGGACGGGACTCACCGGTTCGAGTGAGACGTACATGAGGTTGTTTGACGCAAACACCCCATTGAACAGAGCTTCTCCCTTGAAGACCAGTGAGAAACAGTTTGAATCACTGGGATGAATCAGAACTTCCACCCCTTTTCGAAGCATAGCACCTCCAGCCAGAAGATTTTGAGTCAGATCGGGAACGTAGAGGCTGTTGTTTAACTCGAACATTTTGCCAGAACCTGATTTTAACTGTACGGTTCCGGTTGAGTGCACAGCAAGAGATGCATCCCCTCCTGCAAGCTTAAGGCGCTTAGATGAGTCCTCAAGTCTGACCAGAGATTCGGAGGCAAACAGATCGTCGTTCTTGAACATGTAGTGAGTGGCTCCTGTATCATACAAGGCCCAGTGTCCTCCGCTTTCACTGACGATGTTGGCCGCTGGAGTATCGTCGTCAAACACAGTGTGAGACGCTTCGAAAGTGTCGGAGGCTCTTACTGAAGCTGAGATTTCGTCTTCAACCAGGTGCACGTGTAGTGAAGCAAATGGATTGTCGGATGCGACAGCTGGACTAGCCGATGGAAGAGTGACTTGCTTGATACCGCTGACGTTCGAATTCTGATTGAGATTTCTGAAACGGTTTGACTGATTCCCATTTCTCTTCGCTTCCATTTGAGCAATCCATAAGTCTCTGGCAGCACGATTTTCAGGCTTGGCAAAGCACTTGTCGGAACTGTGAGTGGAAGATATACATCGATTTTCGGTGCATTTCGGTTTGAAACGACGAGAGTTACCCCCACCAGCGTGATTACCACCTCTAGACTGAACAGCAGATGATGAGAAAACGCTCTGACTGGCTTCGACGATGGCAGGAGTTGTGAATCCTCCATTTCTGGCTTCATAGTCTATGAGATATTGGACTACACCTTCCCTCGTGAGGGGTACAACATGAGCATAAATGTTCTCTGAGACGTTTTCATTGATACGTGATCGAACAGTCTTGATAAGTTTGCGAGCAGCTGAAGCAGAAGTGATTTGTCCTTTGTACTTGACAAAGTCGGCTATGAGATTATTAAACTTATCGCAATGAACTTTGAAGGAGTCAGTATTAAGTATCTTCATGTCACTAATCGCGTCTTCGATGGTCTGTAACCCAGACTCTGAGATTTTCTGGTGATGATTCTTGAGAAATATCCAGATCAGGGAAGGTTCATAGATCACGTCATCTTCATCATCACTATCTACTTCAACATCTTCATCCTCGTCTGAGTCCTTGCTGTTCCTCAGTTTCAGCATCGTCTGACATCTGTTCTTCTTCTGATTGTCCATAAGACTCAGTAACCACATTGAAATCACTAATTTGACTTTAAGATGTTGTTCATCAGTGAGAGTCGGGGCCTTGAAATCAACTTTGGTAAGGTACTTTTGATAGTCAATAGCTTTCAACACTCTTCGAACTTCAAGAGCCCACTCGGGAAAATTTCCATCAGTAAGTTTGTTGTCGACACTGTATTTTGACAATATTGACGTTAATTTTTGTACAAACTGTTGAAGCGGAGTACCGAAAACCTTGGAGTCTTCCTTGTCGGTCATGTTGGAATGATGATCTGAAGATTTCTTAGACTTGGATACAGTAACAGATGTAGCAGATGATGACGTTAGTTTTTGAGATGAGGATGAGGTGTTCTGATGTTTCGAAGTAAGAGTGCTAGTGGATGAGTCTGATGTTGCGCCTGAGTCAGGATGGTCTTCGTTCTCTGAGTCGGTGTATACCGGTTCAGGAGATGACATAGACAGTGGTCTTTGAGTTCTTGAAGTGAAGAAGTAATCGAGTCGATATGACTCTCGCTACCATGAAATGAAATGATGCGGAGTGAAACTCAACGCAGAGAACCTGGACAGACAGGTGTAAGTATGAGTTTGTAAGAACTCAGATGAGAAAAGACAAGGCGGAAAGTGATCAACGCCTTACCTGGACAGACAGGTGTAAGTATGAGTTTGTAAGAACTCAGATGAGAAAAGACACGGCGGAAAGTGATCAACGCCTTACCTGCGACAGAGCAGGAAGAAGTGGTAGGGAAGAAATAAAAGAATAGAGATCTTAAGCTTCCAGTTCCACACGGTCCTATTTATTTCTATCAGACTAAACACAAAAAGAATAAGAAACACTGATTGAAAAATATCTGTTTACCTGGACAGACAGGTGTAAGTATGAGTTTGTAAGAACTCAGATGAGAAAAGACACGGCGGAAAGTGATCAACGCCTTACCTGCGACAGAGCAGGAAGAAGTGGTAGGGAAGAAATAAAAGAATAGAGACTACCACAAAAAAATTGACGTGAGTACTGTCCAGGAGTGAAAAGATTAAAGCTGAGAGAAATTTGAAGGACATACTCTTAAGCTTCCAGTTCCACACGGTGAGGGAGGGAACTGGAGCTTGAGGGATTGAGAGTATATAAGTCCAGAGAAACATACAAAATGACGCGCCTCATACACAACAGTAGACTAGTTCGCTTACACCAGCATCACAGGGATAGACCCATCTAACAGACATATGCACTTATTAGCACTAAGAAAAGAAACGAACAGAAACCTCTATGCGACTTCCTCCACCAGTGTTGAACCTGTTGCCTTAAACAGTAATGTACGTGATGTACTTGACCAATCTTATCATAACAACTTCGGATTGCAATTATTGTTGGTACGCTGTGGGGGATGATTGTAAGTTTTGAATGTTTGATTTTGGCTCGCTCATGGAGTATAAAAGCGATCAACAAATAACTTTCACATTTCATTCTAGATTTTAAGCCGTTGAACTATGCATATGCCAATCGATGGAGAGACTTGGGAATCATGGCTTCTTTCTGCGTTTTCAACTTTCTCGTGACCATTCTAGCAGCCAAGTTGTTGACATCAAGATACTCGCATAGATGAGATAGTCTATGTAGGCAGATACTCCTTTGTTTTCATGTTAGGCACTTCCCACTCAGGATGAGCCCCGGGACCCGGGGATTCGGGGATCCCTGCCAGGGGCCCCCGGCGGGCCCGGGGGTCGAGCCAGCCTCTTTTGTTAGATTACACCCCGGGGCATAGTCAGTCCAGGGGCTCGTTCTGGCTGGCAAAAAAAATCGATTCCCCCGGGGAAACCCGAGGAGAAAAGTCACTTTTAAGGGCTACGTCTAGCACAAACAAATCAGAAGTGATAGAATTTCATGAAACAGAGATTGAGTTTCCGGGCTAATCAACAACGATAGGGAGGTTTGAAGGAGAAGTTTTGTTCGCGCGGTACAAGTGGCCAAATACACGGTACCAATCTTTGAGACAAACAAGAAATTTTCCATTCAACCTTACCCTTCCCTTCGATTTCAATCTATCTCCAAAGACTTGATTGACCATCTTTGAATTTGATTCCATTTACAAGACATTTCATTGCATAACTTGAAAACCATAAGCAGACTAGATCATAAACATAAATTGGGTAAGGTGATGACTCGGAGAAAACTTAGAATTAATGATGTAAATGGACTGAAAAGTTCAAGTCAACTGAAAGTCCTGCTGCTGCTCGACGATCTTCTTCCTCCCTTAGACTACGTCGCTCAGACCTACCTTCAAGTTTTCGAGAGGCTTTCTCTTCTTTTTTCCGTGCACGTCGCTCACTTGAGGTTTCGCGCTTCCTGTAAGACAATTGTAATCAAAAACATGCCGTCAGTGTACATGAAGTTGACTTCAGAGGTCAGACTGACTTGGAGGATGAGCCTGGATGTGAGTTCTTTTCTCGAGGGATTTCCGGGGACTCCCGGAAATCCCCCGTCTACCCGGGGACCCTCGTCGAGGTTCCGGTCCGGGAGCCGTTCTAGGTGTCCAGCTGGAAAACCTCGCCGGGTTTTCCGGGCTCGGGGTCCGTTCTGATGCTGGAGAAAAACTCTACCTCGCGGGCACCCCGAAAACCCCGCATTCGGGGGTCGGGGCTCATCCTGACTTCCCACTGTTCATTATAAAAGCCTTTCTTTTGTACTATTCACTTTCTACAAGTATATATCTGTAGTGAGTTTCTGTATATATATATATGTATGTAAATAGGTTATTTCATAAACTTAAACGTCTAAGCCCCCCCTTTGAAGCATCAATCTTGCAGCAATTCTGCTGCCTAAGACTATGCTTTAAAGGCGGGATATAGACGTAAGCTGACACATTCCGCTTGGAGGCGTTCCAGAGGTCATTTGACCTAAGGTGCCCGCGGAATGGCCTGATGTGCCGGCTGTTTCTTATCTCTAATGGCTCTTATTTATACCTTTTTGCTCCCTCCCACTTTAGTGGCATCTACTGTTCGCAACTTTCAAATGCTCTGCTCCATCTCCAAAAGCTCTATTTCAAAAGCGCTCCATTGAACCTATTCATTTTCATTACAATGCAAAGCGCACTAAATTTTTCCAAACCCATCAAGTTATTTGTCCCCCTCCAACTCATTTACCCGATTCGTCCTATCATCATCTATTCGTACCTTCTGCTATCACGCAAAACTGCGTTGTTCATCCGTTACCATCTATCGTTGATTCCCATTTACGGATGTCTACCCTGCACCTCATAACATTATTGAGAATTTAATTATGGCGTCATAACTCTTCTGTCTCCCTGATTTGGCAATGCAACCCTGGTAGCTATCCTAAACGTGTCACCTTCTTTTCTTCGTTTTTTTTACATGTGAGAAATATATATATCTTATAATAGTAACCCTCTTATTCAATTCTGCCTTTAGTTACTCTATCCGTAATCCACCTCTGCCAAAAGTCTTCATCGTCTATCCAAAATGTGTCAATAAAAATGATCTTTACAGCTTTTCACTTACCAAGATGATCACCTTATCGGTCGATCTATTAACTCAACCCGTTTTTATATTCCTTAAATTAATTACTTGAACCAATCATACAGCGATCATTACCTTCGCTCCCTTTTCACTCCAAATTCAAGTCTTGCTTCTTTACTTATTTCGATTACTGTCCATTTTTATTTTTGTATTTGATTGGTATCTTACTTTGCCTTTCCCGTCTTATTATCTTTCAGCTATTGTTGTCCTTTCCGCCGGATTCGGAGAACTCAAAATTATCGACTGACCTAATGTCACTATCTGCTTTAACATCTTTTTCTTACATTGTGATTGTTATATCTTTATTGACTACATGGACACCCTGAGTATCTCCAACCATCTTCTTCCTCTCTAATCTTCAAAAATACCCTTTAAACCCCCTACCCATGTTTTCTTCAAATTCCACACCAGACTCTCCTCCGCATAGATTCGACGTATACGCTCTCTCCAGTTTGATCAAGGATCAATTCAATCTGATCGTAATTCTCTAAAAGCTCAACACAACTAGATAGTAATAAAAGAGGGAATGCAGACGTGTCTGAGGTGATCACGAATACCGTGAGTACAAGGTTAAACAACCTAAGATCACGTATGAATGATAAGAGAAAAATAAGCACCTGTTGGAAGGTGGCATGATAAAAAGTGGATAAATGTTTGAGGGAGGAAAAGAACTATAGAGCTTAAACATGGCCACTTTTATGATGGAGCTTTCTCAATATGTCAGCCATTATGATTCTTTCCTCAGGATTTAAGCAATTCTATTCAATTTGATGAGATTTCTTCTCCAGCTGAGCTTCTCTCTTCTACTTCAAGGATCTCCTCATCAATGATTTCTTATCAGCATTTTCGACTCCATTTCTTGACTCTGTGCAATCAATCTTTTGCATGGATTCCTGCTAATCTTCGAACGATTCGACTAATATTACTGATGATAATCCTCTGTGACCTGTATCTCCATCTGCTATGATCGATCTAATGTAGTTTTGATCTCTTCGTTTCCTGATTGATATGATTCACCCATTTTGTTCGATCATGTAACATTTGAGCATTTACTAAGCTGGCGACTTGGGCTGGCACAGTAGTATATGGATGATCGGATTCCATCGAGAGGATGGGTTTTGACTATACAATCTCATGGAAAGCGTATCGCCGCATTGTCACTCATTGAGAATTGATTGCAGATCACTGGGGGGCGCTCATGTTGTAGGAAGAAAAACCAGATTCAGACAAGAAAGAATGAGTAGATCAGAACAAGATAGAAACTGAGTGAATCAGCAAGAGAGCGAGACGGAGTCGATCTGAAATCTTGTAAAGGTGCCAAGAGTCCAACAGAAATGT
This sequence comes from Melampsora americana, assembly GCA_022264835.1. NCBI lineage: Eukaryota > Fungi > Basidiomycota > Pucciniomycetes > Pucciniales > Melampsoraceae > Melampsora > Melampsora americana. Next base: position 2,887,403 of record JAIFHY010000003.1, on the reverse strand, counting down.
AAAGAACAGGTACAACATACTCAGGGAGTTGAGATTGAAGATGAAGATGTGTGAAGTTGAGAAAGCAAGATTCGAAAGAGAAAGTCTGAAGAGATAATTGAATTTGGGTTGCAATGTTGTATGAAAGTGAGAGAAATGTGGACCGAGTCAATCGAAATATGAAACCATTCTGAAGGTAAACTCAGCAAAACTATATCAGCAAACAATCAAACAGCATCATCAAATGATTCTCAATTCAAGAAATCAACTAAAGTTCTTCACTCGATTAAATCAAACTCATCAATTCAATCAATTCTCAACTTCAAGAATGACATCAACTAACATAAAAGAATTAACTCGATCGATCGAACAATGGTTCAAATCATCACGCTTTAAAGATACAAAACGAACTTATCCAGCATCATTAATAGCATCAAAACGTGGTGCATTGCCAATCCATTCAAACAGTTATGCAAACTTAATGTCTCGTCAATTATTCGATCAATTAACTGAAGCAGAGAAAACTGGAAAACCATTACTTACGATGGGAGCGTTGGACCCAGTACAACAATCTCAAATGTCAGAATATTTACCATTGGTTTATGTTTCTGGTTGGGCCACTTCAAGTACCTTTGTAACAGGTTCAAACGAAGTAGGACCAGACCTAGCTGATTATCCATATACGACTGTACCAACTCAAGTTGCGAGATTAGTAAAAGCTCAAATGTTACATGATCGAAAGAAATGGGATGAATCATATCAATTAGGAAACGAAGAGATCGAAACTAATCAACTTAAACCGATCATTGCAGATGGAGATACAGGTCATGGAGGATTATCATCTGTGATGAAATTAGTCAAATCGTTTGGAGAATCAGGTGTAGCAGGAATCCATTTAGAAGATCAATTACATGGAGGTAAGAAATGCGGTCATCAAGCTGGCAAGGTATTAGTACCTATCTCAGAACATTTAAGTCGACTCAGAGCCGCAAGACTTCAATGGGATATCATGGGATTGGAAAGCTTATTGATTGCTAGGACTGATTCCGAAAGTTCTAAGTTGATTAGTTCCGATTATGATCCACGTGATTTTAGATTTATACTTGGAATTGAAGATGCTGATAAAAAATCATTGGTTGAAGAGATCCTTGAAGCTGAAGAAAGAGGCGCAGCTGGAGAGGAAATTGATCAGATTGAAAAGAGATGGTTAGAAGATGTTGAGTTGGTCACTCTTGATGAAGGTACGGCGCATAGATCGGCTTCATCTCGAATTTCACTCCTGATTTGATTATTGATGTGTCTCTAAAAACAGCCGTAGAACGAGTATTCCAAAGAAACGGATTACCATCATCAACATACACATCATACATTCAACAAATCCAAGCTCAAACAAACTCACATACAAATTCGTTGAAGCTAGCCTCAAGTTATTTACCTGACAACTCAAAATTTCAATTACATTGGAATCCACATTTGCCTAGAACTCGCGAAGGGTATTATCGATTTAAAGGAGGATTGGAAGCTGCTTTGTTTCGTGCACTTCAATATTCACCTTATTCTGATTTAATTTGGGTTGAAACTAAAAGGCCTGATTTAAATCAAGCTCGATCAATCGCCAAACATATTAAAGAAAAATTTCCTCACAAGTTGAGTGATTTCTCAAACAAGATAAGAACTTGGAAGATTTTAACGCATTTTTTTTGGTAATGTTTGATAGGTGGTTGTTTATAACCTTTCACCTACTTTCAATTGGTCTGAACATGGATTTTCAGATCATGATTTAAAATCATTTGTATGGGAACTCGGAAAAGTTGGATTCAACTTACAGCTAATCTCATTAGCTGGACTACATTCAACTGCCACAATGACCAGTTAAGTTTCACGAAAAGAATCAATTCCGTTCTTTCCAAATCCGAAATCCAAGATTTGAATCTGGAAATACTCATTGAGTTATTTTTTTTGTTCTATAGATCAATTAGCCAAAAGTTTCCGAAACGATGGTATGTTAGGATACGTCAATTTGATACAAAGAAAAGAAAAGGAAATCGGTTGTGAAGTTTTAAAACATCAGAAATGGAGTGGATCTGAATACATTGATCGAATCTTAAATGGTAAGTCATTGAAATCTTTTCATCTTTTAACTGTTCATTCAAAAAATACATTAAGATTTGGAAGCAAAAACTAATGAGAATTTCTTTGGGTTCTTTGGTAGCTGTTTCTGCTGGATCTAGCTCTACGGCTGCCACCGGTTCTGATTCAACTGAGAAAACATTTTAAATCATAGGTGATTGCATAGAATTCATCTTGAATCCTATAACCTCTTGTTTCCCTTTATCACTTGCAAAGTTGAATTGTAAATTATCTTTTGAATTAAGTCATAAAGCCTTTCAATCTTTGTTCATTTCCCTTTCTCATGTAATATTAAACTGTTTGAGCAAACATTATATAAGAGACAAATAAAAAAAGGATTATCATTTGATGAGCTAAAATTACAATATTGTACTATTTTGAGCTTGTTATTTATGACCACTGTGAATCTTCTTGTTGAAAACCTGTTCTACATACAGAGAAAATTTCAATGTTTCAATGAGCAAAGCTTTCAAATGCATTACAATTGAGAGTGAAAGGAATGAGAATGAGGAAGAAATTATGATAGAAAATTCACTACCAGCATGAAGGTTCCAGTAGGAAAAGAGATTGAGTTTAGAGCCACAAAGCAGCAAAAATTGCAGACTGAATCTATCTTCAATCCTTTCTTGCTATAAATGTCACCTCTTTTCATGACTTTACTTTTTGATGGTAGTTCAAAGAGTAATGATTATGGTTCATCTTCTCCATCAAATTAAGAAATACACTATATTTCAAAAGGTTTTGTAAAAGTTGTACAATAAATTTTTGTCAACAGTTTGAATGCTCTGTCTATCAAAAACAAAAGATATTCATAATTTTTTTCTGGGGATATGTTGCCATGACTGTTTCCAATGAGGCTGCAAGATGGTTCATTCTTTAATTTTAATTTTGATTTCATTAAGCTTTCTTTAATTCTTTTTTTGTTGATGCCGCTGTTGACATTGGGTGAGCATTCAATATTAGGTTACAATACTTTACAAACAGAGGGACAGGACATGATAAAAGGAAAGAGCAACAACTTTGACACAATTACATAAACTTAAACGTCTAAGCCCCCCCCTTTGAAGCATCAATCCTGCAGCAATTCTGCTAACTAAGACTATGCTTTAAAGGCGGGGCTTAGACGTAAGCTGACACATTCCGCTTGGAGGCGTTCCAGAGGTCATTTGACCTAAGGTGCCCGCGGAATGGCCTGATGTGCCGGCATTTTAGATTTCTAATGCCTGCTATTTATACCTTTTTGCTCGCCCCTATTTTTACTGGTATCCACTATTCGCATCTTTCAAAAGCACCCAGTGAAAACCGCACTATTCACTCTATTCATTTTTTTATTTACAATGGAAAGCGCACTAACCATCCTTTTACTTAATCAAGTGAATTGTCATGTTTTCTACCCCAATTACTCGATTTGTCCGCTGACCACCTATTGTACTTCCGGAACATCCGTTCCTTCTTTGTTCTCCTATTTTATCTCATTGATGGCTTTGTCAAACGCTTTTAGGAAAGCATGAGACTTTCTCTGTACGCGCTCTTCCCTTTTTTATCCTATCAAAGTAATTGTGATAATACATTTCCATTTAGGGATTTATCTCTAAGTTCCTTATCCTGTATCTTTATTTCTATAATAGATTTCTCGGTTGTAAAACTTACACAAGTGTATTTACTTTTACGGTTTATAGTGTTTTTTGGATTCAATATATCCTGAGCCTACGTTTAATGTTTCTCTGTAAGTCTTCTTGCGGTACTCTACATGTACGGAATCTTGAGTTGTTCCAAAAACCTGAGTGGCGGGCTGGCCCGCCTATGCTCTAGTTTATTTGTAGCCATAGAACTTGAAATGTCTAACTTTTCAGGGCTGATACAATCAGTTGGAGTTATGTTTTGAACTACTGAAAAGATGCAAGGCTCTGGATGCACCGTTCATTGTCCAGGATCTCAAAGTTGGACATAATTTGATTCCAAGAGAAATACAAGAGAAATAATCAATCAAATAAAGGGCCTGTTGATACAGAAATTGGCTATCGAGATCCTCTTGTGGATCATTGGTTAACCTGGGTTGGGTATTTGTGGACTCAACATGCAAATTGAATTGTTGAAGTCCACAAGTTGGACTTCGCCAAGCTTGCAGGTTTAAAAAATGTGTCGCGTGAATTTCAAATTTATGGCTACTAGTATAAGTAGGTCATCTATGGACATTTACACATGAAGATATTGAGAGCACACGTACAAAATGTCTATAGTCAAAGATTTTCAAAATCTAAGGTCATTGGTATCCTCAAATAAAGGAAAATGTACAGAAGGAATACTTGGGCAACACACATTTCAAAGAACTATATCACCAAGTATCATACAGTAGATTCCATAAATGATGAAATCGAGAATTTTTCAAAATCAACTGGTGGTCCGTGCGTCACCTGTGAAAGGTTTCAAAGACCAACTAAAATATTGTAAACAATGAATTGTTAACACCATGGACCTCCAAGCTTTGGTGGCGCAGTGATAAGAAGGTGTGATGGGCTACTGTGGTTGTGATGGTCACCTGTGTTCGACTCCTTTGGCCTTTTTAATTGCCACTATTTTTGTTCAAAGTTAATGATGGCGCGCCAACACTCATATCCGAGCTAACAACAATATTCTATCTATTTCATTGTTTTATTTCATGATAACAAGCAAGTTGTATAGCAAAATTGGTCAAAAAATTGTGACAACCAAAAAGGCAGCCAGTCAGGCTCGAACTCAAAAACACACAGCTGTGAAGCGCAGTGTCAAACCCACCAAGCGGGCACTCACACTGTGGGCAAATCGACGTCGCATACAGCCGTGCAACAGTTAGACGTTTCACACGGGGTGAAACATCACCTGTACAATACACACCCAAACATGACGTGCAACGGACTGTATTCAGCTGCGACACTCTGCCCTCGGGTGTGGCATGACACCCTCCGCTGCGACAGGCAGAGCAACTTTCTTTTGTTTGCGACAGCTCCTGACATCGCTTCAATTCAACTGACTCGTACCGGCATCTCGGAATTCCTCTAGCACCTCGGATTCGCTCATCTTTGAGAAGTTTTACCTCATCGATTGCCTGATCAGTCACCATCTCACACGGATCCCTCATCCTGGTACCTAAGTCTTCCTCGAGTCAGTAAGTTGTCATCCACTGATCCCCTCTGCACACCCACAAGGTTCTCTGAACAGCGCTGACTGACCATACCTTTTTACGAAATAGGTCGCCACGGCTTGTCATGTCGAGTATAAAAGCAGCTCAAACCACGCCATGCGTCCCCCCCACCGCTTTTTCAACCGTCTTTCCTTCGCAAATAAATCCTTCCATCTGTCCTTCGCACACCAATTGATAACTCAACAACCGTTGTTCATCGCCTTAATCATGCAATCTCAAGACAATGGACCAGATTCCACCATGCCCGTCGACCTTACACCTGAAGCCGTCACGAGATTGATTGAGAATAGCTTGCGTCAACAAGCAGATCAATTTGACGCAATCATTGGAGATTTACGAACTCAACTCAGCGAGTTCAAAGATCTCTCCTCCCGCAAGAAGAAGCCCCACGCCGACGCCACTCCAGATACGTCAACTGGAAGAAACCGTTTGAAACCTTCCCCCTCACAAAACCCGTATACAACTCCTTCACCTCCGGCCAGAGCACCGCGCAAATTGAACACCCCGGTCCCCTCCAATCGGCCTCCACCGGTCTCTGCGGCACGTAGACGGCACCTGTTGCAGCTGCAAATGCGTGACCTCCCCAATGATTTCAAATCTACCAAGGTATGTATTGAAATTGTCTAAAAAACCCAAATTTGCCTCATTTTTCTTATCTTTTTCTCAAATACAGGAAGCTCTCTTCTTCCACATCAAGGTGTTATGGGGCTTATTCAAGGCTAACGACGTTCCAGTTGCTGTCGACGCTGCACTCTTGAAGGAATTCTATACTTGATTCTCGACTGTAGAAGAGGTCGAAAAGGTGGTCGAGGATCCTCACAGTGGGGATCTTGTCGCGCAGAACAATATCTTGAGCTTGAGATGCTTGCGCACTGGCAGTAACGGCAAAATAGCACGTGGAATGGCCAACCTGGACCAAATCTACATCTTGTACATTCATGGTGTCTTAGCCAAGGTAGGTATCTGTGTGTGGGCTCCAGATCTCAACGATTCCTACGACTCTCTCTACAATTCAACCTGTCAAATCACCGCCCTCACCACGTTCCGCCAGTTCATGGGATCCGGCGTATACAACTACATGAATGTACATGAGAAATACACCAAATCGATGTCACTCTTCATCAAAACATACAATCATTATGTCCATTACTGGATGGCCCGAAGGTTCCAAACTGAGCTGAAACAATCTGGCAAAGTCAAGGAACAAGCCGAGAGGAAGAACGTCCAAAAACATAGGGAACGAGTAAGTTTTGATTATCTTGAGTATCTCTGGTGCTTGGTGAAGTGTGGATCCATTACTGATGTTGGATCAACTTTCAGCTCATGCAATGCCGCTTGAAATTCCTTGAAGCAAACCGCAAGAAGTACAATCACAAAAGATACTTCAAAATCTGTTCAGACCCCGCCGCTCATAGTGACGATGAAGAACATCCTTCCGGCACTTCCCAAGTTATCAAAACCCTACCGTACCAATCAAAAAACGCCAGTAAATTCTTCAGGAGACTCAATATCGAAATGAAGAAAGCCGATCAGATCTCTGAAAAAACTGTCAAGAGAGAGCCGCGCAGACTTCCCAAAGTGCCAATAGCATCGATGTTCACCAGAGCTCCCAAAGAGTTACCCATTGACTTCTATGATCCTAAATGGTTTGCTCAACTTAATCCTGGCCAAAAGCGACTCATTCCGGATGCCGGGCAAGTGGCATTTCTTCCGGACGCAAACCAATCGCTGCTTCCTACACAACATCCGGACAAGAGACTTTCAGATCAAGCCTTCAATGTGAAATATCTCGAGAGCCTCTCTGAACCTTATAGAGACGCATTGGATGAAATTGATGACGCGGATTACGAAAATGAAGATGAAGATGGTGACTCAACGGGATCGGCTAATGGAGCCAATCCTACTGTTTCTAACATGGATCCTGACGAAGATGAGTCGGATTTCTACTCCGAGGGGGATTTTGGTGATTTGTACGATGATAGCGATTTGAGTAACAAAACAGATGACAATGCTATCGTTGAAGACGATTAGCGTCGGAGGTGGTGGCACTCGGTTGTTGTGGAAGGTAGGACGAGTCTCGGATACGGTGGTCTCTTCATTTCTCTTAGCTCATTTTGTTCTGTTTTACGTTTCCTGTTTTACGTTTGTGGTCTCTTATCTGAGTGTGTGCCGTCATGTGATATTGTTTTTTGTTTCCGGGTAGATTTAGAAAAACATGTGCAATACATAATATTGCTAACATTGCGGCTTGAGATGGAAGCTTGGTTGGGAGAATTTCCAACCGACTATGACTATAAATATCCTATGGTTAGTTTATCATTCTTTCGTCTTCATCTACCTCCACAAAAAATGTCCCCTCCTCATCTCTCCTGGGCCAATCTTCCCTACAGAATAATGTCTAGAATATTTAGTTTTCTTCCCAATTGGTATAACAGAGTGCATCGTGTACTCCTCACGCGAGTTAATAAGCACTGGTACAACGGAGGAATATATGAGTGAGTCATCATGAAACCCACATTTTGAATTGTTAGGCTTACGATCAAAAACATAATACACAGGTGTTGGAGATACATCGAGATCGTCGGGGTGGTGAACGTGATCAAGCTTAACATAATCGCATTGGCTCGCCCAGACCTTGCGGTGATGACTAGAACCATTGACATTTACAAAGTCAAATGGTGGGACTTTTCAGAGAGTTACTGGAAGACACTCCCTCTTGAAGAAAAGGGATTTGCTGCCGACTTTGTTTGGCCAGGTTTTTATGGCTTTGAATGGATCCCCAACGCTTCTGCCTTCCTTCTTTAGCTGTGTCATAGCCTTGTACATAGTTGAGTCGCACTCCTCACATATAGCTTTTTATCAATCTTGAAATATCAGAGTTCTCATTTCAAATATACCACTATACAAAAATATATATTTACAAATCATCGGAAAACAAATCTTCAAGAAGGGACATGTGATCACACGGGCGTAACATGATACCTGCTTCTGGTACATCAAAAGTGTGATTAGGTAAAAGCCTATATGCAGCGACCGCTTTAACTTTGCTGGGTGAGACAAATAGGGAAGATTCTAGCACTTGACCAACAACACATTTCATTAGATACAGTTTATAACGGAATTGGTTTGATGGGGACAAGCGATCTTTGGGATACAAGTTTTGAATTGGGTTAATGAGAAAAAGAACTTGAGGTTTGCCGGCAGGATTAGCAAACTGATAAATTTGTTGCACCATCCCATAACAAACTGCGCCTCCCTCTTTGTATTTGATGCAGTTGTTTGGTTTGAGTACAGACACCAAGACAAACTGGGATACCTTCCATGACGGTTTGGGAGTTGCATAAGGATGTAGCACTAGGGATTTAGGTGGATGCGGGATATGTCTATAGTGACGAGCTTCCGGCATAGTCACCTGAACGTAGGCAAGTAGAGCGTCGTAATCTTTGTCTTTAAGTTTGATAGCCTGGGGTTTTCCCTTCAAATCACCCACTCCGCCTTCAGGATCAATTGGATGATCAGACATGAGTCTTTGCAGCTGACCAAAACAACACATTATTGTTTTGTCCATTTCCGCTGCAAGAGAGATTTTTGTTCAGCTAATCAACATGAGAATCCAAATATTTTTTTATGAAGAACCTACCCAGGTGTGTGTTTGTCTGAATCTTCTGAAGATGACCAATTAGTCTCTCGCCCGAAAATTCAGCTACCTGATTCAGAGGCCCCCAGCGCCTGATCAGATCCGGGATGTGGAGCGCGTAGTGGTGATTTGGGACCACATTTAGATTTCCAAAAACCGCTTTTGAAGTTTTGTTGTACCGGCGGTAAAAGAACTCGAACATTTCGGCATCCTTTTCTGCAACCACCTTTGCGCACACAATGTTTGTGCACTGACATAAATCCCCTACATTCAATAGGATTTGTCCTTGGTTTGAATCCACCGGGATGTTGTTAACATCCGTCACAAAAACCTTGAGCACAATGAGAGGTATCACATAAGCAAACAAGCTGTGCCATTGGGCCGCCTTCAGCTTTCCGTGTCTTGTTTCGCCAAGATTTGGTGGAAGCCGGGTGATGCCTGAGGGTAGAACAACATCTTGCATTCTCTTTTGAAAGAACAAGATGTTGTCTTCTGTAAAAAGCCCACTGTTACATCCCGAGTCCAGCTCCTCGTCTTTGTCCTCGTCCTCGTCTTTGTCCTTGTCCTTGTCTTCGATTCCTAGGATGTCATCATGATTTTGGAACACATTCCCGCCACCTTCTTCGTACAATACACGCTTTGCTGGATTTTGAGATTCTCGCGCGGGCCGTCGACGTTTTTTATTTGAGCGAGCTTTATCATCCTTTGAGGGAATTACAAAACCCCACCGGAACCGGAAGTGTTGATGGAGCACACCCTCGAACCAATTGTGCATGATGCCAATGGGAAGGTCCAGCACAGGGTTGCGATAAGGAAGTCAATTGAATTTGGACCACCAGATTCCCGTTTTCCCCAGGATTTCATCTTTTTGCAATATGGTTATGGCGGCTTTTGAAGCTTGTGAAGTTTTGATGACCTCCGATTTTGTTCTTAACTTCGCGATCTTCATTTCTTCAATGGTTTTTAAATCCGCCCAGCACCAAGAGCAGAAGAATGTCGCTGAATGAGATGCATAGCCAGCAACTTTATGCATTCCAACTATGTCACCTAATAATGAAAGTAGCTTGATCCGCACTAATCGGCCATTGGGATACTGATGCGTTGGGATCTGAATTCCGGCTTCAAGTTCGATAAGTTCATCCACTGTACCTTCCAAGATATGAGATACAGTCATCACGTTGGGAGCATTTGGACCAGGTGTGATGCCAGATACGCAGGTGTTTCCAATTAGATTGTGTTTTTGAGGGCTGAGATTTAGGCAGTTGTAAGCAAGCACCCCAAGAGATTGCCGCTTGCCGGATTGTCGGTTGCCACGGGGATTGAACCAATCGATGAACAGAGAGAAGACGAGATTTAGAGGCGGAGCATCACTTGTTTCGTTGAATCTTCCTGTATTGTCCCAGCGGATTTCAGAGAAAGCAAGAGATTGTTGAATGTCAGATATTTCAGGGGTGGTCGTTTCGGATAGTTGATGATGCCAGTTTTCAATATCCAGCTCAATCAAAGGTTTGCTCAGTAGCCATTGGACCCAGGACGCTAACGGTTGTGTTACATACACACTTTGAGGGACTCCAAGTTGAAACGGTAATAATTGCATAGAATTCTTGGGTGTGTTTCGAATGTTTCCTGGGTCCCGGATACCGCGATACATAGTCTTCAAGATGAAAAGTTCTTCTCCGCAGATTTGAGCTTGAGGAGATTTCAGGTAATCACAGGTCCAAGGTGCGTTTGAAATTTCATACAACTTGAAGCAAGCAGGGCAGCAAACACGTTCATTCAATTCTGGAGTGACTGCTAAATTCTTGATGATAGTGCGGACGTCTTTGTGTAGATGATGTTGATAGTTGTGCAGTTTATGACTATTATCCTGGTCCATTCTATCTTTGTCACGACCAAGAGCCAGAATCCTCATGATAAATTCGCGGGCTTTTTGACAGTCGTTTTGGCTGAGCCCACAGAAGACGTGAAGCCATCCAAGGAAGACACATACTAGCAAGACGGCTTGAGGAAATTGGTCAAAAGAGAATCGAGTTATTATCAGCTTGTTGCTTCAGTGATGAAGGTTTGGCTGGGCTTACTGGTGAGAGAGGATTTGTTGGACCAGTTTTCAGGCGGTTCGCTGATATTCAGTTGTTCTTCAATGACTCTTGCAAGGTCGGTGTCTTCTGAGGAGTATCCGTCAGCATCTTGGGGTTCAATGTCTTTACGGTGATGTTGCAGCTGAGTTTGACGTGACACCCATTGGCCACGAAGACGCTTTCCCGTTGAATTGGCGCAAGTCTGAGTGATGCATGCTGAGCAAGTACATATAAGCATGATTGCTTATACAAATGATGATGATGATTGTATCTTTCATATAGTTGCAAATCCGAGGTGCTAGAGGAATTCCGAGATGCCGGTACGAGTCAGTTGAATTGAAGCGATGTCAGGAGCTGTCGCAAACAAAAGAAAGTTGCTCTGCCTGTTGCAGCGGAGGGTGTCATGCCGCACCCGAGGGCAGAGTGTTGCAGCTGAATACAGTCCGTTGCACGTCATGTTTGGGTGTGTATTGTACACGTGATGTTTCACCCCGTGTGAAACGTCTAACTGTCGCACGGCTGTATGCGACGTCGATTTGCCCACAGTGTCAACCCACTGTACCACAAATTCTTTGATACTAACCTGTTTCCCCTGGCCAGGTTGGTTTTTGTGTATGCATTTTTAGACTTTTCACAGGTGGCGCACGGACCACCTGTTAATTTAAAAATTTCTTGATTTCATCATTTATGGACCCTACTGTACATTGGTTTGGATTTACATGTACATACATATGTAATTACATATGTAGCTATATGTAATTACATATTTAATTGACTCTTGCAACCAAGCCATGAGTTGTAAGTATAATTTTTATCATTTTATCATTTATTACAGCCCTTTGGTACTAGTAATAGGGCTTGGGGCTGACACAACACATTTAGGGGATACAAAGTAGAATCCGGGCATGTGCCTGGCCTTGTGCACAGATTTTTTTAGTGGTAGATTTGAATCATGGGCCTGGGCATCTGCCCAGAAAATTGAAATTACCGCCAAAAGAAACTGGACACAAGGCCGGGAATATGCCCAAAATTCCACTTTCTATCCTGTAATCAAACCACAACATAAACCAACCCTGACCATCCCACAATCGCACTAGAAAGCTACAGCAATCTTGACTTTGAAATTCCCACCATCAACCAATTAATTTCAGCAACTTGCTGCAAAACACGTTGTTTGAAGAAACAGACATGGATTTCAATCACCATATAATATAGTGTGAAACCCTAAAATTGATTTCAATTTTGGGCTTTCAACTGAGGTAAGTCCCCTTGTCTTGTTTCTTCTTCTTTTCTTCAACTGATGTGTGATTTATAACATGCTCTCACCACCTAAGTTTGCCTTATTATACATGCATGTATAATGAGGTGTGATCATCATGTTATGGGTGAATTACATGCACTCAGCAATCAGTCCAGCTACAGCTGCAAGTGGTGGCACACGTGGAAATTTCTTTGCTCACACCTCTCACTTGCATTTAGATTGTGTGAAAATTGTTTCACACATATTTCACACAAGGCTGCATTACATACACGCAGCAGTCAGTGACTTCATCTACACAAGTAGTGCCATATGTGTGAATGCCTATGCTCACTTCCCTCACCCCTATTTATAATGTGTGAAATGGTTTTCACACCTGGTTGAATTACATGCACACACAGCAATCAGTCCAGCTACAGTTTCAAATGGTGCCATATGTGTGAAGTCCTATTCTCACACCATTCTGTACAATGTGTGAGTATTAGTTTCACAAATGGCTGCATTACACACACAGCAGTCAGTAACTTCAGCTACACAGGTGGTGTCAAATGTGTGAATTCTTATGCACCTACCTTTCTTCCACATGCTTGTCACACATGACCTACCTCACATTACATTTGCACCTCTCACACCCATTCCAAAATGAAATTTGATATTCACTGTGTAAACATCTCCTTTGCACCCATCCTTGTTTCCAAGTGTAAATCATCATTTTACCAATATCAATTTATAAATCACATATCAAACTCATCTTCATCATTCTCATTTTCATCAATGTTGCCAGTATCTTCCCCATTTTCTTCCTCTTCACCTTTGATGTTTGGTACCTATACCAATCTCTCCCACTGAGCAAGACAATGGTCCACCATGTCTCTCCACTTGTATTGTAGCTCATCATCACTGCCACATTCACACACATTGTAGAGCTCAGACTTGTGAAGCAAGCTGATGATTTTGGCATTCAAGCTTAGGCAGATGTGCCCAACTTTTCTGGAAAAGGATGATGTTATTTACCACATCACATTGTTGTTTGTCCATGTTGGAATTATGCCTACAGCCCACATTGAATAAAGTTCAACCAATAGATTTCAATCTTTTGAGAGTAAAGCAAGCAAAGACGCACCATTCATTGTATTTTCACATAGGTTGTTGACATTTCTGTGATACTGCACCACCCAATTCATCATATGACCGGTCTCCTTTGCACTTTGGAAAAGCTCCTCTGTACACCAGAAGATGCTGATGTAAGCTTTGATCCCTTGCTGTGTGGGCTTGTCTACCACCCAAGGCTCTTCCAAATGAATGAGTCCAGAAAAATTAAGAAAAGGGTCACCTAAATCTATTCCTTCAAGCTCTTGGAGCAATGGGGTGCCTAGCAATGTGTCAGGTTGAAAGAGCTCATTGTATTCCTTGACAGGGCAGATATATGTAGCATGCTGTGTTTGTAGCTGAGCATTGTTTAAATTGTGCAGGTTGTTCATTTTTTTGAACATTAGTACCTGAAACATAACAATGTCAATAACCCAATACTTTCTTTAGAGGTCAGTGAGAGATCTAGATTAACTTGTGCATGGCCAGCTCTTCTTCTGTGCTTGATTACACCACCTTTGCACCAAGTAATTTCCCTACATGTAGGTAACTTCAGCCTACACATGTATTGTATGATGTGTGTGTGAGTTGCATGCTTCATACATATTTGTGGGAGTTTAGTGTGAGTGTCACACCCTTCACACATATTTCAATACACCAGGGCCTGCTTGGCTGGAAAAGCCAAAAAGTGTTGCACAAAAACACTTTTTCATTTTGCCCCTTGAAAAAGGGGCAAAATGAAAAATTCAAAAGTTAGTTTTTTGATTGCCAAACAGTCAACCAAAAAGGTCAACAAAAGATCAAAATGATCATTGTTGGCCATTTGATCAGTGATCAAATGTTCAGTCACAATGGATTAAAACCTCTTTTTGTATCAAAAGATGAGATGAAATTCATTCCAATAATATCTGATTCTTTTTAAGTCAATCCATCATGGTCATCAACAACCTAAACTGTGCATCTCAATATATTTGAGAAAATACACCAATTGATCACTAAGTGATCAATTGAGGTGAGGGTAAAAAGTGGCTTTGATCTGAAAAACAGCCTTGAGGCTGTTTTTCAAAATCAAACAGTTTTTGGTTTTGATCAAACAAACCTACCAAACACCAGTGATTTAGATCAAAACCAAAAACTGGTTTGAGCCAAAAACACTTTTGGCTTTGGTGGGGCTTGTGATCAAGAGCCGTTTTTGACTAAGAGCCTTTTGGGGTTCCAGCAAAACAGGCCCTTATACATGTGGGTCACCTCAAGCTACACGTGAATTGTATGATGTGTGTGTGTGAGTCACACCCTTCACCCATATTTGTGGCAGTGAAGTGTGTGACTCACACATCAGGCGTTAGTCAGGCATTAGATAAACTGATCATTTCTATGTCTGAGTGACTCGCACCTTTCACTCATGTGTGAATTCATCCAGATATGTGACTCACACATTTCTGGATACAAGACCTGACACACATCAATACATTAGCCGTGTTCAAACATAAGTTGGTTGCCAAAAAACCTGGTACACCCAGTTGCTTTTTTGGCCGTAACTTTGTGTATCAAGTTGACAGCTCTTGACAGCTCATAGCCAAAAAGTCAACCGGGTGTACCGGTTTTTGCAGCAACCAGGTTATGTTTGAACACAGCTATTACACATCTAGGTCACCTCAACTTACACATGGACCGTATGATGTGTGTGTGAGTCACACCCTTCACACATATTTGTAGTAGTGAAGTGTGAGTCACACATCAGACATTGATTAAGTGATTTCACCCATGTCTGAGTGGCTCACACCTCTCAACCATGTCTGAATGTGTGAACCATGCTGTATGTAACCTTACAGGGTGTGTGACTCACCCTTCACACCGACCCTGGAGAGTGAAGTCTGTAAGTCATGCATGAGTAATCACACAAACTGCTCAAATATTTGCATTTTCATACCCATTTAGGCCATATATTTGGCCACAAACTCCCTCATTCATTAAAAGATTTTACATGGACAACTTCTCTGTCATTGGAAAAGGGCAAAGATTTGAGTACAGATCAGAAAGAGTTTCTATTTCAAGAACAGTGTTACATTTTTGAAATCTGGATAACAAAAGTTTTGAATCATTGAAGTAACAAAAAGAAATAAAGAACATATGATAGTAAAGTTATTCAACCTGTACACTGACAGAAGTATCTACTGGAGGTGTGGATTGATGAGCTTCCCATTCCCTTTGCCATCTCAATTCCTGGAATTTGCTGATTTCATCCTGATAACTCAGAGACCAGTCATGAGCATTGAAATCACACATTTCCTGCTATTTGGGGTGGATAGGTGGGATTGGTGAGGTGAGTTCCCACATGAGTTGCAAAGAGATAAAATGAATTTGATTAATGAAGGCAAGTACAATTGGGGTTGTGTTGGGATGATCTTTGGGTTCAGAAAAAGTTGGGAAGATAAGGCTGGAGCTGGCATCACAGGCACTGTATAATACAATGGGACAATAAAATGTATTTGATATGATGTGTCCACCCATTGGCATTGGGTACCATAGCTCAGGAGGGCCAGCAAGTAGTTCTGTTGATTCAAGTATTGATTTGATTTGGCTAACAAGAGAAGTTTGTTATCCTGCTAACTCACCAAACTTTTCCAATCATATATAAGTCCCTTCAAACATCTGAGCTTGTGAAAACCAAGTGTGTCCCGCTGTAATAGTGGGCTTATAAAGTTCATTAAAAACCCATCTATATGAAATCATTCATTCTTTGATGTTTCAGGACTCTTCATACTGTAAACTGATTTGAAAAGATCTATAAATCATCAACTTTTGATCCTATACCCAAAAAAATAAATAAATAGATTTCTTAAAAAAATCATCTAATTTATATTTTTTTTCTTTTGTAATTTCAATTTTTAATTTCATAAAAAATTCATCTTAAACTCCTTTCATCCCCCAAAAAAAATCATATCCCAAATATATATATAAAAAAAAGAAAAATCCCAAATAAAAAAAGAAACCAATCAAAGAAAGAAAAAAATTTATATAAAAAAAATAAATTGAAAAAAAATAGAATAAAATCAAATCAGGTTTTTGAAAAAAAAAATTAAATTGAATGAAATTTTGAATTGATTTATGTAGTCTTGAATTGAGAAAAAAAAGAAAAATCGATTTCTTCTTCTTTTTATCCAATATCAGATAAAACCAAACTTTTTGAATTTAATTGATTTGAATGACTAGAAGAATCATCCATTAAATTTAATTCATCATTTTCTTTTTCAAGTTCAACTTCAATTTTTAAAACTTTGGGTTCATTTTCAATCTCTTCTTCTGTCATTGGATTTCCTATTCCTTTCAATCCCATCTTCTCAACCTCATGTGGAACTTTTGACTTTTCATCTTCTTTTCCATGCTTTTCATCTTCTTTTTGACTTTCTTCTCGTTTTTCATTTTCTATTACTTCACTATTACTTCCACTAGCTTCAAGATTCATACCACTTTCATTATTACTCTCGTGATTTGTGATGACTGTTGGTGTGATTGTTGGTGTGATTGTTGTAGGTGTAGTGGTAGGTGTTGTAGGTGTTGTAGGTGTATCAGATAAGATTTCCAATAAACCCATCACTCTACTCTTATTATTTCCCGCCTCTAATCCAACGCCAAAAAAGAACACGTATCAGTCTTTCATTTCAATCAAAACTCAAAAACTTCGTTAACTCACTCTTCACCACATATTCCCTCAATGGAGCCTTAAGTACAGCTTGTTTACTCACTAATTCTTTTAACTGTTCTCTAGGTAATTGTAAAAGTGCACCAAATGAATGAGGTGCGATAATCTTTGAACATCTCATAAACCCTTCCCAAAGTTGTCCGATCGTCCATATCTTTTTAATAATCAATCTAGATAAAAGAGTGGTAGAAACAAATGGTTGTAATGATTTATATGTTTGAACGGCTTGAATGACCTGATACAAACATATTCCCCAACCCACGTCAAAAAAAACGAAAAGATGTATATATTAGGAGATTGAATTTTTTTGTGAAGGGATTTGGCGAACAAGAAAGTAAAAGAAACTCAACTGTTCTGAGAAATAAAGTAGGTAAAGTCATTTCATCTACAACTTGTTGCATAAAAGCAGCCAAGACTTCAGGTTTAAAGATCTCAGTCATAGAAAAACAAAGTCCGATAGCTTCAATAGCTTGTTTGATTGAAATCTTTCCACCTGAATCATCAGTTTGATGTAACTTTACCAAAAGTTCAACCGGTGTTAGTAAAACCTCATTACCTCTATTAATTCTAGGTGCATTAGTCGAAACAGATCCAAAATTATTAGGAGGTAATTGAATGATTGATTCAAATACCGATTTCACTTCTAATTTCTCTTGTAAACTTCCATTTAATAAAGTTAAAATCTTGGGTAAATGAAATAAGATTTCTTCTTTATTCAATTCTCCAATCATTGGAATGATAAACCTAGGTGAAAGAGATGTAGAAGTGGATGCTAAATGTTTAATAGCTTCAATGATCACCTGTGGTGGTTTTCCTCCTTTTTCGGTCGAGATACTTAGAATCCTTAGTACAAGTGATTCGGATCCTGCTTGACAGTTTTCGATCAAGGAAACTATCTTTTGGTGTTTGGCTCCTAATGATCGGATTAATGGTGTGATGAGTTGTTGGACACAATCTCTGATATGAGGTGATACATTTGGATAAACTCGAAAAAGGCTGTGGGAACAGAATTTAATCACATTAGCGTAACTTGATCCATGTCTTGACAATCATCTTGCTCTTTGGACTGGGAAAAGAGATCAAATGAACAAAACTCAACTGATCTAACAAATCCGGATTTTTCACCGATAAAGCCAAAAGCAACTCAAGATGTCGTACCACCGTTTCTTCATCTTTAGCTTTACCTAAACCAGATTGTAAAACCGCATTTTGAACCGTAGCACATCTGACCCCATGATCATTCCCATTCACTTCACCATCTTCCATTCCTTCTTCTTCATTCTCTACCGTCGGTTCATCTTCTTGATCTTCTTCATCTTCAGGTTCTTCTAATCTTTGGACTAACTGGACTGCAAAACTGACTACCCTTTCTCCCAACACTTTCCATTCTCTTCCAGATGAACCTACCCATGATTTCACACTCACAATCGCTGCATTTCTCGTTTGTCTTGATTTATGTGTAGCAAGTCCTAATAATAGATCTAATGTTTTAAACCTTAAAGTAGGTCTTAAACTTGTGATTTCTCTTAAAGAAGTAAATCCGATCGTTAACATCTCAGGTTCTTCACAAAGATCGACTAATCTATTCAATTCTCTTTCAGGTAAATGTGGTAAATCAAGTAAGAATTGTGATAATAAATGCCGTGTGGATCTTTCTCCTTGATGATTCGTTGTAGCAGTAAGAGTAAGGATATGTTCGAGTATATGACCTAACCATCTATCATACGCATTAACCCCAACACTTATGGTATCACTTGTCCATCCTGTCGATTGAGGGTATTCGTCAGCTTGGTGTTTTCGTGTGGCTAACCATTCTTCCATAAGCCAAACCCTCGCAAAATGCATCCTATAAACCTCTCATCAAATCAGTAGCTATACAAGATGACGAAAGCTTGACTTGACTCACCGTTTTGGAAAATCCGCAACTACGAATCCGAATAAGGCCTTTCTCACATCTTCTCGCCTTTCTTCAACTTCTTGACCTCCCTCACCACCACCACCATCCATACCTCTGGTGACTAATCTAGCCAAAAGAGTGGACCAAACGCCTTCATGACCAACCTCATCCTCATTCATTGCAATTCGATCCAGAGTGATCTTCAATAACAATCTCCGATTTGATTCATCAAGAACCATAGGAGCTTCAGGTTCCCATTTGATTATCAATCCTTCTTTCTCTTCTTCCATTTCTTCTTCTTCTTCTATGATTGGAATTATGATATCTTCTTCTGGATCTATATCTGAACTCGAAATGATTGGTTCCATTGTAGGGTCGAACGGGTGATCCCATCGGGATCGGGGTAGAAGTTCGTGTGGTAGGTGGTGAGACATTGACGGGAATTTGAGGTTGTCTTGTGATTGGATCAGGAAGGATTGATGGGATGGGTAAATTGTTAGAATTGATTGTTGAGTCAGGTATCACATTCGGGATAGGTGGGGTATACCTAAATCTCTATTGTTTTACATCAAGATACATATAGCTGATCATTAGTCCTTTGTATATATCTTACAGGTAGATTAGAGATAGAATTAAACAAACAGTCATGGCTTCATGTAAGGTTTGATCGTCCACTGCAAGTAAGTTTGCGATCACAAGTTCGACCACCAATTCTAATCCAAGACTAGTGACATCAAATCCTTGTAACTGTGATTGAGTTCTTCCAGGATGTTCAACAGTCGTAGACGATTGAGTGGAGGGCATGATCGACTTATTCCCACTCTTCGCTCGTTTCTTTGCCATCGCATCTTCTTCCTTTCTTCTTCTTTTTCTATCTTTTTCTCGTTCATTCAATTCTTCCAGTCTTTTCATTTGATTCACTAAAGCTTCTCTGATTTGGGGTGTGGGTATATGTCTCTCTAGATGTGATAAAGTGATCCTAAGGGTTTTTTCTACTCCTTTTATTTGTAGAGTTGGTTTATTTTGATGAGCAAGTGGTGAAGAGGGTGGGATATAAGAGGTTAAGGTGTTGATGATCATTGTGGATAGTGTGGGTCGGTGTCGTACTAATGTGCCTGTAGTGATGATGATTGCTGATGCTATCTCCGGTGAACTGTTGAAGACGCGTTTTGAAGAAATCGCGTGTGGAAAGATGACCGAAAAGAAAGTTTTTCTTAGTTAGAATCAAATAAAGAACTTGAGAAGATTAAAAGAATAACAGAGACTCAACGTTGTTTGATAGAGTAACCTAATCAATTCCTCTAATAACAAATTAGCCTCTTGTTCAAGTTCTTTGGGTTTGATAAATGAATTTCCAGCACTAGAACACATAGCAATACTAGGATCTTCTGATCTTTTCCTAGGATCAGCTGAACCACCTTTGGTACCGACTTGAATCAATTTCTGAATATATTTGATAGAAGCCACTTTGAGACCTAATGAAAGAGTTTGAGAAGTAGATCTAAAGATTGATAAGATGATTGATTTGGTTTGATTGACAAATGACCATGTTCTTGTGTGATCTGAAGTTGATTTTGTGTTAATCAATTTGAAGATGATCGGATATGAACTGGTGGCAGCTTGAATTGCAAATTTTTTAGATTCGATTAAATCTGAATTAAGTTCAAGTTCTTGTGAATTTAATATCTTATGAATTGTTTCTGTGGATTGAATGATGACTATGCAAATAGATAAGAAGTCAGTGATGATTGATTTGAATTTTAAAAAAAAGAAGAAAGACTTACTTTGTAATCTTTGATCGGATGATAAGTTTAGATTAGGTCTACAGATAGCTAATTCGATGATTGAGGATACCCATTTTTTGATTGAAGGATGATTTGATTGAGAGGAGATTAGAGAAAGTAAAGAAGGATAGAGAATAGGTAATAAAGCCGGATTTGAATCGAATTGAGATTTAAGTTGAATGAGAGTTTTACGTTGTTGAAGTGAGTTAGGGGGAGATGAGATGGCATTTGAGAAGAGTAAGAGTGCATCATTTGAACTTGAACTTGAACTTGACATTCTTGATTTGATTGGTCTTTCTTGGTTTTGCTTGATCACTTCTTTGGTTTCTTGACCTTGCTGATGTTGAAATCAGTATTTAGCAAGTTTCAATTTTGACTTGAATCAGTTCACTAACCTCTTCAATCCCATACTCAGTCCATCACTCAAACCATTCTATATCACATACATCAACACCATTCCTTCTCCATTCTCAACATTCTCCATTGGCAATCCTCAGATCAACCTCAGCCATCACAGAACGCCGTAAGTGGATTATTCATCAGTACTTAGCAGATCATTCAATACTCAAGAACCAACAAAGTTAAGTCCGATCTATTTTCATTTGGACCCTTTTGAAGACATTGTACATACATATTCAGGCTGTAGTATCACTCTATGTATTCAAAATCAGATAAGACTACCATCTAACTACTTGAATCATTTTGGTGTTCAAGTGAAAGTGTGAGATTTTGTTAAAATCCAACAGCACTTTCGTACCATCATCTCAACTTGAAATATGAGAATTGGGAAGTATAGCCAAATCCATTAAGGAATTTGAATCAATTCAGTGATCATTGAAAAAGCCGCGGAAGTGAAATAATTTATTTTAAGAATTAGCTGGGTGTGGCTAGCAATCTATGAACCTGTCTTGAATCTTAGGCCTAAGGTGAAAAGATTTACAACTTCATTTTTCACACTGGTCCATTGATCAAAATCGATTCATTTTGTCAACTTTTTCTCATTCTCATGAATCTTAAATTGAGCTATTCCTCACAGACCTTTATATAAGTCAAACACTTCCTTCACCCTTTTTGGTTTTTTAATCGACAAAAGACCGCAGGTTTTTCCGGTCATTAACATCTTATAAGTGTCAATTAATTCATTGAGATATCTTTCGAGAACAAAAGTATTTAACATCTCAAGAGCTGAGATCTCGTAGAAACGATCTTACCAAGACACGAAGGAATTCCTTTCTCTCAAAGATATCAAGAAGTTGAACTTTCATTTAAGATGTTGGAGAGACATGATTGAAACTTTTGAGGATGATCTCAAATCGATTTCAGAACGGATTGGATTTATTCAAGAACGTATTGAAGAACTTGATCAGACTAATTTTTGCTGGACAAAGCAGTCCATCATGAATATCATCCATTCAAATCAATCAGCCTTCACACTCACTTATAAATCAAATTAATACTTCAATGGTTTCTATACCTATACCTCAAGAGTTAAAACATGATGAAGATCAGTTTACTCCAACTACTCTACAACGTCCTCTTCAACTTTTAAGCTTACCAGTGGAAATCATTGAGCAAATTATTCAATTTGCTCATCACTTTGATAATCTCGAAAGATCAGAAGAAATTATAAAAAACTCTCCTCATTCATCTCAATCGAAAATCAATAAATCTTTTATCAGTAGGATTAGTTCAATCTCTTTAGTCAATCGTGGTTTATATCAATTATCTTGTCCGATATTATGGAAGGTAAACTTTTTTAATTTCTCAACCCATTCTTGAATCTTTTTTTTTCTTTCTTAAAGTGATTCTCAACATACTGAACTTTGATTTCATTCTTCTTCATTTTTTTTTGATTTTGATTTTTCTTTTTTGTTTTG
This sequence comes from Melampsora americana, assembly GCA_022264835.1. Taxonomy (NCBI): domain Eukaryota; kingdom Fungi; phylum Basidiomycota; class Pucciniomycetes; order Pucciniales; family Melampsoraceae; genus Melampsora; species Melampsora americana. The sequence continues at coordinate 2,864,790 of JAIFHY010000003.1, read as the reverse complement.
TCTCAAAGAATTTAAGAATACTTGGGATTGGATTTATTCCATTACAATTAGCTTTACATGAAATCTTTCCTAAATATGGTCAATTTATTAAATCTTTAAAAATCACTTTATCTGCTAGAGAATTAAAATCTTTATCATTTCAAAATGGTTTAGATAACTTTCAACTTTTACTTTCCGCCTATCTTAAGTCAACTTGATCAACTTCGACAGTTACGATTAGAAAGCTTAAATTGTTCTCTCAATGAACAATCCTATTATTCCTATAATCTCTCATTTACGATTACTAGAATCTTTTCACTGTATAGGACTTAAAGATTCAGGAATTCAAATGGGGATCGAAACTTTAGGAAGGCGCTTATCTTCTTTAAAGAATTTATCTGATCTTTATTTTTCTAATACACTCTGTGTAGATCAAACTTGGTGTCAGTTTTTCATGGCCTTCAAAACTTGATCAAATTAGATTCAAATGGTGTCCAAGATTATCTCCAATTGATACTTGGAAACTTATTCATCATCTTGGTAAAAATGTTAAACGACTTGATCTAGATTTCATTAGGTCTCCGTTTAGTGAATTCTCAATTCAGTGGAGAGATAGTCAAATACCTAATTGGAATACTATTCATCAGTTTTCTTTACCTAAACTTGTTGATTTACGGTTAGGTATTGATAGTCTTGAAGATCAAGATATCATCTTAGCCTTCGAAACATGTAAATCAATTCAAACAATCACATTAGATTTTTCAGATGGTTCAATACATTACAATATCCTAGAGAAATTGATATTCAAGAGAAAACTTCCTTTACTTGACTACTTTGATTTTGGAATATGAAGAGGAAGATATTTCAGATGATCATAAAGAAAGGTTACAAGAGATTTGTGGTCACACTGGTATACGACTGTTCTTTGATACTGATCTTGAGAAACCTCAAATATGGCCTGATGAAGACTTTAACATAATTCATATTTGATCATAGCAGTTGGTGATCCTAATCAGGTTTTATACTCTAAGAACTTCAGTTTTACATCAATTTGTTTTCAATCCCTAAGTTTTTGATTGTATTTTTTAACATTTTAATTTTTAATGATTTTGATTCCATTCGAAGAAGTTAACAAATTTAAAGAATCCTATGGTATACCCTTGCTAGCTTATCCTTCCTGAAACTCATCTTTTATTTTGTATTCTCTTCTAACCTTTGAGGAATCCACACTTCTAATCTTTGAGTTTGAATATTGAAGTTCTTTGACTATTTTTTAACTTTTCTTCATGAAATAATCCATCAAATTCAACTAGTCAATAAAGGACATAAAATGTGTACAATTGTTTTTGGTTGGGTTATATAAGGTAAACCCTTTGGAAAAGTTTGACCCAATCAATAGATCCATCATATCAAAGACTAATTCCTCTTTATCCCACAATCTTTTCTTTCCTTCTGGTCACCCACCATGGTGGCCTTCCCCCCCCAAAGATCCTGTTTACCTTCCCACAAAGAAATCAGCCTCTGACCCACCCCAAGCCAAACAGTGTAACTGAGATAAAATATAAGATACATGAAAAGTGGACTTATGACCAAGTTGGTACCTCAATTGATAATGTAAATACAAACAAAACCATAACACAGAGTGAGGTGAAGACATCTAGAAGTATCCTGAATCCCTTGAACAGATCAATAGATCTATCAGATTAAATCACAAGTTCTCTTCATTCCAACATTCTTTTGATTTTCTCTGACCCACTTCTGTAATCTACCTACACATAGATCTGATCCCTAATTTGATAAAACAATAGTAGCCTTTGGTTCACCCATGCATATGTGATCCTTGGAATGTTCAATGATAAATCATGGTTGCCAAAGTTGTATGATCAAGTTATTCACAGTGATAATCATAGACCTGATCAATCAATTCATGGGATCAAAGCTTCTCAATCAGATATCCTTTTCTCTTCCTCTCACCCACCTCTTCATCCTACATGTACAGATTAGAAATCTCAATGAAGGCTGCAGTTGACATCTACATATGCCATCCATGCTACCTCACATATGAGCCAGTGACAATTGAATCAAGACAAGATCATCTGAAGCTTCATGCTAATCACATGAGTTGAAACTCTCATTCAATACTTCATCTCTACCAAATACATTCACATGTTTGACTCAAAAAGACCATAAATACCTTCCAAACAAGTATAAGGTCAATGATTCTCTGAATAGAATATAGACTTATTTTTCAATGATTACAAAAAACTTCCTTGAAACATGATCACAAAACTGATCAAGATTCAAGTCCCTTTTGTTTGAAAAGTGGACATCATCATATGGTATACATTTTGATCTGGTGGACATGGATTAAACTCAAGATCATGACCCAAAGCTCTGTTTTGAATTCTAGTCTCATACCAAAGCTCAAAAAGAAACCACAGAGGAGTGAGTGGGAAATGTCCATCATTTCTGTGTTGAGAGAGATAATGTATCGGATCTTGAACAGTATGCCAATCAAGATCATTTCTTCCCTTTGACTTCTTCTTCTCCGGATGATTGAGAATGTGTCTTCAAATAAACATTCTCTCCATTGAGAAAAATAATCTTGAAGGGTTTCCCAAGCCAGTTCTTAGTATAATTTGGATGGCTTGGTCTGTTGATTGATCATGGTGAAAGACTAATCAGTAAACCTAAAAATGCAGGAATCAGGTACAATTTGACTGCTGAGATTGTATTTTGAATCCTTTTTGAGTCAATGATCACAGAATCAGAGTGATATGTCTTCAATTCATCACTAATTGAATGATTTGCTTTTATCAAGATTTTTTCAAATCATTTCAAGATTCTTACAAAAAAAGTGAATCTCTTCTAAAATGTTCAAGGTGTTTTACCAAAATAAGTTTACCAATTCTTGAAAAAATGATGGCAGGCCTTCCAGTTTTCAATTTTCTAAGTTCATCCATCTGTAGCTCTGAAACATATGGGAGCATTGAAGATGAGAAGTCAATTTTTTTGATGAAGTCTTATGTTTCAATTTACCATGATTAGTAGCCCAGATTCTCTTTCCTCTCAGTTCTGCTTCAGAAACAATTACAGAAAGGAAGGATTGTGTTGAAAATTCTATCTTGTGTTGAAGAGGGGTGTGGTCTGCTTCTGTGGCCCAATTTGAAAGTAGTGCACCTATCAGGCTGGGTTGAACAGGAGAGTTTTTGTCAAGCTTCAACATGTAATTTGGTAGATTGATCGGGCTTGAGAAGTTATGTGGATCAATGTTCGGTACTGATAAAATTTTACTGAGTTCATTTTGATTGAGATGAAACACTTGATTCAGGTACTGTTTGAGGTAAGCCCATCCATTGGAAACCACAGTTTTTATTGAGACATCTTTTTGACCAATGTGAAGCATCATTCTCAAGCCTCCAAAAAAAGCAATCACAATATCTGTCTTTATCCTCTCAATGGCCAAAATGACTTTATCTGAGGGATAAGTGATTTCGGATGAAGACCAAAGTGTTGTGTAGAGATTCTTGTCCAGATTATCAAAGAAGGAATCTATCTGTCTTGAAACCATGTGGTTGTGCCATAGTGCTAAAGTTCCTTTCAATTTGAGTAAATTAGCTATCGTTCTGGATTGAAAGTGGGAATAAAACAATTCTTTTTCTACACCTTCTATTTTTGGCAACTTTGCTGAACCTTGAAATTTTGATTTTGGATGTTTTCTTGCTTTAGATGCTTGTGCACTGTGTTGAATTCTAGTAAGCTTTTCTCTTGATTTTCGCTCTCTGGTGTTGTGAGATGAATGAAACATTTCGGGATCAGAATTTGATGCCAAAGAATCAAGCTGATCTCTCTCAAGATATGTTGAGGTTGAATCCTGATGACAATTACTGTGTTTGCACTCCATTACTGGATGATCTGCTCGGGTTGTCATCCCCACTCTTTGTCTTTTGGGATTTGGAGATTGGATAACACTTTCTGGATCTTTAGTTGCAAGGCTTTGCATTTCTTGAGAGATAGTGTTCCAAAGCAAGGTAGTATCAGAGTCAGGATTCTTATTGAGATATTCCAGTACTTCAAAATTTGTATCCTCCATAAGTGCATACTCAATGTCTTTCAAGTGAGTTGGTAATTCAGCATCAGCTCCGTCATCTGTTCCGAGTATATTGCGACTATTCAAGTACGGTGAACTTAGACAATGATCTATACTCTCCACACCTGTAGTTCTTGGTTGAAGATGATGGGTGTTTGTAAAATGTGGACTAGTGAGTGCTTGAACCATGAGTAATGAGCAGAAAGAAACATTGGGCTGATAATTGATGAAAGGGCGGCTTGTTTCATCTTTGAGAGATGCAGGCTCTATCTTTTCTCAAACAGTTTGATCACTGTTGGGTATTTAAAAAATCAAGATTGATTTCACGATATCCTTTTTCAGACTATCAGTTCTTCCTCTTGAGGCATTCCTTTATGTTCCAGCGTGTTATCATGATGAAAGGGTTTCCTCGGAAATGACTTATCAAACTTCATAACAACTCTCACACTCAAATAAGCTTCAACTTTCATTGATACGTATTTCCTTTTGTGGTAAAGACCATCTATTTCTGCGGATACACATAAAAAAATATGGTAATCAAGCCAGTCCCCAAACCTCAAACACGATTGAAAAATCGTCTTTCCGACGTTTTATGTACCCATGTTGTCAGTGCCGATATCTTCAATTCCGACATGAGTCTGTCAAGCACAGTGCTTTGATCGCGCAATGGACTTCACCGAGCTCGATCACATGATGAATGATTTGATTTCCGACTATGTAAATGCGAAAAGAAAACATTTACCCAGGCAGTTTGAGTTTTGTGAGTTCCACATTCTTTGATGCTCTATTTAATAATGTGTTTCGCCAAAGTCATACTTGATGCAAATCTTGAAGGACGTAATCGTTTCAATCGTATGCAACCGAATCCACTCGCTCCGCTCTACCGAAGACCAGCATACAGCCGAAATTCTAGCGTAAGATCAGTCGGAACTTTTCGCCGAAAACTTATCTTCATGAACCTTTTTTTCGTCATCATGACTTTTCCTAGCCTAATGAAAAAGGATGCGCTCTTTAGTTCTCTCTACAAGCTCACCGACTCCTAGTTTTTCAGAAAGTTGAGTAATTATGGAGATAGAGCAAGTGGATGAGTTGAGTTTGTTATAGTGGTTTGAGTGTATTCCTTCCTTCAGAAACAACCAATCAAACCTCAGAAAGATTTTCTTGTTTGAAGTATGAACTTCAATGAGAGCTTCTCATCTATTTTGCTAATATCCTTAAAAGTTTAGAAAGGAGATGTTTGAGATGAATTTTCCTTCTTGTCTGCAACTCCTTGCGGTCATGTGTCATAAACTCAATACTTGAATACTGCATCCCGATTGGATCCCAAATTGTCACAGCAAAGGGCTTCTTGCTCAACATGTATTGTTTTTTTTCTGATGTCAAGGCAAGTGATCAATACTTAATCGACCAAAGGCTTTTTTTCAAAATTCCAAAGATTACAAAATTTGCAACACACACACAATTGAAAACCAATAAAATCCAATAAAACCAAAAAAAATCAAAATAAGATACAAGATTCTTGTTCAACAAAAATAATGACCAGTATAACATGTTTAAGCGAATTTCCATTTGATAGAGACCATCCCTTCATCCTTAGTTGCCAACTTTTCAAATGCACCTTCACTTAAATCAAGACTATTCTTGTTTTTGCAAGTTGGGCATGCATCAGCTACTCTTGCTGTGATGGTTTTACCGGTTGAGATTCTTGTGATCTGAACTGTTCTGTTACAGTACTGTGAAACCTCATCCAAGTTTCCATATCGTCGAAAGTCGAGGGCAACAATACTATCCGAGTCTTTGTGTACTTGACCACAGGCACCTGAGAGTAATCAAAGAGGGTGAGTTCCATGTGAGACATGATTTGAAGTGAGAAAATTGAAGAAACTTGCCTGGTCTGCCTTCTTGCGTAAAGAAAGTTGCCCAGCCACCACCCAATAAACCTGAGACTGCATCATCTAGATCGTCACTAAGGTCATCGAGCTTTTTGTCTTTCAAAACGTTCAATGGATGCTGATGAGTTGAAGGATTTGAACTACTTCTTCTTGAAAGCAAACTTCTCTTATTGGAAGGGTTAGGCTTTGTTGAAGTGGTGGTCGAGTTAGATCCTTCATCAGTTTGAGGTGATTTATTTCCTCGATTGGTCGCTGTTTGGTTACCCGAAGATGTGTCTGTAGAATTTCCAGCTGAAGCTGTACAAAGAGGAAGGTTTCAAGAATAGTCGAGGAAAGTCACATGATCTGTTTTCAGGACTTACTGTCATCTTCACCATTTTGGTTTTCATGTTGACCGTCTGCAGTTTCCTGTTGCATAGCAGCGTCCAAGAAGAACCATCTCACTGGCCATGATTCAAATTTGTTGATGATAGAATTACCCGTTGCTTCTTTCCAAGCTTTTTCACTCAAAAGGATTGTTCTATCTAACTCTGAATGGCGATTGCTATCGAATGAATCGCTCACAGTCAAGGTCAAGTTATTCTTGCTTCCTTGCCATGGTTGACCCGCTAGTTGATCAAAAACTACAACTACTTGTTGACCACATTTTGTAAATCTTCCGGTATTGAGATCTGAAGGCAGAGCGACCGTCAGCCCGTCATCGTGCTTGCGAGGTGGACATTTCTTTCCTGATCCGGTGAGCGGTAATGGATATGGAATCGCATTGAAAGGAGGTAATGATAGGGAAGGTGGTGGCGGATAAAGTGAAGAGTAATCCCCAGATGCATCTACCTTCTTATTCGGATTAGGCGTCATAGATTTCTCAGTTCCTGATCAGATTCACACAATAATTGACGGGTATTCAAGTCAGAGTTTGATCACACGTATTTGATAATCATCTTCAGAAAACCTTACCATTGGAGTATTTGTCCGAAGTATTAACGTTGATGTAATTACTGTAGGGAGTGTCAGAGGCGTCGGCTACATTTTGACGCGTGTCTTGATCATTAACGGACACTGGTTCGGAACGTCTAAGCCTTTTTAAAGCTCTTTGCATCTGGAACTTGGGGTTAACCTCTCGAGCTCGAAAGTTGGTAAGATCGGCGTTGATACTCCCGGTGAATTCAAAAATCAGAAAAAGCGCGTAAAGTGACGAAATCATGTTGAGTTGTTGTGTGATATTTGATGTAAGATGAGATTCTCGGCAGTATGAAAGCTTCGATGTTGTTTTTGAATAAGGAGAATGATATAAAAGCAGTAAGTGGAAAGTTGAAGTTGAAAGTTTGGTGATTGTACTGCACTGCAGGGCACAAAGAAGACCGAGAACTGAAGACGAATAGTACGAAGCTTGGAGGTTGTTGTGACTGAAGACGGATAGGGAAAAAGGTAATCAGGTCTGGGGAAAGGGCCCCTTCTTAAAGGTTTTCATCTGCGGCTTGAATTGGTCATCCCATCTGGAGAATAGCCATCAAGCCTAGCGTGCCAGCATTAGGATCGGTTGGAGTGAGAATAGCCCGGCGAGATGGCGAAATGCGGAGAGAATTACGAGGCCAAACTGGACATCCCGCCATCTCTTGTTCATTTGATCTTACATCTTGAAGTATTGGCCAGTCAGCCTCCTGATGACTGATGGGCAATCGCTATATGTACCGATTCGTATGTGTTTGAGCTTGGTGGTAGCCATTGGAATCCTATCAACCTCGCCGTCTCGGAAGGCTGGGCAACTAGTGGTCGCTCGACGAACGATATTACACCGGTTCGCAATTCAGCCACAGGCTGAGCAGACAGTCTCTGGAACGTGCTGCTGAGGATGTTGCTTGCTTGATAGTCATCTCGATGATCACGAGGTAAAGGTGTTGAGCGTTGAAATTATGAAGGTCAGGGTTAGCCTTAGCTTAACACAAGCCCACGCGCGAGAAGGATCCAGCCGGGCTGGCCAGCCCTGTCTGTCACAGACACCCGAGTTTGCGAGGATTATACAGGGTCGGGCCTGTCGCGCTGACGAGGTACAGTGAGGCTATCTTTGTCGGCTCCTGGGCATGCTCTCTGCACAGTTGAGCCTTGGCCAACATCAGCTCTCTGGGCTTGAGGAAGGGCACTTTACGACGCGCTCTATCAGCAACATTCGGATTCATCCTCAAGGTCGTTCAGGAGGGGCCGTTGCTCGTTTTTCTCGAGGGAGGACTTATTCGAGCTGATGCAATCAGAGCATCCCAACCTTCAACACAAAACTGCCGGGGTAAACTTTTGCTGCACCTATGTCGGCTTGATTTGAGGCCCACTTGGCTCTCTACCTTTTCCAATGAATCACTGGAGGAAGGAGGTCTGTGTACCTCTCAAGTATGATGGGTCACAATAAGTAACGGGTTATGAGAACCAAACTTTCAATAACAAGATATCGATGCTTTCCATGACGGTATAGATCTTTTTCTCTTCAAGACAATAGCTATATCACCGTTCAGGAATAAATATAAAGGAGCTCAGCTAAGAGAAGTAGTTTTGTGGCGGTAAGTCTGACAATGGCCATATTCATCAAATTTGAATGATAACGAGGTATGTAATGAATGGAAGGAAAGAATGTGATGAAAGCGAGATGCGAAGTGTAGGCTCTGTGCAAGGGGCCAATTCTTGTCTCAAACGTTTGGAAGAGGGAGAGCGAAAGCAACAGGCTTTGGGAGACGGATGAAGCGTTGTTCGTGACAGTCTAGAAGGATTACCAACAAGCTCAACGCGTCCTCCTATAAGAGCAAAATGAAATGAACATCGTTGAGCGATCGCGAGCTACATGCTGAGTGGACGGTGGTCCACTTAAAAAGCATGTGTACATACGGGAGAGATGAATGGGTCGTGACCCCGATCTGCTGGGATGTGAACCGAATAATACTCCCCTTGAGGTACATGTTTAGGAGGCTTGTGTCGAGCTGATGGGTGCGCACCCATTATCACATCTCGTCAGTCATCAATGATAAAATGAGGTGATTTTGAAAAGCTTCCTACCTGAGATCTCGGCAAGGGTGATGTTTCCTACACTGGAATCATAGATAGGTCCTACTGGTCCTGCTTCAGACTTTCTTGTGAACAGTGGATCATATGTACTGTGCTTTTCCGTATCATTTTCAACAGTCCATTCGCCGGACTTGCTGCTGTGAAATAATGTTGGGAACTTCAGGCTAGGGCAGTTGGACTAGTTCGGAAATATGATATCTATGGTGAGCAAAGAATGACAGGAGGTTTTTGAGATGTTTAATAACTCTAACCCAACTGACCAATTTGATCTCCTTGCATTCCGCGGTCACATTGGCCTTTCGGAGATGAATCGAACTGGTATCGGAGCTCGAATATGGGTTCACAGTATATGCTACTTCGCCATTTGAATCATAAATCTTGGCCTCCATTGAACGAGTGTAAGGACTTTTGAGGTAGAAGGTACGATTGCCTGTGACATGGGGACTAAGGTCGACGAAGTCGAGTGGGGCACGTTCATGAGGTAGACGTTGAGAAATAGAATGTGCATCGGTGGTAAGAAAGTTTGATGACAAAGCGCTCAAGAGAAGGTATATTTGCGAGGACAGCATGTTTTTCAAGGAGTTGAACTGGTGAGGTGTGGATGTGAATAAGCTCACTGATATGAGCACTCCTGAAGAGGTATTACTTTTATATATCCAACGGAGTATCGACGAGGGGACGAAGCACAAAGAAATACGTTGTATCACGATGTTCAGCCTCCTTGCCCTTCCATTCCAACCCCTATTTCAAGATCTCGAGGCGAATAGCCCTTGCGTCGGCTCCGCTGCGGTCAGCTCACAGAATCTACATAGCTGAAGCTGAAGGGGTCAAATTTGATGGCGAATGAGATCGTATAGACCGGCTCTCGTACGGTTTCTTGCAGACCAACGTAAGTAATTTAGTCCTATTTTTTTGGTTTGCTGAACCCTTTGATTGCTCAGCGCTGACCGCATACAGCGAAATCGCATTAGGAACATCAAATGCGTGCTAGTCAGATGATCTGCATGCAAGGATCACGCGGCACTCTGAGGAAGAAAATCAAATTTTGTATAAATATATGTTGTATGTCTATATGCACTAATAGGGCAGTTCAAGTCAAAAATATTTTGACCTAAACCTGATTTTATGTTGGGCTCGCTCGACACATTTTATAGTTTTAGTTATAAGTCGAGCGAGCTCCTCCGGAGGAGCTCGCTCGACTTATATTTTTTAAGTCAATGCTTATAATTATAAGCAAGTTTTTTTTTTTTTCAAAACGTCTTTTTTTCGGTGGGAAAAATCAATCAAAAAAAAAAAAACCGTTGTATAGACTTCATGCGCCTTGTTAAAAAAAAGACGTACATCCAAGAAGAAAATGTATGCTGTCTCAACTGTCTCGTTAAAAAAAACTACCAGACAAAGTACATTTTTTTTGTCCTCAACACACTTTTTTGTAAGTCTTTCTCTCTTGTTGAACCCATAGCAGCAGAGATAAGTGGCTTTGCACCGATGGGTCGGAGCCAAGGAGTCGTCCTTTCTGTGTGTGACGGCCGTCCGCACTCACGGACGCTCGGGCTGTAACATAGCACTCGTCCCGGCTGCGGTATCCAAACAACAACCGGCATGCATCCCTTTCGGCAACTCATAACCCTTGCCCTCGACTCTTCACCACACTATCACCACCTACCCTTGCCCTCGACTCTTCACCACACTATCACCACCTAGAAAGCCGATTCATATCAACATCGGGGTTGGTATAACGCATATCAAGTCATCCAAATCAGCAAACAAATCAACAAAAAATTATAAATTACCTCTTTCCGATTGTCCGATTTCACCCACACCTTCACGTTCTCAGTTCGTTCATCTCACGCCTTTTGGATCCACCATTTCATCCCACTTTTTCCTACCAATCAATTCGTTTGTTATCAATTGATCTCAAGTTTTTTCAGTCTACTCGTCTCACTATCAATTCACCTCCCAATCATAAATCAACTCACATCTCCTTATCAGTTCTTCTCGAGTCTTTTACAATCAAGTCGCCTTGCTATCAGTCCTTCTCAAGTCTCGTTTTTAGTTATTCTAGTGATAAACTTGCCTCGTTATTAGTTCACTCAAGTCACGCTATCAGTTTTCCTCAAGTCGTTTTTAATCAAGAGTCTTTCAACTCGAATAGGATTTATCTTACTGGGATCTTACTTCTTCGATTAGTCTTTGTGGATTTTCTACTGGTACAGGATGCCTCCAAAGAAAACTCCCGTGCTTACAAAAACTGGTGTGGTATGTCTTTAGACTTTCCTGGATTGTGAGAATTTATACTGATTATCTTGTCTCTTTCGATACCATTTAGCCAAGAAAGCCACGTCGCACACGGGCACAGATTGCAGCAGATTCGATCCTATGTGGGCAAACTGTAAAAGGCAAGCAATCTCGAGCTGAGCTCAAACAATCTCTTCTGGCTGCAGCAGAAAGAGAACGTGCTGCGACTGAGGACAGCGGTTCTCTTCCAACGCCGGTGGCTTTGAAAGGCCAAGAAAGTTTGGCATCAAGCTCAAGATCGAACTCAAAACCGAAATCTCTAGCAATCACATCAAAAGCTGATGAGATTGAAACTCCAAACCTAAACTCCAACGACGGCCCTAAATTTCAACTCGCCGACTGGAAACACGTGGTTTCTGCCTTATCTCAACCAAAGTACCGTGAAGCCATCTTTGGTGGTGGCCGTCGAACCAATGTCACGGGCTTACCTATGGGCACGATTTCGATTCTCAAGCCGTTAGCCCTTGAAATCAATGAAGCTTACAACAGACGTAATCAAATTTTCAGTCGATCAAGATCCAAACCGAAGGGTGTTCCCATGGCTCTCACTGGAAAAACTTTGAAACAGCGCCTAACTCGATACAAGAGCAGATACTTCAAGATGAATCAACTTCTCAAAGGAACCGGGGCTGGGGTATCTGAGAAAGAACTCGCAAAGTATGGTGGTCTGAAGGCGTATACAGAGCACCACTGCCCTTGCTATGACGAGATGCATGCTCTGTTCAAAGACAAGGGCAATGTCGAGGCCTTTGCAATCGTCGACAGTGGACTGCCTTCTCAACACAAGAAAAACGACAACGAAGGATCCTCTTCGCCTTCCGAATATGAATCTGATTCAGAGGAAGGTCGGTTCGAGGAGATACAGAAAGGAGAACCGTCCTTGCATAGCAGTTCTGAAGGCAGTTCTGAAGAAAGCAAAGGCTCTACTCCCCCTGATAGCTCTCATCTCACAGCCTCTAATCGACAATCAAGCCACGATCAGCAACTTCAAGATGCTTTATCTCATTATCCGACCAGAATTGGACCAGACACAGCTGGTTATCCAAATGGACAAGCACCAGAAACTACTTACTTTCCCGACTTGCATCCTATAGCTTATGATCCAAATCTACCCATCTCAAATGCTACGATTAACAGAATGATCGACTCTTTTCCTGAAGATTACGACTTTCCTGCCCTTCCACCGGAAGATCACAACTTTCCTTCCCTTCCACCCCCAATTGAGCCTCCAGCTGGCTATCCCTTTGATGATTACATGCTGAATATCCCCGCAAATATTTCTCCCGTGATTGGCCCTACTACCTTTCCGAACAACAACAAAAATATCGCGATTACTTCCGTCTTTCCAGCCAACATTGATCCAATCCCAGAGCTAGAGTTCAACAGCGAAGCTGAAGATGCTATTGGAAAGAGACCAAAGGGAAGAAAACCAAAGAAGACTCACCGTAAGTAATCGATCCTCATAGCTACTAGTCGTACTGGTTTGCTGATCTCAACCTTCCTTCTTCACAGACAAGAGTGAATCTGAAGAGGTTATCGAACAACAACCAGCATCAACCACTAGGAAGAAACGCCGTACACAACGCTTGCTCACAGCTGAGGAAAAGGCTCCCAACTCTGGAAGTAGCAATGATTCAGAGACTCTTGGCTGTTCCAAGAAGAGGGAGAAGCAAACCCAATCCCGCAAGTCAACCGGCCCCATCACAACCATTGCTAACCGTCCGATGGACCCTCTCCCTCCTATTGATTCATCTGCAGTGCGTACAAAGGACATCAAGAATCCGATTGCCCTTGCACTGATGACTAGCAGTGCGGATCGAACTAAGGAGATCCAGGCTAACAACTTATATCGACGTAACTTAGAGGAAACAAAAAGGCAAGAAGCTGCTTCTGCAGAATTAAGGAAAAGCCAAGAGGTAGGAGCTGCATTGCAATGGGAAAAAGATAAGTTGCACAAGCAGGGAAAACAAGCCCTTGTAACTGAACGTAGCAGGCTTGCTCGTGAACTTATCTTAGCTGGCAAAACTCCTCAAGAGCTTCGTGATTACCTTGATGCGGTTTTTCCTCCTTGTGCTGGTTCTCGTTCTCCATCTCCTTCTGGCCCTCCAGTACCTTCGTAAGTCTATCCTTATTTCTTCTCTATCTTTTCACCCCACTGATTGATTGATCAAGTTCACAGGACATCTCAAATCAAATAAATGATCAAGATTCAACTCAAATTGATACTTTAGACTCAAACTTCCCTCATTGATTTCATTCATATGTTCTCTTTTTTGTTTCTTATTGATCTGAACTGAGTTCACGGGTTTTCAACTTGTTTACGTTTGATACGTTTTTTTTACTGAGTCTTCCGATTGTTGATATTCTCCTCACACTCAAGTTCTTTGAAGTCGTAGCTGTGAGTTACACAAATTGTCGTTGTATGCCTATGCCTATGCCTATGCCCCTAGTTCTTTTTCCTTGTTAGCAATGCAATATATGGGATTACCGGTTTCCTAAAATACAATCTAATTAAAGAAAATAAATACAATGTAGAATGTCAGAGAGAAAACAACAGCCTGTCTCAACTTGATCAGGCAAGGCGAGGATCGACTATTGGCAGGCCACCACTTTCCCAATTGAAAGCAACAGCATAATCCCGCACTTGCTCCCTCTTTGACCGGCCTCTTTCAGTAGCTTGTGCACCGTGAACACCAGCAAAAACACCATTAGGATTGTCTTCAATAATTGGCTCAATAAGATCATCCCATGCGTTGCCAAGATTGGCAAGCATGTTGTGAAGGATGACACAACACTTGATCCAATCGAGTATATGTTTCATATCTTCTTTTTTATCTAATCGAATTCGAAGACCTTGTAGCGAGGCCCATCGCCCTTTCAAAATCCCAATACAGTGTTCGTTCCAAACACGCGCCTTGGCCACACACCAATTGAACTCTCGATTTCGCTCAACCTCAGCAGCTGGTCCTTTGTAAGAAGGTACCACAGTTTCTGATGGAACATAGGCCGAATCAGCCACAATGTATTCACCTACCATCAAAGAAGCGTGTATTAGCCCAAGTTGCTTCAAAGAAAAGATGACATTCAAGACTGTACTCACCCGGCGAGAAGTAGTTTTCGGGATGTGCTGCCATATTAGTCTTTCCATAGACTCTACTATCGCAGCAAGAACCGGGCCAGCCTGAGTAGAGGTAAGTGATGCGCCGATCACAATCACAAATGATTTGAGCATTGATGGAATACGAATGTTTTCGGTCAAAAAAGACCTCTCCATCAACACCAGGACGCTGAAACAAAGGGATTGTGGTCCCGTCGACAAATCCAACACATCCAGGGAATCCATCCTGTTTCAAAACAGCTGATATAGCCTTCCGTCGATCCGCCGATGGCCAAGATAAGTAATGATCACCTCTCTCAAGGATTGCCGCAATTACTTGCCGACTGCATTTGATTACTTGACCACGGCTAATCTTATAATTTCTTGAGAATCGGCCTACTGATGCTCCATTTCCATTACTACCTAGCCTTTCCAGAGTGATAGCTAATTGCTTCTCGATTGGGGGTTGGGGGTTATTGGTGTTGGACAGAAAGCTTGGATGGTCTTGAATCACATTCTTGAGGGCTTCAAAACCTTTGGGAGTAGTACGCATAGCTTGTTGAAAATCTGTGCGACGATCTCGAAGCATGTCGTGTAAGTTGAATGGAGAGGCGTGAGGGGCTTTGTAACGTGGAACAAGATATCGAGTCTCGATGACCCAAGCAAGTATCTCAACTAGTTCATTTTCTTGATTGTAAACCTGATCATATAGCTCGGCTTCCTCTGGATCATCAGGATACAAGAGTTGGCCATCTGTTGGGAAGTCCGGTTCCTCGCCATCGTACACTGCAAAGTCGTTCATCGATTCTAGATGTTCCCAGACACAGGCCAGGGTGAGATCACGGATGGTTTGAGCACGTTCGGAGATTCGTGGCATTAGGGGAGATTGAAAGAATCAAAAAGGAAAGGTGCTTGTGGTCAGGAAGGACATGGGTCAATTCAATGAGCCAGGCTTCTCTGCCTGACCAACCGTTGTCTGTGTTCCTCTTTCTCAATCTGTTGCTCTTTTCTTTTCAATTTTCAACATATCTCGAAACCGTTCATCTTGGTTTTTTATAATTTCCTTTACAAAATCTAACGGTGATGTTTTTTTTGTTTGGTTCTTTTCACAAATTTGACCGGTGTCGATCCTTTTGCTGGTTCTTTGAAAGAAATCCACCGGTCTGATCTTGTTTCAAACCCGTCTTCACCCTTGGTACCTTGTCTCAAAGGTGGATTTTTTTTATTATAAGTCACTCAGAACTTATATTTAGACCCGTTTTCGGACCGCTCGCACACTTTTTAAGCATCACGAGGACTTGAAAAGTGGGCCGTGAGTTTAAAATTTTTCGCTGGGGATTTTTGACTTGAACTCCCCTAATCGTAATAACAAAATTATGTTGACACAAAAATGTGATCACAGAAGAACATACCTTCCCCCGCCTGCCGCGATGGTCATATCCAGATAAAAATTAGAATAGATATAAACAAGATCAATGAGTTAACCTGATCCAGATTGTATGACGAGATAAATGGATGCACCCCCTGCCTACAACGAGAGAGTGATGGCGCGTGCTTCAATGCGCACACAGAATCAAGGATGACCACCATGGACTAAGTCGATGTAGCGGCCAGTATGGGCTTCATTTACTACAACGAGTTCAAACGTCCGGTCGTTTTACGTTGGATCATCAAAACCTACAGACAACCAGCCGTCATATCTCGCATAGCATTGCAAGCTTGTGTCAATCTCCTTGACCAGGGTTGCTTTAAGGCACAAAAAACACAAATGTCCCCTTTGATCCGGAATCTTGCGAGCTTCCGAGATCGCGTGCGTATGACTGAGTATGTAATCCATCTCATCTGAAAATGCACGCATAAGAACGAGCTCTACGTACCGCGCAGAATGAGAAAATTGGGGGACCTATATTTTGCACTACCAGGTTTGTATCTTGCCTGTGTTCCCCCAAGC
This sequence comes from Melampsora americana, assembly GCA_022264835.1. NCBI lineage: Eukaryota > Fungi > Basidiomycota > Pucciniomycetes > Pucciniales > Melampsoraceae > Melampsora > Melampsora americana. The sequence continues at coordinate 2,848,438 of JAIFHY010000003.1, read as the reverse complement.
CTGTGACGGTACACAAAATTCCATTCTCGAGAGCTGAAGAGAGATCCGGGTGCGGATAAACGAAGAACCGTACATGAGAGAAACCCGACCATCCATACGGGTTCTGAGTACTGAGATAAGAAAGTCTCGGTTCATCCTTTTGTTTTTGAAGCCCACCCACCACCCTGGGTCGAGAAGTCATCCTTCTCAGGCGCTGTCCTCGTTCAAAGGGTAAAGGAAGAGGAATGACTGGAACCCACCCTCATACCTTTCTTCGAATTAGCAAAAATAGTTCACTAAATGTCTTCTTTTTATTGACGGGAACACTGATGAAGGATAACTTGTTGTTGTATATATATGTACAAAGATTGGGGTAAATATGTTATCGAATATATAGGAGAAAGCAAATGTATGCTTGTGTCGATTGAATCTCAACATATCAATAACGATCTCCATCAAAAAAGCAATCAAGAGAACGATGTCTCATTCAGCCTGAGATATGACTATTATAATTGGTTGCAACAGATTTCGCATGAGTGTGGATATTTAGTCTCATCAATATCAAAGATTTGGGATTGAACGATACGGCGGCATCACCACATTCATCGATCAAAAGGTACGCCTGTAGGATATGAAAACTATGAAAAGCACCCTCCTCAAGTTTTTAGTATCTTCATGGTTGTGGAATCAGTGATCTTTCCTTCAGAGTCGGATGCAAAGCGAACTTCGAAAAATATTGAGGTAATCAGCCTTCAGACAGCCACTGATTGGATTGATTTTTTTTTCGCAGAGATGACCCATTCAAAACCTACGCGGGGTCCCATTGAAAGTTTGTATATACGGTCAACGATCCTCTCTACTAAACGAGCGAAAGGATCACCATCAGTTTCGTTGAAGGACCTGGAAGCCAATCGCTCATGTAAAGAGTGTATGCGAAAAACCTGCTCTCGATTTTAACAAACGGTACGGTATGTTGTCTATTGATTAGCATACAATCAACGCGCGTGTACCCACAATCAGGATAATTTTTGGTCGAGGCATATCGTACAAACACAAGCGATTATGTAGATGAAGCCACGCGCGAGCTAGTCACACCATACTGTGAGTTGACAAGGGGGGGAAATGCGTCGGTGGAGGAAATGTCATCGACTCGGACTTTGGCTTGATCTGCTTGTGAAGTGTGCAGGATGACGGGGACTCATTGAAGCTGGCTTCTCGGGAGAAAGAATCATGATTCCAAAGAAGGTGATCCGCTTTGGAGTCAAGCATCGAAATTTGCGCCCAACTTGAACTTAAAGCTTAGTCTCAACACCAGTCTCAGTCTTAAAGTGAAGCAGTTGGCCCCTGTAAGTTGTATAGCGACTGGTCGTTCAAAGTGGTGGTCAATAATATCTCGAAAGCAAGTCTAGATCAGTTGGTCAGTAACGAATGTATTGAAACAAGACAAGCTTGTTTAGCTCCTCAACAAAAATGCTTCTTCAGCTCCTCCACCAAGATGTCCAATGAGGTCATTTCACGGCAAATCGCATGAAGCTACCTCTTGAACATTTATACATACCCCCCCATATCTCCTTGAAGGACATCTTGAATCACACCTTTTCACACCATAATTTTCCCTTCAATCAATCTTATTCTACACACTCTCTAGACACACATTCATTCGGTTGACATTCCAGCAAAACGAGATATACAGACCGAACACCACGACAACTGGCTTGACACTCATTTTACCAACTCTGAGCAAACATGATTTCCAGTTTCACCACACTTGTGCCTGTGTTCATCTTGTGTCTATACCTTCATTCGGCCAACGCATTCCCTCGACACGTGAGTCCTATCCAATCATTACGCAAGCACCCCCGTCATTGAACATTTGTCCCATATAGCTCACCAACACACCCAATGCCACTGCTTCCGATCTTGATCACATCCTGGAATCCCGACAACTCGGCGGGTTGTTGGGCTCCCTGGGTTCTTTGAGTTCTTTGGTAGGGGTCATACCAAGCAAGTTTCATATCTCTTTTTTTCTGAACTTCACGGTCCATTTTCAATGCGTACCAAACACAAATTGATTGAATTTGATCAATAGCTACCTTGGATCTAGCCCCCGCGGCTGCCATTGGCCGTAAGAGAATCCCGGACAAGGACCATCCTTTCATTGTCAGTCACAAATCCAACTCACACATCAAGTCTTCTCTCCTAATTCTCTTTCATCCCTTCCCCAAAGGTTCCCGGGCCTACTGACATCAGAGGTAAGGTATCTTGCTTCCAAAAGATTTTTGTCAATATCAATGCTCACGTGTCCAAATCTCTTCTCACTTTCAAGGCGGTTGTCCCGGTCTGAATATAATGGCAAATTATGGATACGTAAGTCAAATGCACACCCAAGATTATATCATACATGGCAGTCTAAATATGAACATCCATCTAGATTCCACGCAACGGAATCACAACCATGGCGGAGATGACTTATGGAATGGAAGAAATGTTAGGACTTTCTCCGGACCTTTCCCTTGTCCTCGTTGCTTTCGCATTAAAAACTTCGGTGGACCTTACCACGTAAGCTTGATGACCATTTCACACATTTTTCAAATTCAATTGATGACATCTTTACAACAGCCTGAAAATGTCAATTGGAAGGACAGATTCGCGAACAGATGGCCCGTTGACAGGTTTACTCGGAACCGCTCCTGGGCTATTTTCTGCTGAAGCACACAATAAATACGAAATAGATGGATCCTTGGCATATGACGACGCATACTTTGCAAATGGCCAAACAGATCAATTCAGCGGTGACCGCTGGAGAAAATATAGACAAGTTGCCAGTACGTATCATGATATCAAGTTTACGTCACATTCAATTGCCTTACTTCCACCTTCATATTTCTAGTTGATCATTTCGGTGGTTTTATGACTACTCGATGGGTTGGCGAGGTCAGATTCATGCAGGTAAGTAGCACAGATTTGCAGAAGTCTTTGCGATCCAGTTAACATTTTGCCTCAAATGCAGTACAAGGAATGCCGCGCTCTAAACCCCGAGTGCCATTGGGTAAGCCAATCATCTCTCATCACCAGTCTAGAATTCAGACTTCTCATATTGATCATCTCTTTTCTTCTGATCAGGCTGGAGTAGACCAGTCAGTCTTTATTTTTTTTGATACTTGACACCCGTGCAACAATAATTGATCACAAAACCCATCAGGCTAGCATTTTACGCCGCCCAAGCTTTAATCAGCACATCAATGGCATCATCAGGCGAGGATGGAATACCACTCCCACCTGACGTGCGATCAATCGAGACCTTCTTCGGGATCGCCGAAAACGCAGATGGAGTTTTTTCCAAAACTCACAGTAAATTGCCTCCTGGGCCTGATGGCAGTTGGTATCGTCGTGCTGTGCCCTCTACTGCAAGTTTTTTCGACTCTTTGTACATGATTCTTCAACTTACCCTTGCTTTTTCTTCGGGATAGTTTGTTGAATTCGCAGAGACTCTGGCGACCACTTATCTCCAACGTGAGTTCCTTTTGCTATCTCCTCACGTACATGTTCATCCTGACACAAAATTCTCTGTACATCGCCTCGCTGATTTCAACGTAAGATACCGTAAGTGCTGCGATTTTACATCATTCTTAATATCAGTATCTATACTCAATCAATTGCAATATCCAAAACCAGGTACCCTTTGGTAACAATGGGGGTCGTCTTGGACAATGGAATGCAGACTTTACTCAAGTCCCCAACGAAATAGCACCAAACGTAGCCTGTTACATACTTCAACGAGTTGAGTCTTTCGAACCAAAAATAAATTAGTATCATCTCGAAAGCTGACTGGACGATTTTTCTTACATCAACATTACAGGCGCGTGATCCAAAAGATTCTAGATATGCTAATGCAGTTGTGGTTGATGCCTTGGAAGTTTTACTTGGAGGTTTACTTGATCCTATCTTCAAACAATTATCTTGTTCGTGAAGCAACAAGAAGGTGAAATGAGTATATACCTATGGATACCTTTCTGCTTATCTTCTTGATTCTTCAAATTTCGTTGTATAACATCTTGTAAGATATGTGCATTCAAAACTACTACCAAGATTGTATCTCAGCTGCACAAACAAATAGCCAATTCAATACAAACACTCGCATCTCCAAAACACATCAATATAAGACTCTCATACAAGAAGAGTACTTGAAGTCGATGGCTCGTGAGCGTACCTCGTCCATGCGAATGACCGATGCCCATCCCTTTCGCGCGTGATGAAACAATGCATCATTATCAATACTTATTTCCCACACATTTGGCTGCAGCCGAACCTCTTCCAAACCTCCTACAGTCTCAAGACACCCATACCTTGATCGGTTGGGAGATACCTGTAAAGTTGTTGTTTGGACCGTACACAAAAGCTCGAATCTCAGACACCACCTGAGGAGTCTGTTCATACTAAATTTTTGTTTAGAACTTCTTTTTGAAGCCCTGGGAGGCCAAATTAAGTAAAATGTTTGGCACTTTGTGGGCAACTTGAACTCCGATGACCCAAATTACTGCAAGTTTCAATGATGAGCTCTCGGGGACTTTGTACTTTGTTATGTATTATCGGAACCCATCTCGCTATATACAACCGGAGCGGGACACGTTGTAAAGGGAATCCAGGCTGACTCGGGCGCATGCGTCCGAGAGGGACTTAAATTAGGGGCAGGTAGATTTTTCCGGCCTACCATTTCCGAACATTAATGGCCGGAAATGACATCGGTTGTAAATTTGCATTATCAACAATGCATTATATATTAGGGCGGTTCAAGAAGAGAATCGCGAACACCCGCGACACAGATTGGCGATCCAGTTTTTTAAGATCTGGCACTCCTTAAAATGTGGTTTCGCTTGTTCACGAACACCTTAAATATAAGTTTTAAGTGATGGTGAAACCAGGTTCAACGCTTCAAAACCGCCATTTTTTTTTGTCTTTGAATCCAACGTTCCTTTTTTTTGTAATTCTTTCTTCTTTTTAATTGAGCGCTTTTTTCAGCGGGTCATGCAGGTTGTGATGTAACGGAAAGAACACATCATCTGCTCCACGTATTCACCCATTCATCTTGACTGCATTTTCCTGGTCAAATCAAACATGCCCAGGGTTTCCGAAAGAATTTCTGTTATACGTAACTTGACCGATCTATGTATTCTCGCCCATATCAACCATGACATACGATTACGGGGGATTCCTCACATCCCAACTGAAGGCGAGCTTATCTTTCGAAACAATCATGTATTGGCCAACCTTTATGATGCTGTCTTTGATGAAGAACAACAGTGGGGCAAGCTTCTTGCTCACGTCATCTCAAGACATTACCTTCACGATCGGGTCCGCCTGCCTTTCCCAACCGCATTCGACTTACGAGATATGTTACGCGCTCGTCAAACGGATTTTCGTCAGGCCATGCGAACGACTCCGGAAGGATTCTACGCGCTCCTTCAGATGATTCAATCACACAACACTTTCACTTCTTCGGGCAATCATCCACAGCCTCCTGTAGAAAAACAGTTGGCCATTACACTCGAACGCCTTGGAAGCAACGGCAATAGCGCTTCTGTTGGTAGATTTGCAAGGAATTACAAGGTTGGGCGCGGATCTGTCATCAACTGCACTCGTCGTGTAATCACAGCTATCTTGGACGCAGGATCCCACTACGTTGCTTGGCCGAACTCCTCCAGACGTAAGGCTATTTCGAGCGTGCTTGCAAAGGATGGTTTCCCCGGATGTGTGGGCTTTGTGGACGGCACAACAATCCCACTTTTTCAAAGACCCGGACGCGATGGCGAGGTTTTTTTTGACAGGAAGCACCGCTATTCAATAAATGTCCAGATTGTATGCGATTGCGACAGGAGGGTCACTTACGCATACGCAGGTTGGCCGGGGTCATGTTGTGACAGCACAGTCTATTCCAAGACTGAAATTTCAAATAATCCGGAGGCATTCTTCGATCAAGGTTTGTCCTCGACTTCCACAATGACGATTCCAGCTAACATTGATGATATGTACAGGTGAATACATAATCGCGGACTCTGCTTACACGGCATCCGAAACCGTAGTCCCATCCTATAAAGGGCAGGCGGCCGAAAGTCCAGAGGAACAAGGAGTTCAACTGGTGTGTTGCAAAATCCCGGGTTAGAAATGAGCATTGTATTGGCATCCTCAAGTCTCGATGGGCGTCGCTTCAAGGTTTGAGGTTGGCCTTGAACGCTCGTTCGGATATGGTTAACATCCTACGGTGGATCCGCGCCTGCATTGTTTTACACAACATGCTAGCTGACCTTGGGAATGCATGGACTGAGGATGATAATGATGAGGTTCTGGCAGAACCTGGGGAAGCAGGACGATTGCGTGGCAGAGAAGCTGCAGATCCTGCAGGCATCGAACGCGGTAGGGCAAAACGCGAGCGTGTTCGAGACTACGCGGTCGCTTATAACTGGATCAGTGGGGGATTACCAATTGTTTTATGATTCCCCCCATGTTTTCTTTTTTGCTGCGTCTGGTTGTCTTGATGGTTTTTTGGTTCTTGTTTTGTGTAATCTGTTTGCTCGATTTTTTATGGTTTCTGTTAACACCTTCTCCTTCTTTGGTGGAAGTTATTTCAAGTGATTTCGACTCAAGTAATTTTAACTCAAGTATTGATGCTCATGAACATCATCATGACGAGAGGCGATTCAAAGATCGCAGGTTTCACAAAACGAATTTGTTATCATATTGCAACGGAACAGGATGACAACATAGAGATCTAATACAAATTGGAGACTGAACACTGAGGGAAGCACAAAACACTGACTGAGGAAAGATAAACTGTATAGGAAACTTACACAACAAGAGAAGTGAAGTAAAGTGAAGTATAGGAAACTTACACAACGAGAGAAGTGAACTATGAATAAAATCATAGCAAAGCTGATAACCGCCAGGAATGACAGAGAAGTAGTGTACGTGAGAAGGAGAGCTCGATTGTCAAAGTAAGCTTGAAGCGTAATGGATAAACTTAGCCCAGCAAGAGCCATTACCTTCATCACCCAGATAACAAGCCATCAGATAACATTGGGGCTTTTGCAGATGTCAGACTGAGATAAACTTACACCCATTCTTGCGCCGGATATACGAGAGCAAGGTAAGCTTCAAGTTCTTGAGGGGTTTTGCCTTCCATTACCAGTCTTTCGCAAAATGCCTTTCTTTCTTTTTTAGCTTCTTGTAACAATCTTCTAGCCTCGGCCTCACGCTGCTCTTCACGGTCAAGAAAGTACCTTTCTTTGGCCCAGCTCAGATCCGAAGCGCGTGATTCATGCTCAGCTTGGATACGAGACGATTCCAACGCATTCGCTTTGTTGATCATCTCGAGCCTTGCTTTGTTGCCTTGTTGAATGGAAGATGCGAGAGCGTGTTTGTGTTCTTTGATGTGAATATGGGATGGGTCGATTGAAGGGAGGGGATCCAATCCACGGCGCGCAAGACTTCCACCAGGGGCGGGACGTTTGGCATTGATTGCCGGGGTAGTCGTGGCTGTGACAGCCCCTTCATCCGAGGAAGTGTCGTCCAAGGCACACTCTTCGGCAGGAATCGCGGGAGTTTTCTTGGTGGCACGCTTCTTGTTCGACTTGTTTTTGGCTTGGCGATCAAGGTGTTGCGGCTGAATTGGACTGGGCAACGGTTGACCTGATGGGTTGACTGGCGGAATTTCAGAGGTCTCGTCTGGAGTGGGGTTAGGTGAGCTGAATCGATTGTTGTTGAAATCACGTCGCACACGCGCAGTCAACCCATCAGCAGTGGGGGGAGATGAGCTGAATCGATCGTTGATGAAATCACGATCGCAGTCGTTCAGTTGGTGCGACACCGGACTTGGGGCTTGCCTTGGGGAGGTAAGTCGGTCACTTGCCATGATAGGCAAAATCGGCCCTACAAAGTCATAGTCAGTTGTGATTGCCAGATAGAAACAACATTGAAATAAAAGAACCAGCTTACCATGGTCATGACCGTCTGTGGTGCTCCCATCACTATCCTCCTGACCAACAGAAATCGCCTGTTCGCCTTCATCGTCAGAATCATTGTCCGGATCCACTCCAGTGTCGAGAATCCCAAAAGGAGTAACATTTCCCCGGTCCCGGAAGAGCGCATCCATCTCCATGTAGCAAGGGCACATGGATTCGAGTAATTCATCCATGGTCTGGATGCCATCGGCTCGATTCTTGGCAGAAAGGCCACTGCCGGTCTTGAGACTAAACGCTTGAGCTGCTTTGTATTTTGACATGTAGCGTTTGATACGCAGGTGAAGTACACGGCCGTTCAGACGCATGTTGGTAGTATTGTGGCGTATATTGTAGTCGTTATTAAGCTCGATTGCAAGGGGAGTTAACACCGACCTCGGCCCCATGGGCATTCCAGAGACCCTAGTGTGGCTGCCACGACCAAAGAGAGCGTTACGGATTGCTGGTTTTGAAATGAAGGCGATTATCGTTTGATAGTCAATTCGATCGAAAGTGGGGCTGTCCTTGGTGTTTTTGCTGCCTGATGGTGCTACAGATACAGATTCACTACGTGCACGCGCGTTAGCTGCCAGTCGAGAACGTTTGACGGCGGCTGCAGTAGGCTTCGAAGCGACCGGCAGGCCAGATGCAATCAAATCCGCTTTGATTTGAGCCCGAGTTCGACGAGACCTAGGTGCCTACGGAAGGTCAATGATGGTCAGCTATCAGAACAAGCCTAACCTGAAGGATGAACGACTTGACATACCTTTGCATTTGGCTGGGATTTTGGTGGCATCTTGAAGCTCACAACCAGAATCACAACTGAGGGCCAAGAGCGGAAAGGGAACGATTCGACTTGTGGGGAGAAACTTGAGGAAGAGATTTCGAAAAGGACAAAGAACAAGATCTGGAGGAGAAGGACCAAGGCGGAGTACAAAATGGTCAAGCGAGAGATGGTGAAAGATGAAGTTTGCCAGATTTGAAATAAAGGAAAGAGTCGAGAGAGATTTTGAATATTTTGAGGGGAGGAGAGACCGTGTTAAGTATTAGCCGTATCACTTCGGAGGCCAATTAGTGGTGAGGTAGAGTGAAAAAAGGAACTCGCCGAGGTACTGATCCAGGTGATTATGCAGCTTCTCCGCGTTGCTTGGTGATGAGACAGTGAATCCTTGCCAGACCAGGTCCTGATGCCAACACCACATGCGAGTCCTGAGCAGATGATATCAAAAAGATGTTGAATTCCAAAACGCTGAAGATCAATACCGAGCTTGTTGAACCAAGCTTGTTGAGGTCCCCAACGCATATCAAAGTCCGTTGCGATCGAGGTCCTGACCGAAGCTCCTTTGGTCATATCAGTACGTGACTTGAGGATATCCAAGTGGGCCGCGAGTCTTGACGAGATATGAAATCAAAGGTAAATTCGTCAAATCTTGAAGAGCGAACAGATGATGATGATGATGATGGGTTCCGCCGACCTTGATGAGGTGCCCAACGCATATCAAAGCGCGCGAGAAGGTGTTTCTGACGCTTCCCGGTGGCGGGGCGAGGCCGGCGATAATCGGGGTTTCAAGGAATCATGTACAAACTTTTTGTTAATGAAAGAGGCAACGGTCGGAAAAAAGCATTTTGGTAAAAAAAGTGCATTTTTTCTATCAAAATGCCCGTTGCGATTCAGGAACGCCTTCAGAAGAAAAAAATCACGGAAACTTTTGTTTTTGGCCCTTTGTTTCTGATCAAGTCTTTTTTTTTGTCAAGTTGGAGGGACGAAGTTTAAAATTTTTAAGGACATTGGTGGGATCGCAAAATGGTGGACCACCTCTAAAGTTGGTTCACGAACGTAAAATTTGACTTATAATTTAAAGATTGCAAAACGATTTTAAATTTTAAAAAAGGGCTGTAAAAACCCTTCTTGAACCGCCCTATTTTTGCGCACCTTCGAATAATTTGTTTGTTCGGAAAATATACAGTTGTGAAATATTGTATGTAAAATTACCTACGTGTGCCAAATAAGTTGAAATTTACATACATATAATACAGTTCATTAACTGTCGGAAACATTTTCCATCCGCAATTTCCACAAATAGTTTCCATTATTCATTTTTACAACACTTCTGTCGCAGTCTCATATTGGACGCAAACCGAACCTTTGGTAAACCACTGGCAAACTGAAGAAAGATATCACCTTTCTTCAGTTTTCAGATGGAATGTTTCCGATCTTTCAACGATCGAAGTCGTCCATCTCAACTCATCTTGCATTAACTCACCATACCACCTGTGGCATACAGATTGCACGATGAAATACCATGCAATCTGTGTATAAGCATACGGCGACGTACCGTAACGCATCTGACAGACGCCCCAGATGCCTGAGATGAAATTTCGACTTTCAAAAATCTACAAGTCCCACCAGACCCATCTGTAAACACGCAGACCAGTCTGTGACTGGTCAGACCAGTCTTTCACCAAACACAGACCGGTCTGAGACTGTAATGCTCAGCCTCCACACACCTCACACACACCTCACACACACGTTACCTACAACCTTCACACACCACCATCACACACATTCCGGCCAACCACCACAGACACCACCTTTCACGAGCCACCTCGATCACACAAATTGTCACACAAATTGTCACACATGTGTGAATGTAATTCTGAAAATTCACACTCAGGGGTATTTGCCAGAAATCAAAGTAGACAGTATAGTAGTTACCATACCATCAATAAAAATAGCAAACGTCATAAACACTTCATGGATGAGACACGTTTAAGTTGTGAATGAGGCGCAGTGAGTCTCGGGCAATCGGAAATACATGATCAAGCGTGTGGAGCATCTTATAAGTGAAATTTGACCTCATACATGGGAACAGAAAGCAAGAGTGGAGAATATCATGAGGGTTCCCGGCATCCCCTGTGTGAAGCAACATTCACACATACGGGCATCTAAGTGTCAATTAGCACACACCGGACTTTCTTCAGTGTGTGAAGCGTGTGAAGTCTGTGAAAATTCCAATATAAACCTCTACACATGCTTCACACATGCCGGAGTCAGTTGTGAAGTCCCGTAATGACGTGACCCATCACACAATTTTCACACAACTTTCACACTTTTCATCGCCCTTCACACATTTGTGAACAATGCAATGCTGATGATGTGACCCACAACACGGCCTTGACACACTTCACACACGTTCACACATGTGTGAAGCGTGTACCCCCAATCCACCCATGAGTAGGAATGTGACCTATCACACAGCCTTCGCGGCAATGCGACACATCACAAAATCCAATCTCCACACATCCTTCACACGCCCTTCACACAATCTTCACACAATCTCCACACTAGCCTTTACATACACTTCATTCACACAATGATCACACAATCCTCACATGATCTGCACACAATCTTCACACATGTCTTCACCCATGGTTCTTTCACACAATCTTGACACTTTCTTGGCACTTGCTTCACACATTCTTGACACATGTCTTCACACATGCATGTCTTCACACATGTGTGCAGTGTTTATAAAAATCACCTCACGAATTGCCACAGATGAACTTTCACACATTGGCCTCAGTGTGTGAGTGTGTGTGCTGCAGGCTTTGAGACATTCATGAATGATGCATACATTGACATTATTGTTATAATAAATCATCCCTTGCCCATGGTACATCCAAACCATTATCATCAGCATTATTCACCACATCATCGTCTTGAGGGTTGTCTCTCATCTCCTCATCATCATGAAAGAGATTATGCTCAATTACTTCCAATTCATCTAGCTGTTGAGCGGCAATGGAAGGGCACTTTACAATTTTTTCCCAAGTGCCGCTCGACATTCGTATCAGATCACCCCATTTTGATGCCAATGTGGCAACACTCTGGGGTGACTCGTTTCCAAAACCTGACGTAGTTTGAAGCAGTGATGGCAGGTCAGTGTGCCAAACCATCCAAGTTCGACAAAACTTCAGAGAAAGGTTACTGTGTAACGCCTTCAGGACCTTTTGGCTTGATTCCCAATTTGCTCTGGACACCAAACCATTACACAATACCAGCTCCAATGGGCGTCTTTCGAGCGGACCACCTTCAACCCATGCTACCACAAATCAGAAAGTAAAACAAGAGACCTTGAACCCCTGCCCTTGAAATAGTAACATAGAAAATCAATATGACCCACGAATTTGACACAATTGCTGCAGATTTGAAAGCCTTTCCGAGATTAGCAGAGCTGATCGTATCATGTGTTGAACTTCGCAGGCAATCCTCTCCAGCTCTTCAGCACAACTTCGTGAGGTCCTGAACGCCTGGATTCCTATTTGAGTTGACACATCTACTGCCCAAGGCTCGTCAGGATGAGTTAAATGCCCTATATTCCAAAAACAATGCGCAATATCCATAGCCTTCAGATCTTCAAGGGTGGGTAAATCCATTGCCGGATGTTCTGGATACTGCTCATGGTATGCCTCCACATTTGATTTGTAAGTCCCATACTTCAGCGCCAAGGCCTTGTTCCTTTTCTCCATCACGCTCTTATACCTGACTTGTTCCGAGGTACCTACAAGCCCAACATTTCACATTAGTTCCGGGAATCTCATCATTACATAAAAAACTGACCTAGTCCTGGTTGGTTCCATTTTTTTTGCCATTCGATCTTGCCTACCATGGCTTCATATAGCTTTTCTTTTGACACTCTGATACGCATGCAAAGTCTAGCTCGGGGATCTAACATTTAATTCACCAATGTAAACAATGTATTTTGATGGTAATAAAGTAGGAGTAATTACCGTTGACCTCGGGCATATCTCGATACGCATCACCTCCCAATTCATCTGCCAATTCGGTAATGGCCTCCTCTAGCTCCACCAGGGTGTTAGGAAGCCTCAGCAAGGCCTCATGATCTTCATCTGACCTGTCTGTTCGCCTCCTGCGTCGCAGCCGGCGTAATCGTGCACTACACCGGACATTTCCTCATGAATATCAGCAGAACTCCCGGAAGGGTTATGAAACCAAACTCACTGTTGATCTTGGAACTCTTCCTCAAGATCAATGAGGCGTCCCAAACGTTCCTGCAGCTTTTGAAGGTTTTTTTCTCCCATTATTTCAGCTTGACATGCTCGTTGACGTTCCCACTGATCACGAAAATACTCCAAAGTAAGAGCATCAACAGTCTGTAACTGCCTCAGCTTCGCTGCGGCATCGGCTGCCTTTTTTTGTGCTTGCTTAAGCTTATGCCGAGCAGACTTTCCTGGAGGCCAAATAAATGTCATCAACCATTGTCGGCCGGCAGAAATTGGGGCACTGACCAGCCTTCCCCCGGGAAATTGTATTGTTGTGCTGGAGTTTCAGATGTAACGCATCGGCGCGAAACTGCTTGCTAGCCCAACGCAGGGCACTAATCAAAGTTGATATTTTGGCCCATTCTCGTTCCAAGCCCTCACCATCTGAGAGACCCCACCCAGCATTAAGGCGCGGGTTGTATTGAAGCTGACAGCTCCAGCGATGCACATAAGCATGGAAAGCGCTTGTACCAAACTTTAAACGGTCCTCTGAGCGTTCCTCAAGGAAGATGCCATTCTGTTCCAACAAAAAAGGATGGTCAATGAAAATCAAAACCAAAATTGGATATAACTCACATTTATGCACCCTTTTTCCATTGTACATCCAATGTCATATAAAACCCCCACACCTGCTCGATTGGTGTCCGTTTGAGCTTCCATAACTGCCGCAAAAAGCTCACCAAGCAAAGCATGAACAAAATGCGCCCTACAATCACGATAGAAGGTGAGTTCAGCAATGGGGCTTAGTGATTTTGAGGGCAAAGTGGTGATCACAATACCTTTCACCACTGCGGATCACATTGACCATTTTGAGCATGTGATCATGCCGGCATGCCATCCCGATGAGTCCAGTCTCCTCGCAACCTTTCCAGCTTGATGCGGTACGCTTGTCTGCAGCAGCCGTGTGCTGTTGTGTACAAGGGTCCTATCAAGGTCCATTTGGCACGTTTGATCAGTCTAGTGATCAAACAACATATGAGATGAACCAGAACTTACAAGTGGTACTTCGATGTGCCTATTAGCTTGACCTCGAGGTTCCCATTCCGCTACGTCAGCCGCATTCATGAAGATAGGAGGCATTGACAGTGAAATCTCCTCAAATTCCCGACTAGCCGACTCCTGCCTTCGTTGTTGAAAGTTCCCGTCGACACACACCACATATTGGGGCCCCTTTTGTATGCTAGACGCACCTGGAGGGCCAAAACACCTGGGGCAATTCGCTGCAAGCTGTTCCAAGGGCGTCAACTGTAAGCCTCGTACTTCTAGTACTTCAATTCCCTTGAGCAGTTGCCTATAACAGTATACCGCCCCAATGAGAGGTTTACGCCAAAGTCGTGGCTTTCACCCCAAGTGTAATATATATATAGTAATATATATATCCAAAAAAGCAAGGTCAGCACATATTTAGCTATCTTCGTACAACATGATGATATCTTACCTCATAAGTCCCAGGAACCAGTATTAGGGGGTTGTAAGCGTCCAGGAATTCATCAATCATCAATGAAAAGGGTTGTATGTTTGAGTGGCAATACTTCCATGCTGTGTGATAAAAACGAAGGAGCCGCAGGGAAAATGCTGTCTCCGGATTCTTTGGGGTTCCTCCTAGATAACCTTGATTGATCAATCGGACTTGATCAGGTGTGCAGGAACAGAATTCCACATTGATCTTGCGGCGATCTAACAACATGGTTTGTCAGAAATCAGTTGAGTCACATCAAAGGTGGAATTGACTCACACAACAAATCCACAGTGTCAACAGGTCGAGTACGCTTATGCCTGGCACTACATGAACAGGTGTTCTCATTGTTGAAATTGTGAAATGCTAGTTCAGCATTGCCCCAGTTTGAAGTATGCTCCAAACAAGACATATAAGCTATAAATATTTTAGGCATGATGTCCTTCCACTCCGCATTCTCTCGTATTTGCTGGTTTCGGTATGCATCGCCAGTAACCAGTTCGTTCAAACACTTGGGTTCCGGATGAGGATCATGATGGACATCGTGATTAATACGATTGGCAGCCTCGTGGTTCTCAATGCCGGCCTCAAGACCTCCAAGGTCGTCGTTGTCTTCGTCTTCCGTTTCGCGGGCATTGTCATCAGGTGGAGGGGGATTAAGTGCTTGCCTAAGTTCTTCACACCTTTTCTTTCCCCAGGCAATTTTCGATTTGACATTTTCGGCCTTTCTAAGAGCTGCCGGAGTGTTGGCAACTACCTTTCGTTTTGAGTCGCGAGAAGCACCTGGCAACGCCAGGTGCTTACCAGATTTGCCCATAATGTGATGGGGAGCCTTGTATCCAAGGTACAAGGCCTTAATTGAGGGCGTGTAAAGCTGAGTAGCGTGAAGCTAACCGGATCGCGTAAAGCTGGTAGGTAATTTCTTATTTTAACAGGATAGAATTAATCATTCCTATAAAGAAAAAGGAATGATTACTCTAAACAAACAGATATATAAATAATGAAATATTTGAAGATCAGGAAAAGCACTATAAAACAAATAGTCGAAAATAGGGACAACTAAAACATAATCTAATAAGCTGATAACAGTTGTTTATAAAACATTTCAAAAAAATATTGCTAATATCTATATAAGGATTTTGCTTCGAGAAAAGTAATGGTACATCCTAAGTAAACCACTACTACACATAAGTTCGTGGATCAGACACGACCTTCCGAAGAAAATCCAGAGGTATGGGAGATGCCTTAGTTCTAGCACTGACACAGATGTCTCGGTCTTCCCAAAAGGGAAACCACTGTCACGCAGGGGTTAGGGGAGAGGTTGAGCGTTCCAATCACATGTCTCCTTGAATATGAAACTTGAGATAAGGAAAATAAAAGGTGATGTAATATTGCATCATCTTCCCATTATTCTTTGGGGCACATAGAGCCATAGACGGATGAAAATTTTCAGGCGGCCAATATCATTGCTTGGATCTCCAACTGAGTTGGGAAAATTAACACCTCCTAATCAAATTACGTATTAAGGGATGTACCCCTTGCCAAGCATTCGCTTTCAGATGGGTGAAGAACATCCGGATGCAATAAGAAATCAAGCTTAAGCCTTGTAGCTTATTCCTTTGATATGATGCCGGACTCGGAGTCAATTGATCATGCCAGGTAGGAGAAACATGATACATAGATGAATAACGACTCCGATGATACCCTAGGTGTGACGTCCTGTCCAAAAACACTGAACGGGGAAGCACGCTAGCCAAGTTATACAATTTCAACCTGAAGGGGAAAGCCAGCTAGAGCGAGTAATTCAAATTGGTTGGTACGATTGAAAGTATTGAAACTGGATATCCAATTGAGAATGACCTCGCCTATCACCCGCAACCAAGGTGTGAAAGTTTGTGAAAGACACGCTTTGGTGTCACGTACTCTTTAAAACAACATCCTGTATAATTTCGAAGGGTTAGGGCTGGATAGATTTATGTGTAATAATACATCAACCTTCTCAAAACCTCCACTCGTTCCGACCTGGCTCCTCCCTACTGGTTCCTCACTCTCTTTAACTCTTTCACTCACTCTCTCCCGAATTTCCAACTCAATGCCTTCACCACGAGCCACCAGGGCCACTCGGGCAAGCACAAGACGCCAGGCCGAGCCAGCAACGCACCAGGGTGCATCTAAGCGACCACGTCTTGCGTCTCAACAAGGGGACCCAATAAACCCAGCTTGAGGTAAACGAACTCGTCATCAAGTGGATGTTCTGCCTCCCAATATCAATATTTCCATCTCCAATCCCCTCCCAACACCGTCTTCCACTCAGCAACCTCCTCAATCTTCAAATGATCAATCCGAAGCTGACCTTGACATGGATATCACCGAACTAACGTTGCAAAACTATCATCAAGCCATGAAGTACTGGCCTCTTGGTCGTATTCAACAGCAGCTAGCTCGCCAGCGTTCTGCGAATCATCAATTGAGCGAAGCCGTCATTGCCGAAGGCCAAGCCGTTATGGAACACATGGAGCACACCATCCACATGATTGCGATGGTATCTGGTGTTAGTCTTTCGAAACTGAAGCGATCTCTGTAAGTTACCTCATCATATCTCTTTGTCAGCAACCTGCGCTTGCTTCAGGATATACTGAATTGTGATTTGGCCTTGTTGATGAATGTGACTCATCAACAGGGGTTTGTTAGGTGGAACGCATGCGGAAAATCCTTGGCACCGGTGGTTAAGCTTTGCACTGGAAGCCAATAAGTATCCAAGTACGCCACATAGGAATCTTATTGACTCATTGGAAGGTCTGATTGTTAATAATTTGTTGAACTTTGTAGTGCCAGTGCGTGGTGATCCTCATGCATCCGAAATTCTCACCCACCGAAACCAGTCCAATTCAAAGACCTATCAAGACCTGGATGATGACGAATACGATGTCTTCACCTCTAAGGTGTTTTACGCTCTGGGTGGCTACCCAGACTACTCGGCCATCACTGTTACTGAGGACAGTAATGTATTTGGTGACTCATCCACTTTGGTACCAGAAGTGCCAAAACTCAGCCCCGAAGACGAGCTTCGATACAGACCGATATACGAAAAACTGGTCGATCAGAAGAAGGTTGCCAGGGATCGAGAATTGAATACCCCGGCATCTTCTGCCGGGAAGGAAGAGAAGCGTTCTCTGCAGTGCATCAAGAAGATTGCCCACCAAGTTAGCAACAAGTTAGTAATGACTTATTGTTTGTTCCAACTAACTGATTCATTTTCTTTCCCTTTCCAAATTGAAACTTTCGGTGGGCATTTGGTGCAGCTTGTGCGTGATCACCACGTTGTTGGTTTGGATTATTACATAATTGCTTGCAGCAACAACGCCTCAGGTGACGGATGGTGTCGCGAGTATACTACCCGAGATGAGATGTCTCAATGGCTATCTGCCAAGGCTCAATTTCAGCACATCTTTCCTCTTTATTGTCAAAATGGTTCGACCTTCGAAGAGATCAAGGCAATCGCCAACAATGGCAATGCCCCGATGCCTCGAGCTAAGGTCTCTAACAACCAGTCCGACATTGACAAGAAAATCTTGACAATGAAGCTCAATGAGATGTTGTGTAAGTCTTTCTCAATTGGCCATATGTGACTTTACGCTCACATGTGCTTTTGACATCACTTGACTCACTTTCATACAGTGAAAGTGGTGGGGGAGGCCAAGTATCCTAGCCGGGGATTTCCCAAGGTTGCTGACCCTATTTCCGCTCTAGTCGAGCGCCGCATTGACGTGACCATCGAGCGGGATGTTGATGCCCACTTGTCGAATGAAGAATTTCTTAAAGGCTTCACTGGGATGCCTGCCAAAGCCCGTCGACAATGGTTGTTAGATATTGAAGAAGGAAAATTCAGGTTGATATCTAAGGTGTCGACTGGACCTGCAATAGACCCAAGCCTGTAGTACCTACAGGCTCGGATGATACTCCCCATGAACCACAGGTTGCTATGGTTCCTACAGTAGTACCTACTTGCGCCGATGAGACACACCAACATCCACAGACAACTGTGGGTGTTGGTGTAGAAAAGGCCTGAAGCGTCAATGATGTATATATGATGCATATCTACTTAAAAAACATGACAGTAATTTGACTTAAAAAAAAGTCAATCATTTGTATGTGTGAGAAAGAAATACAAACCCGGAGCGTGAATGATGAATATGGTTCTCCTTAAAGAAAAATGGTGATCAACATTTCAAGTATGAAAAAACGTCAATCATCAGTCAGACTGAAAGAAATACAATAATGAGTTTGCTTGGTACATGTACAATAGCTACATGCATGCAAAAATGTAGTTTTCGAAGTCAAGACATTGCATATCTTTCAATGTCTCCTTGCCTCTTTCATGCTTGACATATTTGTAGAGTCATGACCCCTTGTGATCAATGAGGTATGTGTATATTTCTAAATACAACACCGGTGTTTGCACCCCTTTGATCAATTATTGTTAGTCCTAGGTCTCACTCTTGAAAGGGTAATAGTGTGGGTTATACCTTGTGAGAGACCCATATATAATGAGCACTTGATTGTACATAAATCCGTTAAGATAGACAGTGTCAGCTCTCCATCATCGAGGCAAAGTAGTGCGTGAGCTACGTGAGTGTGGGCCAAAAGTGGCCCACTGAGGATTTGAATTGGGATAAGTTGTGGATGCGGAGTGGTGATCAAAGTAATTCTTCACTTTGATCACCATCGCAAGTCGTGGATGCGAAGTGGTGATCATATTATTTCTTGTATGAAACATACAGATCTTCGGGTAAAGTTGCCCATAGTGAGGTTGCATCTTTTGTCAAGATGTTGAAACTTTAGTGACAAGTCAGTCTTGTGGGACTGTAATCTCATGATCACTGATTTAATTGGACATGTGGTCATTGACAAATGACCACAGTTCTTTCTCTCTGGTTTTATGATGTGAGGTCGTGGTGGTATAGTTCAAAGGATTACTTCGGTACAATATGGAATAAGAGTTGGAATTCAAGGGTTAGGGGTTAGTTCAATGAATTGAAGCTGTAAGGGTTAGGTAGCCAGTGCATAGCTTGATCTCCTTGTATATCTCGATTGCTTGTCGAATGTCTGGTCTAGAGCTAAGTGTCTGTGACTTCCTACAGGGTGAGTGTGGTACTGTAGACAGGTAGCACAAAGTAAACAACTTTGTGAATATATAATTGATGTCATTTGTAGCACTTTTATCTATGGCACAAATGAAATGAAGAATGCAGACGTGTCCTTAACAGAAACACAAATATGTGATTCCAAGGTTTTACTCACGTATGAGTGATACTCACGTATGAGTGATGAGTCATACTCACGTATGAGTGATTGAGATAAGCACCTTAACAGAATCAGAAAGTTAAAGGTTATACTCACGTATGAAGGATTGAGAGAAGATATTAAGCACCTTAACAGAATCAGAAAAGTGTCAGTAAAGAAAAAAAGTTGCTCAAACATTGCCACCTTTTATATCAGATCTTTTCTCATAGGTTTGATAACAAATTAACATCAGACATTGTGATTCCTTGAGTAAAGGAAGAATCAAATATAAGAAAAAGAAATGCAAGGACACAAAGAGACTGTGAAACATGTGCTCATATGAACTTAGTGATCAGAGTTCTTTGCAAGATAACTATGATCACTATGATATTTTGGAGCTTTGCGTGCTCAACTCAAGAGATGATTATCAAGAATAACACATGTTTTGCAAAATTCACATTCGTCTGTTTTCAGATGACGAAAGAAGGATAAAACCTACCATAACACCCTGAAGAGCAAGCCCAAATGGTCCCGGTTCTATTGTTTGACCAGATGTTTAAGTGGGGACATTTTTCATTAATGACTTCATCTTTCAACTCCACTCCATCATCATGAAAGTTTGTATTGAAACTTGCAAAATGCCAGTGTGCACATCTGTTGAGCAAACATCTCAAACACCATCAAGACATGCCACCTCTATGTTGTGGCCTGTCTTGATTGTTCACATCATGTGTGCGCACATTCTTCGTGATTGAGTTCATCTTTTGGCTCCACTCCTTCATCCTGCAAATCCATCTTGCAAAATGCCAACTTCGACATGAGCTGATTGAAATGAGCAATAAGTTGTTATTGCTCAAACTCTCCCATTCCATTCTGAGCTCATGGATGATGAAAGTTGAAGCACACAGGAATATCCACTGCCATCACTACTAAGTGTTTTCCACCTCTTTCCATATTCTGGCACTATTGTCAAATGAAAGGCACAGTGTATGTTTCATTGAAGGAGAATATCCATTAATGACTTTTGGTCGCCTCTCTACATCTTCTGGCACTTTTGTACGTTGAATGGCTCATTTTGAGACTATGGGCCCATACCCAGCTGGGGAGTCCCCCATTGCTTTCATGATGGCTCGAAAGGAACAATAAGACTCATGGTCATCATAGGCATAGGTCCACATCCACAAATGCCCCTTTTTCCTTCATTTGATGGCTTGGAAAATATCATTGTGCATGTACGTGTATACATTGAACCATTCCAATCGGCGCTATGGTGAGACACTGCGCCTCTGAGTTAACCTAATCACAACCGACTTCGGTTTGGATTAGGTCTAGTCAGACGCGCGTGACTACTCAACCTATCACACATTGAACCATTCCAATCGCCTTATGGTGAGTCACGCGCCTCTGAGTTAACCTAATCCCAACCGACTTTGGGTTGGATTTGGTTTAGTCAGACGCGCGTGACTACTCAACCTATCACACATTATGTAAGTCATGGATCCACTCTACTTGATCCACTATTAATCCACATTTCCCCCCAAATCATAACCTTCTCTGTATGTGATATTTCACCCGTGAGTGTGCACCACACACACGCATTACCCGTTCTTCATTCAACATTTGATATATGCTACACTCGTCATTCCAGTCTTGATTCATTCGATATCTATTGACCTCGTCCGTTCTTTTACGATTATTTATTGTCGGTCTCAGCCTTTTCGCTAGGTCGGTTATTTGATTGGTCAGCTTCCATTAGAACTCGTATTCTACATCTCCATATCAATCCTGATATTAGCCTTGACAGGTTTGAGCAGAGTAAGTCAGATATATCAACGTTGCATTTCGGACGGTCTTCGGATTCGTTTCAAGGTTCGTTCGAACCCTCGTTCATTTGTGAGTTTGACTCACCTTGCAACCTCCTGTTGTCACTTGATGCAGATATTGACAACTCCCACTGCCCGCCTACAGGATACGTTGTTGGAGATACTAGGACGTCCCAGGCTGAAGTTCATTCCGACCGTACTTCAGAAGTTGCCG
Source organism: Melampsora americana (assembly GCA_022264835.1). Lineage (NCBI taxonomy): Eukaryota > Fungi > Basidiomycota > Pucciniomycetes > Pucciniales > Melampsoraceae > Melampsora > Melampsora americana. Next base: position 2,826,628 of record JAIFHY010000003.1, on the reverse strand, counting down.
ATTGCCCTGTTAGTTGTTGGACTCTGAGCTACGAACTGGCAGGGCATACGGCATTCTGGCAGTTGTTTGTCAAATTGTCTTTTGATCCTAGGTGGCTCACCCTAGCTTGCAACTTGACCCCCATTTGAATGTAAGCTTTTCTATCCATATTGTCGCACACGAGCGGGATAATGTTCCTGATCAATTGGTTTCTCCCTATAGTACCAGGCGCTCAACGTGAAACCCGCGTCTCCATGGGGCGACAAAGGAATTGAGCCGCTCAGCGCGCGGCAGGTGTCAAACCTGCAAATTACAAATCAAAAACCTCACCCTCTTATATCAAATATCAATTACAAAGGGATAAGAAAGGTAGCATTGGCCGACCATTCTATCGCTTTCATCGTAAACGCACTCAGCTCAAATGCCAATTGGCTAATGAATTAGGCCTGCCTTGGGACACCAAGTTCATTTTTCGTTATGAAACAGATCTCAGTCCGGAGACAGACGATCTCAACGAGATCGAGGTTTATCATGGCACGGTGGTTGTGATCAATAAAGCTGATCTTTCACTGGTAATTGCAGTTAGATGTAATCGATTCAAAGCTATGCCTGATCGACTCCGCAACAATTTCAACGACACTGTTTCTACTATCTTCAATCATGCTCGTGCTCGCAATGAATGTAAGACAAACGCTGCCCATAAGAAGAAGAAAGCGACAGACGTGGAAGAGGATGATCAGGGCAATGTGTGTGGTTGGATGGGTTGTTGTGGGTGGCGTGGAGGTACAGATGCGGAAAAGTCCATTGGTAAGATAACCTTTGGTAGTCATACTTTCCTAGATAGATGCTCATCTCTACTTCTTCTTCAGGGGTCTATGCTATGAGCGCCTTCACTGCAAATAAATTGGACCGAATGTTGACTGACCAACAGCGAATGGAACGATTTCACATCATACGCGATTTTTTAGCTGGCAGATTTGCCAGTCTGTCTCTTTACGTTTTCAAAACCAATATTGCGATTGGCCTCATTACTGAGGTACCAGGATTTGACGACGTAGAGTGGCAACACACACCAAATGGGATGGTATTTGCATCCAACATTGCCATCAGTTGTGATGGCTTTGCGAATCGGATACACATTGACAGAGACCATACCAGATATGCCTTTGGTCTTTTTTCTTTGATCAATCGAGCGACCGGCCAGCCATGCAGTAAAGAGGATGCCAAGGGACTAGGGTCAGTTCGAGGACTGTACTTTGTGGTGAAGCCTTTTGGGATCAAGGTTGCTTTGGCTCGGTGTAATGGCTTGTATGAAATCTTGTGGGATTCCAAGGTGAGTTTTATTGTGAATCCTATAACCATATTCGAAAAAACTAATCCCAACTCTCACTTGTAGATACCACATTATACTACTTCATCTGAGTATGTAGATGAGAATGGAAAGCACGTCATGCCAGAAGCTTGTCAGGTGACCCAATTTGGCTCCTCCTGCCAAATATCCGACACTTTGGTCAATCGGATTCAACTGTTACAAAAAGAGAAGGATCGAATGAGTCCTGCAGCTTGGGAGGTGTATAAGAGACAAAGGGTTAAGACCTTTGAGGATGAGAATAGTGTGAAGATGAACCGGTATAATCTACGTAAGGCTTTGAGAGAACAGGTGGCTAAGGAGAAGCTTGCAGCTAAGGTGAAAGACTTGATACGTACTATCCCTAAATAATGCTCTAGGTTTTTTTTTTTTTGTTGTAGTTACTTTGGTTATATTTTTCATCGCGAAGGATGAGTAAGAATTCTCCCATGCTTAATCCGATTGTAAATAAGCTTATAACGTTACTGCTTTTTTGCAGTAACGTTATACTTTTACAGTTGCATATGGTTATTCCCGCAAGATCGGTCTGAAGGCCCGACCAAGAAATTACATTCCAGCCCTGGGGAGTTGTCTCATCAAGTCGTCGGCTAACCACAACACTATTTGTCTTTCGAAGCAAGTATGGTTTCACCAAAAAATAATTCAAGAAAGCCAACCAAAGTCCACAGAAGGCGGATCAGGTGAGTGCCTTTAATCGAATTTTAAACTTATGGATATTTGGTAGTAAGTTTAAGTCACCAATTTGTTAGGCAAAGTCTGGTTGAACCAGAGACTGGTCTCCCGGTGCCAATTGACTGGCATCGCTACAAGATACCAATAGTTGTTAGTATTTGTTCTTTGAATCAATAGGTGCATGACAAGACTTAACCCAAATTTATCGCTTGTATTTTGCAGCGAAAGAAAATTCATGATAAAAACAAGGCCAAAGGGACCTCGGACGACCCAATTCCCATCGACTAAAGTCAGGTTAATGTCGCACATATGAAATGTGAATCTCAATCAATGCCTGACGGAACTCAACTTCACACATATGTGGATTGTGAACTGTACTGCGATGGCACCTTACTTGTGAGCTCCTTTCACACATGTGTGAAGGGTTTACATCAGTTTAAAACTGGTTCGAACAAAGACATGTGCAAATGGATTCACACATGGAAGAAGCCCCCACACATGTGTGAACTAATCTACCACATGTGTGAAACCTTCACACATGTGGGTGTGACCCACTTTGAAACATGTGTGAATCACCCTGTAGCTTGAACCACATTGAATCACATTGTAGCTTTGGCCTTCACGTTAGTGTTGGTCACACATGTGTGAATAGCTCACTGTAGCTTTTGATGTGGCCCACACAGGTACTTCACAGATGTGTGAAGGTACTTCACACATGTGTCACCTTCACACATGTGTGAATAGTGAGTGCAATGTAGCTTTGCATGTGAGGTTGGTACGGTTCACGCATGTGTGAAGTGAGTTCACACATGTGTGAATTTCCCTCACACACGCGTGAACCAGATAGACCTTGTAGATTTTGTCACAGGTGTGAACAATTCACACATGTGTGAAATGTGTGAATAGTTCACACCTGTGACAAACATCTTGCAACTTGGGGTCTCACAAGCTACAGTGCAGTAGCTCACTGTAGCTTTTGATGTGGCTCACACACGGTGTGAACGGCTTCACACATGTTGCAAATTCACATATGTGCTATTCAAAACACGTGAAGGATCTTCACACATGTGTGAATTTGCAACATGTGTGAATTTACTTCACAGATGTGTGAATTTGCAACATCTGTGAAGTTACTTCACAGGTATGTGAAGTTACTTCACACATGTGTGAAGTTACTTCACACATGTGTGAACTGTGCGTGCACTGTGCCTCAGGATCTGACGTTGGTTGAGTTCACGCATGTGTGAAGTGAGTTCCCACATGTGTGACCTCAGTTCACACATGCGTGAACCAGAGACACTGTAGATTTTGTCTCATGAAATGCGTGAATGAAGGTACTTCACACATGTGGCACCTTTACAGATGTGTGAATTGTGAGTGCACTGTACCTTTGGATGTGACCTTGGTACGATTCACGCATGTGTGAAGTAGCTCACACATGTGTGAAATGTGCTTCACACATGCGTGAACCAGAGACACTTTGTTGTAAATGTTGTCCTCAATTTTGAGTTATTCACACATGAAATGTGTGAAGGTACTTCACACATGTGGCACCTTCACACACCTGTGGATTGTGAGTGCACTGTACCTTTGGATCTGTCTCTGGTTCACGCATGTGTGAACTAAGTTCACACATGTGTGAACTCATTTCACACATGCGTGAACCAGAGACACTGTAGATTTTGTCTTCAAATTTAAACTATTCACACATGTGTAGATAGTTCACACCTGTGTGAATCAGATAGCAACTTTGGATCTCATATTGGTGCGGTTTGGTGAGTGAAACCCCTTGTAGCTTTGTATCTCACATTTGTGCGGTTTACACACCTGGGAACCCAATAGGCTTTCACAAGAGTGAGTGAAGCACGGTGTAAAATGTGAAGTCGAAAGCTAGACATTATACACTGTGCTAAGAGCAAATAGGTTTGAAAAGCCCTTGAAAACATCTTGACACAATGTAATTGTGTCAAGGATATTTTTATTGCATGGGGCTAGCTATGTACAAAGATTATTTGGTTTCATTGGGTGGTGCTTCTGTTTCAGGTGACTCACTCTCCGATGATAGTAAGGTTTTAATAATTTGTTCCTCTGGAGGAGGATTTGCTTTCAGAGCCTCGATTTCGACCCAGTCCCTTTGCCATTTGAGATGCATAAATTCACAGATGTTACGTTGATACACGGAGCCCCAATTGACAGCAAAAGGCTTCCGCGTGTTGTGCCAGTCCGCGTGGAGAAATGGGATCGGGGTGTTGTCGGTGATAATTAGTTCCAGGGCAATATAGTGGCTTTTTTCAATGTAAGCCAACACAATGGGGGTTAGGCTGCCTTCGGAGGGTGTAGACATGCAAGGAAATATAACAGTCGAAGTGGAGTCGGATGGGCCATAGTATATAACTGGCCGGTGGTATGTATTGGCAATGACGTAGCCACCGGATGGCATCGGAAACCAGTGACTGGGAGGGGCGGTGGGTTCGGTCAAAGCCAGGATCGATTTGAAGTGATCGAACTTGACATTGACAGCAAATTTGGGAAAGTGTTCCTCGTACCAAGTATGACACGTATTGACGTGTTGATAAAGCGTAGTACGGACCTCTGCAGCTTGCTCGGGTGTCCTTCCAAGTGAGACAGCTATGGAAGCAAATGCGCAGAGTCCATTTCGGGGTACATCGGTTGCATTTTTTATGAAAGGGAATATGTATCGAGGAACGTCTTCCACGATTGGCCACTTCTAAGTAGTGTGAATGTTTGTGGCAGCAGTCAGCTCAAGCGGTTTGGAGTTATTTTGAATAAGAAATCAAACCTGTAAAACTCGCATCTCCATCTCCTTGATTTCCTCCACTTCCTCTGGCGGTATATGTTTTTGAAACTAGTCAAAAACGTGTGAAAAAAGGAGGTAAGGTGGGAAGAGTTCAGATTGAATGAAAAAGTAGGAAGTAGATTGGAAGTGATGACCTACTGGCAGTTTTTCGTTCCGTCTGCGCTCTTGCTTTTGCAACATGGCAATATCCTCCACATTGGAATCAATTTCCTTGGGTGCTTCGCAAGATAGGGTTTCTTGACCTTCTATCGGCAGATCTGGAGTTCCTTGAGAGGATTCCTGACCGATATCCAAATGGTTAATAAGTACGACGAATTCCATACATAAATAAGTTGATTATCACGATACATACCTTAAGCTGTGGGGGATCCCGTGCTGTTTTGCGTCGGGCAGAGACTCTCTGCGGAAGGGTGGTGCCCTTGACCTTGCGTTTCCGAGATTTACGTATGGGGACTGAGGGAGCGGGAGCTGCTATTGAAGGTGAGCCTTCAATCTTGGGACTTTCAGGTCGTTCTTGTGCTTGTTCTTTGAAACCTGGCGGTTTGGGTGAAAGAAAACTAAATACGTCGGATGGTGGTAGCGGCGAAGAAGCTGGGTGATGAAAGTCTCGATCTCAATTAGTTGGGACATGCTATCAAAGAATAAAAGGTGAATACTAGAATTTGATACGAAAACTTACGACAATTGCTGGTTAGTTGTATGGCCTGATTCGCATGAGCCAAGGGGGGAGGCCGTTGTGCTGCATGATCAGACGTCGGAGTGAGGTTAGGAATGGGTGGAAATGGCTCTTCTGGAATGGAAACGGCTGGACTGGTATGAGGAGTCTTGTGTTTTTTGACCGTACTAGTATTCGGCTTGTTGCTATTTTGAATATGTAGACCGCGTTTGGATCGAGTGGTGATGGGAGACTTGGGATAAGGACGTGATTCTTTCAACCGAGAGGGACGAGTAGGGGAGGAGGGCTGCTGTTGCATTGGCAGATCAGACTCGTGAAGGCTGGACAGAGGACTGGAGCTTTGATCGTCCTTAGTGTTATCATCGGGTCTAGACAAAAAGCGATCTTCGTTTGTTAATCCAAGAGTAGATTTTGCATCTACAGTACAATCTAGATTGGGACAATCTATAGTGTCGTCAGCTCTAGGTGAAAGTGTATCTTCTTTCTCGGCAGCTGATTTCGCTTCGAGTCTAGGTGAAATTGTATCTTCATTTGTTGATCCGGCAGTAGATTTCACTTCAGGTCTGGGCGAAATGGTATCTTGATTTGTTATTTCGGCAGTCGATTTTGCTTCTGGAGGGCAATCTAGATTGCCCTCAGGTCTAGGTGAAATTAGATCTTCTTTCGATTCTTGAGGACGATCTATCTCTGCTATGTCATTTTCAAGGTGAGAATTAGAGCGGTTGTCCTCATGAGTGTGATTGTGATGATGAGTGATGAGGGGAGTTATGATATCTGATGGTGATGGAGGCGAGGTAGGATTTGATTGTTCGTTGTGTGTTTGGGAAGGTGTATGAGAGTGATTCAAGGTGGAAAGTACTGGTGAAGCCTGATCGGAAAGGATAGTGGGTAGCTTGGTGGTGTCGGCTGTTTCGGGATGGGATGGAGGATTGTGAGGCGCGGTGGAGGTTGGGTTCTCTGAGTTAAAGGTGTCATAACTCAGAACGTCTTTGGCGATTTGACAATCACGTAGGAATCGTTTGAGTAAGCCTTGTTGAGTATTGATCGGTAGTGCATGCAATGCATTGGCTAATTCGGTGTCAAGCCGATATGTGTATGAAGCTGATGAAGTCGTTCCTGATGGAGTTTCAGCGGTGTCAAGCCGATTGTTAAGAGTGGGTACGGACTGGTCGGAAGCTGGCGTTTGAAATGCTGATGAAGTAGTTGCTGATGGTGCGTCAGTTTGAGTGTTTGATTGAGAGGTAGGTTTGATAGCCGTCTTCTTGTTCTTCTTTCGCTTCGGCAATCGTACAATGGGTGGGTTGGTGTGTGGGCCATGGTTGTGTTGACTGCGATCGTTGGAGATTTCAAGACACCAATGAACATGATCGGGTTGTAGGCGTCCAGTGACTTTGAAGCGGCATGTTTTGGGTGTTGACTGAGTCTTTGATTTGTGTCGGTTGGACCCATGAACACACACAAAGTGTGTGAAGGTTGGTCTGGCGTCTAAGATCGAGAGATGAAATCCGTGATTGGCGGCAAACGTGTAGAGGCCAAGATCCAGAGCTTCGAGGTCAGGGTAAACGATATTGGTGGGGGGGGGAGGTATGGGGTTGGGGTATGACGTTGTTGTCACACTTTGCTGAGGCATACTATTGGTTTTGGTGGTTGTGTGTGAAGATAAGAAATAGAGGTGTGTCTTGAGAGTGTTGATCGAGTGGGATGTGTGAAGGTGTCTATCGTTTGGGTTGGATGGGGCGAATTAAGATGGGTTGGGGTGAATGAATCTGTGTGTATATGTAACTCGCAGGGGTGAGTGATTGTGTGAAATGTGTGAACTTGGTGGTTCACAGCACAGACCGCTCTGTGTTCGGTGAAAGACTGGTCTGACCAGTCACAAACTGGTCTGCGGGTTTACAGATGGGTCTGGTGGGACGATGTGTGAAATGTGTGAACTTGGGTGTTCACAACATGGAGTATGGTCTATCAGACCGGTCTGTGTTTGGTGAAAGACTGGTCTGACCAGTCACAGACTGGTCTGCGTGTTTACAGATGGGTCTGGTGGGACTTGTAGATTTTTGAAAGTCGAAATTTCATCTCAGGCATCTGAGGCGTCTGTCAGATGCGTTACGGTACGTCGCCGTATGCTTATACACAGATTGCATGGTATTTCATCGTGCAATCTGTATGCCACAGGTGCACCATACATCCATGATCTCGAATGTCGAGGTCCATCATTCATTTCGAAAGATTCATGAATGATCATCCCATTGGAAATACCCATTCCAATCCGGTCTCACTTTCTCTCAAATGCCTCCTAAACCGGAAGAAAGTCTTGAAAGAAGACCTTTGTTTCCCATTTCCAATCAATCAAAATAAACAATTGGAAATGATGTCTTGTTATTGGAAATGATGTCTTGTTTCCATTTCCAATCAATCATGGAAATGATGTCTCATTTCTCATCGCGAGAATATCACACAAAGAAGAAGGAGGAGATTTTACCCTTCTTCTTTTGATTGATCATTTTGTCGTTCTCCTTCAAGTTGAATTTTTTTTTCTGATTCAATTTTTTTGTTACGATTTTTTTTTGGCTTCAATCAATCCATTCATCTAATGAGTGAAACTTCGAATTCGGAACCTTATGAATATCATGAGTCTGATGGCGATTACGAAGATGAAGAAGCAGACCATTATACCTACAAAACTGCCGACTTCACAGATTCCGACCTGGACAAGGAAGAATTTGTCTCTTCTTCAGGATATTCCAACTTCAAACCTTGCAAACGCACCTCAAATCCGACATTCAAAGCCTCTTTGAAACAAAGATCTTCTTATTCAAGAGGCTTGAATCTGGATAATCCAAAAGTTTTGTCTTCTTCAAAAGAATCAACGGCTTTGAAAGCCTCTTCCTCAAGTGCATCTTTGAAACTGAAGCAAAAGGGCGTCAAGGGAAAGAAGATCTTTGGGCTTCCCTTGGACCGTCCCTCATTCAAGACCTTCATCGACGATGACAACATCCTCGACCACGAAGGATATCCGCTGCGCCCCAATGGAAATACCGTCTATGTACGGCAATCTGACCAGGAGGTACCTGCGAACTGGGGCACATTTGCATTTGCATATACAACATCTGGTGGCGGCACCAGCGAAGCAGGCTGGCGAACCGTTAGGTTCACCTGTTTGGGGGTATTGGTCTGCAACAATGTACAGTGCGACTACCTTGGCTCGCCACACACGTCTTCAGCCAGAAGACGTGACTGGGAGAGCAAGTCAGTAATGATTATTGATTCATGATACATTTTTCTTTCATTAATATCTTTCTTTCTTTTCATTTTGGATTCTATATTCTCCATTCATCCTTTTTCAAATATTTTTCCTCTATATATGTGTGTAGACCTCAAAAGTGTCAAGCGGCACGATGCCCAGACTATCTTTCTCGAATCAAATGCAAAGGAACCATCTGTCGAATGGATGAGCATATTCCCAGCGGTTGGGGTATCATCAGGCATAGTGGGGTCCATCAACATCGCTGGCCTCGCCGAGCAAAGCCAGACAAACTCGCTCTCCAAGAGTTTCGTCAGAAGGTTGTTGATAATCCCAATATTGGGCCCTTACGCCATAAGGTTTATTTCAGACCATCTCACTCATATCTTTTAATATCTTTTCTCTTTGTCTAACAACCACCTTGAAATGATTTAGGTTGGACGAGCTCCAGCAGGCCAAAAAGAGATTGTGACTGCCACTGCAATCCATCCTGCCTTCGGGAATCTGCATCGGACTGGTTACTATCGTAGGAAGCTGCTTGTGGCAGCCGGCGTCATTCCAGAAAAGAAGATTCCAGGTGCCGCCGACAGTTTCCTGATAGACATGCACCACTGGGGAGAGTCAGTATCCCTTTGTCAAATCATTTCATTTCTTTTTCAAATCATTTCATTCTATCCCTTTCCTTTCATTGAATTCTATCCCTTTCTGACCGTGGCAGCCGTGGATTGATGGTCATATCCGACTCTTTGGCACGCCACAATATGCATATTACAATCCAAACGCGCTGGATGCAAGAGCAGCTTTTGACTCGCGACGCAAAAGGTCAAATTTACGCCGGTGGCCTCCTTTCCGACGTCACTTACAAGTTCTTTGCCAACGGGTATTTGCTCTCAACATCAATGTACCACGAGGACCTGCGGCAATGGATACCCATCCAATTGACATGGCTTTATGGCCTCACCGAAGAACATTACGCAGCCCACTTCACGACTCTGATGAAACAGATGTGCCACGCAGATGTGTCTGCTGAAGACGTGGATACATTGGTTCGACAAGTCGTTGACTTTTCGGCAGCGCAGAAGAACGGTTTTATCATGGCCCACATGAAGGTGTTTGAACAGGCCGATTGTGCCGTCGCACTGTCCAAGTTGCAAGGCTGTCATGAGCATTTTCGAGCTCAGGTGACAAGAGTTAAAAGGAACCGCGCCATCATAGATGATGAGGTATTGCACCTTATTCATCTCACGTTTCTTTTCTTCATTTCACGTTTCATTTCTTTCCACAATATCTTTCAATACATTTCCGTATAATTTCACAAATATATATTCATTTCTCATTTCACAATCTCTTTTTTACATTTTTATTTTACAGACTTCTTTTGAAAAGCAAGCTCTGAGGCTATTAGAGCCAGACCGCCCCGGCGGTAAAACCTTTGAACAGAAGGTGAAGCAGATGCGTATTGATTTTCCTAGGGCAAAGAGATGGCTTGAGTGGTGGCAAGCGGCCGACATCAAGTCCATGCTCTTCAAATCAAGGCCCAAAGCCGTGGACGACGATGGTCTATGTGACGACATCATGCCAGCAACCACGAATGCTCAGGAGTCTTTGCATCGGGTATACTACATGATATCGTAGGTTTACTCAGGTTTACTTTAATCAATCTAAGTGGACTAATGTTCATGTTTCATTGCGATCATTCAGCGAAGGCAACTGTACTGTGCAAATAGGCCTTGTACAGTTGTATGCTTTGGTCATGAGCCTCGAAAGGGACCATGAAGACCGTCTCAAAGGCATCTCCATTGAGTACGGCGGCGATTCGAAGAATTACAACAAGGTGGCTCAGGCTTTGGGTTGGTCAAAGAAGACTCGAACACGCCTTCGTCGTGGAGACAAGAGTGATGGCCGGCCACCTGACACTACCGACGCATTGCTGTCTCAGTCTAAAAGGAGTAAAAAGAATTCTGGACGTCCTGTGGGCTCACTCAATGTCAATCGAAACCCGGTGACTACATATCAAGGTTTTGTCGCTTCTAATGCTCAAAATCAACAAAACCGCTGCTGGCTCAACGCGATGACAGAGTGTTTGTATGCTTGTCATACTGCACTTTGGTACAGTCGGTCTCAAGGGAAATCAGCACATGTTTTTGCGAAATTAATGATTTTCTTTTCGTCACGTTCCACCTGGGAGATGAGCCAGCAAGGCTCAATCAAGACCATTTTGACCTCTGGTCAAAAGTCTCTTCATGCCGCTATCCAGAAGCGATTCCCAGGAAATTTCACACTTGACGAACCAGCCTCAGCCAACCTTTACTTTGATGGACTCTTCGGTCGTGAGACTCGAGCAGATGAGCCTCAATCACCTGCCATCACTCGAGTTTTATTTTGTTTCAATTTCAAGCGAAAAAACGTATGTTCTGAAAACCAAGAACATATATCTGTTGAGAACAAGGACCTCAACAAGATTGTCTTATCTCACGAACAATTCACAAGTAAATATGCTATTGGTTCTACTTTTACTCAATTTACTTATTCTCAAACCCCAGAAATCCTCAATCAATGGACTTCTAAAGACGGTCTTCGTCGAGCATCTGGACGCCACTGTCAGACTTGCAAGGTAGCTTACTTCGAACGAAGTCAAATTATCTTTGACCCACCTCCACCGCACCTCCACATTCACCTTGAAGTGGGTTTCTATCTGGGAACGCGAACCACGGAGGCCTTCAAGATGTTGGCTGAATGCGACCTTCCATACCAGTTGGTTTTGCACGGTGTCACTTACACAATGTGTGCACGTGGGTTTTGGAATGGTTCCCACTATTGGTGTAAAGTTGTGCGCACTTTACACGGCGTTACAGGTATCTGGTATCACAATGATCAAGAGAATCAAGGCATTGCGACATTGCTGTCGACTGATCTCATGTCTATTGGTGGTAAGTCTCCTTACACGACGTGGAGCATGTATTCTCGCCCACCTACTGGACAAGAAGAAAAGATACTCAACACTGCGGATGCGAAGATCCAGAGGTCCATTGGTAGCAAGGTGGTTGTAAATAGGCCATTTCAAAAGCAAAAGGAAACCGCGGTGGACGCGGAAGGCAAGTTAGATGACGATGGAGATTTAGACGACGTTGGAAACTTGTGCGAAGCCTTATCAACTTTGGCAGCTGTGTTGGAGGAGGGGTACAACTCAAATGCCAACGATATATTTGCCTCAAACTCAGAAGGTGATGACGACACCCCTTTGGCGCTACTCAAACCATACTCAGAAGAAGTGAAACAAGACTCAGGTGAGTATTGTCACTTATTGTTCAAACAATTCAATTGATTGTCTTTCTTTCTGTCACACTTGCAACAGCTACAATCAACATGATCAACATGTTTTCTTCCGATGATGAAAAAAAAGAGGCGAAGATCCATCATGAACGGATGATGCATGATCAAGACTTGGCCTGGATGAGGGAACGTGAGATAGAGCAAGGTTAGTGTCTTTGTTTTGTAAGAAATGGCGCTACATTTCATTGATTCTCAAATTTTCGATTGTAGCTTCAAAAATCATCAATCTCAGCGTGGAAAAGAAGGCGGTTCCTTCAATTTCATCAAAATCAAACAATTTTGATCTAGGCGACATTGAAAAGGACAAGGAGAAAGATACAAAAGATGCAGAAGAGAAAGATGTGGTGCTCAAGCGCAAGAAAAAGGAGAAAAAGGAAAGCGTGGACAAGAAGAAGATCAAGCTCAGCGTGGACAAGAAGGCGGTTCCTTCAATTTCATCAAAATTAAATCTAGGCGACATTGAAAAGGACAATGAGAAAGATACAAAAGATGCACAAATGAAAGATGTGGTGAAACGCAAGAAAAAGGAGAAAAAGGTAAAGGGGTGGAAAGGGTGGGTACTTGAGGAGATGGACGAAGACCCTGTTGAGGACGCAGTGGTGGATGAAGTGGAAGAGAATGGCGCACAATTCCACGGCGGCCTGGAGGGTATGCGAAGGTCTCAGCGCATGAAACGCAAGATGGAGTAAGTAGCATCATTTTCGTTCATTTTCTCGTGTTTTTCATCAAGCTTTTTTTTCTCTCTTTTGTCTTGTCCTTTTTTCTTTCATGTATTGGTTTATTCTTTTTGTTTCTTGTGTTTTTTTTCCTTCTGGTCTGCTTTGGAATATCATTCACAATGTTTGTGAATTAATGCTCGCAAATTTCCACATTGCCTGGTGAGAATTTGTATTTTCCGAGGCTTTTGTTTTCAAACTTTCCACTGCCTTTATAATGCGGAAAAAAACGTTTGTAAAAGTCAAGGCCAGTTGAAAAAATTATAAATTTGCGGGCATTATCATTTGCGGAGGTCAATGGCCGTAAGACCAAGATCGGAAAAATCAATACTTGGAGTGTCATAGCGTACTTTTGCGGACAATATTTTACATACAAATGTTTTCCGAACATTCGAAAAAATTCAAAGTACGGAAAAATATAAAATCAGGCGAAAAAAATTGATTATAACAAACGATGTCATTTCCGGCCATTAATGTTCGGAAATGGTAGGCCGGAAAAATCGCACGCCCCTTAAATTAGGTAATAATGTGCAATCATGTATTAAGAATGCGAAGCACTATACGGTTACGGTCAGGTAAATAAAGCCAAGTGAGTAACGCCGCGGTTTTGAGCCGCCTTAACCAAGAAAGGAAGGATATATATGCGCATAGTTCGACAAGCATCAATGCTGGTCTTGAGGAGACTTTCAGCTTGACGAGTCACGACAAATTCTTTGGATTACTAACAAAGTTGACACACAAATTAAATGAAAATATAAGTTCAGTCTTTCTCAGAAAGCATGGCAGCATTTTCCTTCAAAAGTCTAGCAAATTGGCGGGAAGATTGCTACCTTATGTAGATCGCACAAGCAATGATATCGTGCACGCTCAACCCCATTCGGAAACCAAACGTTTGCAGGGATAGAATCGCAACCTTAATGTTGTCATCGTAGCTGACCTGGAAGGGGAGTGACAATCGCTTCATTCCTAATCATCACCCAGAGATTCAAGCATTCTCCACAATTCTTCAACGATCCATACTAATTTTACAAGATGTCTGTACCTTCTATATCCGGATTCTTGGCTGTTATTGAATCTATCCGTAATCGACCGCAGCCTTACTCAGCGCTTAGTGACTACCTTGCGTCAATAGTTGTACTTCCTCGCTGGAAGGGCGGGGTAAAAGTATTACCTTTCGCAACCATCGTTTTGAACTTATTGTAAATCTTCTTTTTGGACTGGACTAAGGACTGTATGACGCTGACCACACTGACGTCTGGAATTTTGGGATACATCTGTAGACTACTGAGCGCGGCTGTTGCAACATGTGTCATCAAGATACGATGTAAGACTTTTCATCTGGGCTTCATAAATCAAGGTACGTTCGCTTCCAAGTGGAGTGTGAGTATGACCTGGAAAGTCGAAAGGCCAATACTGATGTTCAAATTATATCTCAGATCACATCCTACGACCTAACTCGGCTGTTTGCTGGGCACTTGGATGTATTGTGTATACGTTGAGTGAGTATCTCTAGCAAGTTCCGCTGGAATAACCGGTTCACTAATTGATCATCAGTACCATAGTGTCACTTGTGGAGACTGGAGTGTGGATATCTGGAAATGAAGTTGAGGGTATAGACAATACGCGTGGAAGGGTGGCTCTAGCTGGCATCAAATTCACTTTTGTATGGATGGGGGCTTGGTTTGTTCTTCTTCTCGGGATTTCATCATTACCTGTGTTCTGATTTGGATTGCAATCCGTCTTTTACATAGGTGTTTTTCTTGGAGCAGTGCGGGTCACTACATCTGCTGCAAATGGAGACCTCCTTGGCAGCCAGCCCATCGACATAGCAAGATCCCGGTGCTGGTAGTATGGTGCCTCAACACAACGTTCGTATTGACGGCCTCGGTGGCTCTCTTATGTGGGTCTCATCGCCCCACATTCATTAACTACGGCATGTTAATCCACACTGATGCACATTGCGAATACCTATCCATGTGAAGTGCCAATGATAACATTCACTATGGTGGAGTTGCAGGCTCGAGATATATTGAACTCGGTTGCTTTGGTCTGTAAGAAGCTGCGACACATAGATAAACATAGGGTTGTCAAATTCGATCTTCTGAGGGCAATGCCAATTTTGAGCCCACTTCTTCAGGCCCTTCCTAGACTGGTGATTATCCTCAAGCACCCAAATGTCACTTTCAATTGACGTATTGCTAAGTTTATGCATTGCCATTCTACAGTCCCACATCATCAAACTGATGCGACTAGGTATCTTGGCTTGGTTTTGCGTTGTATGTCTCGTAATATCGGTGAGCATGAGATCTCCTGCAGAATAAATGGAATAAAGACATATACTGATGTATGATACGACTCTCATGTCTATATAGGCGCAAATGATTTTCATTTGCCTTGCATTTTTGCAACGGCGTGTATTAGGGTCGAAGCATAGCCTCTGGACGACGCTTGTGCGGATAGTGGTTTACAAGGCCGATACTGGACTTGATTCGGCATCAAGATCTGCTATCGCTCATTCTCGGGAACAAAATGTCATCATGATGATTTCTTTCATCATATTAGTCACCGGTATAGCCTTCTTGCCTGTGGTGGTTTGGCAAGTGAGTGAGATTTTTTCAAATTTAGTATTTCATACCTCTGAGTCTTACATTCTGAACTTCATGATCCAGTATCGGACTGTCACATTAGAACACATGTCAGGAGTAACAGGTCAACTGATGACTGACCTTGTACGTCCTCCATCGCCTCTTGCTACTCAAGAATTTGCACTCATCAGCCATCTTTATTTAATGCAGATTTCGACTTTTGTTGTATCGATGATTGCCAATGTGTATGTTATCATCAAAAAATAAAAAAAATCCGCTACACAGCCATTGATTGATTCCATCCTATCTTAATAGCGTGATGCTGGCAATAATCCTCCAGACAATTCGACTTTCGCCCTCGAAAACCCGTAAAGGAACAGTGGGGGCTGTGAGTTCGGACGACTTTCCAATGAAGTTTAGGAATTATCAACCAGCAGAATCACCAGAAGAAAACAAAGCTCATCAAGACAGCAGGTTAAGCTTGGAAGAATCCAGGGATATTTCAGTTACAGGTTATGACAAATGGCAACAAGATAAGCCGACAATTGATATCAACCAAACCGATGAATTATCCGAGATATCTGTGGATGAAAGGAGACCATCTGTAGTATAAACAGCCTATTCTGTAAGCTTTAATTGCCTCTAGAATCTAGATAGACGTCTTGGGATAAGTCTTACATCACAATCTGATAAGATCCATTCAACTTTCCATTCCTCTTATTTGAATTAATAGATTGGACGAGCTTTCTGATATGCATCTGTCTTTATGATACCCGAGAGCAACTGAGTCTGTGCCATTTGACTTGTGGCGTGTTTGTTATTCATCGGAACGTGGAAATGATAGGATACCTTGATGAAATTCTTATTGCTGACGGCTGAGGTATAATCTGTCATACAACTTATTTTGATGATATCAACATTAGATCACCACTTTCCTTTTCCATTCTTTTGGAATCAAACTTTCCATTCTTTTGAAATCAAGTCACCTTCGTTTTATAGCATCATCCTCTTATTTTCAATTTGTTAGTGTGCATATGGCTTTTTGAAAAGGATATCTGGTTGTTGTTTGGCATTGAAGGCTGCAATAGAAAGTCCACCTGAGTTGAGATGTGCGGAAAAGCACAAATATAAGGAAGCGTCTCACTATATGTAAATCAAGTCCAGTCCAAATTGCATTACTAGAGCTTCTTGTGCGGCAAACCAGACAAAACACTTGAACTTGGACCAAGGGGAGGAAACTGACAGTCTGCTCTTGTGGGACCAATTCTGTGTTGCATACAGGTGACCCTGCGGCACATATTTGCTTGTGAAGGTTGAGCACTTCTTGGAGAGAGGACTCAAGCCGGGATTTTGATAATCATCATACCCTTACAACTATCTCATCTCATTACCATTCATGATTCCTGCTACAGATTTCTTTTAGAGATTAGCGGCTATACCTGTTCTCACCATATAGTAAAACACCAGAGGACCTCGTACAAGACAATCGATTTTGGTATCAGTATCAACACCTCTGACAAATCAAAAGCTCATCCTCAAGTATCCCATTCTTCCGCCACGTGTTTGAAAAACTCTTGGGCTAATCTATCTTGAATGTCTGAACCAGATTGACCATCCTGATCTGCGATACCTCGAATTACGAAGAAATGATGACCCATCAAGTCTTTTCCTGACCCATCTGCATCAAATGCTTTCCCCCCTCTCCCATAACACTTACCGCCTGCCTCTCGGACAATGACCGTTCCTGCGCAGACTGGAATTTGTGTGTAATGGGATTCGGAAGGTTAATGAAACAAGTTTTGCTCTAGGAAGTGTTGGCTTTTGCTCACCATCCCATGCCCAACAGCCAATCTCCCAATATAAATCCAGACTCCCAGCTGCAACGTGACTGTAGTTCAAGGCAGCCGAACTATGCACATATAAAAATGCGGATCAGCAATCTGAATCGCATAAGGCGTCCTTGAGCTACAAAAAGACTGTATGTAGTAAGAACCTACCCCATAGACCTCAGAGAGTGGCACATCACTCCACCATCTACTGATTTCGGATCTCCCGCCAGTCTTACAAAGCTTCGCGACTTCTTGTCCATAACATCTTTTGATCGATCACTGCCCCATTCCACTCCTACCAAGGCATCAGAAAGCTTATCGAGTGGAAGATGATCTGGATAGGATAGCGGTAATCGAGTAGTTTGGTTAAGGTATGCCCCATGACCTTTGACAGCTGTATAAAGTTGGGAAAG
Source organism: Melampsora americana (assembly GCA_022264835.1). Taxonomy (NCBI): domain Eukaryota; kingdom Fungi; phylum Basidiomycota; class Pucciniomycetes; order Pucciniales; family Melampsoraceae; genus Melampsora; species Melampsora americana. The sequence continues at coordinate 2,808,994 of JAIFHY010000003.1, read as the reverse complement.
GAAGGGATTATAGATCACCCTGTGTCGATTTCAGACAGGACCTTAGCTTAGAAGTCATCGATCATCGGGGGTTTTGAGCTTACCCTACAGTTGGCACCTTGTTTACCACCCATCCTATGCTGATACACACACTAGGAAAGCCATGTACGAAGTTGGTAGTGCCTACACGGTCGACGCATCTCAGAATACTGATCTTATCTACAACGCGATATAAACAAAATTGACTGACCATCGATGGGGTCGCAGATCCAAGTAGGATCATTCTTCAGAATATGAAACAAGAAGACGTGATGATTATAAGAAACCGACATTCAACCGCCTGACTTTAAAGGCCCAAAACTCTTACCGTCAAATCTGCCTTCTCTCCAGCCGCAAATGATTCCTCGCCTATAAATCTAGTTAACGCACCTTCTATCTTAATATGGCAAATCGATCAACTCCTGACACAACACGAAGGAATTACTCAACTTGTGATCCGGGAATTTCTCTTTGATTGATTTAGCGACCAACTTCTCAACGGCTTGATCTGTTTCAGTCACCAAATCTATCCTGTTTTTCTTATCATTCACCGTCGTGCCTTTCCCAGTTTGACGATCTTTACTAGCCTCTAGAATCAATTCTCCAGCTTGTCGAGCCAGACCGATGGCAAATTCGAGTTCAGTCACGTATGAGTCAGCAGACATTTCCAATGGAATCAGTATATGTGCTTTGGCGTTGTGGTTTCTTTTCGATGATCGACGATCCTCGGTCACCCTGACATGCCGATCAAAGCTGCTGAGAAACCGGCTGGTCTTCCCTAGGTTAAAAAGTCCCTATTATTACATGTTAGATAGTGTTGTATGCAATCCATGCCAAAAGCACTTTAAAAAAAAAAAAAAAAAAAAAAAAAAAAAAAAGTGCCGAGTTGACCTGTCACCTGGAACATCCGTGAAATAAAGTACCGTGATCCGGTATGTAGCTCTGTCCGAATGGCCCGGCTATTACAAGTTACAATGAAAATTATGAGGTGTGGTCCAAAGAGTCGATTGACTAAAACATTTTTTCACCTCGTCAAAAATGTCAACCACACTCACCACTATCGATGGCCCTCCTTCTTGTGTCAGTTCAGCCGAGCATGCTGAGCTAACACAGACTACCCCGGCTAGCTTCGATTCACTTCCGCCTATCTGTCGCTTGCAGTTAGAGCCAGTGAAGATTGATGGACATACCGGATGGGAGAACATTCCTCTTAAATTATATCTTACTGAAAGGTATTTGATTCTTCATGTTCTTCGGGTGATCTTTATTGATTCGAAACTGTCTCTCTTTTTTGTTCACTTTGAGTTTAAAGAGAAGTTGGATTTTATTCAGCTGAAAGATTACAAACATTAGTGGTGTCATATCCGACGATCAGTTTACACGCCATCTCACGAACAGAATCAGGAGCACAACCTTGTATTTACTGTCAACTAGACGATCTTTCAGATCCGGAAGCAGAAGCAGATGAAGAGCGAGATGCAGTAGAATTGAGAATCGTACCAGATGACCCAACAAGATGTAAGTGTTGAAAGTCTTGAAAACTTGAAGAGAATGTCCCGGTCCCACTGAACATAAATTCCTCCTACAAATAAAAACAGTGGAGGAAATATTCGAAGTCTTATCAGCATGCGCAGCGTTACATCCATCCATCATGCCACCAGAGGAAGATGAAAACGACGGAGTCTTTGGAGGAGAATCAGACGTAGATGAGAATCTACAGAATTTGAGTGAAACTGGTCGCGTGAGAACAGATATCTTATCCCCTGGCTCTCGTTTTAATCCTTATTAGGATATCATCATCTCTTTAATCTTATCATTATGGTTTATGTTCAAACAAAATGTTTATACCAATTTTGTTTTCATATATGTTTGACTTGAGTGGAATACGCAATGGAATTCTGACCTCTTGGCTTCTTTTTTCTTTGAACATTATCTCTTCTCGGTCCGGTCAAAATGATCAGCGAACATTAAATCACTTGGATAGCCTGTTGGATAACCTGAACCCACCCACCGCCTCAGATCCCCTTATCACCACCACTTTGACAAACGGAACTGACAATCATGACTCGCGACCACCAACTCCACCTCATGATTGAACAAATTTCGTTCGAAGCACGTCAGGGCGGTTCGCCCCAATCATATGGAACGACTAGAAGATACCATCAAATTGTAGATATACCATCAAAATGTGATCCGTGCCCACACAGAAACATTCATCAGGACTAGAATTCATTTGAAGCCCCTTTTGCGATAATGCAAACAAGTCAATACCTGACTTTTTCTATGATTTTGGCTGGAGATTTTACGAGTGTATCTAGTGGGCCTGTGTTACAATTTGATCAAGAAGCCAAGCAAAATTCCTTGTATGTATCAAATTTTGCCGGTTTGACCAGTCATGATAAGAGTTCCTCTGATCCGACCGGTCTCGCGCCCTGGACTATGCCTGTAACCGTGGACGGAAATACGTCGTTGGAATCTGAAATCTGGATAGGGTCAGGGTGTGAAAAGGAAGTCTGTGATCGCAGATGTTTCCTTCTTGACTTTGCTAACTCTCGGAACACCGAGGGCAAGGCTGAATCGTGGATATCCTGCCGTCCTTTACTTCCTTTCCCTCTGGTCTGTTTGGTTTTTCTTGGATGGAGCACCAATGCATGTGGCGCATTTGACCGAAGGTCGAATTTGTACCCAATCTCGAGTTGCACGAGCCTTCGCTCGCAATCCTGATACCCTTCGTCTTTCTTATTCGCGCTTTCTGGTGTAGAAGCACGCGGCATATCTAGCCACCTTAATGATAATAGTTTACAATTACCGAGCATGGAGAGCTTCCTGCGATCAGAGCTAGGTGATTGGTCCACCTAAGAACTGTGGTTAGCGCGGCCCATCCAAAGAAGAAAGGAATTAATTTCTTTTTGCCAATATTTTGAGTTTGATGCCGCATTTCTTGAATTGCCTTTTGAGATGCGGCTAATGAACTGCTCACGGCAACTTGGTCCGACTCCTCATCAGGATGCACAAATTCAACACACAGACCAAATCTTTGGGTTGCATGAGCAATGATGCTGTGCACATGAAACCCCATTCGTAAATCATCTGCTGGACTGATAATATCGACCGACGCTGGCCTCCCAGTGGTATCTATCGAACCCCAAGTCCGCTTCGCTCATGATCACCTTATAATAAATGAATCGAACTTGATCTCACATGCGGTCAAGCATCCTTCACTACTCTTCAACAATCCACCCTCGTTTGAAAAAATGTCTGCAACGTCTATATCCGCATTCTTAGCCGCTTTCGAAACTATCCGTAATCAGCCGCAGCCGTACTCAGCGCTTAGTGACTACCTTGCGTCAATAGTTGCCACTCCCAGATGGAAAAACGGAATACAAGTCTTGCCCTTCTCAAGCATCGGTCTGAATTTATTGTAATTCTTCGTCTTTTTTGGAGTGGGCTGAAGACTGAAAATTGACGTCGGCAATACTGTCGTTTTGAATTTTGGGATATAACTTCAGACTACTGAGCACGGCTTCTGCAACCTGTCTCGTCAGGATACGCTTCAAAACTTTCAATTTGGGATCCATAAATCAAGGTGAGGTCGCTTCTAAGTGAAGTGTGAGTATGACCTGGAAAGTCGAAAGGCCAATAGCGATGCCCAAATTACATTTCAGATCACATACTACGACCTAACTCGGGTGTTTGCTGGGCACTTGGATGCATTGTGTTTTCTGTCTGTGAGTATATCTAGCAAGTTCCACAAAGTTATCTAGGGGACTAAACTAGCATGAGTGTAGTATCAGTTGTAGAGACTGTGATGTGGATTTTAGGAAATCATGTGAAGGGTATTGATAACATGCATGGCAGGGCAGCTCTCGCTGGCATCAAATTCGTTTTTCTATGGGAGGGCGCTTGGTAAGTTCGTCTTGCTAAGATCCAGCGTATCATGAGTTGACGATTTCTTATGATTCCTTTGCCTTTTGACTTGTTTCAAAACTCGTCTTTTACACAGGTGTTTTTCCTGGAGCAGTGCAGGTCATTACATCTGTTCTAAATGGAGACCTCCTTGGCAGCCGGCCGATATGCACAGTAAAATTCCGGCTCTGTTGGTATGGTGCCTCAACACAACGTTTATAGTGGCGGCCTTGGCGGCTCTTTTATGTGCGTCCCATTCATCTACGTCGACTGACTGCGCCATGTGAACCTACATTGATGTGCATTTCAACTTACCGTCTGATGTGTTTTCAATTTGACTGTCTCATCTAAAGTCCCATTGATAACATTTACCATGGTGGAATTGCGGGCCCAAGATCTAATAAGCTCAGTTGCTTCGGTTTGCATAAGACTGCGAAGGCTAGATGAACATAAAGTTGTCAAATTCGAATTTTCAACGGCGATGGTAGTTTTGAGGCCACTTTTGCATTCTCTACCTAAATTGGTATGCAATTCCTACCAGTAGTCATTTGAGCGCTTTCATTTACATATCGGTCAAATTATGCATGTATATCAAATAGGTCTCCATTATCAAACTGATACGATTGGGTGTCATCGCTTGGTTTTTGCTTTTATGTCTCATACTGTCGGTGGGTATGAAGTATTTCATCAGGATGATTGGAAAGCTAGTTATACTCATGTATCTTGTTGATTTCATGTCTAGGTGCAACTGATCTTCATCTGCCTTGCTTCTGCGCAACGGCGTGTATTGGGCCCAAAGGATAGCTTCTGGACGACCATTGTACGGAAAGTGATCTACAAGGCCAATAATCTTACTTCCACCAGTTCAGCACAAAAACCAGCTTTCAATTATGCTCGCGAGCAAAATGTCCTCATCCTGATTTCTCTCATCATATTGATCAGCGGCACTGCTTTCATGCCTGTACCAATCTTGGAAGTGAGTGAATTCTTTCCAAATCGGGTATTTATCGTCACTTACGTTCTGACCTTCATGAACCAGTATCGCAATGCTACAATAGAAAACATTGCTGGAGTGACGGATCAACTGATGACTGACCTGGTACGCCCTCATTAGCTCCTTTCTACTAAAAATCGTTTGCTCATTAGCCATCTTCACCTTTAAAGATTTCGACTTTTGTCGCATCAACGATATCCAATATGTATGTTATCATCGAAGCTCAAAGCGGCTAGCTCCACAGCCAACTGATAATTTTCAATCTTTCATGGTAGTCTTATGCTTTTGGTCCTACTACAAACAATACGACTTTCAACTCCGAAATATTCTTCAGGAAGCCAGACGACTGTAAGGTCGGACGACTTTCGAATGACATTATCTAGTAAACACATCTCAGTGCACCCACCTCACGAAAACAGAATGCATCCAGGTTTTACGCCAAGCTTTGAAGACCCCGAGAAGGGCCTACGTACAGATTATGAAAAATGGACACAGGACACCCTATCAAAAGGCAATTGTGCTGATGAAGCTTCGGAGATAACTTTGTTAGAAGGAAGCACAGCAGTATAGATCACCTTTGTGTAAGCTCAAATTGACACTAGGATCGGGTTTCAGTATGAGCTTTCATTCAGAATCTGATATAACATGTTTAATAATCTTCCATCAATCTCTTTCTCACATTTTCTGAATTGTTTTTATTGGATGTATCTGTTTCTCTGTCACTTTAAAGCAGCTAGGACCTGGCTTTCCAACATACGGTAACTTGTCATTCTTTCATGGGAATGCGGAGATGAGTGCACAATACCTAACGTGTAGTTTTACCGTGAAAAGTTTAGGTATTTTTCGTTCCCAATTGGAATCCTGTTTGCCATTCCTTCACTTTCGTTTTTCCTGACTCTCTTTCAAAATCAAATTATTGTCGCTTTTATCTCCTATTTTATTCAAGTGTTCGTCTATGTTCCCTTTACAGGGATATTTGAGGATATTTGAGTATTGTAGATTGCAATAGAAGTTTTCTAATCCAAATGATTGGTATTTTTATGACCATTGAATCACAAGTGAAACTTGAGGTTCAAGCTCCAAAGTAAAACTGACATCAATGAGCCTCAAGCCTGTCTGGTTATCGAAGACGCCAAGCCAAACTCTGTTATATATATCACGATGAGGAATAAGAATCAAGAAGTTCCTACAGGTTTATATATCTAAGTGCATCTAATACAACAGAGGATTGTCAGTGACATCTGGTGGCATGTGCTACAACGGCAGCCCCCTGAGTCCGATCCGGCCCGGCTCGACAGACTCTACTCGTGTCTCGTGGAGGAGAGACCGTCAGGGTGTGAAATAGTTGTGCTGTGCCCCCACTGAGTTGAACATCCACACACCCTCACACCAGCTCGCACCATACTTTGACCACAAACAAAACATTCAACACCAGCTCAGCATTCATTATGTTTCCAATGTTAGGACCTCCTCGTCCCACAAGATTCAAAAAAAACAAACCAGGCGATCAGAAAATTCCAAAAAAGAAAACTGTCAGATTGGTAGACCCTCCTTCAACACCAACAACTTCACTCGAGTCACCCTTCCCATCAACATCAACACCAGTACCAGTATCAGCACCAGAGCCACCTACACCCTCATCACTGCCTATCACTAGTCCTTCTTTCAAACTCTTATCCTACTCTCCTAGACCAAAATTTACACCGTCAACCTGCCCTATTGATTCGAGCCCAAAGGCCATTCAAAAGTCTAGAGCTAGCTCAAAACCAACTCAACCTAAGCCAGTCGATATTGTCATCTCTTTCATCACCCGTGGCCCTCCCGATCGCCCTCGTGGACAAGGGTATGCGATCACAGCGGATGGATTGTTGTGGAATTGTATCTGACGTTGTAATATCCGACACATCTTGCAGGGCCGAAATTCTCTTCTACAAGCCCAATTCTCACCTTCTCACTCCACCACCCCCGAGCTGTTTGCGCAAAGCGTGGGTGTACATTTGACTTGAAGCTGAGATCTTTGTGACTTTCTGATCATGCCTTTCGCTAATCTGTTTCTCTTTTATGGTAGCCCAAAACAGATCCCCGATGTCTGGACCTTCCTCTTCATCGATGCCTCTAGCACCTCGCCCACCTTCCTCGGACCATCTCAAGCCCAACCAGAGGCGCAGCTTACCACTTCTCAACTATCAGAGCGCTCGATCAACCGACATCTTCCTTCACTTGACTGCTCAGTAGACCTTCGTCTGGTACGGACCAGTGCCACCCTCTCTTGGGAGCCTGGCACTTCCCTTGTGGTTTTCTTTTACCGGCTTACATCATCGCTCGAATCCCTTGCGAATTCTTCAAGTCTTTCTGCGAAGTTGGGTGGGCCGAACGTGCATTATTGGTCGCCGATCAAGTCAGTACTGGTGGAACTTTTTTCTCAATTGCAGGGCTTTTTCTGAGTTCTGACGGTAGTATCCTTTGTAGTAACCTTCACGCAGCCATCGAGAAGTGCGTCCTTTGGCTCCATCGGAACATGTCATACACCGCTAACGGAGCAGCGTTCTTCCATCCAATTATATGGTTCAACCTATGAAGTCATCTAGTAGCTACAGCACTCGCGTGCGTGATACATATTTTCCATAAACCGTTATCGATATGCCATAGCTAAATGAATGAAATGGATGTCTTCAGCTCAGTCGCTTTCCCGGTTGCTTTGAACGTTGGCTATGAAGAGATTGCCCAAGAAGAAGGCTCAAACAGGCCAGATCTTGTTTCACTCAGGTGTGTAACTGCGCTTTTTTTAGATTATCTGAACATCCTTGTCACGTTTCAATTTCTCAATCCATTTTGGGGGCTGATGATTTAGGGCATTGGAGACCTTGTATTTAAGCATCCAAGCTGGATACGCGCGCGACGTCAGTCTATGTGACCAACCGTACAATCTTGGAATATGATTTCATCTCTGACCCCACCTGAAGATGGTAACGCTGTGTCACAGGGATTCCGATTTTATCCTCAAACATCATCTGAAGAACTTCGAACTGAAGTAGATCGTGAACGTGCTTTCAAATGCCGGGTCTGGGCTTATTGGACAAATGTGAGTATTATCATACCCTTCAGTCCACGACCTTTGTCCTCGTCGTCATTGGCTCATAGAACGTTTGATCACTATCTACAGGTTGTTTGTTGGCATCTTGTGAGAGCTAAGCCTAGCTGTCAGGTTTCAGTGGCTTACAGTATGAATAAAGTACTAGCTAGTGTCAAGCCTGCGGTCTTGGATGATAAACTCAATTTAGAAGATGTGAGCAAGTTTCCAGCTTAAGCTTGTATATCTCACACTATCTCTTGAGAGGCAATATCTTTTGTCTTTTCGACATACCGCAATTTAGCATGTTCTTCTAACCGAAATTGCTCAAGAGACTTATCTCAATTCTGTGCTGCTTTATTTTTGATCTCGGGTCTCTCAGATGGAGAAACTTATAGCTCAAAGTATTGGACGCGAAGCTGATCGATGTCGGGAGGCGACTGATAAGCTCGTGAATCATGCACAAGCCGAGCTACTCTTCGGCGACATGAACATTTTTAACGATCCCAGTAAACATCTTCTGGGTCGAAACCTTCATGTATTCACATTAGGATCTTCAAGTGCTACTTACAGCTTACTTTCGAGTCTGGGTAAGTTTGCTTGTTTACCTCTATTTACCTTCGCTACTCATCACATACCTACCTACCCACCAACTGATGAAGATTCTCAAAATGGTTTAGTAAGTCATGTGATACGAACTCAAACTTGGAAACGTGTTGGAGCTCCTGAACGAGTAGAGACCTTGAAAGTGACGATCTCTGAAAGTCAACCGTTTGACGAAGGAGTGATATTAGCATCAAAATTAGTAGAACTTGCAGTACCACCAGGAACAAAATTACCTAAAAAGGTTTTCAAACCCCCGACATCGCAACGAGCCCAGAGTGTTGCAAAGAAACCAATTTCGATCAAATCTAAGAAGTCTTCAGTTCTGAGTTCTGATGATCTGGAGCTCAATCTTGAACAGCTTTATCTTCATTCTGATCATGCTAAGACAGTTGCTGGAGGATTCGGAGGTGGTGGTGAAGGAATTGGTGGACGATCTGATTTTTTACCTAGCAAGATTGAATCAGAAGGTAATGAGGCCATCAAAGATCGTTTACCTGATCTCTTAGCACAGTTGAGTTTTCCCTTGATCAAAACTTGATATTGAACAGGATCAGACTGAGATAGAGAACATCGGGTTCTGACTTTTCAGGATGGCCAAAGATCGAAAGAAAAGTGAAGAAGAGAAGAAGTTGGGAGTTGAGATTGAGTTAGTGACTGATGCGGGCTTCCGCTCAGCTTTGATGAGATCAACAGGATCATTACCTGTCTTGGTTTTGGCTGCTGATCGAGTGTGAGTGCTATATAGATGGATCCAATCTGGATGATCATTGGCTGATTTGGGTTTTTGGATCATGCTAGTTTACCTAATGGAGACTCGGTCTGTAAGCTGGGTGCCTTGTCAGTAAGTTGCACTTCCCTGAATTGCAATCTTTCATTCCTTGGACCTTTTTTTAATTGTGCTATCTTGTAGGCTGCCTATACGGCAAAAGCCCTAGGAGCACCAGTTTTAATTCTAGTCAGATTAGATAGGATTCATCCAAGCCATATGCCAAATCGACCGACTCTAAGTGAAAAAACAGCTAAAGTAACAAAAGAAGCTATGTTGAATAGTTGGAAGACTATGTTAAAGGCTGAGGCGATTGATAAACTTAATGTTGAATTTGGAAATGTTGATGCTTGGGAAAGTATTGGATCTGAACTTGTTAGTGGATATGTCACTGAATTAGGTTTGTTTGATGATTCTTGTTTTCTGCATGTGTACCATTTGGTTTCTTGATCAGATGAGATTGTCAAAGAAAATAATCGGGAGAAGAGGAGAAACTGATATTTGGGTGACTTTTGCTGAGGGATTTACAGGTGTTTTAGGAATTGATCGAGTTAAACAAATGTCACAGACCTTAAGTAAATTAGATAAATTGATTTGGAATGATGGAGATGAAGAAGACGAAGAAAAAGAAGAATGAATTGTTGAGATTATCAAGATGGAATATGTGAGATGTGAAAGGGTCGTTTATGTATTTTGGTTGGTTTGAGTATTTTATGTAGATAAAGTGTAAGAACACGTTTTTGAAATGTTTTTTCAATTGAATTTCATTTAGGATTTTTATGTTTATCTATGTGGGTTTTGTTTCTTGACGATGCATATATCAATTTTGTCTTTGACATCTGATTCAAACAAATAAAGATTTGTCCCAGGAAGTTTGTAACATTGCAAAGCTTGGAATTGTGTCAATATGTAGAAACCTAAACAGTCAAGGCTTGTAAGAATGCATTTTCCTTGGTTTTGTTGGTTGCTGCAATCACTTTTGGTGAGAAAAAACTTGCCAATCTTTCTAACAGCAGCTGTAGTCGAAATTAAATTTGGAATCCGTTGTAGAGGCTTCGTAAAGCGTACCTGCCAAGTCGACTTTCACTCATCGATATTTGAAGATGATGTCTGATATTCATATACATACCTTGACATCTTTGTTACCTTTGCTCTGTTCCTTTCATATTTGTCCAAAGACCATGACAGGCCTCGCAAAATCAACGGGCTTCCATAGTCAAGAATGGGCACAAAGATCATGATATCAGACTGTGTACTGAGATTGTTAATGGCTTGCCAGCTAGATAGACAGGGAAATTATGCCAACAGTATAATGAAATAGCGAAGAATATTATTAAAGGCCTTAGCTCATATGTGGAAATCCCGTCAGCACATCCAACAGCATCGTCGAGGTATAAATTTGAATATAAAATGGGTAATGGAAGATAAATGAGGGTGATTGGAGCCCCCCTTCCTCCTATGGGTTGTAGTGATAATTACGTGATACCATAAGGTCTCTATGTTATACATCAGATGGGTATGTGGAGTATACTTCATTCACTTGTTTCACTTGATGTTCCACAGCCATTGATATATGCCCAGAAACTTTGGTAGAAAGGTCCCGGTGTTTGATATCTGATTCATAAGATGCCTCAGAGATAATGCTGAGCGTGGGTCGTGATAAGTCAAGAGACTTCGGATCATCAACGGGTTTTGTACAACATGGCCTTTCAGTGATGTTATTGATAGATTTCTGTTTTCGAGACTCGCCTGATCTCGTCAATTCATCCACACTGCAAACAGTAGGATCATTAGAATGAGCTCTTAATCTAGATAATCGAAGTGTTTGCTTGAGCGTTCCAATACTTAAGCTTTTCAGCGAAAGAAGCAAAATGAGTAAACGAGGATATTTATATGCGATCTTTGCTTGTCTTGGGAGAGAGGCACATACATCACAGCGGAGACGACTACCACGGAACTCGTGATCTGCAAAGTTTCCGACATCCAACGTATTTCATGAGCGATGCAACAGATCACGTAGAAGAAACACAAGGATACAGACCATATTTGTCATGAGTTCCAAACGCACGGTGATAAGATTACCTATATCAACATTGTAATACTGGAAGAGAAATTTTAGCTATGTGCAGAAGAAGTATACAATGTAGTCCATGGAATACGTTTATGTACTTACTACCCAGAGTAAAAATGGCACAAAAATTCCAGCAACGAAAAAGATTGCCGCCGAAAGAATCAAGATCAGATTTTGCTCTTGGAGATGATTGACCAAAGAGCTTTTAGTTGAACGATTGGCATCTCCGGGTTTATTCAAGATCGTTTTTTTACAAGTTTCCCAGATTGTCTCGGTTGCTCCTAATGAACGCCTTTGTGAGATTGAGAGGTATACGAAGATCATTTGAACCTGCTCATAGACTCTGATTCAGCCATCGAGTCCGTAACCTTGACTTGAGACAGAGATCAGGGTGATTATCGTACCGCAACCAACAAAAGGACAATTCCGAGCCAAACCAGGGTACCTAACCTCATCAAGTTGACCATTGTATCCTACAGCATATAGAGTTGAACATCAGAAACAGCTGATCAAGATTTCATCAATCAAGGAGTGCAGTATTCACCAAAAGAGGACCTATCGAGAAAAGTGGCTTCAAAACCCTTAAAGCCGTTAAGACATCGAATTCAACAACATGATGCCGATCCAGCCTTCGCAAGTGACTGGCCCCGGAAAACAATAAACCCAAAAGATAATGTACGTGAACTTCCACCAGGCCGAAAGTCACCAGAGGCACTAGGTGTTGAAACCAAAACTGACGCAGGTCAATCTCCAGGGATCATTGTGTGGGATCAACGAGGGAGGAGAATGCGTACGGGTGATAGCTATTAGGGCCGAAATTATAAAGGTTGAATTGAGAGCCCAAACCACCATACTTGGTAAATTCTTTTCCCTGTGCTGAGGTAGCCAAGGGGGTCTCCACTTGGCACAGATGTAATAACCGGCACTACTCCACGTAAAACACCTGCGAGTCCAAATGATTGCAATGTGAATCCAAAGCGAGGTGAGGATTAAATATGCTACTTGGTGTGGCCGATGGAGGTATTGGGTATACATACCAACATCCTAACCATAAAAAGATATATTTGCCTGCGACCAACACAACTCTCCCTCGTGTAGTTTTGGCATCATTCATATGCTCTGCAGCAAACCATGCAGCAATCTCTATTATTGACACTGTATTGAAAAGAACTTTCAATAAAAAGAAAAGGAAATCTGATCAAACAATCAATATCTAAGTTCACGTACTGATGGAGTATCCAATGCAGCCAATCGCGAAACAAATTGCATAATTGGGTCGCACTATGTAATCTAATTAAAAAGATGAGGATTCATTTATGCCTCGGAGGGTATCTTGATATCTAACCTCTTGTGATGCAGCCCAAGGTAAAATTTCCATCGCGGGTTCGGATAACGCAGGTGGCAAGAGCGAGTGATAAAAGCCTATGGAATTGTATAAAACATGTTAGTGTACTTGTTTGGCATGAGATTGAACAGTAAAAGAGGTGTGTATCACAAGATGTCTGCAAATATATTTCCAACAAATAATGTCTTGGCCCATAACGGTCTTTTTACTGAGACCGTGGAGGTTATGATGTAATCAGCCAGCGCAGAGTAAGGATGGGTTGAGTTGCTAACTACTTTAAGTGCAGCTTCGAAGCTGTCCATTAGTGATGAATTGTATTAGAAAAAGTCGCCTTGTTGCTGATCTTATCAACACTTTGTGCGATGGAACTCAAAACTGTAGTGGAAGAGATTGGCCGGTGATTTTTGATTGGACCCATTTAAAGGTTTCCATAGACTGTCTCAAGGCAATGTAAGCTCCCTTCATTCGGCGTTCTAAGATTGGCTACTTTTCCACACCATCGAGTACTCGATCACACTGAGTCTAGATGAAGAACTTGCCTGAACTTACCTCATGACACTTCAATGACTGATAAGGATTAGTATCAAGTGCAAGAAAGCTATCTGAGCTCAGTTCTAACAGTTCAAACCAACCCACAGCATCAAAATCAAAATCTCCATGTCCATCAATTCATCAATTGGTGTTATATCATGGCTTCTTATCCCTTACCGTTCGGCGCGCCGTCCCCTTCTAGATTACGCCGCAATGTCACCGTGTAGATGTATGACCCTAAACCCCAAGTGCTCGCAACCGTTTGGCTCATCCCTTCAATTGATTAGTCAATGTGCCAGTCATTGACAGTGAGAATTTATGCTTCCACCTCTTGTGCGCACCTCATTGTTGGCCAGCTCTACTGTTATTGATTCTCATGCTAACTCACAAAGTCAGGATGAGGTGAATTGTTGATTACTTTGAGTGCACAGATAGGGATGTGTAGCAGTGCGTACTCCCGGTAATTACAAGCCCAATGATCTTTTCTGATTTTCACTTTTACACAAATATATCAAACCGCCCACCAACCTGTCTCAAGATCGTACTTGTTGTATCACAAAAGTGACCTACATGGGGTTTTGATACAAATTCTTTCAAACATATTCAACGAGGGATGCGGCAATGACAAAGGTAAAACCAAAGATCGCAAGTGAATTATAAAGAGGTGTTGAAGAGAGTCGGTACGCAAAGGAGCAGGCGAAATTTTCCCGCCTCACTACCAGTTTTTCTAAACTTAACAAGTCCCACGCAGGTCAGCCAGCTGTCGCTCGCGACGCCCTCCCTGCGAGGGACTTACGCCAAAGTCGTACAAACTATAAGGTCTCCGTTGACCAGTTTGCAGGAGGCTTCCTTCTAAGCCTTCTACACACTTCCCTACCAAGGATTCCATGGTGGTCCAAAGACCAAAGTTGTGCGCTGCTCTTTGGCGCACCTTGTACATATTTTTTATACCGAGGAAGTCCCTCCATTCGCCTCGAAATTAGTCTCAAAGTTTTTGTCGGAAATCACTTGTAACTGTAAAGCTGTTTGTGTAACTGCTGCGATCGTTATGTGGTTTTGAGATATAATGTATATAACATTTTGTCCATTTCTTTTTTAAGGCACATAACCATTCTCGACTTTGCTGAGCCAATCAACGAAAAGCTGCCCTCCTGACCTTAGAATCAATGTCCACTTTACGGTGAATAGTATTCCCTCTTTCAAGAGGACGAGAACCCTTACGTTGAACTGGCCTGCTTCCCTCAATCAAGAGGATGTGGCAAAGTTATTTGTAATTGGTGAATTACTTTCATTCAATGAATGATGCAAGTAAGCAAGTGCTGCTCACATTATACCAATGGGCACTCACCCTGATATAATTACGCAAGCCCGCGATGGATTTTCAAATAGAGTAACCATGATTGATACTCCTGCCTATGCGTATTGGCCAAGATGGGACTCATGGCACTATGGACCTGCTCTTTACTCATCTTGCTCACATCGCGCGCAATTCTCATATCAACAAAAAGTTCAATGTCTTATGCTTCAGACCTCATCCAAGACTCACGTGGCACACTAGCACTAACTGTACACTTAGTCAAAGAGGTGCAAGCAAACCCAGGCAAAATCAGCTTCAAGGACGTGATCTACACTTACCTGACAGCTCATGACAATGGGGGCACGTTGAAGGGGTCTCGCAGATTTTGGGGTCGGCCAAAAGGATGGCCGGGGACTTTGATGTTCTTGTCTGCGATACACAGTTTAGTATGTCGTAAGAAAAAAGGGAAAGAATTATGGAATTCTTTCATCCTTTCCAAGGTGGGTAGCTAGTTGATTCTTGGATTCAGCTGATAAAATTAAAATTAATTGATGTTGGTCATTTGATGGCAATGCTTGACCTTGATCAGGCCAAGATTATCGTGGATGCGGAGGCCTCCCGCCGCTTGCGAGAGTGTTGGTTGCCTGATCGCATTTCTGCAAGTGCGGTGAAAACCTCCTTCTTTGGAGTTCAAGAGTCTGAGATAAGAGGCAATCAAATCCAAAATGGGATGTCGTTTTTGTGGCTTCTCATTTGGCATCGTTTGTCTACCAATCAACCTGGAACTGAAGGGGAACCCCTAGCAATGGAATCATCGAAAACAAATGAAATCACTGTTCCTGCGTCTGAGATGGATTCTGATTCGGACTCGGAATCATCAGAAGGCGTGACAGATCGAGCTCATGCAGCTGGTGATTGTTTGATTGCACAGAAGACACCCTTGCACCAGGGGACGACTGACAATGAATCATCTGATTCATCGTCAAGCGCTGTAGTATTTATAACCCAACAAGGGTTATACAACACGTGAAGAGGATAATCTACTATTATAACTAGTAGAAGCTGTCTAAGACTGCTCTTCTAAAACCAATCAATAAGAATTTATTGATGGAGTACTGATAGGTAATTAAAGGAAATATTATTATTAATTATAAGAGAAAAGCGCCTTGATTGATTTAATAAACTCAATACTTTTATTAGTATTATTCCCAAATGACTTTTGAGTCTTACAATACAATTCTTTTAAAGTAAATTTCTCTTTATAACTTTGATAAAGGGCGCATTTAAGTGATCTGATACTACTAAAATAAGTTTATAATGATAAACAAAATAATAGCCACGTAGAAGATAAGGAAAAGAGGAAAGAAAAACTCTTTACAATCAAACCACAGCTATATATAACCTTTTCCTCAAAGGAAATACACGGTAAACAGCCTCATAACCTCTTCTTTACCACTTCAATATACCTCTAACCACGTCATAGCCTCTTCTTATGATCAAACTTGTTTTCTTTCATCTTTATTACATCATAATTATTTATAGTAAGCCTTCATGATTATTAATTTGATCTTCTTTTGATTCTAAATAAGCCATAATTGATTTTTAAAATTACTAACTTCTTTAAATCTTGTTCAATTTTTGATTACTAAAGTGCAATGAATAGATCTCTCTTTACCATCCAAGACCATACGCCACAATCCCACCTTCTGATGAGTAATGATGGAGTTATTGAGTTGTAAATAATGAGAAAACCTTATTTTGTAAGTTATTACACGTTGAAAACCCATATTACATATGAATACAGAAGCCAAAACCCATGATACAGCCAGTTTACCATTATTACATATGCGCTGATTTTCATTCTCGAATTTCATATTTTCAATAGTTTCTTCTTATGAAAGTTTTTTATGCATCTTGATATAGTTAAAGTGAGGTTTGTACATTATAGATCTTTGGATTCTGCGTTGATTGAGCCATTTTTCGGCCAATTCGGTGAAGATTTGATATGTATTACTAGTAAAACACTCCAATTTTGGCCAAATCAGACGGTTTTGAATTTTAAAGCCGCATTTGAAATGTTTGAAATCCTCCATTCTCATCCTCTTTCCCTAATTTTCACCACTTCTCTCCAAGGTAAGCCACCTTTTGCTCTTATCAAACCCTACCTAAAATCATCTAAGGAATCCATTCCCGTCATCACATCTTTTATAAATATTTTTATTAACTCTGAAAAACCTAAATTTCAACCATTTTACCACTTTTGACGTCATTTCTCTTTAATCATTCTTCTTTAATTAATTCAACTCTTCTGTTCTTTCTTCTTATGATTTGATTTTATTTGTTAGATGTTGAATCATTGTTTGATCTCCTTACCATCTAAACCTAGTAATATGGAGACTATAAATGATGTAACTAAAATTTGATTTCTTGCTTTTAAAATGAAAAGAGAAACTGAAATGATGATGATTATTAATAATTTTAAAATTTTGAGTTTTTTGATTGGCCATATCAATAGATCACCACAGCGCCCTTTCAAGCTCCAAGGATGAGGGGAACCCTGTCCAGGACCCTGACCTTCAACACGACACCGCTATGATTCCTCAAAGTGCATCAGAAGATGCGGTTGATATAAATGAGTCAGAATTGGATGATATGATTGATACATTCAATTAAATTGCTTACGTTAAGAAGGGCAGCAAAGAGCTGCGGGATAAATTGCGCTTTGATTGGGTACGTAGGCCTCCGGTGCAATCAGCTGTGAAGTGGTGCGACTAATGTACCCACATATCAATCTTACCCAGGTGGCCACCACGGTGTGTTCTATGATAGCGTTTGTCAATAACCGTTCTATCAATGGCATTCAGCTGGAAAATGCCGTTGCTTTCCTTGCAGGGGGAGTTAGCGAGCGACTCAATCAATATTACCATGCAATAGGCCTTTGCGCCTCGCAAAGATCAGTGTTGCGTGCGGTCGCTTATCTATCCAAAGTGTCTCTGGATTTTTTGAAAGCCAGAACCTCTAAAGAGTACTCAATTCGGACTTTTGTAATCCTGGACAATTTTGATGTTCAAGAGAGAATACATTATTCCAAAGTTGAATCTGAATCCCGCATGTTCCATGGTACATATGGGTATAAGCATTTTATATTGCCATCGTTGTTGTCTAGTGAAAAGGTTCGAACAAGAGATCTGAGTTTGGAAACCTTTGTGCAGGCAATGCGTCAAGCAGAAACATCCGATGTCCATGCCAAACAGTTCCTACCCACAAAATCTGAACGTTGGCATTGGAAATCTACCACTTTAGCACAGCTAGCTCAGGCGTACTTAGATTATATTGCAACTGAAAACCGTACAGTTTCTCCAAAAGAGCTACCCAAACTAACTTGGGTTCCACCTCCTTTAGAACGGTTGGTACTTGAAAAAGCAGATGTTGTAATGCTTCCTTTAATGAACATTTCGTGTGGCTCAGCAGATGGTGTTGGGCAAGTCCTTGAGCATGTGGGAATGCTTACTGGCCGACATCTCAAGGATCATCCGGATGACCTGCAAGTGGTTGAAGGCGACGTGGGTACTTGCATTAATTTAGAAAGTCATCGCCGAAAACTTCAACCAGCTGGTAAAAAGTATGAGAGCATGATCAACTACCTTACCATACCAGGCGCAGCGCACACAATGTGGAACATTGGTCAATGTCAAATACTGGGAGGTTGGGGTGAAGCTGCTGACGAAAAAGACTTACATCTCTCCAAAGGGTGGGAAGTTCTCACAGGAAAAGCAAACCGTCCTGTGGTGAAGAAAGATTTTGGAGTCATTATGCGAATGATCTTCCATCTTCACTTTGCAACGATGGTCTGGTGCATGCGGTGAATTCATAGCATGTTAGCGTAGCAAATGCAATAATCTGACTTGAATCTCATATTGTAGACAGGTCATTAAGAAGCGTAAAGATCAAGAGGTTTCAAACCTTTTAGATACCCAAACGGCACAGTCAATCATCAATCAAACTTATGACAAGTATTTCTCACAAAGTTCCCTTCGTGAAGCCAAAGCTTCTGGTGATAATTGAGGTTACAATTTAAGACTGCGACTCCGTGACCTCGCTACATACGTGGAGGCTTCTCAGGCCACAAAGGTCGGCGACATTGGTCGGCTAATGTTAATGTGGAAACAGTGGTCCTTGATGGCTCATGGAGCCCCCGGTCTTTCACATTACGCGTAACATCTACCTCGTCTAATATTGCTTTTGGAGCATTATCTACCACATGGTCTTGCCCATGTCATCAAGAGATCTCTTTCGATTTTGGCCAGAGGTGCCGCGGGGCAATTCGAATCGAAAGATTTACATCTTGAGCATCAGATTTGGTGGCTCAAATATTTTTTCAATCGTGCGGTACGCAAGATTGTTTCAGAAAAAGGCAGCTTTTTCCCCCTTGTGAGGGTAGGGTACTCTTTTGGAGTACTCTGAGCTCACTAAAATTGGTAATATGGTATTTTATAATAATTTTATTTAATTCCTTATTTCAAATAGTTAGTACTTACAATATGAATTAAGGAAGGGAAACAATAATAAAAGGGAAAAGGACTAAATAGTCTGTTGGATAAATCCAGACAGACTACAGTTAGTTGACTCCTTAAAAGGAGGTTAGTAATTATAATAATACTGATTATAATTGATGGAAGTTGGATCCAAGACTTCCCTTCAATCTTTATGTTATCAGATTGAAGAGTGAGATAAAGGTCACTAATCTGGTTGTTCTTAAAGTCACCAACTTGGGGTTGTTCTTAAGGTCACCAACCTGAAGTTCTTCTTAAGGTCACTAGCCTGAGTTGTTGAGGTCACTAACCTATGTTATGTTTCTACTTAGGGGAAGTAGAGGATCCAGAGGAGTGAAGGGTATATTACTTACTTTTAATCAAGGAACTGATTTAAGTTAGAGAATTTAATCACTAGTCTTATAATTATAAGACTCTTGATTTGTACTTCAGTTGAACTTTGGATAGTTCTTAAAAGTAGTGTGTAATAATTGCTTGGGGATCTGTTGAAGGTTGAGAGAAGAGAGGTTTATATACTCTTCTTCTCTAAACCTAATTGTAATGATATTTGTTCATATCACTACATTGGTTCAGGGTTATAATAATAATATTTATTATTTTTATCATTGTTAATGCTTAATTACATGTATGTGTTGAGTGTGATATGTAGTACAAGCATATTAACTCTTGAGACTGAGCCATGAGTTGTATTTAATGGTTTTATATGTTTTTATATATATTACATGTTGCTACATGTGGCTATCAGGTTGTGTGTATATGTAATTAGGGTTTAACATCATTATATTACATATTCCACTTTATTCTCATGTTATATATATATGCAACTAGTGTCTACTTAAGTATACAAATATATATAAGGGTATTTTAATTATTATAAGTTAGTCTTTGGGTACATATATATGTACCCAGGGCTGACACCCCTGGTCATTTATTAAAGTCTTTGTTTCATCTTTGTAGGGGTCGGGAACTAAAATTAAAAGACTGGCGGAATGCTATGCTTTAAATATAAAGCTGGTAGGTTCGCTCAGTTTAATTATTTTTCAACGCAAAATTAATGATTAAAAGTATGGATATCAATTAGTTTCAGCTAATTATGGCACTGATCAAGGTCAAGGCTGGCTTCCACAGTGTGTATCAAACCAAAAAAGACTTCATTTCAACCAAATCAATACAAGCTTTCTGTCGCCAAGCGGACAGAATCTACACTTCTATAAACACATCAAAGCAACCAGAATGTAATCCCAATTTAATTAAAACAGGCTATACAAAATTCCAAGATATTCTCAAATCAGGATACATCCATAGCTCTTGCTCTAGATACCGCTGGGGAAGTACGTCAGCACACGGCATTCCTGACGCGGAGGCTGAAGATTAGGCTGCGGATATGGCACCGACAGAAGGTGTGTCAGCGTCCGGTATATTGTATGAGATGAAAGATGTTGAAACTCACAACTATTTCTCTTTGGACTGTAGCCACTCCAATGGATCTCTAAATTGTTTTGATTTGCTTGCAAAGGCATCCTTAAAATATTTCCTGGTGGAAAAGTGGATAGTGGATCGTGTTGTAGTGAATCTTGTTGTACATTTGAGTTATTTGTCTGTTGTAAATTACCAAAATTGTAGCCGTATGCACCATGTGCATAAGGCTGAGGTATTTGTGAAGGTAAATTTGGTGGAACGAAAGATTTTGAAAGATCTTGTGGTTCACGATGATAAGTTTGTAAGGGTGATGTTGAGCGATCTAAGTATTGTACATTATGGTGCGCATGCGTGTGGTTTTGACTATGAGATATGGGCTCTTGATATAAACAACTTTGATAATTAATCGGGATTGAATCAAATCCTCTGGGATTATGAATCAAATTTGGTTGAAGAGTCCTTCGTTCCTGATTTGCGTGTGGATCAGAATGAGGTGGAATCGGCCGAGTTACTTCACGGTGCAGCATGTCTGATTGATGAGCAATTGGCTGAGCAAGTTGCCGGTGCAGCAAATCAGTATTAGGCGGTTGATGTTGTTTGTAAAGGCCGGGTTGGGAATGGAATGTAGTCTGAATCATGGACTTTGGATGATTAGACATGTTCTGGAACTGTTGTTGATAGGAGATATTAGGAGGATCCTCAACTGCATTACTCCGTTGGGCGGGTTCTTCAAATCTGCCGTGGGTGATCAACGGTCCTGTGGATGCTGATACTTCCAAGTCACGGGTTACATCTAGTTGGGCAACTTCCGCTGTTCTCTTTGAGGACGTGTTTAGCAGACGAGCCAACTGCCGCTCCACCTTCTTCGCGCTGGCAGAAACACGCAGTCTTGCCAGGTGATTGATGTTGTTGAGATGATTTTGATAAAATTCAGAGTTTTGCCAATCGGAGATGCACTGCAACAAGAGTTTGAACATTCCGTCGATTGATTCACTTCCAAGTATCATTCTAAGTGACACTCCTTGCGCTATAATGCCTGCATTCTTAACAATAGGCCAAGCATGTTCTTCAAGATTGAAAATGGTGCGTCGGTCAATAACAAATTCACCGTCCTCATCTTCAAGGTTGTATAATTCATCAACAGCGGCGACGATTGTGTTGACGAGATATTTCATGATTGGCATGCTTTGGGCCTTGTCACTAGGCGGGCAAGTCATTATGGATTTCAGGTTGGGTTTGATGGAGGTGTTCGCAGGAGTACAGCATAGCTCGTGGGTTATACTTGACAAATGGGTTCCTAGGATGATGTCGGAGAAGTTATCTTTTGTCGCGTGATGTTGCGCATTCACAAATTCCTGAGCCATCTCAGGCTCACAATTTGAGCAAAGACAAGGAGCAAATCCTTCCGCTTGCTGCCGAGCTAGCTCCTTCACGTAATGTGGGTCTTGGAAACTGACTGGTATGTGACCAATACTGAGTATTGAATAAAATATATATATCAGTTCGACAATTTCAAAAACAAAAGAGGAAATGGAAATACTTACTAATTGTCAACAGCCATTGCAGCTCTAAGACACACAGGCGTCTCTGCTAGGGCATCCATACGATCATCATGCAACATCCCATCCACGTTCCCAAATTCTTTTGGTGGATTCTTCGCGCCACGCCTTCTTTCCTCTACCAAAAGCACGCCTACTCCAGGCCGGCCATCACGGCCACAACGTCCAAACATTTGCGCGACCGCTGCGGGGTCCATCCGGCCCATTACAATCACCCTACGCATGATTTTCCAGTTCTGGCCTAGACCCAAAGCCATAGTACAACAAATCACCGCGAATAACTGGCCAACAAAGTGTTCGGCTCTTTCTACTTTATCGTCAGGTCCTGTACCAGCGTGATAGCGTCGGGCAAAAGAACTATAGCCATTGCATGAATTTTCCGGCTGACCTCGTGCTTCATTGATCCTCCAAAGGGTGTCTCCAGTGGCATTCTGGGATCCGGAGTAAATCAAGGTCGGTGGAATATTGACATCAGGTATGAAACTAGCCAGTCCAAAGAAACGCTCCAGGTCTTTCGCGCTCTTGAGCGTGTGATGCATATTCAATCGAATGAGGCGGATCTCCGTGTGTACAAGCTCGGCAGTCCTCAGTTTGAGATTGTGTTCCCCGAGTCGTAAATTTTTCTTGATTGCATCGATTGCCTTCGGCCGGCAAGTAGCTGACATCAGTAAAATTGGCGCATGATCCGTGGCTAGAAATCGTCCAAAGAGATTGCCGTAAGTAGGACGAAAAACCCCCATATCTTGGAGGTTTTTGAAAGAGGACATTTGTTGGGCATCCCCATTCGCAACTACGCCCCAGTAATAAATCAGATGGGCTTCGTCGACAACTTTGAGAATCAGGCAATTTTGGAATAAGGGATTGAAGTAGAGTTTAGTAAAAAGTGGGCTATTCAAGAAAATCTCCAGACTCTGGAAAGGGTAACAACATCAGTCAGAGATATTGTTATGAAAATACATATGCACAAAATGAGTTACTCACCAGGTATATGAACTGATAAACACCCCTCATGATTCCATGGTAAACATTATCAGTAAATGTTTTTTGAGTGAGACTGACCGCAGTAAATCCATCTTTCACCTTTTCAGCAACCTACAGGAGGATCCTCGCATATTTATAAGTGGAGCGTGTCATCATCAATCAAACAGGTTGCTTACCTGGTTGTCGCCAAGAGCATCAAGCGGATTCAGAATCAACACCATAGGTTTGGCAGCCTGATCAAAAGCCATAAGATACATCTCTGGAAATTTGCTTTTCCCAAAGCCCGTACTAGCCAATAAGAAAGTATTCCAGCCCGCAAGAAGGAGCAGAACACATTGCACTTGAAGATCTCGTGGCAGCAGGTTGTATCGCTGAATAAACATTTGTTCAATGATGCATTTTTTTTGGTTATCATCAGCGTCGGCAATTTGTTTGAGGATTTCAGGACCCTTGCTATGCGGAGTAGCAAGTTTACTCTGTTGAGCACTTGGTAGGTGTCCAGTTGATTTACTTCGAGTCAAAGGTGCCATTCTTGAGGTAAAGAGATAAAAGATACTTGGGAAAAAGTATCTTGTCTCTAAGGATGTCTTGAAGCAAGATGAGTTGAAGTGATTGCTGATGATTGATGATTGATATAACAGATGAATGAGATATTACGAAGAAATCATCGATATGGATTAAAAGGTGGAACAATTGGGAGACGCGTACAACGCGTAGGTGCCAGGCAGGCCACACAATATTCGCGTCACGTACTTAAGGACAAAATTAAATGGTCAAAACTCATTTAGGACACAGTTCTCACTCCGCAGTTCACCTACATATACATTTTGAGACAGAAACTTTGAGACTAATTTCAAGGCGAATGGAGGGACTTCCTCGGTATAAAAAATATGTACAAGGTGCGCCAAAGAGCAGCGCACAACTTTGGTCTTTGGACCACCATGGAATCCTCTGTAGGGAAGTGTGTAGAAGGCTTAGAAGGAAGCCTCCTGCAAACTGGTCAACGGAGACCTTATAGTTTGTACAACTTTGGTGTAAGTCCCTCGCAGGCGAGGGCTGTTGCGAGCGACAGCTGACTGCGTGGGACTTGTTAAGTTTACAGTTTTCCCTCGTTTTCCTATCTTGAAGTGCTCTTTGACTTTATGATCAGCGGGGCTTGGAAAAAAGGTTCATTGAGAGCACAAGTGAGATACCAGAGGATGATAGACCCATACAATCTTTGAGATGATTTGATTGTTGACACTGTTGACTTGGGTGTTCAATGCAGCTTCCGTTTCCCATCCACGCAACTCCTTTGACCACAAAGCCCATAGCTCTTATCAGTGAACACCCACTTTGGTAAAAAAAAATTGCATTGATATCTTAATGCAGCCTTTACATATTGGTAAGAAATTTTCTCACCGGATATGTATATGTAAAAGTGTCATTGTGAAAACCATTTGGTAATTGAATAAAAAGAGAAATAGTGAATGATAACAACAGATCACAATCATCTGTTGTCATTTGGCAAACAAGGTCACCGAGATCATTGGGATCAATGACCTTGTGTACCTCTCTTTTCTTTATCAATGTTTGATTTCAATAGAATAATCTCAATCATCTCCAATCTATGTTTGTAATGTGAATGGTAATCAAGCGCGTCACCAAAAAAATTTGAATCAAGAGAAATGTTGAGATGGTGTTGATTTGAATGGTTTGTGATTGGAGAAATGAACTTGTAGAAAAAAATCAAAAAAAAGTTGAAGTACAAAAAAATGAATAGTTGCATACGTATTCTCAAAAACATTTGACCTTTTAGTCGTTTTCAAGAATGCGCACAAATTTTACACATATGTGTAAGAATTTGTGAAACTCTTTGGTTAAATTTTTGTTTAACAAATGACATTTTTGGGTCACATATGCAACCAAAAATCAATGCATCTTTTTGGTGGTCTGCAGTTGTTTGCACATGACACATGTGAAAGAGACTTACAGCAGCTTGCAGTGTCTCAAAATGATTAATAAGCCACATTTTTGACCGGAGGCTGAAAAACAATGTATGTATTTTAGTAGAAACAAAGGGCTCAAAAATTGCCTAGTCTCTATTGACACACAGGAATGGGTAGGAAAGGCTTTTGAAAAGTGAAAGCAAATGGGTCTCAACCTTGACGCCATTCCTCCTAGACAAATTGTTTGTGAGTATCTCACATACAAAAAGGATGCACATCAAGGTGAATGAAAAAGATTCATTTAACACAACTCCCGATTTCTCATGTCAAATCTTTGTCCCCTCAAAATCAGTCTGACTCTCATCTACAGTCAAACCCGCGCAATCACATAATTTGGGTGGAAGGCTTTTGGTATGCCTTTTGACGGGTTATGCAGTTCTGTTTTCAGATTTAGCAGTAGAAAACATCAAGATTAGCAATTTTTAGGATTTTTTTCTATGCATTATTGCCGGTTATGCGTCTGCGCGGGTATGCAATTGCGCGGGTTTGACTGTAACATTGATTGGTACATGTGTTCTTTAATACAAAACCTTTCTCCTACACTCAATTGTCCTAGTCTGCACACAATAAACTTTTTCTGAACTCACCCATCACCCGGGGTTGAAAAGTCAATTCTTGACTGGAGATGTTTTTGTACAGAGGTTTACAAAGGAAGGAGGGGTTGGAGAGTGACAACCCCTCAAACTCCCTTACCCCAGAGACCATCCCCAAACCAATCTAAAGTAGGATGCTGTACTGTGGAAATGACACAGTGTTCAATATGTGGTAGAACAGACCAAGGAGTTTACAACTTCAGAGTGTATGAATTGAGATCCAGATGATTACATACACAGAAATATGATAAGGTCAAGTATAAAAAAGGGGCTTGTATCTGTTGGACTGAATCCAAACAAAAAGATAATTGTAGTATAAGATAGAAAAAGAAAAATGTCTGACAAATTTTATAGTAAAATTATAAAAGGATACAGTCAGATCAAAATATTCATTACCTGAATCCAGATAAAAAGATAATCTTTGTATAAGATAGAAAAAGAAAAATGTCTGACAAATCTCATAATAAGATTATAAAAGGATACAGTCAGATGAGGAAGGAAAAACATAAGACTGTAGTTGAGTTCAGGTTATAAGTAAAAAGAGAAATCAAAATGAAATGACGTCACATCATGAAATGATCTCATAGGACAAATTGATAAAGGTTAAAAATAAAACAATATACAAGAATAATTGTTATGGATTTGTATAAGACTTTTAAGGCATGTAAAATAAAAGATAATAAATCCAATAGTATCACTACGTCAGCACAAATGGATTATATCTATCACTATCTGCTCAAAGGTGTTTGTTAAATTCTTTCATCTATCTTGTCAAAAGGCGCATCAATGGCATATTGACTGATTTAAACCTCTGAAAAAGTGTTTGTCCCACCAACTTCTCAGGCTCTCTCATTTTTGCTCAGGTCTTAGCACCAGTTTTTTCTTGCTTATCTCTTTTTTTATTCTCTCAGCCTCATTTTGTGCTATCATGTTTCTCTATCATATGCACACTAATAAGACTTGCCGCATGGAAGTTCAAGCCTAAAAACCAAAGTTGCTATAGCAACCCGGATCCCAGACCCATTCCGTGAGGAAACAACAATGGACACAGCAGACACCTCTTTGGATAGTGATCTTTCTCAAGACATAGGTTAAAGAAAAATCATCAGGATTGTGATCCTCACACACTGCTATGAGTATTGCTGAGAAATGTAGATGTAGCATAGATCACAAGGAACAAAGAGGAAAATAAATCTGGGGAATAGGAGGATGATTTCCAGTGGAAGAAGAAGATGATTTCATTATCCTGGGTATCTGCCAGAAGGAAACACAGAGTAATTCTAAAGTCATCTCTTCAGGACAACACTTCCAAGGTTTCATTATTGACAAACATGATGAATCCACACTTTATTTAGAGCTCCCAGAGCACAATGTGTACTTCCAAACCAGCAAAGCTGGGTCCCCAAAACAACTGGGGCAATCACAAACATCCAAGACAGGTTTTAGTACATCTCTTGCTAGCTAGCACTGCAAGCATAATGGACTTTACCAATGTGAAGAATGATTTCATTTATTGGAAAATGATTGGCCAAAAATTATTTCTGAAATTAAGGCCCCAGTTTTGGCCAAAAATTCTCAAAAAAAAATCTGGAGAGAGCTACAATGCTCTTTTTCCTTGAACGTTTTTTTGGAGTTGCTTGAAGCACTTTACTCTGAATGAATTAAGCAAGCAATTTTTGAAGCTTTGTCTGGTCTTCAAAAGCTCACAGGAGTTCAAAAAATCTGGAAATATCAGAATAGATCAAAAATGCCCTTTATGATGTGTGGTGATTTTTCAGGTTTTTTGGCACCTTTGTCTTGGATACATGCAAGTTTAAACACCAAATGTTGTTTTCTGTTTGCCAAATAAATTTCAATCACAATTTGAGTCACAACTGCATCAGATTTTGCTGGATTGTCTCAAAGACATATCCAGATAATTCCACATCCTTTGTCTAACTGCAAAATAACTTATCTGAAGCTTCCAGATCACCATTGGGAAGTCAAGTTTTGGTATAGAATTCTGTTTTTATGTCTTGAAGATACCAGAACTCTTCTCATTTTTTACTAAATAGAAATAACATAAGATCATTTGTACCATGTACAAGAGATATTCAGACATATAAGGATTTTGTACACAAGATCATCCATATCTTTCTTCAAGAATCAAAACAACACACCAGCCATCTTGAATCCCCAGAATGAATTGACACCTTCTAATTCTGAGGGTATCAAGATAAATTTCTGGTATGGGAGCTCTGTCTTCTTCTGTGTATTTGTACTGCTGAATAGGCAATTGGATTTAAAGTTTCTCATTGGAAAATCTTCCTAAACTGATAGCTGGAGTTTGTGTACTTGTTGAAGATATACTAGTAATTAGTGAATTTCCATGTTGGTTCTTTGACTGTAACTCAATCTTCATTGAAACCTCAACCTGTTTTGATTGTTGTTCATTTGCATCAGGAAATATCACATTGGTTGTTGATTTGGTGGTTGGTTGTCTAGATGATGTGTTACTGGTTCTAGGGTGAGATATGTTGGGAAGTCTGGTGCAATAGCCAGTAACATGGTCAAAGTCCAGCAAATTTAAGCCAATGAATTTCTGCTGCATTCTCATCCTGAAGTGTATTCATCAACTGTGGTGGTGGTATGATTTTGGGAAATAAGGGTTCAAGTTCCATTTCACCAAATTGAACTTCATGACCATCAAAATTTCACTGATCATAAGTGTTGACAGATCTTACAATTTGATGGAAGAAGATTTTTTTCAATACTTTTCTTCACAACCACTGTAGCCTCTGGTGAATTTTGGAACAAATCTGAGTAGATCATTGGTCATCAAATGAAAGGTTAGTGGAATGTAAATTGACCTAGGACTGCAAATGCATGTAAAAACAAGAGTTTTTGAGTGACATTTTGAACGGTTTACACAAGGAAAAAAATGGGATTTTTTGAAAGGAATAACCCACCATCCATGATTGGAGAATTGAAGTTGGTACACAGTGTTAACATAGTGTAATAAGGGAATGTTTGGGACTCTGATAGCAAGGAATTTGATACAGATCTACTCTGGGAAAAGGTGCAACAACAATGGCAACCCAATGGTTCCCCAAGGAGCTGATTGAGCCAATTTGTGAGCCTACTAGCTTCTGTCAGGCTAGTAGTGCCACTAACAAAGGATATAGAAGTTTGAATAACTTCTATTGAACCTGTAGAGATTACAATCTACAAGTTTGAGCAGGTATGCAGTTGGGCTCTGAAGCTTTACTTGAAATAAGCAAGTAAAGACTCCAGCTAGTTGACCTTTGAACAAAGGGTGTAGCCCTGGGATTATAAGGGATTATTTTTCTGTTAACAATGATTCATCAAGAGCAAACTGCTACACAGTCCTCAATTCCAAATTGAATCACTTCTTGTACAAAGAATGATCAATGAAGATAGTGTTAAAGTCTACCTTAACACGTGGAACTTTACCCTCTGACTAATAGAGGTTCCCCGTATATTTAGAGTCACTTATATCAGGATAATCCCTTGTCTGATATAAGCAATGCTCAAGGACTAATTCCTGAGGTGTAATTCCAAAGATGGATACCACAAGTTCCGCTGATTATGGAGTCTAATCAGGAACTCAGATGGATTTGCGCACACAATATGAGCAACAAGAGAAAAAGTAGAAGTTCTAAAAGTATTAGAATCAGGCTTTTAAAGTGTGTAGCAATGTTAAACAAAGTTGAAAGGTTGATAAGAAAATGAAGAAGGTTATTTGTAAAGTTATTGTATGATAATGTGATGATCTTTACAAATGATTGGATCTTCAAGGTTTTTATAGTCTGAACCTTGGAATCCCTTCACGCTAAAAGTGTGTTCAGATTGTGGTTTCAAGGTTAGGTTTATCACAGCAATACTGTTGCTATTGCTTTATAAGTGTATTTCAGTTGTTACATATGTGTTAGAGCTGTGAAATATATGTAATTTTGGTTATATGGAAGTGAAAAGTAATAAGATACGCGGATCAATTTCGACGCGTTGACCTGGACAGACAGGACAGGATGAGTTTTTAAGAACTCGACAAAACAAGAATAAGATGGCGGATATGAATCTACGCCTTACCTGGACAGACAGGACAGGATGAGTTTTTAAGAACTCGACAAAACAAGAATAAGATGGCGGATATGAATCTACGCCTTACCTGCGACAGAGCAGGTGATTGTGGTAGGGAAGAGAAAGAGAAAATTTCTTGAGCTTCCAATTCCACACGATGAGCCTTTTATTTCTAGTAACTAAGTAAATATAGAGAAAATACAATAAGACAATTTTAAATGAAGAAATAGTTTACCTGGACAGACAGGACAGGATGAGTTTTTAAGAACTCGACAAAACAAGAATAAGATGGCGGATATGAATCTACGCCTTACCTGCGACAGAGCAGGTGATTGTGGTAGGGAAGAGAAAGAGAAAATTCTACCACGGTATTTGATGAGTACAGTCCAGGTTAGAAAAAGAAGTAAATAAAACTATGAAAGGACATACTCTTGAGCTTCCAATTCCACACGATGAGGGAGGAACTGGAGCTCGAGAGATGAGGAGTATATATGATAATTTTAGGAACACCAACAGCCACACACAACGCACGCTACTGATCACTGTCTCGCTTACAACGTACATGAATGTGCCCTTGCATCTGTCATGTCTGCACGTACATTAGTGCTGTCTGTCTTAATAAGGAAAAAGTAAGAAAAATGAAAAAGATAATGAAATAGAATAGAAACAAAGAGAAATGATAAAGACAAAGAAAACGAGTAACTGTTGATGTACTCCAGTATCTTCACCTTCATCTAGCACTACGTGATGGACTTGAATATAATGTCATAACACGCCCCCTCAAGATCATCACGTAATTGGTTTCAACCCTAACAGTTTTCTAAGCTTAGTGAATTGTACCGTACCCAAAGACTTAGTGAGTAAGTCAGCAGTCATGAGGTGTGTTGGACAGTGTTGAACAGTGAGTTTTCCAGCTTTTACTACCTCTCTGATCCAGTGATAATGTATTTCAATGTGCTTGGTTCTTGCGTGAAATATTGATTTATTCGTAAGATGAATAGCACCCATGTTATCACTTTCGAGAATGGTCGGATTTTTATCTTCAAATCCTAATTTTGTCAGCATAGTTCTTAGCCATATTAGTTCTTGACCAGCCTCTGTGATCGCCCTATACTCAGCTTCAGTAGAAGACAGAGCCACCGTGGGTTGAAGTTTACTTCTCCACGAGATAGCACCCCCTGCAAGTACGAAAACATACCCAGTTGTTGATCTACGCGTGTCTTTATCTCCAGCCCAGTCGGCATCACACAAGGCTTGAGGGCATTCTTGACTTTTGAGGCCTTTTGCCGGTTCCACGCTGGTATCACCTGAATACCGAATACCATAGGTTACAGTACCGTTCAAGTATCGCAGGACATGCTGAGCAGCGTTCCAGTGTTGAAATCCTGGCCAATCCAGATGTTGAGACAGCACTCCAACCGCATAAGCAAGATCGGGTCTTGTACATTGTGAGAGATACATTAGTGACCCAACCACGCTTCTGTAAGGAAGCTTCTTCATAGCAAACTGATTAATTTCCTCCAGATCCGGTTTGAAGAGCTTTAGTCCCGGTGGAAGTGGGGTGCTAGCCGGTTTGAGCTCAACTGAGTTAAAGCGATTGAGGATTTTTGTCGCGTATGCTGCCTGGCAGATTGAGTAGACATAATCACTTTCACGTTTCACTTCAATACCTACTATGGTAGATGCCAGACCTAGGTCCTCCATCTCCCACTTAGCTGAGATTTGAGCTTTGAAGTTTTCAATATCATTTCCTGGGATCGCAAGGTCATCAACGTGGACATATACTGCGGTAAATCTGTCGTTTTCACCTCTTACATAAATGCATTGATCACTTTCGCACTGAATGAATCCAATTTCAACTAAGAATTCTTCAACATCATCTTGCCAGCATTTTGGCGCCTGCTTGAGACCGTAGAGAGACTTCAGTAGCATACATACTTTGTCCTCATTACCTGGCTTCTTGAATCCCTCTGGCTGCTCCACATAGATCTTTTCAGCTAGGTCACTGTTAAGAAATGCTGTTACGGCATCCATTTGATGAATTTCCCAGCCATTAATCGCAGCAATTACAATGATCAGCCTGAGTGAAGTTGGCTTGCCAGTCGGAGAAAAGGTTTCAAAATAGTCTTGCCCGTAGATCTGATGGTTTCCCATCGCTACAAATCTGGCCTTGTACTTAAATCTTTCAATGAGATCTGAATCCGGTTTGAGAGGCTTCTTTCTGAAAAGCCAGAGCCCCCTGATAACGTTCGATGATTTCGGACGATCTACCAGGATCCACACCTTCTTGTCCTCCATAGCCTGAAACTCCTTTTTACAGGCTGCCAACCATTTCGTTCCTTCACTACCATTCACGGCTTTTGAGAAGGATCGTGGAACATCATCAGAGTTCGTTACTACGTTGCATGTCGGTATTTGACAGTCAAACATCTGTGAGGATTCCCAGGCTGCTGATAGAGATGATGGTTCGATTTCCTCACACGAAGCTGCGGCTGTATACTTCACAGTCGGCCTTATCCTCTCGGATCTCCTTGGAGCCGGAGTGCTAGGAGGTGATGGATGTTGAATTTGTTGAGAGTCAGTGACATTCAAATTAGGATCGGAAATCGAACATTGTTCATTAGGTAAGTCCGAATCCTGAGCTAGAGGCTGCTGGATGTTTTCGGCCTCCTCAAAGTGTTCATCTTCGCTGCCGTCGTCAAAGAACTGAACGTTCACACTTGATTCAGGAGCCTTAGATTTGACCACATGATTATTAGAAGTGAAGGATGGATTGCAAAAAGGAAATACGTTTTCATTAAACGTTGCATGATGAGTCACTATAATCTTTTGAGATTTCAGATCATAAATGTGATAGTTAAAGTTATCTTCATCATATCCAACTAGTACACCGTGAGAGCTAACTGGAGTGAATTTTGAACCTCTAACTTCCTTTCTAATGAGAGAGTAAGCCAGACATCCAAAGACTCTCAGGTGACCAACAGAAGGCTTGCGATAATGCCAGGCTTCGAATGGTGTTTTATTGCCTTCAAGCGCAGTAGTAATTGTCCTGTTCGTAAGAAAAACAGCTGTCTGACAAGCCTGCACCCAGAATCGAAGTGGAATCCCTGATTCTAACATCATTGATCTTGATTTAGTACTGATGGTGCGATTTCCACGCTCTGACACACCGTTTTCTTCTGGGGAGTGGGCAGCAGTCAGATGAAGGACAATACCACGTTCCCTAAGTTCATTTCCCAGGAGGTCATTAATAAATTCACCTCCTCTGTCGAGGGTAAACTGCTTAAGAGGCTGACACGTCTGTCTCTCAGCCAATGCTAGGTACGATCTGAACACTTTGAACACTTCTTCTTTTGATTTAGTTTGCATGAAGAATATGTGGCGATATGAAGAGTAATCATCACAGAACATAGCGTAATACATTTCATTCTTTAATCCTTTCACCCTAATTATTCCACTTAGATCTACGTGCACATTTTCAAGATGGCGAAAAGCTCTGGGTCTAGTAGAAGAGTGTGGGGTTTTGGTGTTTTTGGATAGGGAACAAATGTCACAGTGTTTTAATTGAGTTAAATCATATTTCAAGCCATCAACGCTTTTATGCTTGCACATGATGTTGAGATATCGGTTGCTTAGATGCCCTAGACGTCGGTGTTGCAG
Organism: Melampsora americana; assembly: GCA_022264835.1. Classification (NCBI taxonomy): domain Eukaryota; kingdom Fungi; phylum Basidiomycota; class Pucciniomycetes; order Pucciniales; family Melampsoraceae; genus Melampsora; species Melampsora americana. The sequence continues at coordinate 2,775,557 of JAIFHY010000003.1, read as the reverse complement.
ATGTGATGAGTCTTCTAATGCAGCAGGTGTTGCAATCGAGTTGTGAGTGGGACTCACCGGTTCGAGTGAGACATACATCAGGTTGTTTGAAGCGAAGACCCCATTAAAAAGTGCTTCTCCTTTGTAGACTAAAGAGAAACAGTTTGAATCGTTGGGATGAATGAGCACTTCCACCCCTTTTCGAAGCATTGCGCCTCCTGCGATCAGATTTTGAGCAAGTTCGGGTACGAAAAGACTATTGTTAAGTTCAAAGAGCTTTCCAGATCCAGATTTGAGTTGAACGGTACCAGTCGAATGCACTGCAAGTGACACATCACCTCCAGCCAGTTTCAAACGTTTTGAAGAGTCTTCAATTTTCTTCATGGTCGCTGAAGCAAAGAGAGAGTCGTTCTTGAACATGTAATGTGTTGCTCCGGTGTCATAAAGTGCCCAATGGCCACTACTCTCATTAACCACGTTGGCCGCTGGTGAGTCATCGTCAAAGACGGTATGAGACGCTTCAAAGGTAGTAGTGGCTGAAGATGATGCTGAGATATCACTATCGTCATAAAATACATGTAGAGAAGCGAATGGATTCTCAGAAGCCACCGATGGATTCGCAGATGGTAGAGTCAGTTGTTTGACTCCATTCGCTCCGTTCGGATGCGACTGATTTCTGAAACGATTCTGCTGATTTCCATTTCTTCTTGCATCCATCTGAGCAATCCACAAATCTCGAGCAGCATGATTAGCCGGCTTAGCAAAACATTTGTCAGGGGAATGAGTATTTGAAATGCATCGGTGTTCCGTGCATCTTGGCTTTTGTCGACGAGATTGAGTAGCACCAGATTGATTTCCACCGCCTGATTTCGCATAAGAGACTGAGTAGTTGGTCTGGCTAGCCTCGATCAGGGCAGGAGTAGTGAATCCACCGTTACGGGCTTCATAATCAATGAGGTACTGAACCACTCCTTCCCTAGTAAGGGGTACGACATGCGAATAAATGTTTTCTGAAACGTTTTCGTTAATACGAGATTTTACCGTTTTGATGAGTTTTCTGGCCGCTGACGATGATGACATCTGTCCTCTGTATTTGACAAAATCAGCTACTAGGTTGTTGAATTTGTCACAGTGTACTTTAAGAGAGTCCGAGTCCAGAATCTTCATATCGCTGATAGCTTCCTCAATAGTCTGCAAACCGGCCTCAGAGATCTTTTGATGATGATTCTTGAGATGATTCCAGATCAGAAACGGTTCATACACTACGTCATCCTCGTCGTCACTGTCATCAGTATCATTAACTTCATCCTCCGCATCCTTTCCTCTGTTCAGCTTAAGCATAGTCTGACACCTAGTCTTGTTTTGACTGTCCATTAGACCCAGTAACCAAATAGATATCACTAGTTTTACCTTCAGGTGTTGTTCATTTGATAGACCTGAGTACTTAAAATCCAGTTTGGTGAGGTACTTGTGGTAGTCTAGAACATTGAGAATTCGTTTCACCTCAAGAGACCATTCAGGAAAATTACCATCGGTGAGCTTGTTGTCGATGTTGTATTTGGCTAGAACTGAGGTTAACTTCTGAACAAACTGTTGAAGAGGAGTTCCGAATGGTTTGGAATCCTCCCTTTCAGACATGTTCTGATCAGTGGTGATATTAGGTGACAGTGGTTTTTGAGTCGAGTGTGAAGAATCGGATTCTGAAGTAACGCTATCGGCGTCTGATATGATAGGTTCAGGTGATTGAGATGACATAGACTAAAGTGAGCGATTCGATTGTCGAGTTATAGGTGAAGTCGAGTCAGGATGACTCTCGCTACCATGAAAAGTAATAAGATACGCGGATCAATTTCGACGCGTTGACCTGGACAGACAGGACAGGATGAGTTTTTAAGAACTCGACAAAACAAGAATAAGATGGCGGATATGAATCTACGCCTTACCTGGACAGACAGGACAGGATGAGTTTTTAAGAACTCGACAAAACAAGAATAAGATGGCGGATATGAATCTACGCCTTACCTGCGACAGAGCAGGTGATTGTGGTAGGGAAGAGAAAGAGAAAATTTCTTGAGCTTCCAATTCCACACGATGAGCCTTTTATTTCTAGTAACTAAGTAAATATAGAGAAAATACAATAAGACAATTTTAAATGAAGAAATAGTTTACCTGGACAGACAGGACAGGATGAGTTTTTAAGAACTCGACAAAACAAGAATAAGATGGCGGATATGAATCTACGCCTTACCTGCGACAGAGCAGGTGATTGTGGTAGGGAAGAGAAAGAGAAAATTCTACCACGGTATTTGATGAGTACAGTCCAGGTTAGAAAAAGAAGTAAATAAAACTATGAAAGGACATACTCTTGAGCTTCCAATTCCACACGATGAGGGAGGAACTGGAGCTCGAGAGATGAGGAGTATATATGATAATTTTAGGAACACCAACAGCCACACACAACGCACGCTACTGATCACTGTCTCGCTTACAACGTACATGAATGTGCCCTTGCATCTGTCATGTCTGCACGTACATTAGTGCTGTCTGTCTTAATAAGGAAAAAGTAAGAAAAATGAAAAAGATAATGAAATAGAATAGAAACAAAGAGAAATGATAAAGACAAAGAAAACGAGTAACTGTTGATGTACTCCAGTATCTTCACCTTCATCTAGCACTACGTGATGGACTTGAATATAATGTCATAACAGGAAGTTCTGTACGTACACACTGTTTCATATCATTTATGCACATGTTACATATGCATTTTCATATGTAGCTTGACTCTTGAGACTGAGTCTTGAGTTGTAATTATTTCTTTTAATGTTTTTATTATGAAGATAGAATCTTCACCCTTGGCTAAGGTTATAGGTGAGGTCTGGCTAAGAGAAAGAATGCACACCATGAGCTGATCAAGTTTTGAAGAAGTCAAAATTGTGATGGAAAACAGTTTATGAAGTGTAGATCATATCTTGGGTGTTAAGCATTTGAAGTTCTGCAGGACTTGAGATCAGAGGGATGTCCCCAATTTAAGAAGTGGTCTTTTGAACACATGAAGGATCAATCTGTCCTAAAGAAAGATTTACAGAAACACAATGGACACCTGCACATACAGACATCCCAAGTTACTGTAGGTTCTCAATCTTATCTTTTCAACTTGATTCAGTCTGATTTGAGTTGAATTAGCTTCCTTGCTCACATCATATTGAAGCATGACTGCTTCTGTGATTTATGTCATGCTTGTTTTCCCATGTTAAGAATGTGATTTTACAAGCATATCACTCAAAACCTGGAACATATGTTCAAAATGCTTATCAATCTGATTTGACCTCCCACCAAAAATGTTTGCATCATTTTTGATGTTTAAATAAAAATATGCTTGTTTAGTGAATGCTTATAAAGGAAACACACTGTACCAAGAACTCAGATAGATCTCAGATAAGCTTAACTAAGCCCCTCTAGTAAGTGTGTTTGCTGCACCCTTGTAGAGGAGATTATGACATAGGCCTCAAGTTTGGCCTGAGACCAGCAGGAATTTCAAGCACTTTTGCTCAAAACCCCATTTTGGTGGTTCTAACATTGTGCAAGCTCACAAAAAATTGAGGAGAGCTCTGTAGAAGCAAGCTTGTAGCACTTTCTGCCCCACTTTTCCTTGAACAAAGTGCCACATTTGAGTTATTGTAAATCAAGGTCTTATTATGACTTAGTAAGTCAGACCCGTGTCTCAATTGATTTCCATCCAATTTGTTGCTTGACCCCTTTGACATCACATGATCTTGGAATCCAATTTTCTCACAATCTACAATTGATCACAGGATAAAACTGCTACAGTTGATCCAGCCTAGTCACGACCACAGGCCGGCCCCGGGGCCGGCCCCGGGACCCAAACTTTCAAGAGCCCAGTAATACCCTAGTGGCTTTTTTGCAGAGGTTTTTTGTGCTTAGGCTGTGTACTAAGGTACTTAAGTAGGAGCTTAAGTAGGAGCTTAAGTGATCAAATACCTGGGCTAAGTACTTAAGCTCTTAAGCTAGGTACTTAAGTACTTAATACTAGGCTCCTTAGGTACTCCGACCCAAATATGGGGGTTTGAGAAAAAAAAATTTTTTGAAAAAAAATTGGCCGATCAGATGGACTTGCCAAGTCATTTCTGAAACTCACACCCTATCCATAACCCACAAATGACTTATTACATGACATTTACTAGTAGGTGTGGTGTGTATAAAATTGTGTAAACGAATTTTGTTTTTGCGGAGCGATCGTGGTCGTGACTAGGCTGGATCAACTGTATGAGGAGACACGGAAGATTTTGCAAAAGCTCTTCTCAATTTCTTGCAAGGTTGCATGAAGTTTAGAACCCCCAAAGTGGGGGTTTGAGCAAAAGTGCTCAAAATTCCCGCTGGTCTCAGGCCAAACTCAGGGCCTATGTCATAAGCCCCTCTACAAGGGCGCGGCAAACACGCTCGCTAGAGGGGCTTAGTTAAGCATAGATCTTGGAGGACAGTAGAGCGTAGCACAGCTTTGTGTTTGCCCATTCGAGAGGACATCACAAGACTCACTCTTCATATGACTGATCATGAATATGGATGATCCAAAGAGTGCACAGCATGTTCGGAAGTTGTGTGTATAGTTCAACATGTCTCCCGCACACCTACCTAAACCGGATTCAAATTCTATCAGGAGACTCAAGTTCTTCAAACTGATCACATAACCATTCCGATTCTTCTGAATAGTGAATCATTCACCAAAACCTTTGATGAATTTGAACTGCAAGACGATCCTCAGTTTAAATTTGGTTACAAAATTTTATAGAAAAAAGGATATATTTGAGTGCCCGATGAAATCATGAAAGGTTCACATGAACGATATATACTAAAGATGTGTAAATTAAAAGCTTGTTGTATGAATCAATATTTAACATATAGCTCGATTTCAATTTACACATATCTTTGCTTTACAAGTTTTCAAAAGAGATAAAGAGTTTATCTAAAATCGACGAGATTGATTCGAATCTCCGAAACGTTGATAGCGATCAAAGTTTATGAACGTTCCGATGAGATCTTCCTACACTTCAAGGCAAAGTTTGGTGAATGTTCTTAAACCTTACAACATAAAGTACATGTTGATGAAGGAAGAAAGAGTGAATTGGTGTAAAAGGGGTTACATATGTATGGATGACAGACAGGAGTGGATGAGAGTCTGAAGACTTCAAGTAGATTTCCTTTTAGCCATAGGATCGATCCGGTTGAATTCTTTGATCTAGATTGATAAGGTGAATCAGGGGGATTGTAAAACGAAAGTCAAATTCAGGCACTGGTGTGTAGTCAAGGATCGATTCAAGAAAGCGTGTGGTGGTTGATTTGACTTGCCGGCTGAGCCCTTCTTGTGCCCTTGAAAAGTCATCGTGGGACTGATCAGCCAAGTTCGAGGGCCGGATTCTCTGAGATTCAATGGCTTCAAAGCCTTTTCACAGCAAAGGGTTGAAGAATTGAAAAAGTCTTTGAAGCTCGGACCATGATGTTACTTGAATTACGCGCTTGGAAGTTGAGGGGACCCTAGTGACGAACGTGGCTACATGCTGCGGTTTCACAGGAAATATGGCAAGGGAGTGGCGGCTTCAGTCCGATGCCGAGAGCTTAAATGTGAACATTCAAACCAGCTGGTTTGAATCGGACCATCCCTTACAATTTCTCACCTTAACCCTCTTGACAGTGAAAAAGTGATGAGCATCAATCAACCTGGAATGAAATTGTTCGTTCTGGAATTAAATTGGGAAATTGGTTCAGTTGGATTGTTTTTAATAATCGATTGAATGTAGGTTGATCAAGATTTTCTCGTCTGTTTTTTTTTCTTCGTTTTAAAGTCTTAGTTAGTAACTGACTGGGATGGGACAATTGAAGAGTAGGACAAGACTGAGACAGGACGAGATCAAGATGAAAGTTGAATGATTAATTTTAACCAAACTGAATTCAGACTGTCACTCTGGTGAGTTAAGAGAGAAACTGAGAGAAAGCTAAGCAAGCAAGAGAATTGTACTTCAGTCAGTCAGTCATACCATCGATTCAGTTTGACCATCTCAACCAAAAAGCTGAAGCTCATCGACCATCGATTTCAGATCTCATCGATTTAACCATCCAATCAATCAATCTGGATCACTTCAGCCAACCTGACAAAACCAAAAAAACAGAACTATCATCCGATTTCACAGCTGACCTCTTATAAGCCATTCACCCTTCATCGCCTTGCCCTGCCCTGCCCTCTCTCTGCCGCTCTCTCTCTCTCTCCTGCTCCTGTTCTACTTCAAAAGTCAAAACTTAATTCCTTGTTGACCAACTTCGCTCGAATCAATCCTGGATTCAATTTGATTTGATTTGATATTTGATTTGATCCTTCTTTACCACTTCTCTGTTCCTCTTTCTCTTTCTCCCTTCCCTTCTCCATTTCCTCCTCATCATCATTCTCAATATTTATCCAAGTTTACATTTCAAAATCACTTCAACTACCATAGTTTACTTTTCACTTCTCATTCGCATCTCTCTCTCTCTCCTCTTCTTCATCTCCATCCGATATGTCATCTTCATCTTCTATTCACACTAATCAAAATGGTAAACAACCCGAAAAGTTCACTCCCACTACCGCTTCATCCCTCAAACTACGCATCTTGGTCGTCGACGATAATGATTTGAATCTAGTCAGTCACATTCAACTAACCCTCTCACTTCAAACTCGTCTCATGAATCAAAGCTAACTAACCTCAAGAACGTTTACCTCCCATCTGATCACAACAGAGAGTCATGCGACAAATCCTTTCGAAGAAAACCCCCGATCTGGTTCATTTACCCAGCTTGAGACTCGCTTCGTCTGGATTACAAGCATTGGCCTTGCTATCACAGCATGCCTTTGATTTGGTTTTACTGGACATCTCCATGCCTGGTATCTCTGGAATCGAGCTTTGTCGAAGGATTCGAGATCTCGATCCAAATCAAAAGTCATTGGTCTTGAACCACAATCGAACGATCGATATCTGCGCTGTCACCACTGATTTGCAAGATTGGCAGGTCCGTGCCCTTTTCCCAAAACAATCTGTTATTTCACGTCCTCTGACCTGCAGCCTTTGCGCCGTATATCACAGATTGAAATGTACCGAAAGGTCGGCATGAATGGAGTGATTGGCAAACCACTTAAAGAGCAAGACATTCGATATGCATTACAATTGTCTTGTGATTCGACCTTGGCCGCTTCAGAATCGCATCGTACATCTTCTTGCAAGGTTCGACCAACCTGCACCACCATCTCTCTTGGGTCCACGCTTCAATCAGGATGTGCCAATTACCCGTTTTACTTTAGAAGGGACGGAGTCAACGAACACTTGAGATCCTCATCGCCGCACTCTACAAACCCATTCCCATTTCGGACTGACTCAAGTGACACCATCTCCTCATCTTTCACCATCGTCCCAAGCGAACTTGCGAACTACACACCAAACAATACCACCTCAAGGCCTCAATTAAACCGATTCAATAGTAATTGCACTTGTAGCACCAGCAGTGTAGGATGCGATGAGCCTGCTTCAATAGGTAGCATTGACGAAGAAATCATGGTCCTCTCCAACTCGTCCGACCAAGCATTACCATCTCTCACCTCTGAGTGGTACACTGGAGGCTCGCCGATTGTTATGAAAGGTCCCGAAAGCGACCCGTTCGATGAAAAGTTTGGTCACGCGATCCTACGTCACAGGAAATCAATTCCTATCTTTCCTTCTTCACATCGCCTTCCAGTCGATGTGGAAGTGAATCGTTTGAGTAAGTCGGCTACGGGCCCTCCGAAGGATGACTTTCGACCCACGTACCAACTGGTTTGGTTAGGAACTCAGAGTCAATCGGTTTTGAGGGATGGTGAACTCCTGGATGAGTTGTTGGGTCAAATGGGTTTAGAAGACAAGGTTGACGTCGGAGCCGGTTGAATCGTTGGTATGGCTCTCTTTTCTTTGCCCCTTCAGCTTGCTTCCCGCACTGGACTTTTCCTTTTTCTTTCGGTTTGTCATATTTGGGTTTATTCGGGTCTCGTGGGCTTTTCTTTTGGGGAATCAATTCCACTATTTTTTCGTCACATCTTTTCTTTTTCGGGGTGAAAACCGTTCATAGGCAAATTCTCCATCATACGAAGTCAGTCAAAAAAAATCTACCATTTTGGGGCATGTTGTAATATAATATATAATGTACACCTATGCATGTGACACACTTGAGCATCCACAAAACGTCTGTAGATATCACGAGGCACTTTTTTCCTCAAATTATCGTTGTAAAAGGTTGATTCCATTGATATGACCAATCCCTCTTTCTTCACTCTTCCAGTCATTTAATCTCCTTTATTTTTGTATTTCTCCATCGTTGTATGACTAATACGATTTTACATCAGGAGGATTTCAATTTGGGTTTATACGATGCATTTTTATCAGGTCAACATGAGGGACCAGGGAATTCCATGAATTGCTGTTGAAAACAAATGAATCCATATCCGCTTTTGTGGTGCATCTTGTCGTTTGGATCCCCATCATAGCACGCACAATTTAAACTCAATCCATGAGCACCCAAGAATTGTTCTGTGAAAACTGAATGTGAGTCGTCTCTGTCACCATTGTGACATGTACAACATGCAGCTGTCTTGCTTGTTTCTCTGTTTGCTCCGATGAAGTTCTTCCAGGTATCATTCCTCGGCTGTCTGTCGCTCATGAAACTTTGGAAATCGACTAGTTTTACAAAAAAACAACTGAATGTCAAGAAATGTTCTTCAACAGATCTTCATTGATATCAAGATCCACTTTGAGACTCATCACAAGACCAACACTTAACGAACCCAAACCAAGATATCAATTCAAAAGGCAATTCACAAGTACAAAAAATCCCAAGAATTCAATCATCACCACCATCACCGATTCATATGATCGAACGATTGAAGAATTATCGATCAATTTCCTATCACAACCTATATTTGAAAACATCAGCTATTTGAATCAAACGATTTTAATGACTTTAATTTTAAGAAGTTTGATTACTTTACCAATTTCGATTTGGTCTAAGAATCGAATGAAAAGATTAGAAGAAAAGGTTTTACCTGAATTGAAATTATTTAAATCTGAAATTGCTAAAAGAGCCAAAAGAAAATTTAAATCTAATGAAGAAATTCGAATTTATCAAAACTCACTTAAGAGATTAGTCAGTCAGCTTTGATTTTTTATTTTTCCTTTCTTTCATTTTTCATCCTTCTTTAACACCAAGATCATCTTCTTTTGAATTCAAATCATTTATTCAGGTTGGGTTTTTTTTTGTTTTCTCTTTTATAGTTTCGATCTGAACTCAAACGACTTCAAATCATTCATAAATGTAAACCGTTGACTACGATCTTAGGATCCATCACGATTCATATTCCGATCATTTACATCATGACAAACGTCTTAAGAAGATCATGTGAAATCGTTTCAACCAATCCAACTCATCCCTTAAGCTTAGAAACATCTCCAATCTTAGGTGAAAGTCTAATTCAAGATGATTTAGGATTATCAATTATCTGTTGGATGGCATTCTTGATGAATTTAGAATTCAATTGGAATTTAAGATTGAAGAGAACGTTGAAGATTGAAGGAGAAAAATCTTTAAAGATGAAAGATGAAAGTGTTTTAAGTCAAGGGATTCGGTTTTGGAATCCAGACCGGATTCGGAACACTGGATTCTTTACTGGGATCTTCATGATGGGTTATGCTTCTTTTCAACCTTCTGTAAGTTTATCTCTTGAAACCTCAAAGAAATGGAGTATGTTTCTTTTTCTTCTTTTTCTTCTTCTGTAAGACAAATAAGGAATTAATGACTTTTGATTTTGATTGATTTTTGAATGAATGGATTTCAAAAGTTAGTTTTGGTTTATTGGTTAACTTCGAATTCGTTTTCAATCCTTCAAAGTTTATGTTTTGATTTAATGGATAAAAGAAATCAAAAGAAATCAGAAAAGAGATTGAATGAATTTGAAAAAAATGAATGAATTTGATGAATCTGATTAAGAAAAAAAAAGAAAATCGGATTTGAAGTTTTTTTTTCTTTTTTTTTCTTTCTTCCGAAGTTTTTTGAAGGATGTTTATTTAAATTCAGTTTAATTTGGTGAAAAAAAAATTATTGTTTCAAATTTAATTTGATTTATTAAGGGATTCTCAAGATTAGAATTGATTTTTTTATGATGATCTTGGGTTTTTTTTCTTCGTCTTCTTTTTCTTTGAAACCTCATGTATTTTGTTAAGAAAAAGGTATTCATATTAAAAGTTTATATCTTTTTCTTTCTCTAGTTGTATAGATTAATCAAATGTCTTTTTTGGAATTTAAGATGATGAAGAAGAAAAGATGGTGAATTTTTACATTGTGGTTTATGTTTGAATCATGAATCAAGAAAAAAGCTCGATCATCAGTTTTTTCTTACATAAGCTGTCTTGAGGGGATTTGATGTTCATTGATACATGTGTGTAGCTCTGGATTTTCGGATTTGATGGTTCATGAATAAGTGATTCATTGTCTATGACTATATTACATCTTGTCCAGATGGTAGAGTAACTTAATCAGAGCATGATAATGTTCTCACTATCGAACCAGGAATTTTAATCGTACGTTGGTCAAAATAAGGATAGAATTAAAAACACAAAAGAAAGAGAAGAAGATGAGAGAAGCGGAAGAGATAAAGGATAGGATGTTGGATGAGAAAGCTTAATAAAGGATTCCAAGTGATCCGTTTTTTTGATTGATGAAATCAATTCTTGGAGAAGAAGGAAAAGAAAAATGAGGTTTAAATTAAATTTGTTCATCAATCTACCACCCAAACCCCGCCCCACCCACCAAAAAAAACAGGTTTTGAGATATTGAAGATGATGAATTTAAAGATGATTTTTTTTTGATTTTTAACTAGTAGAGTTAAATTTCGAATTTTAAGAAGAAGGTGAATCTTTTAATGCTTCAAAGATCTCAGAATCACAAACTTGAGGATTTGGATTGATTTCTAAGATGTTAAAGAAGAGAAAAGTGAAGTTCAATTGATGATCATTGGGTGAATTCAAAGAGGAGACTTTTTTCTGTAAGAAGAGCAAAAAAAAATATGTACTCTTGAGAATAGAATAGTTTTCAATTGATGAATTCGAGTTTTGTGACTTACAAGTTGAATTGGGTTTTGAACTTTACAATATTTGCTCAGGTGATTTCCAATACAAGACATAGCTTCATCGGGAGATGCTCTGTGCTCAGATAGACGAATCATATTAACCTCAAGATTAGTAGTCTAGACTAGGATGATTACTTATTGGCGAGACACGTACTTCACAAGAGCTGTCGGTTTATCATCTGAGTCCCTTGTCATGACCTGGTAAAGAGAAGGCTGTGAGCTTGTTATTGATAAAGCTGAGCGCATCTTCAAATATTGAAATAACATCGAACTCACCGCACATGACCTGAACATAGCACACGGTACTCCTCGTGTTGCCATGAAGTGAGTAACACTGTTACAGGTTTAAAATGGAAATAGGCTTCGTCAGTCCACAGCGTGCCGAGTGAGGTGTGTTTTTCGCATCTTATAATCTATGTGATATGCAAAAAAAAGGTGAAAGTGAAATAAGGTGAATACTAACGCTTGACAATCCCTAAGATCACCGAGCATTGTACCACCACCTAATGCTTTACATACTGCCATGTTTCCTATGTGTGATCTATTGATCTGCTTTTGAGTCTCATTACAAACTTTGTCCTTTTTGGAAATCTTCCTACTCGATGAGATCATTCGTCTTTGCAAAATGCTACGACTTTTATGAGCAAACCAACGGTCTTGAACATGACCAATCATCTTAGTTTCTCCCATGACAAAGAAGATATTAGAGATGATAGGTAAAAGGAGAATGAAATGCATGATGAGAGATGAGAGATGAAAGTTATGTAACATGAAGATGTTGTTTGATTTAACGTGCGCGTGTACAGCACCAACCAAGTTATTCCAGTTTGATTCAAGGCTTGAACCGATGAAGTCGAAAGAATTAAAGGATATGCACGACAATAAAATTAGGATAGTTTCGATAAATGTCAAGGAAACTAATGTGACTGATTATAGCCAGGATCGGGGATGGAATAATTGAGGTTTGAATCTACTATCATTACCATCGATTCATCTCACTTCATTGGAAACCATGTCCAAAAACACACAGCTCAGCAGATTTAATTGCACTGTTTTCACCCTTACAACCTTGATACGAATATTGTTGGTCTTGAAGACCAAAAACTAGAGCCTTGATATAGTGTATCTAGAAATTTAATGTATCTTAGAGATTTGAAGGCTTATAAATGATTTGAAAAGGAAAACACTTCAACCTTTATAAAATTCATCACTCTTTCTCACCACTGTTTCGTGCGTATTTTCTCGGCAACTTTATTAGAGACTTTATTTTTCGTAATGATGAATTTCCCTAGTGACCGTGATAAAAATTTTTAACATCATCAATGTTATGGCCGAAGGCCATAGGGCCAGGTATAGAAAGCGGGGCCACGTCTATGACAAAGCCCGGGGCTTAGGTTTGGGGAGATGTTCTTATAGTTGTATCACTCCTTGATGTTCCGGCTCTCCATCATTGGAGTTTGGACATCAAGCGAGACACAGAGTACTCATCCGAGACTCTGTCACTACAGGTTAGCACTTTGTTATTATGAAATCATGATTGGAGTTTGGACATCAAGCGAGACACAGAGTACTCATCCGAGACTCTGTCACTACAGGTTAGCACTTTGTTATTATGAAATCATGATTGGAGTTTGGACATCAAGCGAGACACAGAGTACTCATCCGAGACTCTGTCACTACAGGTTATGAGCCTGCACTGCCACTGCATGAGCGAGTACTGATAGTCACAGTTTCATGAAAACGAGAAAAACCGATTACGGGGAACCGAAAGAGATAGTAAAGCGAAAATACAAGAAAAAGAAGAACGTAAAAGAAGAAGTGTTACATCGGAGTGAAATAGAGTTACCGAAATTCTTGAAGAAACATCCTGATATCTTAGAAAATCATCCCGGATTAAAACCGGTCACTGGAGCGGCGTATCCACCTACTTCCGATTCTTTATATCCCCCCACACTCATAAACAAACTACACTATATTTTCCGTTTTTCACTTTTATCTCTTCATTCTACCCCACAACCTTATTTTATTACTCGTCAAATCAAATCTCTGCCTATACCTCCACCTCAAGTCCTCTTCTCCACACCAAAACACCTGCTTTTTCAACCTAATCCTAGAAAGACATACTATTCTGCGGCAACTCAATCTGAAATCCGAAGAATTTCATTTGTGACAAGAATCACAGAAGAAAAACCTACGATGTCGAATGCCGGGAACATGTCAGCAGTCGTTCCGCCAAACACCCACCAAACAACCTCACAAATAACACCAACCACAGCCTCAGTAGAAGACTACCGATCCAACAAATTCCAACTACAGATGCCAAGCTTTGTAAAAGGTTCGGTTAATGAACTAAAAGCGGATGGGTCGAATTATGTTGAATGGGAATTCAAGATAAAATGGTGTATCAATTGAGTCACGAAGACACCGAATTACCTAGACAAAGACAACATGTCAACCACGGATCCTGACGGAGACAGTGTTGTTTTCTCGATGATTGAATTGGTAGTACCGTTCGATATACAACGGCGACTATCGGGATCAGCTAAAGACGCCTTGCGTACGATTAGGAATTTATTCTTCTTCCCAAGCAGAAGTGGTCACATGACCGTCTGGAAGGAAGTCCTTGAGATTAAGTACGACGATGTGTCTGAAATCGGTGAATACTTTTGAAAGATCGACCAGAAAGTCTCAGACCTCGAGCGAGCTGGTTTTGAATGGACCAAGGATGCAATCACTGGTGTCCTATATCAACTAGGATTGGGTAATGCCTTCACCAACGTAAACAACACGTTGAACGCTAGATTACGCTCGACGCCTGGAATTCAAGTTACGGCACGTGAAGTTGAGGAAACTATCCGAGCTGAAAAGCAAACACACAACTCCGACAACCTGACTCCGACATTCAGTCAGCTCGACCTGAACGAGCAAATGGACCTCCACGCCTTTAATACGTCTCAAAATGTAAACAGACGTGGTACAGGTAACACTGGCTTAGCTTACAGACCAGCAACACCTGCAAGAGGGAGAGGTGTTTTCACACACGCACTGCAATCTTAACCTCGATACATGTCGACCCCACCTAGGAAATATCAACTTACTCCCAAAACCGGCTCATCCGTGACACCACAATACGTACCTCTGGCTCCGGGTGTCCTATCCAAATTCCACCCATCTGTCTATGCGAAGGGGACGTGCTATGTATGTTATAATACCGGTCATTGGTCTGATACTTGCCCGACGAAATACCCACAACACCAACCACAAGCGTCGACTAGTCGTGATCCTGGACAACCCCGTTCATTCAGACTTAACCTCATAGATGCGAACGGTACAGCATTTACTGTAGATGCGACTGGGGTTGAAGAGGATGAGGGTCCCTTACCAGAAGGGATTTGGGCGTCTGAAGGTTCCCTGACCAAAGTATGGGATAATCCGGATGAAGGTGTGAGTGATACTGGGGCCACCCACACGGTGACTGGTAAACTCTCATTCCTAACTGATGTCCGTGCCCTTCCTAGGCCAATACCAATCCGGGTGGCGACAAAAGCACCTAAAGCGTATGTAACGCATGCTGGTACAATGCACGTCAAGGGGGACGACGGGAAGTCAATAGCTGTACCAAACACCTTCTACTCACCCCTCGCCAGCAATACACTCATCTCAATTCCCCAACTTATACAATTGGGTGGATCTTGGGAAGCAAAAGATGGAAAGATGAGACTTGTTTTTCCATGTGGTGGAACTGTAACCTCTGTCCTAACTGATAGAAGGTGGACGATCCCTGTAATGCATTCATCAACAATTAACTGTCTCAAAACACAACCAAAGTCACAGATTGTCGTCTCACGCATCAACTATTGGCGCGCCACCTGCGGTCAATGACGCATTGAAATGGCATTGTCGTTTCGGACATACCAGTATGCGTAATATCCAAAGGATACTCAAGCATGGTATTGTCTCCGGTCTCCCTGAAAAAATCGACAAGACACCATTCACATGTGAAGATTGTCTCATCAGCAAGAGCTTACGCTCTGTTTCTCTGACATCATCCGGAGGCAAGCTACAACCACTTGATTTGATATGTAGCAATGTTGCTGGACCTTTTCCACCATCAGCCAATGGTGCACGGTACATGGTCAACTTCAGAGATGTTGCAACCACTTATACCGAGTCTATATGTGTGGCAAAACGTGACCAAGTTCCTCAGGTATTCTACAATTTTGTGGAACGCTTAGAACGACAGACCGGCTTGAAAGTGAAGAAACTGAGAAGCGATGGCGCTGGTGAATATACTTCCAAGGCAATGAACACGTGGTGTGCAGCACGTGGAATCATTAACCATCAGACAAATAGATATGAGCATCACCAGAATGGCATTGCGGAAAGATTGATACGTACAATTTCAGACATGGGTCGTACAATGTTACATGCAGCAAGATTTGGAGAAGAGATGTGGGCATATGCTCATACAGCTGTGTCCCATATACACAACCGCATCCCCAATGCCGCTACTGGACTTCTGACACCGTATGAAATGATGTTTGGTCAAAAGCCTCACTTAGACTACTTAAGAACATTTGGTGAACCAGCAATCGTACACATCCCCTCGGAAATTTGTCGTAAATTGGACGTCCGCGGGAGAAAAATGCTCATGGTTGGATATCCCCGGGGGAAGAAAGGTTGGACCTTCTGGGATCCTGAAACCAAAGTCACCACCACAGTGGACTCTTCCCTGGCTCAATTTTTATCTGATGGGCCTCCATTACCACAACCCTCACCTACGAAAGAACACCAAACGTCTGACACGATCTCTGACGTGGAAAAGTCAAAAGGTAGTTTGGAGTATGTGTTGAACGCTTTAAGACTGGGTAATTTTGACAGTGAGCAGGCTGTTAAAGAACAAGATGCTCTTGCCCTAATGGTAGAAAAGCAATCTTCACCATATGGAATTATTCCCAAATCTTACACTGAAGCAATGCGGCTGCCTGAAGCTGAAAAGTGGAAATCGGCCTGCATAGAGGAACTCAAGCGTTTTACTGACATGTCGGTGTGGGAAGTAAGTGACCCTCCGCCTGATCAACACCTCACTGACCTCATGTGGGTGTTTACGATCAAACAAGATGGTCGTTACAAGGCACGTCTCGTCGCCAAAGGGTACTCACAAGTAGAAGGAGTCGACTTTACCGAAACTTTTGCACCGACGGCAACGTTTGCAGCCCTCAGAGTAGCGCTAGTAGTTGCAGCATACTATGGTCTCCGGGTTTGTGGCTTTGATGTCATCGCCGCTTATCTGAATAGCCCGATGGATCACAATGTTTGGGTGAAATCACCTCCTGGGTTTAAAATGAACTGTGTTATGAAGTTGCTGAAAGCATTATATGGTACTAAGCAAGGTGCTCGATGTTGGTGGAAATTCATGGAAGAAAAATTACGTACTTTAGGTTTCCAACCAAGCCAATTCGACCCAAGTTTCTACGTTTTGAGGAGGAATGGTAAAATGTGTTTGATATGGTTACATGTGGATGACGGTTTTGTGGCTAGTGATTCAGATGAGCTGTTGAGAGAAGTTGAGAAAGAACTGAAGTCACAAATTGAGATTAAGTGGGAAAATGAACTGACAGACATTGTAGGGATTAATATCGACCGAGTTTCACCAAACCACTTCATCCTTTCACAGACTGCGCTGGCAAAGAAGATTGTGACTGACAACCAAGATATCATATCGTCCTTCTCCGCGACAACCCCAGTACCCCCAAATTTATCGCTGACGACAATTGATGATCGACCACCATGTGATAGTAAGAGATATTTAAACATTGTAGGCACAATCAGTTATCTAGCTGTCGGGACACGTCCAGACCTAGCCTTTCCTGTTAACTTCCTGGCAAGGTACTCAAAATCACCGCAGCAGGAACATTGGAACGCTGTCAAACATCTCTTATGATACGTTCGTGACACAGCACATATGGGATTAGATATCAACCCGAGGAAGACACAGTACCGTAGAGATGTCGAAACCTTTGTCGACGCCAACTGGGGAGGCGAGTTTGCAAGATCCACTTACGGCCATGTGACAAGGTTATATGGTGTACCTATTGCATGGGTCTCACGACGTCAGGGAGGCGTAGCTACATCAACCTGCCATGCTGAATTCATGGCAATAGGAGCTGCGTGTAGGGATACTATCTGGTTACAATCTCTAATACAAGACATTCTACCGAAACTACCAATACCTTTAATCCTGGGTGATAACAAATCCTCAATCCACGTTTCCAAAGACAACACCGCCAATAAACGCACAAGACATACTGAAAGAGATTTCTACTACATCAATGAACAACTATACCAAAAGAAAGTAGATCTTGAATGGATTCCGGGAAGTGAACAATTAGCTGACACATTCACAAAAGCTCTTGGCCCATTGAAATTCAAAGAAGCTAGGAGCCTCTTAGGTGTGCGGATAGGGAGGAAATAACAATAATATTTTTATTTTATTTTTGTTTTCTATTGTCATTCAGGAACAACAGTCATATGATATTGTTATTTTTGTTTTCTGTTTTTTCTCTTGATTTCTTTTTCTCTTGATTTCTGTTTTCATTTGTCAAGGAGATAGGCTTTGTCTTGCCGTGGGGGGGGGGTGTTATGGCCGAAGGCCATAGGGCCAGGTATAGAAAGTGGGGCCACGTCTATGACAAAGCCCGGGGCTTAGGTTTGGGGAGATGTTCTTATAGTTGTATCACTCCTTGATGTTCCGGCTCTCCATCATTGGAGTTTGGACATCAAGCGAGACACAGAGTACTCATCCGAGACTCTGTCACTACAGGTTAGCACTTTGTTATTATGAAATCATGATTGGAGTTTGGACATCAAGCGAGACACAGAGTACTCATCCGAGACTCTGTCACTAAAATCAACATCCCATTCATCTTCCCTTCACTACCAATTCACACAACAATGGGATTTGATCTCTGACGGTTATAATTCAAAGATCCTGAAGGATTAGGCGCTATTTAAGTTAACAACCTTCACTTCTTCCCTCCAAGTTCAAGATCACAATACCAGTAAGAAAGAAGTAGATCTGAGTTGTACATAGATGTATATATGAAAAAACCCCACTCTATTCTATGTAGTCTTATCTTCTGACTTGACCTCTCTCTTTAATTTGATATTCTATATCTCTTGAATTGACTTTCTGTCTCTACCCCCAGCATGATTGTGGGAATGGCACTTGTAGGCGTCAGGTGTACATCGGCGCACTTTTTCAGGCTAGCCTCTTAAAAGAGGGGCTGCGCGCAGATATGTGCAATTGAGCTTTGCAGCCAAATATGCACAGGGATTGTACTTGATGAGAGTCAGACCCGAGGCATAGGCAATTAGATTTGTTGCTTTCTACAAACTGTTTACCCCAGCTTTCATCTGTTTTCCCACGGCAAAAAAACTTTTCACATCATCTGCGCCGATATTCTGAATATACGCTTTTTGCTCGATTTTTTACAATGTTAGAGCAATTTTAATGCTGCACTGCGCGCGCCCTACCTTTCTCGTAGATTGATCAGCC
Organism: Melampsora americana; assembly: GCA_022264835.1. Lineage (NCBI taxonomy): Eukaryota > Fungi > Basidiomycota > Pucciniomycetes > Pucciniales > Melampsoraceae > Melampsora > Melampsora americana. Next base: position 2,756,832 of record JAIFHY010000003.1, on the reverse strand, counting down.
TATGCCAGTTCATAATGTTACTTAAGACCTTGTTTCTTTTACTGGTGTGCATTTTCAGTAAAAAGAAGGAAATTGCACAAGTTGATCATCTCAGAATTACGGTTTATTGTGGCACATCATCACACAAATGGTGAGCACTGAAAGAGCAGTTGGGCTCAGAAATATCAAGATGATTATCACGGATAGATTAAAGCACAAAGAGGGTTCAAGAAACACAACAAGGCTGTCCCAGCAGCGAGAAAAGGTGAGAAACTCCAAAGACTGATTAGGTCAAGAATACTCATGAATGTAAAGCCAATTAAGTTTAGAACACGGCTTTCTCCATATAGCATTTTGAAAGTGCATCCTTAATAATTTGATCCAAACATCTATAAAGGTGAACTGCACCGAATTTGACTTGGAACCCTCGGAAGACGTTGTGATGCATCAAGCCGGGGAATTCTTCAACGCACCAAATACATCATCGTCGCACTTTTGAGGGGTCTCTGCAGTTTCCAGTTTGTTGAAAAATAGATAGGTCAAGGTCAAATTATCGTTGGGGCTCGGTGGAGAGGTCCATTGTTGCTATGAACGATGATAATATAGAGAAGAAGTTCAGCAGGCGTTTTCTCATTTTGAAGGTAGGATTTAAATACTCACGCGTGCAATTGGACAATCAACTGTGCAGTCCTCGCTGAGGAAATTTCCGAAAGCATATGCAGCTTCATCCGGAGGCGCACTGTGTTCAAAAAGATTCATGAAATTAGACCCCTCTGGGTTAGTTAAAGCTACATGAAGATCAGAGATACTCATTTGATCAGAAACGTACTTCACAAGAGCCGTTGGAACAAGAGCTGCGTTCCTTGTCATAAACTGTTCAACACAAGTCTGTCAGCGTTCGGTGGATCGTATCGATTAACCTAACAGGATAACCTCGCACTTACGGCACAACTTTTGAACATGGCACACGGTACACTTGCATTTGCCATGTATCTAGCGACACTGTGTACCCGACCATAGGAAAGTCGATCAGCTTACTGGTGCAAAGTGAAGAGGTCTGACTGATACTCAAAACACGATGTTCGTGGCCCGAGATATTGTTACAATGGAAAAAGTGATCACTAACGCTTGGCAGTCATTAGTGTCAGCGGTCATGTTGGGACCAGCTGCAGATTTACATGTCACAAGGTTTGCTTTTTTGCAATCATCTGTGAGTGTTGTTGTGTTTGACGCTATTAACTGGTTGAGCGACAAGTTGACTGGAGCCTCCTCCACCTTGTGATTATTGCTCTCGCGCCGGAGAAGTGTATGCCTAGTTGAACGCACTTCAACGCTCCCAATCACTTCTCCAACCTGGAAGAAGACATGAGAGAGGATGGGTGCAAATAGAACAAACCTCATGATGAGATAGGAAATATTGGATCTAAGAGAGAGATTATTTTTGAGTACAAGTGATTATATAGCACCCAAAGGTATTTGAGGTAGAAATGAAGGAATTGATGGAGTCTGATGAAAAGGGATTGAGCACGCTCAAAATCACAGCAATGTGAGCCTTAAATGAGTAGCAAGAGGCTCTTACATAACAGCTAGTGACGGTAACGTATTTGGTGGTTGGTGGTTGTTGGGTCATCGAAAGAACTACAATGCTGTTATCAGCTCACGTGTGCTCAACGCTGACAAATCGCTGCAACCTACTATATTCGACAATATTATTCCATTGGACTTCTTCGCGACCTCAATATCATGTATTGTATGGTCTACTATGCTAAGATTGGTATTGTTTTTACTTCTCGTGTCCTCGACTCCGACGGATCGATACATACAACCTAGCGAATTCAATAAACCTGCTCGATTGATCCACTTCACGACCTTGACATTATGATATTGTTTGGTCTACTATGCAAGTATTTATATTCATCTCAACTTCACTGTTAACCTTCACTACAGTGGAATGAATTATCAAAAGACGTCGGCAATAGACCACCGTTCAGAATGATCGATCCTCGAAAGGGTACCAACCAAGGGAATGATACCTATCTTTACCGTCAACGATAAATTTAAAATAGAGACCCTAGGTGATAGGCGCTTAGCTGCCATCGAGTCATAAAGGTTGATATAACTTGACTAAGTTTGGCCCGCACCTTCGGGCGCCAAGTTGCAGGAGCCATTTGATCCTTTTCCTTCTTTATTTTGGTGGCGCAGTAATATGTATGTGCAGGCTAATCATGTTGATGAGCTGTTCATTTTGTAAATTATTAATTAATAATAACTCTATTCATGAATCTTTCATAAATAGACCAATCATTAAAGTAAATAAACACTCCAACACGTTCCAGGAATGTCTTAACACAGTAAGTCCAAAACATTGAAGTTTCAAAACATATCCAGTTCCTGAGATCAAATGAGCCTCAAGGAATCGTGTGAATGGTCAAACTTAACTAATTCCTATCGTGCCTTGGTTTAAACATACGGGCATCACTTGTTATGTTTGAACTGAAGCACGATAGGACTTAGTTAAGTTTGGTGAATGGTACTTCTAATTGGTTCTCATACATTATCTATTGCGTTCAATCCATCTTCATGGAAATGAGGTATCGTCCAAAATGGAAAATTCCAGCAAGGGCAACAAACAAGGGAATCCTATGTACACAACATGTCCTTTAGTGCCAACTAACACTTTGAATTGTATCGTAAATTGAGGAAATTTTGAATTTTCCTTCGCATTTTTTTTGCGATGATTTCATTACGTTTATACTCCGAAAAGAAAAAGGATATAAAAGTAAACAATACCTGGAAAAAACGACTTTTGCAAGAAATATTTTTCACGGAGGTGAATGATCGCAAAAGATTGATTGTATGATGCAATCATGAGGCAACGGAGAGGTACCTTTCCGGTGAACATTTCACAGAGAAATGGTTTCCGAACAATGAAAAAATCGAATGTACGCAAAATTGAATGGTATAAGGCAAAATTGACATTTACAGACAACAGTATTTCCGGCCAATAATACTCAGAAATGGGTCATCAGAAAAATCTTTCGCCCCATTGAATATGAATGCCGATACTTCACGGCGTAGAGTAGTCGAGGTCGCGAAGGAGGTTAATCGAGCATTACGATATTCGATGTGTTAGGTTGCAGCGAGTTTTCAGTTTTGAGAAGACTGTTTCCAATGAAGTGATATGAATGGATGACAGTATGTTCGATCACCCAACAACTTCAGTGTTTCATTACCGCATGGCGCAAGATACCTCTCTGTTGGTATATATTGATCGGTTTAAGAAAACAAATTTTAAGTGTCCCTCTCACTGTAGTGAAGATGCCCTGTGAATATGATTTGGTATGACTGCTAGGTTGCAGCAACTCTTCACCATTGAGCACACTGTTCCTAGTGAAGCAGATTGAATGGGTGGTAGTATGTTTGATTGCCCAACAACCTCAATCTTTTGCTACCGCTGCCTTGAGGCAGGCCATCCCTTTTGCTGATTACATAAAGCCTCACTGTCTCTTGGGTTGTGTGAGTGTGCCCAAGCTCAATTCCTTCTCATCAAACTTCATTGATTGAAGCTGGCTTGGAATCAAGTTTTATTGCTGTATACTCACTTGAGTGATAATCAAAAGAAAACTATTCTTATCAATTCAACCCTTTCATATCATCTCATCATGAAGTTTATTTTATTTTTATCTCTTCTCTCTCTTCTCTTCTTCCAGCTCGGAGAGACTAAGCTGAGTCCGCGTTTTGAAACACCCTGGTCTACTCATAACAATCAGGATAACACGACCAGTAGGAAACGATCATTGGATAATTTGTTGTTGGATGACGGATACTGGTCGAATAACGTATTAGAAAAGCGAAAAAAGGACAACAACGATAAACCAACTAAACCACCCAAAGATAATAACCGTAAACCACCTAAACCACCTCATGATAATAACGGTAAACCACCTCGAGATAATGACGGTAAACCACCTCATGATAACAACGGTAAACCACCTAGAGATCACGACGGTAAACCAATTAAACCCCTTGTTGACAAGCACGGTAGACCACTTGTTGACAAGCACGGTAAACCACTTGGTGACAAGCACGATGGACCACTTGTTGACAAGAATGGTAGACCACTCGTTGATAAGCACGGTAAACCACTTGGTGACAAGCACGATGGACCACTTGTGGACAAGAACGGTAGACCACTTGTTGACAAGCACGGTAGACCACTTGTTGACAAGAACGGCAAATCACTTGTTGACAAGAATGGTAGACCACTTCAAGAGCCTTCAAACCAATGCGGTAAAGGTAAACATGGTAAAAGAAGCAAAAAGTCAAACACTGTGACATGCAAATCTGCAGGTGGTGGGGATATGAAGGCAGACACCAATGACTGCCAAGCGTGAGTTGATTACTATTTTTTGTCATCATCACAATATCACATGTCACAAATCACATGTTTCCCTACACTGATAAACTGATTGAATTTGCTTTGGTGGGTGACCCAGTGCTGCCGGACACATGGCTAAAAAAAGCAAGGCATGTTCCATGTTCAAAAGTTGTGCGGTAAGTGAAATGTCATCTAATCAGGTTAATTGATACAATTCACCACGAGCTGACAGGCTTGTTTAAACAGGTTATGACAAGGAAAGGCAAAACAAAGAAGAAAGCGCAGGCACTTAAGGAGTATGTGTCTAGTCAATCATGCGTACTTCTGATCATCATCTTGCGTCAACTAACAAAACCTTGAAAAATTCAATCAATCTGTGTCTGAACACAGTGCCCCTGAAAAGCAAGCTGAGTATTCGATGGGAAATATGCTGAGTGAAAATTGCCATGTTGAATGTCCCATTGCGCGTGTAAGCCTTTCGATCCAAACTCTGAAGACGAGTGAGATTGTATACTGATCTTGTTTCGCCACATCTTTGTGTTGATAGAAAAAATGGGAACGAAAGGAAAAGGAACCCAAAAAAGGTCCTAATGATGACCTAGAATGGACATATCTCTTTTTCAACCAAAAAGAAAAGGGCTCAGAACCTTCGGAATGTGACAAGGATGTTTATGGTGCTCTAGAAAATTCTCCTGCTTGATACAGAATTGAGTCTCCAGAGCTTCACAAGTCATTTTTCATAAGACTATCATTCATTGATGCATGGTTCAACTTTTTAAAGATGTACTCATAAAATCCTAGCTAGCTGGATATAGCTGGGTTCTGATCTTACTTTACTTTTCATTCATGAGTATAAATCAACATCAAAAATAAAAGAAGGCTGAAGGGATGAAGAACAATAAAGCTTCAGATATCAAAAGTAAATAGTTTCATACACATTGGAGGGTCAATTATTTATCCACAAGGTCTTTTCTGTTGATCAGGACAATTGGTAAATTGTTATACTATACCTAAATTTTTGAAATAGGAATGATTCAGTATTTTGTTGTTGTTGTGATTATGTATTGCTTTCCTTTCAGCTATTTATGATCATCTTTATGAAGGAGAGATGAGGAGGTGAATTATGTAGTAACAGCATCTATACATATTTGGTGCTCATCTATTTGTGTATGGAATATCAATATTTTTATTCAATATTTTTTCACATTCCTGTCACTCCTTGTTGCCATTGCAGACTCCCCAGTGGGGAGATGACTGCTGGAAATTTGGCACGTGTTAAGTGTTCCTGATGATTGGTGATAGCCAAGTTATTCCAGGAAAAATGGCACATTGGCCTAAGGATAACTATTGCTGATGAAGGGAGCCCTAAAAATCCTCAGAAGTACAACCAATTTATAAGGAGGTCACATGATATCTTTCACCCTAATATGTTCCACCACACTGAGAAATCTTTCCCCTGGAGGAACCCCCTCCACTAACCACATACAGGTTGAATCTGACCTCTCAATAGTTATTGGAGTCAGAACCCCTTAACTGGCTGAACATACATGAGTAGCTGCAGAGAAGGTGCACTCAGGTTGAGCCAAAGAGCCTGAAGAGGCCAAGTAGTCCCAAGCCATCAGTGCGACTATGGGGAACTTGATGTGGTTTAACTACAAAGAATCAAATATGAATTTTGTTATCCTGAAAAAAAATACATAGGAGATAGTGGACTGACCAACCAACCATTGAAGTTCTTTGTTTGGATTTCAAAGGTTGTATCCTGGTTCTTTGATATGAAGAACACCTCAAAAATGGTCTGTTACTTGTGAACAATTGCCCAGGCACTCGTATCCACCATCATCATTACTATAAATGTCAATCATTGCCAAAGTTGAGGCCTTTGATAACCCAGTATTATTGGAGTGAGAAGTTGAGGGCTTTCTGATGGTTAGTTGTAGTTGATAATCCTTGAACAATCTGTTTGAACATCGATTTGGCTTGTATTTAAGTTTGTGAGCTCTTCTCAAAAAAACTTCAGAAATATTTCAATCAGAAAGCCAGGTGGAGGACAGTTGCCATAATGAGACTTTTTGTTGACAAAGCTTTGTCCAAGTAGGTTTGTACGTTGGTGTTCATTGCTTGAAACATTGGACAGAGACTGGATGACATCTTGAGTTCTTGTTTGTGCATCTGAGGTTTCAATTAATCATACTGAGGTATGACCATTGCATAATTTGGTTTACCCTTCATCTGCTTGGTGATTGTCAAGAATGGCTGTTTGGTATGGATCAGTAATCAATGGAATATATATTTCTGAAACTTAGTGATTAAACTTGTACTTACCTCAAGTTTGATGTTGAGCTCTTCAATCAAAGCCTACGTGGAAGGAGAGATGGTAAACTCATGGAGGTAACCATAGGGTATTCCATTTTATTTTTGCAAGGCCAACAAGTCTTAGAAAGACCCTGTTTGAGATATTCTTTTAGAAGCTGATCTATCACCTCTGAAAAACAATCATGGTGTAAAAATCAATCTAATAGTAAAAACTAAGAACATTGAAATATGAATGTGACAAACCTTGCATGCCAACCATGCTTTGTGGCAACTGATGTACTTAATATTCCATCAAATTCCATAACCTGCAATGAATGAGCTAAGAGATAGACCACAATTATTTATGATACAGTTATATTCATTACACCAGGAAGGTGAGCAACTTATTCTTCTTACAATAAAGTCCAGCTGTGGATTATATTATCAAAGAAATCAAAAACAATATGTGAGTGTCAAAGTTGTAGAGTTAGAGAGAAAATGGCACATACCTATTCAAGCATTTAATTAAGGTTGTAGGCCTCACATTGGTGAGTTGGAGCCGTGGTGTCCTGAACCACAGATAGAGGATCCACCGCGTCTTCAGAGTCTGCGGCATCCCAGTCCTGCTTGTCATTTACCTTGGCATTGGCCAAACTGGCTTCTAATCAACTGAATAGGTTGGCCAAGGATAGTTGTTCATCCTCAACTTCTTGACGGTCATGTTCTACATCAGATAACATGTCTTCAGTTGGGGGCATTGCAACATTGGGGACCTTGACAACCAGACCGTTGGCAGCTTGATGCTTGTCTGGATCTTCTTCTTCTTCAGTTACCATTGAGAAAACTCCAGGAAACTGACCACAAATTGCAGTCTTGATCTTGCGGGGTGCAGCAGTCTTGAGACCTAGCACACCTAGACCTGCTCCTACAATTAGTGCCAGATTATGGCAAAATCAGAAAATCTGCATTGTTTTTGGATTAAAAGTGCACTTTGATTCAATACCGCACTGTCAATGAAACCAAAATGCATTTAATCAGCCATTGTATTATTGTTTGATTCTGAGTTGGTTGTCTGGCTGAGAAAGTGAAAACAGGGAAAAAATATTAGTTCAATATTTAGATATGAGTAAAAATTCAATAGCTCATCTTATCATCAAGATTGTGCTTGATCACCAGATTGGCCATAGGTTCAGCCAACCAAACCCCCTGGTGCTCCCATGCAACTACCTTCAGTGTGAGATAACAAGATCAAAATGTCCAATTGGTATTGACATGGATGACTTCCACGCCAATGAAGCCGTGCCAATTGCCCTTTGATGTCCATATGTCATGTTGCATCAAAAACTGACATGCCAATCCCTGTGTTCAGAATGAAGGCAAAGATAGATTGTTTAGTTGAACAGCAATTGTATGAGGAAAAGAAAGATATGTGTCAAGTCAAAATACTCGCCTTGAGCTCGTCAAAAATTTGTTTCTTCATTGACAAGTTGAGCCATTTGGCCTTGAGCCTGGCCTAGTGCCCTCCATATATCTTTGCCTCAGGTCTAATGTAATTGATAGAGACTCAAAGCCAGGGATTGGCCAGGTGGGACCAAGGCTTTCCGGAGCAACCAAACCCACATACCTTGATTGAAGGTGAGGTTATTTGAACCCTTCATAATTGAGAACAATGCTTCCAGAGGATCTGTGGGTTTCTTCTGCGCTGCTTCTTGATGACCGTGGACTTTGGCAACTGAAAGGTGTATCACAATGCCCTGCACTTGAGCTCAACATCATCCTGAAAAACTAGTAGTTGAATGACCATCCTGAGTCAATCCAACTTGGTGTGCTTTGAAGTTGGCAGTTGGATTACTGTAACTGATTCATACTGGATGCTTTTGGTCTTGGGTGGTACACCCTAGACCAGGATGACCTAAAGGTCTTTAGCTTTTATCCTTCAGAGATTTGATAAATAGAGTTAATGGAAAGAAATTTTAAGAAATGAAAGGGAGTAAATGGATATGTGAATTGAAAGGAACTCAGGACTTGCATTGTTGGTTTTGCTATGAAACAGGGTTCCAAAGTACACCAGTAGTGCCTCATTCTTCTCTGCCTCATCAATTTTCACATGTCTTATTTTTTGCTCTCAACGGTCAGTCTTGTCTGAATCAGCTTGGAGAACCTCTTTTGTCACCTGTGTAGAAGAGTCCTGGAAGATATGAACAATGAATCAGTTTTGAGATATAACAACTTATTAAGTTGAAACAACTTACTTCTTTGATTACTGACATCTTCTGGAACCTTGTACATTTTCTGTGGAGCAACAATCTCAGGAGAATCATTATCAGTCTCATTTTCAGTATCAACCTTTACTCTTGAATTGGTCTGATTTTGATTTTCATGGTGGTTGTTTGTTGAGAATTGTTGGCAGACATTGGGAGAAGGTGCAAACATTCCTGAATTAGACGCACATTTGCAGATTCTGAGGTTGACTAGGGGTGGCTGGTGTGGGTGTGTGATTTATGGGCATACTGAATGAGGAAGAAGTGACATTGAAAATTGATTGTTGTGAAGAACTTGTACTACTAGGCATGCCTGATGATTGGATAAAAACGGAGTTGTATTGAAATATATAAAATATATGATTTAATTTATTTAACCACGTTCAAGAACTTGTCAGTTCGAATGAATTGTATATTAAATAAATTCAATTGTTTAACTCATGTGAAAAATTAATCTCAATAGTTGGATATTCAAGAACTAAAATGATAGTCATGATGCGGTCAAGATGATAGTGTGAGAAGGCTAAGGGAAGAGTGTTGAATTTGAGGTCGAAGAATGATCACTTCATTCTTAACTAGCTGTACTGTGTGATTATGTGTTGAATTTTGTTTCTTTTACATCTTTGTGTTTGATTGTTCGTTTATATATAAATCTGATCATACCTTCCTTATGAATCTTTTTCCCTTATTGTGGAAAAAGATTCTAAAGGTAAGGTGTTTGTTTTTCTTTACAAATAATACTATTTATATATATATATTTATATATTTATACTTATGGGAATTTTCGCTTTGGTTTCATATTTTATTCTTTACTTTTACTTCTTTCTTTTTCTATTAGTTTTAATCTTCTTCTTCAGGTCTGTTAGAGCGTCGTGCTCCTTCTTCATTTTTGTCTGGTCAGCTGTGTCTCGTCAACACAAAAGCTGAACCATATTTGTTCACCTTTATAAAGGTCATTCTGCCAGTCATCAAAATCTTACAAGTTGAACATCTGAATCAATATGCCAACAAAGAACTGTTGCGTAGTATCTATCATGATCTGATATACACCATGAGACTAATGGGGTGGTTGAAAGGAGAAAGGATCCCACCCCTTCCATCCACCCGGCAACACATGAAATCAGTGGTCAGTAGTTGGTTTTGATGGTGAATTGTGTGAAAAAGGTCCATCCAAGCAGCTACTTCTGGATAGGTCAGCCCCTGCATTTTCTGACCGCAACATAGTTACAGTAATGGGGTGCTGGGCTAATGTGTAACTTAAAAAAAACCAACACCCAAAGAGGCTGTAACTGAAAAAAGGCCGCTACAAGTTTTGGGCAACATAGCTCCATTCAGATGCCTTAAGTGGTCAAACAATGCAACACTTAAAGCTATGTTAGCATTACTCTAGCACTATAACAAGAGCTGCTGTCTCAGCATTGGTCAGATGTCTAAAAGGAAGCTCAAGTGAGAAAAACGCTAGCCTCTCACTCAAAGATAACAGGGCTGAAAACTCTATTGCTGCCAAAACTATGCTTGAACCTATCTCAAAGAACATGAGAGCTTCAGGTATCAACTATACAATTTATTTGGGTCCAGAACTTGCTTCAATGCACAGAGATGTAGGTGTTGATAGGTGTTGAAGCCACGTGCAAGGATAAAGCCCAGCTAGTTCATTATTGCAAGATGTATACTGAAATGTGTCATTCAAAGCTCTCACAGTTAATCTTAATTTTCTCAATGAAGGCGCATAACAGACAACTTATCTCAATTTGATCTTTCCAATCCACTGACCCTCCTAAGTTTCCGGCTGGATGTACCACCAGACGCTTCAACTTTTTTCAATTGTACGTCTATCCTGTTGAAGTCAACTTGCTACAATTTTACTCACCAGGATCACCTATGTATGAAGTTCCAAATGTTTTGACAAACAGTCCAGGTGATGGAGAAGCATCAACAAGGTAAGATGCCAATCAAAACTGCTCTGTTATGAGTCAAAGAATTTTGGATGCTCAATTGATACTGCCAAGTAGGGAATGTTGAACCCTTCTCTTTCTGCAACCAAGACCACCAAGACCAACCACACCATTAGGAAGAGAAACCAATCCCAAAAGTTCTAAAGCTAAAGGTAAAGGGAGGATGATCCCATTGGAAGAATCTGACTGGCAACCAAGAAAAGCCACAGCTGATTCAGATGAGGATGAAGCGATGGTTTTGGTGATTAGCTTAGATGACTCTGGAATAATTATTGGTTCCAGATTCAAGAAAAACTCTGATTACGCTGTGAGGTGATGTTACAGTCACTGCTAAATGTTGCTGATGTCTTCTGTCCTGACCAAGTTGAGCATATTCACATTGAATGCAAGGATAAAATAGGTTCCAATGAGCAACATGCTGGATTTCAGGCAAGCAGTCAACCCTCAACAAGCTCAAACCCCTCAGAAACAATTGAAAGCAGGGGTCAGAAAAATACCAAATTGATACACCAGCTCAGCAAAATCATCAAGGCTACACAAAAGGAAGTGCAAGAATTGAAAAGTGGTTATTCAGAAATTTTTCAGATAATAAAACAACATTTCTTTTCTAGAAAATCCAATGTGACTGATCCAAAATGAATTGTGGTGGCCAAACTGCGGTGGGAATTTCTTCCAATCAAATGTGCAACTTCTTGCTAAAAATTGCTGACACTCATATACTTTCTTTCTGGTTTCAAATCAAATAGTCCCACGTACACTTCATGTGGAGATATTGTTGGGAAAGGTCAATGAGACAGGTACTCTTCCTCTCCCAGAAAGAAAAGAAGAACAAGTGTTGTGGAAATATGGGGTTGAATGGAGGTCCCTTGAGATTACCAAGTCTACTTCCTCTGAAGAAGGAACAGAAGATCCACACTTTCCTTTCAAGAATGGTCCTGGACATGCAGGAGCAAGGTATCAACAGTTGTCAGTAACGTGGAAGATGATGAGGTCTATAGGTGTCACAAGCTTTTGAACCAAATGGACAAAATGTGAGGGTAGTGTGCTCTTTTGGAGTACTCTAAGCTCACTAAAGTTTGTAATTAGGTATTTATGATAATTTTATTTAATTCTTTATTTCAAATAATTAGTAATTACAATATAAAATAAGGAAGAGAAACAATAATGAAGAGGGAAAGGTACTAACAGTCTGTTTGGATAAATCCAGACAGACTAAAGGTAGTTGACTCCTTAAAAGGAGGTTTGTAATTATAATATTAAAGTTATAATTGTTGAAGGTTGGATCCAAGACCTTCCTTTAATCCTTATATTAAAAGATTAAAGAGTGAGTAGAGTTCACTAATCTGGTTGTTCTTAAAGTCACCAACTTGGGGTTGTTCTTAAGGTCACCAGCCTGAAGTTCTTCTTAAGGTCACTAGCGTGAGTTGTTGAGGTCACTAACCTTGGTTGAGTTTCTACTCAGGGGAAGTAGAGGATCCAGAGGAGTGAAGGGTATATTACTTACTTTTAATCAAGGAACTGATTAAAGTTAGAGAAGTTTATCACTAGTCTTATAATTATAAGACTCTTGATTTGGACTTCAGTTGAACTTAAGTTAGTTCTTAAAAGTAGTGTGTAATAATTGCTTGGGGATCTGTTGAAGGTTGAGAGAAGAGAGGTTTATATAGCCTTCTTCTCTAAACCTAATTGTAATGATATTTGTTCATATCACTACATTGGTTCAGGTTTATAATAATAATATTTATTATTTTTATTATTGTTAATGCTTAATTACATGTATGTGTTAAGTGTGATATGTAGTGCAAGCATATTAACTCTTGAGACTGAGTAATGAGTTGTATTTAATGGTTTCATGTTTTTTTATATATTACATGTTGCTACATGTGGCTATTAGGTTGTGTGTATATGTAATTAGGGTTTAACAACATCATATTACATATTCCACTTCATTTTCATGTTATATATATATGCGACTAGTGTCTACTTAGGTACAGTAAAACCTGTACTCTCCGGTACTCTCCAATCCGGTAGCCTGCCAAATCCGGTAGAGGAGGTTTCCACCAGCTCGGTTCCCAGCTAAATAACTGGTAGCCTGGCTTAGATGCTATCCAGTTAATAAATTTCAAAGTACCGGGTAAAACAGGGAGAAAAAAGATTGTATTTTACCATAAAAGGACCACAAAGCTCAAACACTACGGCGGAAAAAATCATTCAAGGTCGTCTGAACCACCCGACTCTCCCTTTCAATCTGCCTCTCCTCTGTAATCTCACCCAAAATCACTCGAAGGGATCAGACATGAGTGTTTTAGAGGAGTTTTTTTTGATTTTTTTGATTTTTTTTTCTGAAATTTTTTTCAAATCCGGTAGCCTGTCAAACCCGGTACCAAGGGCTTCCACCAAGTGTACCGGATAGTACAGGGTTCACTGTATACACATATATATAAGGGTATTTTAATTATTATAAGTTAGTCTTTGGGTACATGTATATGTACCCAGGGCTGACACAAAATCTCTGAAGTTCAAAGACAACAAACTCTTATGGGAGCTGGCTTTTGAGAGCTTTGTTAAGCTTGATGAATGTGGAGAGTGCTCCGGGACATCAACCCAAAAATAATACCTCCCGTTCATCCAAACATGCTTACAATCCCACATCAAGACATTGATCAAGAGGTAATCACTTTGTCTCAAACCAATCAAATGCGTTTTGATTTATTTTGTATCTCATTTTGTTCTTGATAGGGTATCTTCAGGACGACTGGGAGGAAGTGTGCAAACAGAAAGCTGCTGCAGAGTCAAGGTGTTGGTATTGGTTGCATCACATAAGATATCCTTTTCTTTTACTGGTAGTCCTATTTCATTACATATTGAAGTATAAGCTGAAGCCTTGATTTGAATACCAGTTGAGAAAATTGAGAGAGAATTCTGTCCCCTCAAACCAGAATTCTGGCCTTGTTACGCTAAGTTGCCAATTGTTGCAGTGACAATGAGAGCGATCTTGAAGGAAACATGAATGATTCATCTATCAATTGCTCTCCTCAATGGCGTGTGAGAAAGTTTGAATGGCGCAGCAGACATGTACAGTCTCTTTGAATTCAGGTTCTCCTGTATAAAGAGAAGGTGGACTCTAGTAATCCCTCATCAACACCTAGACAAAGAACAGGGTGTCTGGCTCAACCATGTCTTTGTGTTGAATACGACCTTGTAAGCTTGGTGGCACCTGTCCCAAGTCTACCTGTTTACTGCTATTCTGAAGATTGGCTCCACACTCTCAGTCCTCTCAAGAGGGTTGAGCTGGAAGTTGACCCAGTCCCAGTCATGCCTACCCTCCTCCCCCTGATGGATGTGCTTCAAAATACAAATTCTTGAAGACTTGTGATGTGCAAGTCTTTTTGTAGATATATATGTATTGATTGGTGTTGTTATCATTTTGTTAGTCTTCTATTGTCTTTGCTATACTCATACTCACAATTGAATTGAGGAACATTGACTTATACTGTTCACAATAAGCTTATGATGCCTACCAAAACTCTCTTTGTAAATTGAGATATCACAAAATATTTTTGTCAAGCGGCTAAAACTGTTGTGGTATCACAGAAATAAGTGTCCCAATAAAGTCCAAAAGATGAATCCCTTGAAATACATAACACTAATGTATGTTTTATATTATTTGGCTGTTGATCTGTCTATTTATGTGTGTTGATATAATAGCTCCCAGTTTGAATGGAGACCATTGATGACTCACCACACAATAAATGACACTCATTGCACAGTCTGGTATGTATGCAACCCACAATTTTTGTAGGTTCTTTGTTTTGCTGATGACTGTGGAAGAGGGACATAAAGGCCAGAAGATTCATCTGATTTTAAAGCTACATCCAGAAAAAGGTTTACTTTTAACAGTTGAGACTTGACTATTCTTGTTCAACTCAGCTTTCTTTTGTTTTTGTTTCTTTGATTGGGTTTCTGAAGTAGATGATTTCTTGCTTTTACCTTTACCAAGTAATGAATCTACAATCTTATAATTAATCTTAGATGATAGTTTTTTCTTTGGATTGATCATATTTATCACTGATTCTCCTACAGTTGCACCTCCTGGATTCTCTGAAGTTTTAGCTTTAATAAGGTTCTAACATCAACCAAAGAAAAAAAGGGATAAAATAAATTTAATAAATGAAGATCACATAGAGACAATGAAGAACAAAATCCAAGAATTCCTCATCTCCTCTTCATAAGAATGATCATAAATAGTTGAAAGAAAAGAAATACATAATCACAACAACAAACAAATACTAAATAATTGACCCTCCAACATGTATGAAACTATTTACTTTTGATATTTGAAGCTTTACCGTTCTTCATCCCTTCAGTCTTCTTTTATTTTTGATGTTGATTTATACTCATGAATGACAAGTAAAGTAAGATCAGAACCCAGCTATATCCAGCTAGCTAGGATTTTATGAGTACATCTTCAAAGAGTCAAACCATGCATCACTGAATAATAAACTTGTGAAAAATGACTTGTGAAGCTCTGAAGACTCAATTTGATATCAAGCAGGAGAATTTTCTAAAGCACCATAAACATCCTTATCACAGTCCGAAGGTTCTGAGCCCTTTTCTAATTGATTGAAAAAGAGATATGTCCATTCCAGGTCATCATTAGGACCTTTTTTCGGTTCCTTTTCCTTTCGTTCCCATTTTTTCTAATCAACACAAAGATATGACAAAACAAGATCAGTATAAAATCTCACTCATCTTCAGAGTTTGGATTGAAAGGCTTACACGTGCAATGGGACATTCAACATGGCAATTTTCACTCAGCATATTTCCCATCGAATACTCAGCTTGCTTTTCAGGGGCACTGTGTTCAGAGACAGATTGATTGAATTTTTCAAGGTTTTGTCAGTTGAGGTAAGATGATGATCAGAGGTATGCATGATTGACTAGACACATACTCCTTAAGTGCCTGTGGTTTCATCTTTGTTTTGCCTTTCCTTGTCATAACCTGTTTAAACAACCCTGTCAGTTTGTGGTGGATTGTATCAATCAACCTGATGAGATGACATTTCACTTACCGCACAACTTTTGAACATGGCACATGCCTTGCTTTTTTTAGCCATGTGTCCGGCAGCACTGGGTCACCCACCAAAACAAATTCAATCAGTTTATCAATGTAGGTAAACATGTGATATTGTGATGATGACAAAAAATAGTAATCAACTCACGCTTGGCAGTCATTGGTGTCTGCCCTCATATCCCCACCACCTGCAGATTTGCATGTCACAGTGTTTGGCTTTTTGCTTCTTTTACCATGTTTACCATGTTTACCACATTGGTTCGAAGGCTCTTGAAGTGGTCTACCATTCTTGTCAACAAGCGGTTTACCGTTCTTGTCAACAAGTGGTTTACCGTGCTGGTCAACAAGTGGTTTATCGTGCTGGTCAACAAGTGGTCTACCGTGCTTGTCAACAAGTGGTCTACCGTGCTTGTCAACAAGCGGTTTAATTGGTTTACCGTCATGATCTCTAGGTGGTTTACCGTCATGATCATGCGGCGGCATATCGTTATGATCATGAGGTGGTTTACCGTCATGATCATGAGGTGGTTTATCGTCATGATCATGAGGTGGTTTAGTTGGTTTATCGTGGTTGTTATCCTTTTTTCGCTTTTCTAATACGTTATTCGACCAGTATCCATCATCCAACAACAAATTATCCAATGATCGTTTCCTACTGGTCGTGTTATCCTGAATGTTACGAGTAGACCAGGGTGTTTCAAACCGTGGACTCAGCTTAGTCTCTCCGAGCTGGAAGAAGAGAAGAGAGAGAATCGATAAAAATAAAATAAACTTCATGATGAGATGATATGAAAGGGTTGAATTGATAAGAATGATTTTCTTTCTATACAGCAATCAAACTTGATTCAAGCCAGCTTCAATCAATGAAGTTTGATGGGAAGAAATTGAGCATAGGCACACTCACACAACCCAAGCGACAGTGGGGCTTTATATAATCAGCAAAAGAGATGGTCTGCCTCAAGGCAGCGGTAGCAAAAGATTGAGGTTGTTGGGCAATCAAACATACTACCATCCACTCATTTTGCTTCACTAGGAACAGTGTGCTCAATGCTGAAGAATCGTTGCAACCTAGCACATTCATACCATATCACATTCACAGGACATCTTCACTACAGTGAGAGGGACACTTAAAATATGTTTTCTTAAACCGATCCATAAATACCAACAGAGAGGTACCTTGCGCCATGCGGTAATGAAACACTAAAGTTGTTGGGTGATCGAACATACTGTCATCCATTCATATCACTTCATTGGAAACAGTCTTCTCAAAACTGAAAACTCGCTGCAACCTAGCACATCCAATATCGTAATGCTCGATTAACCTCCTTCGCGACCTCGACTACTCTACGATGTGAAGTATCGTTGTTGATGTTTCTTTCTTCCCACTTTTCCCGCCCGCATCTCTGTGTACCAGTTCTGAGATTTTTAGGAAGTCACCCTGAAAAGTCATAGAAATTCCTTCATCAGGGAGGAATATTTTTAAGCCAATGTACCGTTTTGCGTAAAATGATTTGGCTATCAAGAACTTCATCTTCATCCAACCTGTAACCTTTGTCAACTGAGGATTCAGCTCATCGAACATGCCTCGAATCGCTAACAGCCACCTCTCCGGATCAGGCCGGCATCACAGCAGTAAGAAGTGAAAGGAAAGTTGAACCATCTTGAATAGAAACATCGGTAATCTCGCCCTTGAGGTACTGAAACGAGCTCTGGATAAGTATAGAAGCTGTTACTACCAGTTCCACTGATCACTTCCCTCACAATTTCATCCTCATACAAACGATTATAAACAACAAAAAGAGAGATATCGAATCATTACAACAAAGAAAGACGAAATCACTCTTACCCCCCAAAAATGTGTATATAGTAAAACAAATTATGAATCATACAAATTAAAGGGAAAAAGATATCTTATTAAAGGAAAGGGAAAAAACGTTTGGCCTCCAAAACAAATGAAAATCAAATACGATTTTCGAAAAAAAAAGGAATTCAAGAGTTTGAAGATCAAGTTGTCCTTTAAACCTCTTCACCCCATCCTTGATCTTCTTCATCTCGATTAAAGTTTCCCCGTTTCATCATCTCAAATTCGATTTCTTCACCACCCAAAACAACTTGTTCTTCTTCTGGCTCATCCTCATCATCATCCTCATCATCATCCTCTACATCATTCCCACCACCTAACAAAGATGAATGAAAATCTTTACTTTTAACAATTGAGATTTGACTCTTCTTCTTCAACTCAACTTTCTTTTGGTTTTGTTTCTTTGATTGGGTTTCTGAAATGGATGATTTCTTATTTTTACCTTTACCAAATAACGAATCTGCAATCTTATAATTAATCTTAGATGATAATTTTTTCTTTGAATTGATCATATTCATCACTGATTCTCCTACAGTTGCACCTCCTGGATTTTCCGAATCTCTAGGTTTAGCTTTAGGTTTCTAAAATCAATCAAAGACAAAAAAAAGAGAGAAAAAGTAAACTAAATAAATGAAGATCATCAAGAAGGGAGAAAGTAGAAACGTTCAAGACTGACTGAAACGTATTTCTTCATAGGTTTAATCTCACCCGTAGCTTCTCTTTCTTTCTTCTCAGCAAGTTTTTCTAAATACTCTCGATTCAACTCCATCCAAACCCTTGTCTTCATTTCCACTTCATCATCATTCAAGATGAAACAATCTAATTCATCTTCATCTAAATCTGATAAATGATCGTCAAATTGCTTTCGTTGATTGAGTTCTCTTTGACTTAGTTGCTCTTGAAGTAATGATCCTGTTCCGGAAATCAAATGCGCTTCGACTTCTTGGGTAATCGCTTCTTCTAATCGGTTTTCATACCATCTATCCGTTTCTTCCTCATCTTCATCAAATCTACGTTCTTCTATGATTAATGAGCCTTCCGATTCTTCATCTTCACCTCGAACTTTTGCTTTCGAATTCACTGATTCCAATTTTCCAATCGTGAGTTGAGTTAATCCTCCTGTACTTGAAGTTTGAGTCTTAGAAGGTGGAGGTACTGTTGATGATCCCGATTTACTTTTCCCAACCTGATCTTCACCTTCATCATTCTCTTCAGTTTCAGTTTCAGTCTCAGATTCTTCCTCACCCAATCCCTCTTCTTCTCCATCCTCACTCTTCTTCAACTTCTTAGATCTCCTACCCTTCTTTTTCTTCTTTTCCTTTACCTTTCGTTTTCCCTTCTCAAACGCCGGAGGGTTCTCAGCTTCTTCTAACCAAGAGTTTCGAAAATCTTCAACCGTCATCTTTCCAGTTTCAGATCGCTTAAACTCTTCTAACCTTTTCTTAATCGTCACATCTGCAATCTTCACCACTTGAACGATTTCTAAAACCGATCGTTTAAAGTTATTCATCCTTGCTGCAATCAACAAACAGGCACCTGCTATACCTGATGGTCTTCTACCTGTGGTGATCCAATCATGATCAAATCGTTTAACTAATCGAGTCGCATCATATGCCACCTTTTCCGTTTCTTCTCCAAATTCGAGTAAGGCTGCGAATCTTGAAATGTAAAGTGATGGATCGATGAGTGGGATTTGAGTTAAACAAAGTTCTTTAACTAATTTAAGATAAGTTGCTCCTACGATAAAGACATTCACCTGGATTGGTTTTGGGTTTTTGTGTTTTGATTGGAAAAGAAAAAAATTCATTGAGAACTTTGATCAGTAAAGATGAAGAGATCAAACTTTGATGGTGAATTAAATCAAAATTCTCTCACCTGTAAAAAGTCACTAATGTCAATCAACATTGTAGGTAATTTATTCATTCGACAAGCCACATAAATACAACTAGCCAAAACATAAGGACTTCTTCTACCCATCACTAAAAAACCAAACCATTCAAACCGATTTAGCTTTGGGCGGAAAAAAGAAGAACGGGTGGATGAATGATGGGAAAAAAAAGAGTTTGAGACGTACCAAATCCATTAGATAAAGCTAAAGTAAAGAATCGATGAGCAGATTCAGCAATCACTTCACTTAAATTCAATCCATGTGCCATTGACAATAAGTTTCTTAATCCGTTTTCTAAAGTTTGAGCTCTAGATTCAGCTGAAGCTTGTGGTCTACCTCTCGGTCCCACAATTCTTGCTCTAACTATTGAAAAAAAAACCAAAAAGTTAAAAGTCATGAGTGATTCTTTTTTTTTCTTCAAGGTTGGAGAAAGGTAAAGAGAGAGAGAGAGAAAGAAGATAACTTACGATCAGTTGCACCTAATTGGGCACCTTGTAATACAGCAGCACCATTTGAAGATTCACCAAAAGTTACATCCGATACAATCGTATTCTCATCCACAACATAACCACAAGCTAAAATTAATGTTTTTGAAAAAAAAAAATTAATCAAAAGGTATTCATATTTCGTTTTTTTCTTTGGTTTTTGATTTCATATTGTTAAATCTAATGGTTCTGTTTTTTTTTTGGTTTTTTTTTTCTTGTAGGATTTTGAAAGAGAAAAAAAAGAAACTTAACTTGTACAAACTACATTACCTGCAGCTGAATCATATTCAATCACAGCTGAATCACCACAAACTGGACAAATCGGTTTACCCATTTAAAAAAATCTTATTCTTGACGTTTGATTTGTTTGATTATAATTTAGAAAAATCAAAGTTTGAATTGGAATGAGAAGGGTGAAGTTGAATGAGAAATGAAGTTTAGTGTAAAAGTTGAGAATCGGGATTTATTTCAAGGGATTTGGGGAATGGGTTGAGTGTTGAGTATCGAACATGAAATCGGTTCGAATCCCATCTCATGAGGTTAAAATTACCTACACAGACACATGTTTTGCAGACAGTCCATGGCAGTCCATGACAGGCCTGTAACATCTTCAGACAGTAATTAGGGCAGTTTCAATGCATACAGTAGGACCCTGGAATGCCCGTACCGAGGTATCTGACCAAAACGTAGCAGAAAAACTCCGGATTTCATTTCTTTCGGGCCGGATTGCTACGTTTTGGGTCAGATACCTCCACTGGTCATCCATTTTTGGAAGCCAAATTGCTACGTTCCTGGTCAGATACCTCCATTCCACTCATATCATTATAACGAGATATTGATGTTTAAATTCCGATATCTCGTAGAATTATAAGGAAACTTACCTTAGCTTCAATGCTCTATACCAGCGACAAAAGCTGAAGGCAATTTATTTGCGTAAAGGACTCGTACAATCCTATTCTAGGAATATACGAGAGTTACTCTTATAAATCTTAAATGATGAAGAGAGCTCGGTATTCGTTTATCCGTATCTATTGCTTTCCAGAAGGGATCGCTGGAATTAGAATTAAATTTAAGTTTAAGAGATTTTCACGTACCTCCGGAAATGTAACAAGAATTTTTTTTTTGTGACAAATAAATGAAAGGACAATTGGATGCTTTGCATTTGCAGAGCAACAATAATGAAAGCTAGTACAACGGAAACAAAGGTGAAAAATGAAAGAGAAAGATCAAGGATTCTCCTTTCCTTTTCCCTTTGCCTGCCCACGAGAGTTTTTATCAGATCTAAGAAGGCGAATGCGTTCTCTTTCAAACGCATTCAAGTATGCAGGTTTGTTCAAAGCAGTAAGCATTCGACAAATAACTTGCGGTAGTGAGAAGCATCCTTCTGTGAACTCCACTATGTTGGACCCGCATGACGGCTTGAAAATGTAGACTACGCTTGCTGCCTCTAGGTGAGCAAAGGTCCACTGATTCTTTGGTGATTTTGGTGCGAAAGTGCTTGCAATTGGAAAATCGGGGTTGAGATATAAAATCTGAGTGGATATGTATGAAATTCCGTTGCGAGTTTGAGCTGATTTCACCCATGCATGATTGCCAGAGCCGGACAGGTGCTGATATACGGTCAAAATCTTGGCAAGGTACAACTTCTGCATATATACAAATCATCCTGATGATCAGAAATATTGAAAGAACAACTTATTTTCAAACAACTCACTGCATTATTGATCAGAAGGACAAACTTCCCATGTTCCAAAGGGTTGTCTGTACTCACTTGACCGCCACTGAGATCAAAATTGGCCGGAGAGTCGTCCACAGTTGAGGTGTTACGGATGGCATCAGCTAGTCGAAGCTTCGAGGTGATATTCCAGCAATGCAATCGAGTGGTTGCTGAAGAAACTACCTCGTGGTTCTTCATCATAACTGCCACTAATTTACTACACATGCTTGGGTTCAGTTTTCCTGCTTCAGAGGCCGTGAGATTGATAGCGACATCCGGAGCCTTTCGTTTAGCTCGCTCATTTCCATGGCCTTTGGAGACCTGGCTATCATGAGACTCTCGAATGCGAAGCATAGCTTCGGCATTTAGTTCGTCTTTGGAATTTATCAAATCCACAAGTGCTTCTTGTGCAGCAGACTCCGACGTTTCGTGCGCCACAGTTGTGGTAGCTAACAACATGTCTGCAGCGGCTGGAATTTCAAACAGTTCAATTGATAGATTGAATGGTTGAAGAGATGAACCAACTCACATTGTGGGTTCAGCAACGTTGATATCCTCATGGCAGCAATTTGATACTCATCCGTTTGATGAGTATCAGGGACCGAGTCTAATATTGCATCGGCTTCTTGATGCTCACGAGTCAACTGGGCTACCCCGTCAACCACCGCAGCATCATTCTCACCTGGAATAAAGCGATATTCCACGTCGTATGTCTTTGATGGCGCTTGAGAGACGCCAGTGTCTTCCGACTCATTGCCATCAGCTGAATTAAGATGGCTAGAGTCCGGAAGATCAGATTGTAAAGTTTCGTTGGGGCATGCCAGACCAGCGAATTCGGCTAGACTAATCGCTCGTTTATGAGCAATCGTAAGCTCGCGTGAAATCTCTTCATCTGATGGAAAGTAAGTAAGATTGGGGGTTTCTGAGACATCAGGCTCATCTGAGAAGGCATGTTGATAGCCTGTTTGACGGATTGGAGTGTCAGAAAGATGACAAGAACAATTCAAGGTATAGAACACTTACCACTGTGCATATGTTCTGAGTGGGGCATTTCCATTTTACCGGACATGATACTTCGTACAACAGCGAAAATCTTTGGCATCATTAATCGAGCATCAAGGACTGTAAAATTCGGGCATATCACCCTCATCCACCCAAAGATATGCTCACAAGCCTCGGTTCCATGCTTCCAAGGCATGAGTGGTGAATTTGGATACCACTCACGATGAGTGATAATGAGTGCTATTAGACTATCTGCCATTGCACAAAATATCTTCATACTCTGATGTGATATGAAGTTCTTTGATAAACTCATCAAGTGATCTGGCTCTTCTTGACGGGTGGATATGTACAATTGCCATCTTCTTAAGAAGAAGATGGCTGTCCATGCGGAACGGATTCGTTCTCCATGACCAATCGTCTTGTTTAGCCAGGCGTCGCAGAGCTCCCCGAGAATAAAGATATAGATAGATAAGCCGGTACATTCTGGTTGAGCTAGAGATGCCTTCAAAGTGTGATGATTGGTGGTTCGATATGCGCGGCCATCATCCTGTCGATCACTGTTGAGAACATCTTTTGCAAATAAGGGCGAGTTTTCCGATTCAAGCAGAGTAACGAGGTGTTGGATGTTGACATAATACTTCCCAAAACATAGGAGTCGAGCTCCCGACAGCAATTGGTTCGCTGCTGTTTTTCGACCGTGCTTGGGATCCTGAACACATATGACCGGTAAACCGTGAGGACCTATTCTGGGCACCTTCACATGTACTTCGAGTTTTTCATTCGTGTATTCAATGAATTTCTCTGCAAGGTTTGAAAACCCAATTTGAGCTTTGAGCTCTTCTGCAGCGCCATCGGAACCCAGAGATGACACTTTCAAACCAGCCGCTTGAGACATCAAGATGAAGGTGTGGTGTTGTGAGACAATGTCTTCTGCTGTCTCGTTTCTGTAGCTTGCAATTAATGCTACCACAAAAGTGGGAATGTTGGGTAGTGGAACTTGGATTGTATATGCTCGCACCTGAAGTTAGACAGAGAAATCAACAAGGTGGCAAACGAAGAAGGAATATGAATTGAAACTTACTTTTGAACACAGTTGCTTCTTGGAGACAACATCATTAACAAGTTTTTCGAGTTCTTCTTTGTCCTTAAACCCTTGATCTCCGCCCTCTGCCCCAACTAAGAATCCATGATGGTGACGGAGGGATTGAACACATACTGTCTGGTCGGTAGCAGCAGCAAGAGGTCCTTCGTATCCAAGATCCTTGAGGTACTTCGCAATCAATTCAAAATTCGATGGATCTAGACCATCTGCCAGCTGAGCCCCACTTCTGGCGCGATCATAGCGCATTGCTCGAGACGTCTTGCCTGCAAGATGTTTGTTGAAAAGATTGAGCGCACTTGGACTCATTGCACCAATTGTGGTAAGGAAGTTGTCCAGATATACGTCTATTCGCTTTCCACGAAGGCTTTTTCCTTCAGATTCTCTTTTGGCTCGATCGGCAACGGCCATCATAAGACCACGAAGAACATCTCGGTTTTTGAAGAGGCCGGCCTTTCCGTATGTACCAATCAGACTCCAGAGCTCTGCATCACCCTCCTTTGTGCACTGGTTGATTGACTTGGACAATCTTCGTACTTCCTCGTGTTGAAGCATGATGGCCTGAAATTGATCGGCAATCATATATACATCAGGTATGAATTTGACATCATCCTTCTTAGCATACGGTCGGCAGATTGCTGAGATTAATGATCGCTCGTGCTTCAATCCAAGGCATGGCGGGCAGACCACGCGTGAAGATCCAGTGGCACTAGGAGAATGGATCTGTCTTTCACATTTAGGTGAATGAATGGAGCCAAGGAAACCGTGCCGTTTGATCACCCATTTTGACTCAGCTTCAAGAGCTCGGTGGAGAGACTTGCGTTGAGCGTGGCTGAGTGCCTTTTCCTTGGTGGTGTTGAACAGCTCTTTGCAAACAACCGAGCGATGTCGAGATCCATGATAAGGAGTAGGCGAATGGCGGATGCAATCAATGATCTTGTACCAGGCGCCTTCGCGCTTCCACGTTTCGTCGGTTATTCCTGCGCATGGTAGTAAGTTCTTGGAACTCTTGTTCCGTCCTCCCTCACTTTCTTTGGAGATTGGCCGTTTCTTTGTCTCAAAGAAATTACTCATGAGGCCTTTCTTCTTCTTCAGAAGGTTTGTGACTTTTGCACAATTGGCTACAGAATCAAGCGCAACTATTTAGATACTCCCACCCTATTGATTTGTGTCGAATGAAAATAGATAAACTGACATACCTGAAGCCCAGTGCCGTTCAGCAGCCTGAATTCGTCCCAATTTCAAGGTGATAGCCTTCGCCTTGCAGTGACACTGGTAAACCTTGTCTGAACCTTTTTGTGTGACTACACATTGACTACACAAAGCTTCAGATGTTGAAAGCGGGCAAGCAGCCACTACATCCTTCTGTTGCTTCTTTTGAGTTGATTTTTTCTTTGGTGTCGGTGGACTAGAACTGGGCTGAGATGGTGGTTTGTTCGTCTTTGGCTGGGATGATGCGGATATCTCAATATTATCCTCTTCCTCACTAGAGGACTCATCATTGCTGATAGGTAGGTATTCCAAGCTGATGTCACTGTCCAAATCATAATTGGAAGGGGGGTTCTGTTGCTGAGATTCTTCATTATCTGAATCTGAACTGCCGTCAATGACAATGCACTCTTGAGAAGGTTTGGGGGTAGGACACATTTGCGATGATTATCAACAGTTGATTGATAGTGGTTTTAGCGAGCAAAAATGAGTTTTCAGCTTCCTAGGAAGCTTTCCAGGGGGGAAGTCCCATCTCCTGTGGCGCAAGCAGAGAAAAAAGATTTGTCAAAGCTTGACAAGCTCGGCTGCTATGTCTGTCAAAAACAGGCAAGTCCTTGGGTATAGCCTGAAGCAGCAGAGTACACATGCTAGATGTTTGGCTAGATGTTCTGCACTCAACTCCTTGGATGCTATTTACCTAAAAGCGGCAATGCTCAGATATTTGCTGAGAATTTTTTCCAAATTGGATGGATTTTTTTTTCAAATTTGCAATAAATTGCTACGTTCTGGGTCAGATACGTAAAATTCTTGACCAACAAAAACTACGTCTCTGGTCAGACACCTCGACGTCAATTTTCCCAGATTTCTACGTTTTCGACAGATACATCGCCAAAATTTTAGCTAAAATTGCTACGTTTTTCGTCAGGTGCCTCGGTAGGGGCATTCCAGGGTCCTCATACAGTTGGTTGGTTAACATCTAGCCAACTTGGCCATATGTAGAAGACACACATCAACACAATTGATCAACTTGCTCTGAATTACTTGCATGAAGCTCACATTCACTTCAACAATTCTTGGTCAGAATTCACATTCTCCCAATTTTAAGGTCTCTGTTAGGTATTGTATGTTTTGTGTTTGTATTTGATTTTTTTTTGACTGAATCTGATTTCTGGTCAGGATTGGCTTAAAGTGAATGTGCCCAAAGTGTTTGTATTTCAAAAAGAAAACAAAAAAAACTCAGCCTTTTTTTAGACTGTTCGGATTTCCCAGCCTGTCAATTCTTAACTGTAGGTCATAGTGGTGGCTCCTATGGTGTTGAAGTAAATCTTATGTTGTGCAATGGTCAAGACCAATTAGGCTACAGTAGACAATTTTGGTTTTAGGGGTTTGAAGAAATGGGGTACAAGAACTGATCAAAAATACTCAAATGAGATGACACTCAACTGTGAAGAAAAATCTGGTCAGAAAAACATTTGACTATGAACAGAAGGCTGTTTGGACAATGAGTAGAGAGGAGATTGAGAGAAGGCTTTGTCCATCTTTGAATGAGCTAGGGGTAGTTTGTTTGATGTTCTTATTTTGTGTTGTCAGTACAAAGTTTCTCACTGCTGTTTTTCCCAAACCAACCCAGCTCTGCTCTCTTTCTAAATCTTTTTCCCTCATTGAGGAAATCAATTTTAAAAGGTAAGAATAAGTCAAAAGAAAAATTCACTGCTTCTGTTAGATCCAAAAAAACACATCTAAAACAGGTGACCATCTTCATCATTTCTCTTGATTTCTTTCTTTTTCTTTCTTAGCTTTTTTTTCACTTCTTTTGAAATCCTTCTCACCTTTTTTAATTACACACACTTACTTCATTACAAACATATTAGATCATCTATGATAAAACACCTAATTTGGATACTTGACACATGGACTTACTTAAAATGGTTCTCACTCTTCTTTTCACTCAATGCTTCACATTCCACTGACATCTTAGGGAATTTAGACTGATCTCTATCTCTATCTCTTTGGAGTCAAATGAGCTGTTTATCAAATTTCCTTCTCTGTTATCATTCTCACTCATTTATTCTATTCTATAGTCCTCAGGGAAATCAGACTGATTTCTATTTCAATCTCTTTAGATTCAGACAATGAACAGATCAGTTACTTAAGTTCTAGAACATCAAGTCCACTAATTGGTAACCAGAACCCATTTTCTCTCATTGAGAGTTACCTTTAAATGAGGACCACACCTCCTTCACAAGCTCAGTTGGGTGTCAAGCTTATCACTTCTGTCAGTTCATTCATAGTCTGTGTCTTCTCATCATTAAAGCCTAACATTCTCATCTCAGCTTTTCAAAAGGGAATCTTTTACTAAATGCATGAGCCTTGAGTCTCTAATCTGATCAAACTCTTACATACAAAAAACCACAGTCAAAATAAATGTGGAATATAAATTAAAGATGTTAGAAAGAATTTGATCAAAGTATATTCAAAAGAGTACAATTTAATAAACTTCATCATTCAAGAAAACCCCCCACCAAAAAATTTATACTTCAATTTCACCAGGCTTTAAGTGAAAAGAAAAACCAATTCCTTCAATCAAGTTCCAATTTTTCTCACATCTGATCAATTATATAAAAACCCAACCTAATCTTTCTAAAAAATCAAAACCACTCTCTTACATATACCTCAGAAACCACTTTCATACCTTATGGAAATCTCAAAAAAAAAAGAAAAGATTCTAATGAATTTAAGGTCTCTTCACTGAGATTTTCAAAAGAAAGGAATCATCCAAACTTGAATTTAAATTGGATCATCACTTGAATAAAAAAATCAACTGAGTATGAAGGATCAATCAAAGACCATTCATTTAATACTTGAGACTGAAAGAATTCAATCAAGATTTCTTGAA
The DNA here is from genome assembly GCA_022264835.1 of Melampsora americana. NCBI lineage: Eukaryota > Fungi > Basidiomycota > Pucciniomycetes > Pucciniales > Melampsoraceae > Melampsora > Melampsora americana. The sequence goes on along the minus strand of JAIFHY010000003.1, from coordinate 2,728,733 downwards.
AGAACTGTAACTCCAGATCAGTTCAAAGTTAAAGCAAACCAAACCAAATTTGAAACCGATTTCTGTCAACTGATAGTGACTCAATACACACAAAGACATCTTAAGGAAAGGTTTTTGGAAATCATGTTTTTTTCAAAATCAATCAATTCACTCTTTTGGATCACTTAAATGATATCAAATCATAGCTTTGAAGAACAGATCAGATCTTTTAAGGTATCCATTCTCCATCATCAGCTTTCAAATAGGTTGAATTGAGCTACACTTTCCTGAGTTATGCTGATGAAGATCCACAGGAGAGCTAATATTTTATAGACTCCCAACACTTTTTAATCAATCAAAACACCAAGACATAGTAGCAGCAGTGATCCTCAGAAAATCTAAGTTGGGCGATCAGATCTCTTGAAAGATAAGACTCTCTATATTCAGGATGACCATCATCAGTCTCAACCTCCCCTTCACTCACTAAAAAGACAAACAGACAATCAAGATTTAGACTTTGAGGGTGTGATGATGAGAGTCAAAAGACTTTGATCAAGAGTTTTCAATCAGTTTAGGTGCTCAACTGTGAACACCTCATTTTCCAGACCAGCCATATTTGAGAATCGAGTGGAGGATTCTGTGTTGAGTAATTCACAAAAAGATAAAATGCTTTAAAGACTTTGAAATGCAATCAAATCCTTCTAAACCAAACCCAAACCCGATCTTCTTCATCAATTTCAAAAAAAAACTTCTTTAACTCATCAAAATAAATCTTCATTCAATCATCAAACCAAGTCATAAAATTTAAATCATACATTTGACCTTTTTATTTAATCTACAAAAACTTCAAACCTAAAACCTCTTTCAATAAGATGGTTCATCATCATTCATCCTTCATTAAAGCTTGATAAACCTTTTCAAAACTTGGATGAATAAAGTTTAAGATATCACTCGTTTGCATGGATCTCCCGAATTGATGAAAGGTTAAATTGGATGACATTCGGGTCAGTTTGGATCCAAGACGGGCCGAGATCAGTAAGATTTCGTCCACTTTGATTTGATTTGGATTTCGATTTAAATAAAGTTGACCCCATGCTAACTATGAAAACCGAAACCGAAACCAAAAGACAAAGAAAGCGTGTTGGGAGGGTGAGTTTCTTGGTATGGGGGGTTTGGAATCCGAAGGGTTTGAAGATCAAGATTTACCCATGTCCCAACTAAACCACTCAAGATATCACCCTGACCACCACACCTCTTCGGTGATCCTTCAGTCTCGATCCTGATCGAATCAAATCCATCACCTACAATCAGATCAACTTGACCTTTTTTTAAAATGGTACAACCTCCCAATGAGGTGGATAAGTGATGTGCTAAATCAAGTTCTGATTGGTTTTGAATTTCGATTGAACAAGATTTCAATAATCTTTGAAATTCAATGTGATTGGGTGTTAAGATTACATTCTTATAGTTTCGAATCAGATCACTATTTGATCAGAAGGAGAGAAAGCCAACCAAATCAAAAATCCAAACGTTCAATTCAGACTGATCTTTTGACATCTTCACCTGATCATTCAAGTGAGAACAAAAACAAAAACCCTAATGGAAAGGAACAAGACTTAACGGATGATTTTGAAGAAGCCAAAGCGCATCAGCATCTAAGACCAAGAAAACCTTTAATTCGATCGCCACTTCAATCGCAAACTTAGCCCAATCTTGAATGTCTTGATCTCTACCTAAACCAGGACCGATGATTAAGACATGTAATCTAGAAATCAACTCTTTAAATTCGGTTTGATGTGCTTGATAAGTGATCGGATCGTTTGATGAAGAAAGGAAACTATGAACGATCAGATCAGGTGAATAAGTTTTGATGACTGTTGAGGCTATCGGTTCACAAATCACATGTGATAGATCGGCTCCCTGAATTGATCATAGGTTTTCAACTCATAATTAGTAAAGAGAGAGGTTTTGTAGAGAGAGAGTGTGTGTGAGATTTGAAGAATGAAGACTGAGCTAATCGTAATGCAGCATAACTCGAATAGAAAGGTGCGCCAGTATAACTGATGAAAGAAAGGATTGATTGATTGATCTGAGTTGATGGACTGATTGATTGATTGATTGATTATGAATGATGAACGTACTCTCTTGAGCCTCCTACGATACCCACTCGACCTTTTGTTGAAGAGTGAATTTGATGAATGAATGAATGATGGATGGGTTGATTTGATTTGAAGTTGATCACATACCAGATTGACCTTTATGAAGTGAACCATCGAGGGATGGAATGATTTGAATGATTTGGTGATTTGACATTTCTTACTTTTCTTCAACTCATGACCGTTGACTCTGTTGACCAGCTACTTGAATTCGATCGATAAGCATATTCCATTCGCTTATAAGCATCTCTCCAAATTCAAAAAAAAATAAAAAAAATAACAAAAAAAACAAGTCAATTGGTTTTTGTTTTCTTTGATTTTCTTTAATCCATCCAAACTCAAATCATGCCAGTCAGTCAATCCCATTCTCATCTTCTCTTCAAACCCAAAACCATTTCAACCCACTGATGATGATGATAATGATTCATTTTTCATTTAAATCAAATTCGATCATCAATTCTTAGAAAGTTAAAAAAATCATTCAACCACCCGATGTACAACAATCGATCGGAGGTCATCAACAAGCTGCTTCCTTCACTGGAATAGAAGCCGTCGAATTACCAAGAGCAGTAGGTAAGATCTTTTCATTTTAAACGATTCAAAACCCAACCTCAACTTCAATCACTCATCTCATTCATCATTGGGTTTTTGGTTTTTGCCGACGAATGAGTGATGAAACTGGCTAAATCGACTGGACCTGGAAATATGAAATTAGCTAAAGAAGTACCGATCGCATTAACAAAAGCTAGTACAGTGTTTATTAATTATTTGGTTTCGATGTGATTTGAATTTCCCTTTAATCTTCTCATAAAAAAACAAACCCCCCCAACGAGAAGAATCGATTGGAATTCTGATCCAAATTTTCGATTCACTTGAACTTGTGAAAAAAACAACTAATTGGGTTTGGAATTTTTGGATTTCGAATGATGTTGCTTGGAATTTCAGTGCTCATGGAATTGCAGCAGATCGATCAGAAAAATCATTAAGTGCAAGACACGTACTTGAAGCATGTAAAGAATTAGATTGGTCAGATAGTGATGAGATGTTAAGAACGTTGAAGATTGAATTAGAAGGTCAATCGATTTTTCCCAGCCCAGATGATCACTTGAAATCCCTTCATTGATGTTTCAAAATTCTCTCATCTTTTTTTTCCGAAAAACAAAACTCTTTTTAGCTTTTCGAAGATTAAATGTAGCTAAAAAAGTGGAAAAATCAAATAAATCTGAACCTAGGATTCACTTGGTTAAAGAACCTAAAGAAGTTAGAGAAGAAAATGAATCAAATTCAAAAGGAGTTGAAGAAGAGAATGAAGACAATGAAGACAATGAAGAAGAGGAAGAAGAAGAGATTGAAGAGAGGATGGAGATTGAAGAAAATCAAGTTGAATTTAATTCAAACCGACCCATTGAACCTACCACCACTTCTGATCTTTTAGAAAGTGATGAAGAAGATTAAATTCAATGAAAATGTCAAGTTGGAATGGAAATGAAAAGAAAAAAGTGGAGGTGATTTGTTGATCAGTTTGGTGTAAATCTTTTGATTGTGATGTATTCTTCTTTTGTTCTTGTATGATTTTTTTTTTGGATGAAACTTTAATCTTAGGGAAAGTATCCTTCTCATTTCACAATCATCATCTTCATCTGAAGGTTTTTCTTATCATGATTTGATCTCGAATTAGAATACTAACCCATTTGAATTCGTCAGTCCATATCACTTCATTTCACTTCAATCGATTCACCTCATCTTTCACCATCACCACCCAAAATCATGATTCCTTCTTCATGATGGGGTAGGACTCAATCCTTTATGACTTGAACTTTAACTTTGGGAATCATCTTGAGTGATGAAGAGTCAAAGATTCCAAAGAGTTTTGAAGATGAAGGATCTAATGCATTATTGGACAAATGAAGTTGAACTTCACCTTTTTTAAACTCACTTCTACATCAATCATAATGAATGATTGAACAATTTTAAAGGATTTCAAAATATTTCTGGGAAACATCTTATATGTAAGAAATTGATTAACCAAAAAAAAAATGCAACTTTTTTTTTTTCAAAGGATAGGATTTGATTGTCAAAAAAAAGAGAGAGAATTTCAAAAGAAAATATCAAAGAAAATTTCTCAATTGAATGAACATTTTTCCTTGGTTTTAATTACAGCTACTAAAAAAAATTGTGGCAGATTTTGCCAAAATTGTTCACCGAGGGAGGTTGTCCAAAATGGTTAAAACTCGGAAAAAGGGTTTTTTTTCCAATACATTTTCCGTTCGTACCGTGAGTGACCTGTCAACACTGCATCTCTGCGGTGCTTGACATCTGTCAGCTTCACGTTCGATGGAAGCGTGAAGCTGACGTACCGATTCCACGGCGGAAAGCCCCGGTATGTAGTGTTCCACACTTTCCATCCCCTCTGTTCCCCAATCCCCCTTCTCTCTCATCTCATTGTTGGCCTCCTCTCTCCAATTTTTTTTTTCTACGAGTTTTTTTGGAGTGACCCGGCGTAAGCAGATTCTGGTAAGTGGTTTTTTGGCTATGTTATGTTTCCCTTTCTGATCTTTCATTCCCTTTTTCTAGATGGTCATCCACAGCCCCAAAGTCAAGCTGGTAGTGGTTCGGATGGTCCTTCGCGGGATGACCTTTCGGGAAATTGTCACCTCGCTGGGTATCAACCTCTCGCTCACGTCAGTCCGGCGGTGGTACGATCTCTACCGGACCACTCGAGCGGTGGTCATCGATCCAGAAAATCCACATGGCTCGAGGCCCTCCCTCCACTCTAGGCCCTCCGGAACGGCAATTTATACTCGATTCTCTGGAGGTCGACCCAACGCTCTACCTAGACAAGCTCAAATCAAGAATTTTCGACACATTCGGAATCGAAGTGACAACGATGACGTTGTCAAATGAGCTCAGACATCGATTGGCCTGGACTCGCAAGAAGGCCCGCACAGTCCATCCGAATCAATCCCTCGTTGCCCGAGGAGCTTATATCCAGTTGATTCAATATTACGACCCTAGATGCCTTGTTTTTACTGGTGAGTCTCATTTGTACTTCATGAAGGTGTGTATCTCTTGCTGACTTTGATTTTACTCAGATGAAAGTGCAATTACCAAGCGATGTTTGTATCGGGTATACGCACGCGCGCCCATTGGTCAGCGCACTAAACAGTCTCAAGCGGGCCACCACAGCGACTCGATGGTCGGTGTTGCCCGCACTGTCTTTGGATGGGGTCATCGCTTGCAAAATTCAATCCGGAGGCTACTCCAGATTGAATTTTGAGGAATATCTGGAACAAGACCTTGTAAGTTCAAAAGAGTGACTTTGTTCCTTTGTGTGATCATCTGAATGCTGACTGAATTTTGTTCATTTTGATAGTTACCTGCTATGAATCCGTATCCAGCACGTAACAGCGTGTTGGTGATGGATAATGCTCCCATCCATCACAACGGACGAGTCGCCGAGCTATGCGAAGCTCGAGGGATTCGACTTGTCTATCTACCGCCTTATAGCCCGGACCTAAATCCCATCGAGAAGGCTTTCTCCATTCTGAAAGCCCGATTACGCAGGTCTCAAGTCCTCCATACGCATTGAATCAGGAGGAGGAGATGGCCGCGATATTTGTCACCTGCCTGAACTGTATTTACAGAGGCCCTTGCTGAGAAGCTATTTGAGGTTGTGGTTATATGTGACCCTGACAAGTGGTTTTTTTAAGATTGTTTTTTTTCATTTTCTCTTTTTTCCGTGTGTTCTTTATATTTTCTTTGAAAATCCTTGTAATAACATCAGGTTATGTCTAGAAATGCAACACATGATTTTGGTTCATTGGCCCTATTTCATTACCGTAACTTGAAAGTGGAATGTCACATGCCTGTTGGCTTGAATCATGGAATGATCATTCTGTGCAAACATCCCAGAGTGGGTTTACTTGCAATTTATATTATTGCATAAGGTCAAATTGACATCATTTTATAATGAAATAAAATGTATATGTTGATGTCTTGATGATGTCTGAATGCGACCCACTGGTGGCTACCATCTTCAAGACTTAGCTGTTGTGATGATGTTGGGGCAATGCTCACTCTCAGGTATTGGGCTCATTGGAACGTGTTTAAATGTCATAAATAGCATTGCAAACTACAAATAGACTCGCACACATTGGATATTGAGATGGGGGAGGCCTTACAGACAATCCGGCAAAGCACCACCTTTATGAGAAAAAAAATTGGATGAGGATCTTTCGATCACCTACTTGTTGAAAGTAGAATTCCAAACAATTCATACTTGGTTGGGGTAAGGTGAGACATTTGGTAAGTTAAATATCTGGTGCTAAGATACAAATTCAGATCAGTGATATTGGTCAACAGCATTCAAAGGGTGGTGCAAAAAAAACTTACAAGGCAACATTTTCAACTGTCGAGCTTGAGCTCGAGCAAGCAGTTTCCCAGCCACATTGCGGTCAATGCCTTGCATGACCAAAATGACTCTCAGTCATTTGCAGAGAGGGTATCAGGTCTGACCAACTCTCAACCCCTGCCTCGGCCAATCCCATGCGGGTATTGATGTCCTCAGGGGCCACTCCACAGACATAGAGAAAATTCTCAAGAGCAGCCTCATGAGAACTTATTACCTCGATTCCATCCGAGGTATCCGAATCGTCTGACACCGGTTGTTCTTCATCAAGCCATAGATTCTCTCTGGCGGATGGGCCAGTAACTGGAACAAGACATAGGCCCGATGATATCAGCCGCTTATACAAACCAACGTAGAACCAAGCGGACAAGCTTACCGTAATGAGATTGTTTTAAGGTGGCCTTTCGTTCCAATTTGGGCATGAGAGGTAAGTCGTGTTTGGACGGACTTGGAACTGAAGGTACAGTTGTACGTACCGTCAGTTATATATAAAGGCAAATGTTAATCAAACAGATAAGAAATGGTCACGTACCGCACTTGTTGCTGGAGACAGGCTCCTTTTTCACAAAGGCCTGGAATTCACAATCTGGCTCTGAGTCGGATATAACAAGGCAATTCGACTTGCCTCGGGCAGGCGTTGGCGATTTGGGTACCTTGGGAAAGAACGACCTATTGGATCTGGAAGCCCGACGAGTTGCCAGGCGTTGTTGGACTCGGTCGTCCACTTTCATCGCACGATGAAAGACCCGCGATTTGATCATCTCAGCGCGGTAAGCTGGAATATCCGGCGCCATAAAGACCGTGGTAATTTGGTCCTCCTGCGGAAAGATGTTTTGAGTACTAGTGGGTAAAGTATAGGTAAAAGGAGACTTTGGTACTTACCACGGCTTGTGCCCACACAGAGGCTGCCCGTAGTGTGAGACGATAATGAAAGGTGCCATCCCAAGGCGCGGTAAGGATGACACCATCGCCTCCAGTGGCCTGTTCCGCGTTGTAGTGGTAATCCTCGCGGTGGTTTCGTGCAATCGGACGAGTTTGTCCGCCGCCTGCGATTGTTTCAAGGTAGATGTATGTACGCTGGGTCAGCCTCGGGTACAGCAGACTGTGTGAGCAAAAGTTAGCAGCGCACTCACGGCTATACGAGTGTGCGCAGCCTCCAATTCTTGGCTGGCAGGTTCTGGCCCAGCAGCTGACGCAATCAGCTTCTTTGCTGCAGTGACCTTTGGTCGAGATAGAATTGTGAAAAGGATGAGGGAAGTTGGGGTACATAGCATGGTCAATATTCAAGTGAAACCACAGTTGAAACAAAATACTCACCTCGGCTTTTTTTTTCGCAAGTATATCATCATTGACGTTTAGGATCATGATAGATCCTTTTTTCGTCTTGTACTTGTCCAGGAGATCTACAAACTCAAAAAAGCCAGTGTGGCCGGCAAGAGGGATCTTGGTACGGCCTATCACACCTTTCCAGATGAGATCCGGGGCGAGTTCACTAGTGAGAAGGAGGTGTTGGATCATCGGAGCGTATTTCTCACAAACTTCGGCGCAGATCTTCTTCAGGTCATTGAGCAACTTTCCAAAAAGGCTGATCTTCAGCTCAATTGGATCGCCATTGTTGAAGGTTTTCGAATCTACTACTTGGGCCTTTGTAGCTGAGATTCGTCATCCATTGCTAACGTTTGGTGGCATGGGTGCCACCGTGTTCGCATTGTTCGTGTAGATCTTGAACACCACCGCAAGCGATACCTCGTGGGCCTTGTCAAACGATTTCCTGGCGTCAGTTCCCTCACGGAATAATGGACCGGAAGAGAACCTGGCCGGCGCGTCAGGTCCTTCGACTATTACAGACGGAACCTCAAACACTAATGAATCAAACCGTCAGTGTCATTTTACATACATGAAGGCATCAACAAGCGATCAGACCACTTACACTCGTGGTCTTGTCCGGTGACAAGCTCGCCGTTGATGTTAATGGAATCGGGTGGTGATTGAGACATTTCTGAAGCGTCACAGGTAAAAAGACAAGTCAGTATTCGAACTGAAAGGGGAGTTTCTGGAAGAGAAGAGGAACTTACTGTGTTTAGTGAAGAAAACTGTGTGACTGATATACCAAAAAGATGACAGAAAAAATTAGGAAAACCAGCACGGCTATGAAACAATATTCAAATGACACTAACTAGAGTAACAAAACTTCGAAAACTGTGATGTTATGGAGATCAAAACGTAAGATTAAGCGAGGTTCAAAGTGGCTTGATGATAAAAACAGGCAGAGGCGAAAGGGAGACTTTATACCTTTGCAAGACCCATCATAGATCAATAATCCAAGATGCTGACCACTTGTGAGAATGAACAATTCGGAGAGTGACTTCGAGTGTTCAATCGGTGTCCATCCACCGATACCGCTGACGAACAAACCTCGTTGATTGAATAGCGCACGTAATGAATCGAGACGAATGAAACACATTTGAGCGGATGAAAAAAAATTGGTATGGTATGAGGAAATCGATCGAGGAAAGATGACCGGTCGGTAGACAACCATTAGAACCTATAGAAGAAAACCAAGCCAATGAGCCATCGCCTGCATCAGCTTTCAAGTCAAAATCGAAAAAGCCCAGAACTCTTCTTACTCACGGAGATGAGTAGGCTTGCAATTGTATGAGGAGTGTTTGTTGGAAAGAAAGAGAGGTTGGAAAGACTTCCAGGAAGCGCCTTTGGTAGACAGTTAGTGACCGACCTCGCCAAAGTCCACGGTGGTACTGATTGATTGAAGGAGAAAGGTCAGTTCGTCCGAGATCAAGTTCTTGAGATGAAAGAGCAATTGAAAGAATTGTGGGGACAAATGAAAATTCGTAATGAAATTGATCCAAAGCAATTGATCCAAAGTGCGCCAAACAGTTGGTCATCATCTCATGACCGAATGATGCCCAGTCTTTTTTCAAATTTCGGCCAAGGTGCGTGTGTGTCTGGAGGTTAAGGGCGAACCAAAGTGTTTGGATCTTCTTTCAGGGTGGTGGAACGTTGGCCAGGAGTCCGCTTGAATGATATCCAATCGAATGCGGTCGAGTTGCGGGCTTTGGATCTGACTGGTTACTGATAATGATTTTCAGAACTGACGAAATCCGTGAGAAAAAGTTGGATCGAGCTTGAGAATCGGCTAGGTGGTGAAAGACAGTGATGGGAGATGATGGAGGAGATTTGGTCATTGCTCTTTGGGTCGGTGTCTGTCGGATGACGATGTAGGAGGTGAGGCCCGTTGACAATGGCCCCGTTCAAGTCCGGGAGGCTGGTCCGGTTTGTATGTGAAAGGAACCTGTCAATCATGAGCCAAGATAGAGAGACTTGGACAGGTTCAACTATAAGGTTTCAGGTCGACAAAAACCCTTTTTCCGAGTTTTAACCATTTTGGACAACCTCCCTCGGTGAACAATTTTGGCAAAATCTGCCACAATTTTTTTTAGTAGCTGTAAAATCAATTTAACTTTTCTTCCAATTAACTTTTGAGAATCTTTAAAATCAAAAGAAAAACAAAAGATTCAATTCAACTTTAAAAAAACTTTTTGATTTAAATCTAAAACATAAGAAAAAAAAACATCATTCATTTCTAAATCATCATTTTGTACATTTACTTAACTTTAATTCCAACCAAAAAAATAAAATAAATCAAATCAAATCAAATTAAATCAATTAAACTTGATTGATTTTTCAAGTAAAGAAAACAAAAAAAACTCAGTAAGAAAACAACAAGAAGAAGAAGAAGAACAGAGAGAAAAAAAAAGAAAAATCAAAAACAGAATGAAGAGAATGAAAAGAAAGAAAGGAAAAAACAATGCAAGATTTCGAAATTCGAAATTCAAACTACAGATTCCAACTTCACCAAACCAAATCAATCCAACTTCAAAGATCCAAACTTCCATCTTCACTTCATTCTTTAGCTTTCGTTCGATTCACTAATGGAACTCCTCGACCTCTAAGTCGTCCAAACCTATTGATCCTACTACTACCAGGAACAGTAGCACTCACTGGAACAGCTGTAACCGTCCTCTTCACCTGAGTCTTTGTCTTAGCCTTTGGATTCTCATTCGAAGTCGATCCAGATGGACCATCACTCGTTCCTTTACTTTCCTTTTCATCTGTCATAGCAAGTACAGAATTAAGTGTGCTTCGACTACTACTCCCAATCATAGGCTCTCTTCTAAATCTTGAGGTAGATGAAGGTACATCGAGTTTTTTCATCTTGATCGTGGATGAAGATTTGATCTTACCAATCGTGTCTTTTGATTTTGATTTTTTACTAAGATGAGTAGGTTGAGTAAAAACGATTAAACTATCTAATGAGCTTTGATTTTCTTCTGGTTTGGTTTGAGTTTGGATCGGTGGCTTCATTAGACTTTCACTTTTAGTCGGGTTTGGTTTTTCAGGTGAAAAGATCTCGGCTAAGATTTGTTTTTGTTTTTCTTCATATTCCATCAGTTTCTCTCTTTTTTGTTTTTCTATTGTTTCTTCAAATTCACGTTTTTTCGAATTGGTTGGATTTGGGCTCGTGCTCGTAGTTGTGGTGGGATTCACTACCTTTGGTGAGGTTACTATGGATTCCTCAGCACTGGTTTACGAAAAGAGGATGATGAGCAACGGTCTATGTTGCACGAAGCTTCATAGCTCATAAGATCAGTTTTGATTAGAAGTACATCAACTTACTTATCAGTAATTCCATGATTCATGATCCCATGCGATTGACTCAATCCAGCCTTGATCCATCCCTCTACCACTTCCTCAGTTTGAACCAAAGTAGCTTTCAAGCTTTCGATTTCTTTCCCTAACTCATCAATCCGATGCTCATATTCTTCTGATACTGCTGTTTTCTCCATCTTCATGTCTTGTTTAATAGTTTCATTATTCGCTATTGATTCCTTTAACAATTCTTTCAGACCAATCACTTTCTCCCTTAGCTCATATGTAGAACGTGACATTCTTTTGAAGAGAGATGTTAATGAGATCCGATGGGTTTTATCGTCCGTTATCATTCCGTGAACCTGTTCATCCTCCTCATCCTCTTCATTCAAATCAAAACTCGGCTCATCTGCACCTTTCATCTCGTCTACCAAATCAGCAATGGACTTTTCATACAACCGAATATACTTCCTTAATTCTTTATTCTCACTCAAAACCGTTTCCCGAACCTTGTAAGCTCCCTGAAGTTCTAATTCTAATAACCCAATCTTTCTTCCACTCTCACTACCAGGATAACCATGATGATCACCATGACTACTGGAAGGAGTGGAGATGATTTGACTACCGATGATGATTTTACCAGCTTGATGAGTCGAATTAGAGACTTTATTCATTCGTTTTTGAAATTCTTCGATTTCTTGTGATCTTCGTTTGATTTCTTGTGAACAAGAACTACGAATTAGTTTTTCAGAATTCATCAATCGGTTCATCTCTTCTTTCGTTTTCCGATGTGAGTTTTTTTCTTCTTCTAATGATTTGATAGCTGCGCTAAGATAGACAATCCAACCAATAATGTAAGATCAGTTTTTGGGTGCCTTCATCGATCAAGTTGAGGTTTGGATAGAAGATTTTGAAGAAAAGAGAATGATTGAAAACGAATGGAAAACTGACAACATCTTTGATTGATTGGTTGAAGCTAATTGCATAGATTTAGTTTTTTCAGATTCAGAAACTTCTAATAATCTACCTAATCTATCAAATTCATATCTCATTTCTCTTTCTTTATCAAATTCATCTTCTTTCCTTTTCATAACACCCTAGAAGAAGAAGAAGAAGAAGAAGAAAAAACACCAACAAGAAAGGCTTTAGTTTGGATTCTTGAAGAATTTCAAAAAAAACAAAAAGGTTTGATTGATAAGATCTTAACTTGATGTGAATTAATTAAAGAAAAGATCGCTTTGAATAACTTTTCTTGTCCGTCTAAAGTTTGTAAACTGTTCGAATCTAATGGTTTACGTAAATGTCCAATTGAGATTAATTGATTTGATACATGTTCAATTAATTTATTCGAAGTTAGTTGACTATTAAAAAGATGAAAGAAAATCAAATTGTTCAGTATCTTTTGCGGAATGATATGATTGAGTTAAAGTATTACAAACTTGGTTGTTTTTGTGGGTATTGTCATCGTTGGTATTATCGGATTGTTTTCGTCAGTCTTTGACATTCTGATGCTTTCTTCGTCTTTGCTGAGCTTGACTGGTTTTGAGAAAGTTGAGTGTATGCAGCTAGATTCTGTTGACCGTCTCGAATTAAATTGGCACGCGGGTCATCCTGTCGATAAATGCCGTCGGGTCGGGCTCCCAAGCGCGGTACATATGTACCCGGTCATTGGACATTGGGCACCAATAGCAAAACCATTGCAAACTCAAAAAAAGTCAAACTTGTTGCCTAAATCTCATGATCCTAAACCAAGGGAGCATTCTGTGTCCAAATTTGGTCCTCACTGATCCCCAAGAAGTCTGGTCAGTTGATGGGCAATGGACCTGGCTTCAGACAACTGATATCCGCCTCTGAGCGGACATTGGACAACCGGACTGAAGAGCGGCCAATTAATGGCCTCATATGGGTTTCAGACAGCCTGCATTGGCCACACCCCCACCCTGACAGTACACACCGCACTGCACCAGAACAACTCCAAGACTTTACCCCACAGTCAACAATCTTTTGTGAGAAATCTCCTATCAAGCAGCCAGGTTGTGAGCTAGGGCTTTGATAAGAGATGTGAAAGTGACCCACTTACATGTTAAAAAGTATTTTAGAAGATCTCAAATGTCACATCATCAATTTTTTTTCTAACCCTCAATCTTGTCTTCAACAGAAATAATTATTTTCATTTCTGCTAACCATCTTTGTCAAATTTATTGCAAGTCTCTTGTTTAGATCATTATAACAGTTTCCAATTCTTCAAATACCAGAATTCATCTTTCATCTTCTTTCAACACTTGGATTCCAAGTATCCAATGACCTTTTTCCAATTGAACTAATCTCATCCACACCAATCTATCAAACTGGAATTTGAATGCTCAATCATGAGTGATACTTCTCATCTTTACTTTTCTGGTGCTGATCTCTTGTGAGTAAAGTTTCCAATACCTATCAACATTTGAACCTAGAATTCACAAGAAGGGGACAATCATGATTAGATTTACTACTACACTATCAAACCTCATACTTAGGACTGTCACCTTTGATTCAAAGTATCAACCAAATCAAAGTTATTGACAGGATTCAAGGTATGTTGCACACTTACCCAATCACTCTACATCCTACCACTTGGGCTTATTGATATCTCTTTCCAGTTGGATATCATAGAGATTCATGACAAAATCCCTATTTGCATGAAAAATCTAGTTTGATCAGATCTCCTGACCTCTCAACTTGCTTTTTTGATCTGATTAGGTACACTCATGACCACCCAACTCTTTTGTATCACCCCTACAACAGGGCCAGCTTGTCAACCTTGATTTGTGCAGAAAATTATTTTTTTATGCTCCCATCATTTGAATTGACCCATTGTATTTACATACTGCCTATGAAACTATGTGTACAACACTTTTCCGCTACCATTCAACTGAATTGATGAACCGTGACAAGGCTCAAGCTCAATTTTGAGCGGGACAGCATAGGCTGTTCCAGGCGCTTCCAGAGCACGCCCCTGACACGTCCAACAAAGGAGCAGACCTGTAAAATACATTGACCACTAAAAGGTCACTTTTGGCTGCCTGTTGTCCAGCTTTAAAAGGCACCTAGTAAGCAAGCTTTGGGCAAAGGCTCAGTTGTCCATCTGAAGGTGGCCTGTCAGTGCGCACAGAAAGGCTGACTGTGGACTGTCTACGCAGCCGGTATTCAGACAGTCAAAACCATCCCGTGACATAGGGCTCCTATGATGTTGTAGGTGGAAGTGGTATATGTTTTAGATATGGGTTTAGATAGAGTGGTTGAAGTAGATACACTCTTCCCCCCTGGCATGTTCTTTTTTCCTTTGTGATTCTTTTGTTTCTCATTTGTTTCTCTTTGATCACGCTGGTTATGATACTTCAAGTACTGTATTAGAAATAGACACAAGGGGTTTTTGATTGACTTATACTAATTCTGAACTTGATTCATCCTTATATCACATTGTTTTCTGGAAATGATATTTTGGAATGGTAGTGTCTTGGGATATTGATGAGGGTGATAACCTTTTTAACCTGATCTGTACTTGTAATTATGGTACTCAAAATCAAAATGTGGATCCTGACTGTTCCAAAAACCTACACACTTAGGTTTTTGTGAATTAGGTACAGAGCAGCAAAAGTGAGATTTATTGGCCTTCCACGCTGGCTGCCCCACGGCTGCCTACCTCTCACCTCTCTGGAATGAACATGAAAAAGCTGATGCTTAACTAAATCAATCAATCTAGTTCAAATGATTTAAATTTATTGTTATTATTGTGAGCAAAGTTTGAAATTAATGCTCAATCTCCGAATTGATCAATTCAAAACCAATGAATCAGTTGGTCATGATTTGATTGTTGAATTCAAATCTGTTGTAAATCCAACAATTCAAGAGTTTTTATTTGATCCATTGATTGAGAACATTTAAATTGTATCTTTGATGGATCAAACAATCAAAAACATTCTAAGCATTCAATTCATACATGTGCATCATTATGTTTCTGTTGCAGTGGTCATTATCTCAAGGTGAAGGTAAGTATATAAGGCAGCATACAATCAAGGTTGGGAGGTGAGAAAAATGCCGGATAAGACCTGCTCTGAAGCTTGAACAAGATCTGCGGAGATTTGTTTCCGGAGGCCGATGCGCCGCATGATGATGCCAATGAGAAAAGTAGGCATAGGGTCCTCAAAGCCACGAACTCACGATATCCTTTTCCCTGCCATTTTATTTTTGAAGATTCTAGGTTTAGAACAAGTCAGAATCTACCTTTTGACTTCGAGTACCGCTTATCATGAGACCTCTCTCATGGACCATGATTTGCATCTTTAACTTGTTCTTACTTATCAGCAAAGTTATTCTTATGATCAATACAATGGTCATACAAGATAAATGAGACTGTAGAAACAAGTCTTAAAATCTTCCAGCAAGTGTGAAATGTGTACCATCTTAGACTCCTCACAGATACCACTTTTACCCTGCGGAAACTTGGTGGTTATCAGATCTTCGTTCTCAATTACCCATGCAGCCCTCGAGGTTGTATTGGATCCCAGGATCTGATACATTGCCTGATATGGCCACCGAGAGAACGTAAGTATTAAGGTTGGGAATCCGAGGAAATTCTGATGCCGGCACCACGAATTTAGACTACACACGCCCGCTCAAGATAGGCTAGAGAAGGTCAGAAATAGTCAACTTTCTAAACAATTACGGTACTCAAAGTAACCATGTATGCGTACATATGTAGCAAAACATAGATTGAGCACACGTCCAAAAAGTCATTACATAGGTCCAAAACTTCAATTTCCGACCCAAAATGACATTTTCTAATTCAAAATGTCATGTTTTGGCGGGCAAAATGTCATTTTCAATCTATGTTTGATCTATGTATGTGTGCATATGTACGCGTACATACTTACTTTGAGTACCGCTAATATTTGATTTGAAGTGATTTTTGGAGGCATGGAAAAAAGTGATTTTGGTGAACGTTAACCGGGGAATCACATTTGGATTTATAATTGTTGAACATCCAATATCCGACTTTGTATCAGATGTGGTTTGTCTCGGAGTGGCGGGAATTCTCGGGCTAAAATCTTTTCCGTTATCACAATTGAAAACGCTATATAGCCGGTCAATTATAAAATATGATATCTGTAGGATACACAAAGTGATCAAACCTGAAGAAAAGCAATGATATGCCAGACGTAACACCATTGTAAAAGGTTGATGAACATGCAGGTGGTCAGCCGATATTGTACACGCTGAACTCACTATATGATACAAAACAGTGCATCCATGCAGTGAATGCAAAACATGACATGATAAAAATCTACAATCGCGTTCTCCTGTGTGACGGCAACCGCATTCACTATTAGACATAGACCGATCTCAGATGCGGTAATCTCAGTCACATCAGCCTGCGCATCAGTTTCCGATTGTCGGATCGCAGTTTTAAAAGTGCAGCTGGACAGTGAAAGCCAGCCAGCGTCAGTGTTTCGAAAGCCGGGCTTTCAATTTCTTTTAATCGCAGAGCTCTACCAGCCGCCATCTTACTCCTGATGCTTCTGGCCGCGTGTATATCTTTAGTTTTCTACGTCCACCAGTTAGTGAGGATTATTTGAGACTTTGATTTAGCATAAATTCTCAAGCGCGCTTGAAGCCGATTGAAACAGCATATTGAAGCGGTCTAAAGATTCACATACTACCAAAGGTGTAAATCTACATTGATATAAATTGACAGCTTTTTGAAGTGTTTTTTTGTCTGACAAGTTATATCTCCTGCAAGATGTCTCTCAAATTTTTCATTCAGAGTTCGATTTCATTGCTTATCATTCTCGTTTCATGGTCTGTTTCTATCATTCCGCTCAACGCTCTTCCATTAAGTGATGCTGTCCTAGTAAACGGACTCACAGATGATACAACAATTTTGCGTAATATTCAAGAAAGAATTGGTACTATTCCAAATGTCGAAGAAGACTCATATACTTTCTTCAAAAAACAAGATTCTCCTCCTCTTCCTAAATCTAGCCCAGACTCCAAGGGACTTTTGCGCAAGTTAAGCATGGTAATGCGAGGGACATCCATTGGTGTGGACCGCCACGCATCGATTTATCAAATCGCATCGCATTGGAAGGAAATGGACATTGGTCAAAATTTGAAGCAGTTGGTGAAGGTGATCATCCTATGCGGATCCAATGCAAAACAGTTTACACTCAGGGTGGAACGTTTGTCAACCCCGAACGCTCCGTTTGGAACAATCCTCGTTCAAAAAGCAATTTCCGTTCTGAATGATCCAGAACTCACACAATCAGAGCGTGTGTGGGTTCATGGATTGATAGATTCACTACAACTTTACTCTTCTGCGGGGGTTCTTTCTTCGGCTGCGAGCTCTGCTACTCCAACGTTATTGAGGGGAGAGCTCGAGCATCTGAGGGTTTCTGGTAAATTCTTCAGAATTCAAGGTTTTGGAAATTCTTGAAACTTGAAACCTGATCTATTGGATCTATTGATTTGAGGTCACCTTCAGGGGCTGCCCTGCAAGACTGGATTGACTGGTTATCGAGGAACCCAAGTTTAGAGACTCCACCTACTGCCATTGCCAAGAGTGAGTGGTCTCCGATGTTTTAAAGCTGTCTATCAAAGCCATTAGCTATATCATCTGATAGTCCTCCGACAATTCCTGTATGTCCAACCTACATTCAGGCGGTAAGTACAGTGTTTCTCTGTCCCCTCATTGTCAAAGTGTCTCTTCCTTGAAAGTCATTTGCAAAGGCAAAACATTAAACTATATTCTTTCATGTCGTATCAGAAATCGTGGAATCATTGAAGCGCATCGAGCTTCTCAAAGACATCAAGCAGAATATCCACATGGCTTCATCTAAGCGTTACCTCAAATCAATCCATACGCTATATGATGACATTCTAGCAGACACTATCACTATGTCTCATGACCAATTTTTTCTCGGAGAAGTTCGTAAAACGACCATAGGTATCCTCGCAGGACCGATACCTGGTTGGTCCCAAGAAATAAGCGTACAAATCTTGTCACATTTTATGAATTATTACAAAGGATTTAAATCTCACATGGAAAATGTATTAAGTAAGGAAAAAAATATATTGTCAAATTATATGAAGATTAAGTCACGACATATGATGGATCAGTTAGATGAAGAATCTGAGTGGATCACTCTCGCCCGCAAATATGGTCTTTGGGATGCAGGAAGTGAGAATGACAAGGTATTTGACATGTTTGTGGATGAGATCAAAGAACCAGAGATAGATATGAGAAAAAAGTCTTTGAGCTATCAAACACTCAGTATCATTGGTACTTATAATAAAAAAATAGCCTCAAAGTTGGAGTCTCGGTATGATCAAGACCTAGACTTCCGTCGAAATGTGTTACAGATCTGGAGTCACTTATACAAAGAATTGAAACATGAAAAGGTGTCCTATTTCAGCTGGGAACATAAAAAATTTGGTAAGCCAACTCAATCACATCCTTGGATTTTCAGTTTGAAATGATTCTGATGAAAGTTAGCTACGAAATATCACAGCTTCACTAGATCAGAAGTCTAGAATCGAGATAGAAACCGCACAGCTAATTAAAAGCTGGGGACCCAATTTGGGCTTAAAATCGCTGAAAGGTCAACTAACAAATTTGATTTCGGGTGAGATTCAAGCAAAGGAATCTTTATTCTATACAACAACCCAATATCTCTCACAAGGAGTTATATATAGAGATCTATCAAATCCTGGACCCAAAGATGATCTCCTTTCGAAGCCACTAGAGAGGTTTTATGTTGAAGCTCTAGCTTACTTGGTATCAGGAGACAATATTTTTCAGGAAAAATTAAAAGATTTAATGTCAAAGCAAAGTGGACTGAAATACAGGCTAATGAATCAAATGAAAAAAGAAATTGAAAGTGAATTTGTACCAGAAGATTTCAAAAAGAATAAAATTATACCATTCTATAGATGGCTCAACAAGGTAAGTGAATAATTCTATTCTTGATACAAAATCTTTACCAAAGGTTTTCAATCAAACTTTCATTCTGACAGATACTGAGATCTGACAACTTTTGTTATTTTCTTTAGAGCTCAATACCCAATCCTCTTGCAAGATTTTCAAAAAGTTTCAAGAATTTGAAAACTACAAAAACTCCGGTCTCCATTGTGAGGCAATTAACCATGTAAAAGATAATTTAAAAAGATAAGATATACCACTCTATTCTCTTTTCTCTCTACTTTCCAATCTTGGGTTGATTGTTAATGAGTTAGATATTTATAACTAAATTTTCAGTCTGAAAGATATCTTGATATTTATAAATGATAGAAATTTTACATATGCAGTGAGTTTGCAATAAGGAGTTCATCCTGTGGAGAGAAAGATCCGTAGTAATTTCGTTTGTCTGCTCAACTAAACTATACCACCGGGGGTGACTACAGATGCATTCATCAGATGTCTCCCAAAGCTACTTGTCACCATCATATCCATTATGATTGGCTTGGATTCTTGAAAAACAGATAATATTTGAATGTGCCTCAAACAAAATACATATCCCATCATTTGCAAGTCGCAACTTCAAAGACATTTTGTAATTGTGCAGGCTCATGAAGGTCCCAGAATCTTCTAGATCCAGGGAATCCATGATAAAAGTTCTGCTTTCTGCCTATGAGGATTTATTTTCTTGGACATATGATATGGAATTGTGGCTTCCAAATATATGATGCTTCAGAGCAAGAACCATTAGCGAATGGGGCTTCATTGTCCCGCTTTCGTAGCTGCGTGCACGTCTCCGCGCCACACATTCGGTAATTGCGATGTGTATGTAATCTGGTTTTGTTACATGCGCGGGAGACCGGCGTCTTATCGATAGCCGTTTTTGTTAACCGTTGACGGCTGGTGTGCTTCGGTCAAGATGAAAGCAAATTGACACTTCAGTCAAGAGGAAAGAGATTACCTCCCTCATCCCCATTCAACCAATAAGAAAACTCAAGCCAAAGTCATCCTGATCATGAAAAAACGCGGTCCTCGTATTCAAATCTTGGCTGGTCCTACACTCGATCAACTTTCACCCGTCAAGGTCAATGCAGATCAAACTGGACCAATGGCTATCAAAACGGATAGTTTTGAAGGTAATATCTTCACTTGAAACAACGAACATACCGTAAAAAAATATATTTCGTAAACTTAAGACTGACGTGAATTTTTACCGCTTCGGGCAGGTGCTCTAATCGTAAGGTGGGTCATTGGGCTTACTAAGAATTCAATCTATTATCCTTTAATTACCCAAACCTCGAATCTCATTAATTCACAAGAGGATGGTAAAGACTCGTTTAAAAAGGCACAAGATGGTACTTATCCTCCGATGTTGTCTCATTCCAAACAGAATCAAAAACTTCGCGGGAGTTGATGGTGAGATTTACCGAGATACCGAGTCTGATTATTTCTTATATAATCATGATGTCACTTGGAGTATTCAAGTTCGAGGTTAGTCCATATCTTGAAAAGCCACCTCATGTTGAGGAGGTGAGATTTCAGTGCGATGAATCGATATGATAATTTCCTTTAGGTCGATTTCTCAAACCAACAAACGCCAATGACTGTGTGTTCGGCAATACCTTCGATCAACCGATCCGAAGTCGATTGCCGTATGGCACTGCTATAGCAGTCAAAACTATCTCCTACATAGATCCAGGATTCGAAGTTGGTTTTGTTTTCGCCTCAGAAATTCTCTACATGGTTCACTGATCACATCTTCTAAACGGCGCGTATCCTAGTCCGATTTGTATGCGGATAAGCCATGGGCGTGGTAAGATTATATCTCTTGTGTACTAAACCTGTTAGTATCATCTGTGGACTGACGGACACGCTACAAACATTTTAATTTGGTATTCACAGGTCGCCTCTTTTGGCAACGATGAATTTCATCAAGACGGAGTAAGCATATGGGATCAAAGCAAACCTTGCGCTCCAAGAACTAACCCGGATCATTGTGCTTCTAATCTTCTGCCAGAAAATTGCCATCAGAAGACACGCCATTGCCTGAATGGGATGGCAAAAAACCTGTTGAAGATTGTAATACGATCATCAAAAGTACTATGTCTGACCCTATACCACCTAAGCCTCATCTTAGACGCAGGTACTTTGCTTCTGAGGCCAATCGTCTGGCTCTGGACCTGGGACCCAAAGTACGCACTACGTTTTTTGAGTCGAACTTGTTTTTCGGCTCGCGACCTGACATTGCTGTCTGTTGAACATGGCTTGATTTGAATCCCGAAAGGACTTTGTGAGTCTACTCGTCAGGATGTCAGTATTTCGCCTAAAGCTTACGTGTGGTATAATCGTCGCCTTGACCTAGATCAACGCCGAGTTCGCTAATGGATTTTTAGACTTCTCGACCCTCACACTGAAGATCCCTGTGGTCAACATCTGCTTCAGGTGCGTTCAAACATGAAAGATCCCTCTTAGTTGAAGGAAATTGATATGACGTGCTTGAAATTCACAGTCTCGATAAGTTATGGGACGGGCAACCAGTCCGATACATGTGTTTGAACCGCAAAACGAATGAATGTTATTGGGCTGTAGTCTTTCAAATAGCTGAATTGGAAGCGGATAACAACTTATCTGAAGATGATACCGATTCAAATGAAGAGGTCAGCAAAGGATCTCGTCGCAGTCTATGGGGTCGTCTTTACCCCCGTCAGAAGCCCAAATGAGCCCAGAGAAGAAGAGTAAAATTGTTATCACTGACTTCAACTTATTATGTTATCTTTGGATGTGTTTCAATCTCTTTCCTCTACCAAATCATCAAATTTAGCAAACATCCGAAGAAAACTTTGTGGTCAGTCGACGTGCTACACGAGGAAATTCGGCAGCGACACGACCACCAGATGACCTACCGGTCTTTGAGAATCCGGTGATAGATGAATGAGCAGGAAGAGTTTGTTTCATCTTTGATTGACTATCGTGGGGGTCCTCCCTTTAAAGTGTTTGTGGCCATCGACTTCACTAGGCATCTTGATGGGTTCAATACCATGTTATAGTAGCAACAGTTTTCCCTTCCTGTTTGTCTGTAGAATACATGACCACACTATAGATGTATGTATGTTTTAGTATTTTGAAGTGCAAAAAAGGTTATGTACAAGTATAACACTATATATAGGACAACCCAAGATTCATATGTTCATAGGTGATGTGTAGATTCCATTAATTTCTGACCATGGTACTCTGGTCAGCAGAATAATTGATAACAATCCAAAAAATGATATTGATCATAACTTGTCATCCTGTTACCATTTATTCCTGTCAAGCATCTTATACAATCTTAGGGGCTATCTTTTTATTTTGGTGTGCAGTGTCTTATGAGCGGAAGTCGGTAATTGAAGCAATTTCTACGGCCTTGCATAGTTACTTGTTATTGACATCCGCTAGGCTAAGGTTGTGACAATTATATAAGTTTACCAATCAGTAAAGGATGGAGAAGTGAAGGCTATTCAAAAGACATGGTTGGCTCGTTGTACAGAAGACTTAACTGAATTTACCTGAGAGTTTTGCCATTTCATTATATCCAGTAGAAAAGCTTAGTATATACTCACAACATCTTTGAGAAGAAAAGGAGTGACTAGTTCTCATGTCCAGAGATTGCGCAGGGGAGAGCTAAAACAGGATTTTTTTATCAAAGTTGAAGTCCAGGTCGGATGGATGCGAGCTGTGGCAGGGCCTTGCGAGGCGGCTGGTATTTGACGGCACTGCTGGGACGTCGGCTTTTCGTCGATTCAGCCGGGGAAACCTTTAGCTGAACCACAAGTGAGCCTTTAAGTGTCAAAAACTCAAGTTTTCTATAAATATCTTCACGCTCCTTCGAAAGGTTCCTTCAACTAAAGGGCTTGATGAGAATGACTTCATCCCATCGTATTCTCACTATACAATCTCATGTGGTTCTAGGTTATGTCGGTCAGAGAAGCCTCCTGTTTATTTGATTGAAACTCAGCGATCGAAGAGTTCACAGTTCCTCATCGACCGACAGGTAATAAGTCGGCTACATTTCCACTTCAACTACTAGGTTGGGATGTCGATGCACTTAATACTGTTCAATTCTCTAATCATCTTGGTAAGTCTTTTCCCCTTTTGCCTCCCTTTTCTCCATAGCCACAAGCTGATTTTGATATGTTTTCATAGGTTATGGACATCATGGCGGAGACAAGATGTCAGTGGAACATCTTCAAAGTTGTATAAATGCTCTAGATAAGAACGGTCTTCTTACACATGATGCCCTCCTTACTGGTAAGCGACCTCATCCTCTTCAACTTCAACGATCGCAAGATCTCCTGCTGATTTCTTGATCGATCCTCATGTCCTTCCAAAGCAAAGGCTTCACTCCGGGTCCTCAGGGTGTTGAGACTTTACAAGAATTTGCTCTAAAGCTTCGTGCGAATAATCCTCAGGCCGTTTATCTAGTTGATCCGGTAATGGGGGTCAGTCCAAGCTCTCATTTCACAACTTCATTATTTGCTTCCTAACATGTCCGTCTTTCTCGATGTCAATTAGGACAGTGGCAAGCTGTATGTCGACTCCGAAGTACCAGCACACTATAAATGCTTACTCCGAACCGCCACGATCGCCACTCCGAATGATTTCGAAGCCGAGCTTCTAACCGGCATTCGTCCTGGAAACATCGCGAGCCTTTTAGACTGTCTTCGCGCGTTTCACACTCAATACGGACTTCCTCATATCGTCATCACTTCGGTTGCTCTTCCTGCCAGCACAGTCAGTCATCTGAGTGACAAAATCATCAGTCCTGACCCCGAAGGGGACGTTTTGGTCTGTGCCGGTAGCACTCGACTTGATGGCGATACTCCGGACATAACCTGGGTCATTGTTTTCCCTCGGGTTGCCCAGCAATTTGTCGGGGTCGGTGACCTGTTTGCTAGTGTCCTTCTTGGTCACTTCTTGAATCTGTCTGGCCCTCAACGACTTTCTCGAGCAACGGAATTAGCCCTCGCAACTGTACAAGGCATCATCTCGGCTACCTACTCCGATGCGGAGGCTGAACTTCACAAACTTGCCAAGTCAACCCTCGATGCACAGCAACTCCGATTACAGACTGCTCGTGCGCTTGAGTTGAAGATCGTTCAGAATCGTCAGTGTATAGATGTACCGGATGTGAAGTGGAAAGCATGTGCTATTTAAGTTTGGGTAAGCTTCGCATTAACCTCTTGATTATCTTCTTTCCTTTTTTCTGTCAACATGATGAGCAAAATAGTGTCGCCCCAGACCGAGAAGTCTGACCATCCATTGGATGCCCAGGCTGTGTGGACTGACATAATAGCACATGCCAAACTCAGTGCAATCTCTGATCCTTTTGATTCAATTCTCATTTGATTATGACTTTCCTCCCACATGTGCTAATGTTTGAATTCAATTCCTCACTAATTTACAGCCAAACTGTTGAGTTATCTTGGAATGTATATTTAAAATTTCATGGTTTCATGCGAGTGCAACGCCCTCAAAAGGTTAGTCACTTTTTCTTTCAAACATTTTGCTTTTCTTCTCAAGCCCTGTAGCACATCAATTTGAAAAGATGATAAAACATATTCCATGCTAAAACCGAAATCGTACTTCTAATTTGGGGTCGTCTGATGGACAGCAATTGTATTCTAAGAACGGCTAGCTGATCAATTGATGTGCTGAAGGCTTTTGATAATCTATCTCTTGTCAAACCTTCAACTGATTATGATCTCTTGTGTTTTAGGATCCCTTTTGTTTGACTTTTTACTTCAGCTTCCCTTTACGTGTTCCTTCAACAACATTTGTACCTTTCTTTTTTTTCTTAAGAATGTTGTATGTGTGTAAAACCCAATTGGAAAACGTTTTATACAAAGAGTCAATGATATGGTGCATTTGTCGAGCCACAACTGTCCTTGAAACTTCGAGCGCACATGAAGAAAGTTGCAATGTCCAGAGTCCAGCTGATAATTTCGGGTTTGGCATAAACTGGCTGCTCAAAGTACAGTAGATTTCAAAACCCTTGAAATTGAGAATTTTGAAAATTGAGAGGTGAACCGTGCGCCACCTGTGAAAGGTGTCAAACTTACCTGCCAGATCGACTAATACACCGTATCGATGAACTTGTTTAACCCCCAACTTCTTATTCCTTGGTGGGTTAGTGCACTGCGGGCAAGGTGCTGACGCATCTGTGATGCGTCACGCGGATGCATCAGGGCCGGGTATGAGGCGTCACCCGCTTCCTTAAATTTTGGCGTCACTTTCCTTTCAATTCAACAATCTACTTGGGTTGTCTCCGGCACATTCGATCATCACCAATCTCATACATATGTACTTCAGATCGGATTGATGGCATTGGGGTTATCACCTAATTTCAATACAAATTCAGAAGAAAGACATTGACATGTGATTCAATCTATACCTTTATCAGATACACCGAGAATTATCAGAGATACATCAGCTACACATTGACTACTCGGTGGGATGTCTAACAATAATCCATAATCAAACCATTACATTATGTTTAGTTTAGAATTCTTTAGATATTCACAGGAACAAATCATGTCGTCAGTGAGATTTCATTGTTGAAAGATTGATTTTCAATCTGATTGATATTTGTACTTTTGATTGATTTGTCCATAAAAAACCCCTTCTGATCTTTTTTCGGTTACTTGTAATATGAAGTTTTGTTATTTATTCAAGTCACTCGCTCACTCATTCATTCCGTAACTTAGCAATTCTTTATACTATTTCAGACTCTTCTTTCTAGTATATGCTCTTTTGATTTAAATTCAAATTTCTATTAGTATACAATGAATGTTTAATTCTTATTATTATGGAAACTTGAACAATTTTGATTGTGAGAGTACAAATCATAACTTTGTCTGATAAAGCAAAGTCATGGCTATAAGCCAAAGAGCAGACCTGATTTGACATGGATTGGGTAGGCTCAATCACTTAATGAGGTTTTTCTTTCTGCTTGGGAGTGGTGCTCGAATTGATGGTTTCAAAAATTGGATACATTTGGAACAAGAAAGGAAAGGTTAGGTTGTCTTTGAAGGTTTTGTTTTGGATGAGATGAAGGAAAAAGAATAAAATAAATAAACAAACTTAACAAATTAGTATGCCATCTAATCCAGAATATGTTGCTTAAATGACCTCGTTTGAGTTTAGTTCCAATAAATTTGCTTTGTTGTTTGACATATTGAAAGTGAGATTGAAGATGAATAATGTTGTTCAATGTGATGGGAGCTTTAATATTGAATTGAAAGGAAAGTGACAATGAGAATGATGAAAAGGAAAGGGTATGCCAAAAGTCAATGAAGGTGACGCCAAAATTTAGCAGCTGACGCTGCACATGTCACATCAGGAAGCGGGTGACGCCTCAGACCCAACCCCGAGGCGTCTGCGTGACACATCCTGGATGTGTCACGTCCTTGCCCGGGGTGGTGGTTAGATGGTGTGATGGCTGCTGCGATGGTGCTGGCACTCTTGTGTTTGACTTGTGTAACCTGCTTAAATGTTACTTTTTTTGTCTACTGATAGAGCCACCACAAACATTTGCAAACAAATACAATAGCAAAACTTTTCCTTTGTTTTGTTTCATGATAACGAACAAATTGAAAAAGGAAAAACTTGTAAAAAAAATAATGTCAAAAGAGACATTTAGTGCGGCTCAAACCCAAAAAGATAAGAAATTCTGGTGATGTTCAATCACACACCAGGGGCCCACAACCAAGTGTGCCACATAACTCTGGGAGCTTTGAAGCTTATGCTAATTATCATATCATTCCTGTATGCATATCCAACACCTTTCACAGGTCCCGCACGGTCCACCCCTTGATTTTGAAAATCTCTCAATTTCAAGGGTTTTGAAATCTACTGTATATATTTCATCTTCTCCAGCGTGACTACAAATCCAAAACGTTGATCATGACCGTGCAAGGCTAAGTTGGTTTTGTCCTGAAAAGAGTCCAAAACAGGACTTTTGGTTGGATACCTAGAATTCACCAAAACCCAACCAAAAGCCTTGAGGCCCTGGCCAAAAGCCCTGTGGCCCCGGCTGTAACCCCAAGCCCCAGACAAAAGCCCTGACCAGCACAAGGCTCATGCAGAATTTTCATCTCAAGCAAAAAAGGATAGTCATGTTTCATTTTTGTTGGTTTGGAAGAATGTGAAAAGAAGTGAATTTGTAACTACACTAGTGAAGCAAATTTTATTCAGCCTCATCCTCATTAACTGGCTTAGTGGCAAGCTGATGCTGATGTTCTCCCTCATATTGTTTGACTAACTGATCCATCTTGATGGATAGAAACATTTCTCAAACCACTGAAGGCACTGAATAACTGCTCTCCTGTCCAGGAATTGATGCAAAGTTTGAGCCATCTGAGGATTCAAACACATAGACAATGTTGACTGAGTCAGAAGGCCAAACGTCCAGCTATCCAGGGAATGATCAGAAGTGGCCATTGCAACAGGTCATACTCATACACAATCACTGTGTAACATAGAAGCATTTTCTCAAAAAGCAATTTGGTCAGTGGTGGTCAACCACTCAAGCAGAAGATGACCATTGTTGGAGCTTAGCTGATCCCTGATTGTTAAGAAGAATTTGCCGGGCTCAATGGGATGTTCAGCGTGATCAATTCCCCATCAAATAGCTTCTACAAGTCAACTTGTTGCAGGTGAGAAGTGTTGATGATAAGACCACTAAGATTGAGCCTGACCTCCATACTCCAGCAGTGTCAATGTGCTGTGCCAGTTGGTGTGTTGACTAAACCCCTTGGAACACTTGCTTGGATTCATCTTGCCATTCACAGTTGTTCTATCCAATCTTAAGTTTAGAAAAAGAGCAGTTTTCAGTGGTCAGCCATGACTGAGCTAACTCAAATATACACATCACAGGCTACAGGTGCAGTTGTAAGTACATATTTTGACTTTGTGTCCATTCCAAAGGAATCAGATAGGTTGGCAGTGACAATCTCAATGATCAGTGGTTCACCCAGAGCCCAATGTTATCTGGGTATTGGGTTCAATTCCCTCAAAGGGGGCTTTTTTGTCCCATGAATTTTGGTCAAAAATCAAATGAGAAATCATTTAGTCACATACGTTTGAGTCGCAGAAGGCCAAAAAAGGACTTTTTTGTCAGACATATCAGTAGGAGCTTTCCAAGATCCTTGTCAGGGTGAATGAAACTCAACCAAGTTGCTCACTGCCTCTTGCCTCTTGCACGCAGCAAGTTGAAGCATGAGTCAAAGCATGGGAGAGGCAGCAAGGGATTGTGAGTTTGAAGAAGGATGCAATCAAGAGCACAGAAAAGGGGTACAGTTGTTTTGGAACTGGATTTACTCCCTGTACTTGTATTTTTAATTTCTTTCATATCAGCGGTGAATTATAACTGTTGGGCTGGGTCAAAATGACTCACATACATACTCAAAATGTTAAGACTTTTGTGCGCCAATGACTCAGAATGCACACTTATGTGTCTTGGATTGGCAAGGTGCTGACAACAGGACTCAATAGGTGTATATGAATGTTTTGGAGTCTTGGAATCCGGAATCTAATAGCATAAGCTAGCTGATGAGCACAACTCCTACAAGTTTAATCTCAAAAGAAAGCTTCTGACCTGGATTAGGGTAAATATTAATAATGATATATCAATTATTAAGTTATCTATTTCAGATAACCGATCTCTTGTTTACTGAAAGAGGTGAAATTTTCTCTTCCCACAGATATAATTTTTATGTACCTGATAGCACAAGCTAGCTGATGAGCACAACTACTACAAATTTAATCTTGAAAGAAAGCTTCTGACCTATAACAATATCAACCTAATCAGAAAATGGACAAGAACTTTTATCAAAGATAAGGAAAAACAATAGGTTCCTGGAGTAGGTTACAGATTAGTAATGATATATTAGTCATTAAGTTATGTATTTCAAATAACTGATCTCTTGTTCAGTGAAAGAGGTGACATTATAATTGATTAGAAAAAAACAGTAAACAGTGATGAAATAGAAAACAACATAATCAATTTTTTATCAGTCTTTGATATCATAATAGTGAAAGTGACTTCTCTTCCCAAAGATGGGGAAAGAGAAGTCAGAGTTTTGATCAATCATATAAATAAACCTCAATTTTTTAATTTTCTGTTGGGGCAATAGTTCAATTCTTCAATCATCTGCCTGCTGATTCAATTTAATTTTCTTTAATGTCTCCTTAAACTTCTTTACTTACTCTTTGTCAATTGAGAATTTCAAAAGTGTAAGATCATGTGGTGTTTTGTGCCCAGCTTGGTCCCCAATGTGAGCCAATTGTAGAGAAAACAATGCACGTGAATGATCAAAAAATGAAATTCAAGAGTAGGAGGGAACATTTGTTTTTGAAACAGTGGTACTAAACTTATGCTGCAGATTTCTACACATCCAAAGTCTTTCTTCAGCTATAAAAGGATTGCCTCATATTGAATTCCTCATTTCTCAAATACACTCTCATTATAAATCATATCATTCCAAGTTTTAGTTATCTATACATCAAAATACATTTGTTGAAGTCAATTGTCTAGTCTCAAATCTACTGGTTCCATTTCCAATCATGCTTGCTTCCATTGAAGGTTTAGTCATGTTTGTGATGATGTTCTATCCAGTACCTTCCACAAATGTGCCAGCTCTGATTTGTGGGGCAGCTGGCAGGGTGAACCATTGGGACTGTACTAGGTAATGCTTACTTTTACATCTTCTTTGTTCTAGCTTCAGTGATTTGATCCATTCCCTAGATGATATTTCCAAAACACAAATCATATTGCTCTATCAGGATATAACACAGACAGAAATGGGATGATTATTCAAAACTGATCAAGAAGTCAAAAGTTATGAGGTGGATATCAGGTAAATACTATTGAAACCAACTACACACATTTGGAATTGACATGAAAATTGCCCATAATCTTTCTGTGCTTGTTTTTCTTCTAGTTTAACTTTAGGAGTAGCAATGGTTGTAACCTCAGATTGTAAGTCCCCAATTCTCAATCCAAAATCTTCAATCAAGCAATGATTTTTTGCTCACACTATTTCTTACCATTATCAGCACTATGAGAGGTGTCTAGATTTTGTGTTGAGCTTGTGTGAAGATGGGGTATGTGATCACAATTTATCTTTTGAGACTGTTCAAAATTCTCATTTTGTATTTATCTCTTTTGATTCATCTCTTTTAGTATGGCTCTGTTTCTATTGCTGAGCTATTCACACACAGTCAAAGTGTGAATCCCATATTTGTTTCATTTGAGGAAAGGTCTGGTAGATTCTTTCATTGATCTACCAATTATTCAGCGTAGTTGATATCAAAGATACATTCACAATATGTTTCATCGTGTCTTTTGCCTTCTTCAGTTGTTGTTTTCTTCATGTCCTTCATTTCTCACCTTCAGGATTAGAGATGATACATTTTGTCTATGTATTCACAGAACAAATCAAGTTTTGACTCTTATTATGGTATATTAGGACATTTCAAGTAGGATTTTTTTTGAGATTTTCAAGCAAATGTAGTGTGGGATTGAGCTGTTATCTGATTGGGTTGTGGTTGAGCTGCCTGCTTGCTATCTGTGCAGAACAGTGTTGAGCTCTGCACAATTGAGCACAGGTGGGTAGTTTTCCACTGTGCCATGAGAGTACCATCTTGAACCAAAACAGGTAACGGTAAGCAAGCCACACATAACAAGTCCTGAGTCCAAGTCAACATTCCATCCAACCCAACCCTGTCCTTCATTTGGTTCAATTCACTCATTCAAGAACTTCATTGTTTGATTTTGTCCATCCAACCTACGTGAAATGCCTAGGATCTCTGGATGCCAGAAAAGAATTTGCAACCTTGCTTTCTTGGGGCTGCTTGTCAGCAAAGACAACAACAATTATCTCTAAAGCCAGACGCCTAGCCAGACCTATCAGACTCATCCAGATTTGGGTAGCTTTAACACTCACACCTGTTTGGTCGTTTGTTTGCATATAGTTGTAGCTGACTTGTTAGTTACTGATGGGACTGTCATGAATAATAGGTGATGTACAGTGGGTATAGCCAAGAATGTGAGTATTGATGCGTTTATCTTTGAAAGCGAGAGATCAAATTGATCTACAGCTGGTCCTTGAAAGCTTGGACCGGCGTGTTTGAATCTTGTCGTTTTGCATTTCGATTTTTGCATTTGTAATTGAACTAAATCGAAGATTATACAATACATATGTACCTTTGAGTGGTTGTCAAGGAGTCTAAAGATGAGCACAGTTTAATATTGTATGTATATATACATCTTATATGCGCATTATGTACAAATACAGGTGATCAGGATGAATCCATCCTCAAGCGGATCAGAGTACTAGCCCAACCCGATTCTCCAATATCAATCAATTCCTCAATATCAATCAATCCATTCGGTATCATCCATCCATCTTTTCAAAATCCATCAAATTCCAGAAATTTCAAAATCCATCAAATTCAAGAAATTTCAAAATCCATCAAATTCAAGAAATTAACTTCCGTCGTCATGGTCTTTTTCAAGTACTCTGCCGACATCAAACTCATTGCGGTACGCCTCAAGCTTGAAGGTGAAGATCTCGAATCAATCAATGGACGACTTGATATCGATATCTCACGCCAGTCCCTTACGCGATGGACCAATCTCTACCTCACCACCAACTCAGTACTTGCGAATCCCCAATTCTATGAAACCCGAGGAGCTCCAACTATACTCTCAGGAGCTCAAAGAGGATTCATTCGAGAGATGCTCGAGGACGACCCCACCTTGTATCTGGACGAAATTGCTCACCGTCTTCAAGCTCAAACCGATACCACCATCTCAATTTCAACTCTGGCAATCGAAATCAGGGATCGTCTGGTCCTCACTCGTAAAGTCGCAAGGACTGTACATCCCAATCAGTCACCGATCCGTCGAGGAGAGTATCTTTATGAGGTCGGTGGAATAGACCCAGGCTGTCTTGTATTCCTAGGTGAGTTTTTTTTCCATCTCACTCCAATTCCTTTCGGCTCATTACTCTCAATTCTGGTAGACGAAAGTGCAGTAGCAAAACGAAGCCTCTATCGTAAGTATGCTCGAGCTGCTCGGGGTCAACGGACTGAGCGACTACAACGACCTACCAATTCTAGTCGATTCACTGTACTGCCTGCCATTTCCCTGGACGGTCTGATTTCTCTTCAAGTTAAGGAGGGCTCTTTCAAACGATTGGACTTCGAAACATACCTTGAAGATCACCTGGTAAGTGAATTTCATTTTCACTTAATCGACTTTCATACCACTCACTCTTATTCTTCTGAACACTCATCAATCATCTCAAACTCATCATTACATACTTATCTTTCTTCATCATACATCAATAGCTACCAATGCTCAATCCGTGGCCAGAAGCTAATAGCTGTCTAGTACTCGATAACGCTCCGATCCACCATGGCGGTACAATCGAGGATCTTTGCGAAAGGTTCGGTGTCCGATTATTATACCTTGCACCCTACAGTCCGGATTTCAACCCAATCGAAAAGGTCTTCTCAGTGATCAAGAGCCGTTTGCGTCGAACTCAAGCACTCATGGGTGCTTTCACCTCTGAAGAAGAAGCTGAGATAATCTACAATACAACTGAAGATGTGATCACACCAAGCTTGGTTCGAAGCTTATATGAGGGCTCGGTTTATTTGTAGATATCTTAACCGTTGTATTACACACGAGATACTTCTCATCGGACAGAGAACCATCAAATCAATCCTACCTCTTCTTTATCTGATTGACCTTTAAATGCTGCAGCTAGATTATTACAAGAAAAATTACCCATCGGAACAGTCGATTTTAATGGTTCAGGTAGTTTTCTTGAAGCTTGGAGTCAAGAGGGTTCAGAATCAGTTCGATTACCTAATCCTCCTTTGGATCAACTTCTTGATGATGGTGATGATGATCAGTCTCCTAAACCGATCACCATCGAATGGGTTAATGCTAAAACTCGTGAAGAACTTGAAAACCTTTTGTTGGCGGCTGATCGTGTGATACGTGAACGTGAAAGAGGTCGGTGGTTTCACTTCGAGTGCTTCGGTCTTGTGAACGTTTGACTGAATTTCACTTTCTCTCTATACACTTTCTTTAACCTTCACTTTTAACACTCTTGATTCTATAGACCTTGGTATTGCAGCTTCGATTGGCAAATCACTACTTGAGAACAATATTGCTTTACGTGCTCGTCAAGAATCATTATTGGCTCAACATGCTTCACCTTCACCTTCCACTAGTCATATTGTCTCTTGTCGAGTGGATGGCTCGGAGGTATGTATCTCATCTCATAATCTCATTGATCTCTTCACTCATCAACCCCTCACTCTTCTTCTATGGATCGGTAGTACATCAAAGGTCGACCCCCACCTTCACCACTCAAGACTGTCACCAATTTTCCTACCGAACGAGATTCAAGAGCTGGTACACCTATTGACAACTTTCGATTTCCAACGAGTGTAAACACATTAAACCCACACACTGATCATCGACGAAACTCAACCTCTTCAAGTATTTCATCCATCACAAGTCTAACTCAATCTAGAATCACACCTCATCATTCCAACAATTCACCATCTATCTTGAATAGATTATCAGAACAGAATGAAGCTTTAGCAGGCGAATTAGCTGCATTAGAAGCTGAAACTTCGGCTTCTGAACAAAAAGGAAAACGAAGGCTTAGGAAATTGGTAAAGGAATTAGATAGTTTACGTGAAGAGTTAAGGGTCACTGAAGAGAGGAATCGGTTACTTGAAGAAGAACGTGCTCAGATTGCCTTTCTTGCTGCCAATCAACGTGTCGAACCTCCTAGAGCTCCAAGTTCTATTATCAACCCTTTCGAAGCTGATCAACACGAGAAGGAAAATCTTGAGCCAACGGACAAAGAGACGTATGAAGAAGTTTGTGATGGTGGAAATAGAGATCATCCATCTGTTGAAGATCAGAACTTGTTATTTGATGAACCGATGAGCAATTTCACCCATCAAAAAACCTTAACACAAGTGGTTTGTATCAATATTTTTTTTCTTTGGTACTTCCCTTATGCATATTACTTTTTGATTGTAACTCTTTGAGAAGACAGAAATAGTGTACATATTTATGTAGTGTTGGCTTTAGAAATACAAAAAAGAATTACTGGCTTAATTGATTTTGAAGGAGTCAACATCAGAGTACAATATGTAAGTGTGGTCTGAGATTCCTGAGAGAAGGATTCGAAAAAAGGGTTACATGATTGGGATTTAAAGCTGGATGGGTCTAAAGAATCCATTTTTAATGGATTCTCTCACACATATACCAAATCTCTGAGCACCTGAGATCAACTTTCTTGCAGTTGCAGGCGGAAACCCTTCCCTAATCAATGTATCCAAGCCAAAGCCTTCCTCTTCATTTGCTCGGAGATCAGTCCAATGATCAAAAGCCTGATTCTCAAGCTTGTTTCGTGTTTCTTTGTCTCCTGGTTTGATGCGTGCAAAGGAAAGAAAATCTTCGAAAGTTCCGCAGTATGAGCTCATAAAGAGACGCTCATCAGTGTCCGAGATTGACATAGGTTCCAACTGTGAGGGTGTTGCAGTTGGAATCGGAGCTTCAGCTGCAGCTATCGGTGCAACTGAAGGTACAAAAGACGGCTGAGTTTCACTCTCCTTTGACCTCCTAACCTGGTCGAGTGGAGATATGCCGTTTGGGTGAAAACGAAAAGCAATCGTTTTTGGAGGAACCTGCAGTGAAACACCAGAGCGACCGCATCGGCGATCTTCAATCTGGAGAATTGAAATCTTTTCAGTATGTATCATGGAAAAAGAAAAGCGGGATGGTGACTCACCATGATGTCAGCCCACATCCTGGCCTTTTCACTTGTCACTCGGAAGTAGTTATTGCTATTGAGTGGATCATAGCAGATTGAGTTATCCCCTTTTCGATGGTGGAATATAATCTGGTCTATTAGGGATGAGCGTTCGTTTGCTGAACCAGGTACTGGAAGTTCGGTTCCATCTCTAGATCGAGATGCTAACCTGCCCATCTTCTTGATCTTGAAGGCCTTCACAGAGGCTTCTTGAGCTTCCATCTCGCGTCGGGCTTGTTGTAAACGTGAAGGATCTTGCATCTTCAAGAGAAGATGGACATAGTGAGTTGGAGGAAGATCTTGAATGATTTGGATGAAACTACTCCATTCTTCTTCGTTGTCGATATTGTAAAAACGGCCAGCTCGAGTTGAAGTTCTTTGAGTTACAATCCATGAGAGCTCTTTCGGAGGATCAGGGTCAGTGAGGTAGAGTGAGAGATCCTGAACATAATGGTCAACCTCGATCATTCCAAGAGTTTTGAACTCTTCTGGACTGCTTCTGAAGGGGTCAATAATAAACGAGTGAATGGGATCGGAGCCTTTGATCATGCTGGTGACCTTCTTATAGCCTGGCTCACTGCGTTGACTTTGAGCTCGCTTTGAAGTTGAAGGCGCTCGTTTTTCTTTTGGTTCTTTCTCCTGCCAGATCTCATACATAACCCAAACACGCACTTTTTTTGTCTCCAACTCTTCATCTTTGTTCGTTATTGATTCTAGATCGTCATCAGTTGTATCTAGCTCAGCCATTGATTTATATTTCTCTTTGACTCTGAGATTTCGAATAGGCTGATTCTCCTCTGGCGGAGTGGACGAAAAGACTGGACTAATGGGCCATCCCACCTCCATTGGACTTTTTGCCTAGAAGTGACCCAGCTAGTCAACTCAATGGACCACTGAACAAATGTGAGGAGGACATACCTTTACCACAATGTCTATCTCACTTGATCCAGTGCATTCACGTTTCTGGCGCTTGACCGATCCACTCGGTTCAGGTGCCTTACGTTTCGAATGCTTTTTTTTTTCCGAATCCTTTTCTTTCTTCGAATGCTTTTCTTTTTTTGAATCCTTTTCTTTCTTTGAATGCTTTTTTTTTTCGAACGCTTTTCTTTCTTTGAATCCTTTGTTTTTTTCGAATGCTTTTCTTTCTTCGGGTGATCGTCGATTATAGGATGATTTTCTTCAAACTTTGGAAGATCTTCTTCAATCCTTGATAAAGTTGGCTGGAATTCAAAAGGAGCTCGAAAAGGTGGAATTGCTTGAATTCTAAATCGAGGTGCTTGAAACTCTCGCGACGGGTGCAAATCTTGTGAAGCTAGAGGGATTCGGAATCCTTGATGCACCAACGTCGATCGGCTGTTTACTTCAACCAAATCAGAAATCCCAAGACACAATTGTCAACAAGCAAAACAAGTCAAACACTCACTTCACAGAACCACCAATGGCCGGTTTAGCTCTGCAAGCTGGGTTTAACTGCTCAGCAGTAGAAAACCTAAGGAAAAAGCAGTGAGTCTTTCGATATGGCCATTTGAGTTTTCAAAATGAAAAACTGACCTGTTGTCAGCTTCCTTGGGGATGCCAGGCCTCATAGAACGAATGCCTACAAGGGCGGACTGCGATAAATATGGTTTCTTCGATGATTCAATAACCACATCGGAGTCGTATTCTGCTTCGACTTCAGATTCAAAAATGGAGGATTCCGCATTCTCAGTAGCCTCGTCAGAAAATGGAGATACCCGCTTTTGTTTGCCCTTTTCAGACATGTTGGTGAGGTAAAGAGGATGGTTCGAAATGCCAGTGAATAGGACTACGTAGTCCTATTCATAATGAACTACGTCATTGAAGCTCTCACAGGTGGGACAGCACTTCTGGTGACAGGGAGTTGGCGTGCCTGATGATCAAACACGCCCCTGGTTGCTAGCCAATGGATCATTTTTAAATGATTCTTCGAATTACAAATGCAAAAATCGAAATGCAAAACGACAAAAACCAAACACGCCGGTCCAAGCTTTCCAGGACCAGCTGTAAATCAAGGATACATTGATGATGCACTAGACAAGTTGATCATCGCAATGATTAAGGATATGGGTCTCCAATGCAAAGGGAATGATTGAGTTGAAATTGATTACAAGTTTTGAATATGTGAGCAGTTAGAAGACATGAAAGTGAAGGCTGAGGACTGTGGACCCAGTCTTTGATTTGGAGTTTGTAGAAGAGATAAGAGATGATCATGGGTTTATGATTTTTGAGATCATGGCTATAGGCAAGTTGATCGTCATTGAGTTTGAGTTGGAGTTGGAGTTGTGCTTCAAGAACATTCACTTGACTTTAACTTTTTCGATTTCCTCATTTCCTCATTTCCTCATCTCAATCGATCCAATCAAGAATGTATCAACAACAACAACAACAACAAGCACCACTTCATCCGAATCACCCTCCACCTCTATCTCCTAATCTATCTCATCAGCAACATCCTCAATTTCAACCACAACAACCTCATTCACCTTTCGCTTCTAACTTTCCTTCAAATCCTCATCCTCATCCTCAAAGCCCTGGATGGCCTCATCCTCCTCAACAGAACCAAATTGGACATCCACCCTGTTCGTTTGATTAACAAAACTTTTTAATCCATCTTATACTCATCTCAAGTTTCTTTTCTCATCATTGAAAATACTCAGATCCTTCACAGATCCCATTGAACGGAGCGCGATCTCAACAGCCTCCTACCGGTCAAATGCAACCACCCTATCAATCCCAAGCTGGTCATCAACATCAATCTTATCACTCAAATCCTCATCATCAACCTATCCATCAGG
Source organism: Melampsora americana (assembly GCA_022264835.1). Classification (NCBI taxonomy): domain Eukaryota; kingdom Fungi; phylum Basidiomycota; class Pucciniomycetes; order Pucciniales; family Melampsoraceae; genus Melampsora; species Melampsora americana. Next base: position 2,690,829 of record JAIFHY010000003.1, on the reverse strand, counting down.
GTGGCTTTTCACAGCCATTGAATGGAGCTCCACCAGAAGGATTCCAACTTCAACACCCTGGTGCAAGGTTACCACCATCAGGGGATCCGGCTTCAGGATCAGCCGCCGGATTAGCTCAAGATTTGTCTAGGATGGACCTTGGTGGTCCTTCAGCTTCAGGTGTAAGTTGGAGCAGTGTAAATGTGATCGTACTGTGTCTTCCTATATGATCGACGGTCTATCTATCACATTTCTGAAGTTCTATCGCAACTGATACCGTTTCTGTTCTTTGACTATCAAAGCACATGTCTCAAAACGTCGATCCAGCTCCAATGAAAGCAAAGCGACCAGCTCGGGCTTACCATCAAGAATTTAGTTCAACGAGCTCCGCTGGACCAGGAATGATGTCTTCAAACCCACCGCCTGCTCCTTCAGGTTATGGAGGGACAGGTGTAGGTGCGACTTCTCCAATGCCTCCACGTCCTCAATTAGGATCGCCTTCACTTCCTCAAAGTGGATTTCCAAACCCACCATCTTATCAACAAAATGCACCCCTTCGACACCCTGATCGACCAGCTCACCTTCAAAATTATGAACATCGACCTATGTCTGCTCTACCACCTGGTCCACCTCTCCAGCCTGACTCTGCTATTCCACAACCCCCTCATACTGCCGGTCAACGTCTCTCCGGACCACGTAATCGGATCGATCCTAATCAGATCCCGTCACCTGTGACAGTTCAAGAACAAGACGGAATAGCATATGAGAATGAATCATTTATGACCTCCAGTGCGATCGCACGTTTAGCAGGCTTATCCGGTTTAGTACCAGCTCAAGTGCCCTTGAGTTTAACAGATTATATTGCAGTAGATGATGGAAATTGTTCACCACGTTTTGTAAGAGCGACAACTTATAGTATACCTCATTCAGATGAATTAGCTACTTCGGCTCAATTACCGATCGGATTGATGATCCAACCTTTTGCTGAGTTAAAGTATGAAGAAGGTGGTCAAGTGCCTGTGGTGGATTTCAGTCAGGGTCCTGAAGGTCCTCCACGATGTCAAGGTTGTAGAGGGTATATCAATCCTTGGGTTCAATTTATTGAAGGAGGTCAAAAGTTTGTTTGTAACTTGTGTGGAAAGACAACTGAAGGTTAGAAAGATTTGTTTTATAGTCAAGCAAAACTAATGCAAACAAACTGAGCTTGTCTCTTATGATACCATCCTAAACAGTTACCTCAAATTACTTTTGTAATCTGGATATGTCAGGTCGAAGGATGGACTGTCATCAACGAGCCGAATTATGTAGAGGATCAGTGGATTTTATAGTGAATAAAGATTATTGGGTACAATCTGATTCATCAGACATCAATTTAAAACCAAGAACACCCGAACCGATCATTCATCTCTTTGCAATTGATGTAAGTTGGTCATCAGCCAAAAGTGGAATGTTAACTCAAGTCACCAAAGGCATCAAAGATATCTTGTATCCTTCTGAATTGAATGAAGGAGAGGAGGAAAGGTCTAGGAGTAACTTGGTACCTGGTTCTAGGATTGGGATCATCACTTTTGATCGAACGGTTCATTTCTATAATCTTAAAGTGAGTCACACTTTTCCGAACATTTGAAAACCTGACGACCTTTTCTTTAGATTACTGACCTGCTGTATTGGATCTCATCATCAGGCTGGATTAGAGCAAGCACAAATGATGGTAGTTTCAGATTTAGAAGATATGTTTGTACCATTGGGATCAGAAGCGATGTTGGTAGATCCGATCGAATCTCGTTCGATCATTGAAGCTTTACTTGATTTGATACCAGTGATGTTTGGTGAAAATCAAATCATTGAATCTGCCTTAGGAGGACCTGTACAAGCTGCACTCATGAGTCTGGTAATGATTTCAATGATCTTTGATCCTTTTGGTTGAATGAAACGCTGTGATCTTCTTTGACTTAGAAAGCTTGTTTTGGTTTGATTTTGATAGAAACGGTTAGGCGGACAAGTCAATATATTTTTAACTTCGTTACCTACTATCGGACCTGGTTCACTCAAACAACGTGAAGATACCAAACTGTATAATACCGATAAAGAGAAAACTCTCTTCTTACCAGCTGATCCTTGGTATCGACAAGTGGCTGAAGAATGTTCTTTGGCTGGGATTGGGATTAACACGTTTTTGTTCCCTTCTCAGTATATTGATGTGGCTTCAATAAGTACGTTTTCTTCTTGAACTTTTTTCTACATGATCTTCACTTTTGTTTTTTCTTCCTGATCGTTCCCTTCTTTTGTCTTTTTTCATCAGGTGTTTTATCAGGTATTACTGGCGGTGAAGTTTTCTTTCATCCTAGGTTTACACCTACTAGGGATGGTTGTAAGGTGTTAGCTGAGCTTCGTCGGGTTTTGACACGAGAGACAGCTGTCAGTGTAACGATGCGAATCCGATGTTCAAATGGTAAGAGAATTCGTTTTCTCTTTCCAATTTGCTTCACGTTTACATTCAAGTGATTCAAATGATTTGGTGTTTGGTTTGTACAGGCATTCGAATTGCCGAACATTTTGGTTCATTCTTACAAAGGAATGTCACCGATTTAGATTTTGGTAATATGGATGCAGATAAAGCGATTGCAGCGATCGTTAAACATGAAGGAAAATTAGATGAAAAGTATGAAGCTCATTTTCAATGTGCCTTACTGTATACTTCTGCAAATGGTGAACGTAGAGTTAGATGTCATAATCTTGCACTCTCTGTGACGAGTGCAATGGGGAACGTGTTCAGAAGTGCTGATATGGATGCTACTATTGCTGTGGTCACTAAACAATGTTGGTGTTTTTTCGTTTTCTTCCATCTTTTCAAAACGGTTCACACTGAATTCGAATGGATTTTTTTTATTCCTCGATAGATGTGGCACAAGTGACTCAAATCCCACTGAGAGATGTTAGAGCCACCTTAACAGATACATGTGTGAAGATCCTATTAGCTTATCGAAAGAATTGTGCATCATCCACCTCACCAGGTCAATTGATTTTACCTGAATCGTATAAATTATTTCCACTTTATGCATTAGGATTAATGAAGACTAAAGCGATGAAAGGAGGTAATGTGTCATCAGATGTAAGAACACATTATATGAGATATTTGAAATCGTTAGGGGTGGCTGCTACAGTTTTAATGCTTTATCCTAGAATGGTTCCTATTCATGCATTGGAAGATGATGTAGGTGAATTAAAACCAAATGGAAGGATGAAGATTGCTACACAGATGAGAGCTAGTTATCTTAGGATGGAACCTCATGGTGCTTATCTGCTTGGTAAGTTCTTCATCTTTTTCCTCAGTTGAAAATCCAGTGAACTGATAAATGTTTGAATTCTTTTTTTGGGGTTGGGTAGAGAATGGAGATGTGATGTTATTATGGTTAGGATCAAGTGTTTCACCACAAATCATAGAAGATTTATATGGAGTGAATGCATTAGAGGAATTAGATCCTCAAACATCCTCCTTACCGATCCGAGACAATCAACTCTCAAAACAAGTTCGACAGATCATCAAGTATTATGAAACTCAACGTGGTGGACGAAACTTACCTGTGTTTATTGCAAGACAAAATGTAGATGGAAGTGAATTAGAGTTTGCGAATATGTTAATTGAAGATCAAAATAATGATGCGATGTCTTAGTAAGTTTTGTTTTCCAGTTTTTTTTTGAATAAGAGAGAGAGAGGTGAGAGGTGAAGAGGTGAAGAGAATCTGATGATTGATTGATTGAATTCTTTGTTTTTAACAAAAAATAGTGTGGATTATTTGTGTTTTGTACATAAACAAATTCAAATGGATTTATCTGGTGAACGAAAAGATGAAAGTTCTGGAATTGATCCTAGTGCGTTATGGAGAGGAGCATGGTAAGATGAATTTTTTTTTGAAAGAAAAAACAAACAAACAAACAAGGATGATGATGATGAAAGAAGATGGATGAAGATTGGAAATCCAGAAAAAGTTTGATAAGAGAAAATCAGAAAAAAAGAAGAAGGAAGATAGATCAATGAAGGTTTTTTTGTTGATTTTAGTTTTTTAGGGGGTTTTTTTCTTTCTGTTTTTTTTTGAGATTTGTTTTTTGTTCTTTATGAAATTCTTTTTTTTTTGATTATTTAAATTTCAAATTGTTTGAATTCTTTCTTTTTGAATTTCTTTTTTTATAGAAGCATTTTTTTTCTGTTTTTTTTTGAAGTGAAAGGATGAATATGAAGGATGGGAATGAAAAAAAATGAGAAATTGAGAACTTAAAAAAAAGAAAAAAAAAGATGATGAAACCATCAAGAGGTTTTTTTTGTAATCAAATTGATGGTTTTAATTATTTGAATGGTTTATTTTAATTGATTTTGATTTTGATTTTTTTGATTACTCTTTTTTTTTCTTTGGTTATACTTGAATGGTTTTTTTTTCTATTGATGGAAATGTTTGAATTTTTCTATTCACTCTAAAGAGTTTGAGTAATTTAATATTTTAAATTTGTTTCTTTGAGATTAAAAAAATAGATGAAAAGTGATTAAGATTAGTTTCTATGATCAGATCAAAGGATCTTGCATGACTTGGTGGTTGATTTGATATTTACAGTCAAACAGGCTGAGCTTAAGCTTAACTAAGCCCCTCTAGCGAGCGCGTTCGGAGGGGCTTATTTGAGCTTAGGCTGAGGCTCTAATATCAAACTTGAAAAACGGGTCGGCCAATGATTGACGGATCGATCATCAGGTGGCCCGGTGTCATCTTTAAGATTTCACTCGATGACATCATACTTGGTTGCATGCGTGTTCTAGGACAGCTTAGCATTCATTCAACATGGTCAACAGTTCTTTGGTCTCTTTACCACTCGATCTTCTCCTTGACTCGATCTTCCCTTATCTCTCAATCAAAGACTTACTTTCACTAGCTGTAACATGCAAGCCTTTCGAGAAACTCATACAGTCTACTGAAACCATTTGGAGAGCTAGAGTTGAAACCGATTATCGTTTCCCAGTCGCAGCAACAGGTCGAGTGGATGGATTCAAAACGTTATATCGAAAGCTTTCTAAACCTCAGGTATGGGTATGGGGTCAATCTAGAAACTCGAGATTAGGACTCGACGGAGTAGAGAAATTATTTGAAAAAGCTATGATTGGCTTTGATAACGTGCCTACGCCTGTTAGACTTGAGGCAGTCGAATCAAAGGCTTTGATAGATCTTCAGGCTGGTGGTTGGAGCTTTCATGGACTCACTGTAGATGGTCATATTTGGTGTTGGGGTACTATGGATGGTACATTTTCAGGTCGGGGCATTCCTTGGAACACAGCAGTTCATGGTGCTGGCGAGTTAGTCAAATGTCGTTCTTTTCTATGTGATCTTTCATCCGATCTAAAGTTGATCGTTCTTTATCATCCAGATCCAGACCTAAGCCCAAACTTCTAGAGATCATAGGAATGCCTACATTCAGATCGATCTCATGTGGTAGACAACACGTCTTAGCACTCACCGATGAAGGTCAACTTTACGAATGGTATTCTTGGATGCGTCTTACAAGACTAATTTCGACCCCGTGGAAACGTTTAAGTCAAATTTCTGCCGGTTGGAACTTTTCAGCTGTATTAACACATTCGGGTGAAGTGTATGTATGGCGAAAAGCTTTGATGGAGGAAGTAAAGGATAATTTGAACTTGCAGGAAATAAGAAAAGATATGGCAGATGAGGTTATTGAGTTTGATTTGAGGACAACTGATAGGTATATTCGATGTCCTACATTATCGGAACAAATCGTCAAGATCGTTGGTTTCATCTCTCTCTTCGAAGTCGCTTTGATAAAAAGTGGTAAACTAGGACATACTGATCGCCGATGAGCGCATCTTTCTATGCTTGTAGGCTACCGGGGAAGACTTCATTATCTGCCTAACTGACAAGGGAAAGGTTTACAAACTCGACCTTTCTCTTCCTAACCTGGCTGCACCCCCACCGCACCTCCGACAACACTCTACAATTTCGGATGAAGAGCGCTTCAGGAGTACCATGCGTGGCTCCTTTCTTGATCAGAGTAGGACATGGATATACCTTCCTAAATTTTGTGAGCCGGGGCCACTCAATAGCTCTTTGTCGACGGCGTTACCGAACCATTGTCCGAACCCGAACAGCACTCCACGAATTACACATATCTCGGCTCAATTTCGTTCTTTCGTCAGTTATAGTGTCACAACGGACCCCAACGGAGATTCTTTTGTGTTTTTAGGAAAGAAGGACGCAGGTATTGAGGATGAGCCTGAAGTGATTCCGACGCTTCAAAAACGAGGAGTGATCCAGTTGAGTGATGCGATCAATTGCCACTTTTTAGTTTGGATTTGTCAAAGAGCTGACTACTGTAATGTCTCCCTCACCAATCTTCATCATATATCAGAATCTCCCTCGGTGATCATCACTTCTTGGCACTCTTGTCCAATGGACAACTTTTGAGCTGGGGAAGTTATTCCGCTGGGGCCCTTGGATTAGGACATCCAAGACGACCTCATAAAGCTCTCGTCCAGGAAATTTCCGAGTCTGACACATATGATCTACTTGACAAACCCACTCCCACTTTACTTCAAAGTTTCTCTGGAAGTGATGGTAGATGGGAAAGAGATGATGCAGGGATGAAGCGTAGGTATGTGTTTGCTGCAACAGCAGCTGGATGGCATTCAGGATGCTTAGCCTTTGGAATAGATGAGGATGAGGATGAAGATCTTGGATTAGGAGTGATTGATGAAGATAGAAGCGATGAAGAAACAGGGTTCACAAGACAGCCTATTCTGAATCCTAATGGTCGGGTCAGATTTAGGATTGGCTATCCTGGTCGGTTCATGAGAGGAAATGGAAGGGGAAGAGGTGGAGTGGATCATCAAGGATTCTCACAAGACGATGTTGGGACTTAGTAATAGATTATTGACCATTTATTCTGTTGTTTCACAAACTCATGTGTTTCATTTTTGCTACGTCAAGGTAGTGGATAATAAAATAAGATTTGTTTCAGGGAGTGAAGTTGCTTCTTCAAGTTTGTTTGCATGCTGTCAAATTGAATCATCAGATTAAGATATCTTTCATCTGTTTTATGCATATGTATGTCTATCACCTGTTCAAGATGGTATTGTTGAAAAGTGTGACGTACCAAACCCAACCTTGCACATTCAGCTGACTGAGTGCTATAGTTTTTGAATGAGCCAGAGCTCAAACTTACCTTTCTTGCTCTTATGCTTCTTGTGTTTTGCACTTCTTTTAGTAGATATTCAATGATGTCTTTGAAAAATCCCTCTGAGCCCTTCAATAAAACAATTAAATCTCATAAGTTCTACCAGTCAAGTTAACTAAACTTGCAGAAGTGAGCAATTCAGTTACAATCAACTTTACACAATCAAAACACTCTAGTGATGAGAGAAATGAAGTGAGTTGGATGAAGAAAACATTCACTTTGATCATACCCGATGCATTCAAGGAGAGATGTATGAGGGATTGTAAGGAGGAAAGAGATGGATTTAGTGGGATTGAAGAAAGTTGAGAAAAATTGAATTTTCATTTATATTAGAAAGATGCAAAAAATGTTTTAAATAGTAAGATTGGTAAAGTGATGATGAGATTGATAGAGGAATTCAACCAAGTCCATCATCATGATAAGGTGAAAGTAAATCATTCTCAATTTTTACAAATTGATGAAATGTGTTGAAGAGATTCTGATTTAAAATTAGGAAAAATGAAATGAATTGAGAATGGATTGAAGAGGATGTTGATGTGTTAGATGAAATCATAATGTATTGAAGAGATACATCTGATTTAGTAAACTTTTCTTGAACCACAAATTAAGTGAAACAGGTCTATTCCTTGGGAATGTGAGATTCTGAAGAGTTTCATAGAATGATAGGAAGCAAAGAACACATACATGATCAGTTTACAGAATGGTGTTCAGAAGATTGTTTGTTGAGTTTTTACCTTCTAATAAAACATTCATGAGGTTTGGAATGCCAATTGGAGTGTTTCTCTGTCAAAACTCCTGATGTGATCAATGGAATGAAATTATGTTCAGCTTTAATAAATACATTAGGTAAGGTGAAGAGTTAATTTGGTCAGTTATGAAAATATGAAGGGGATGGTGATGAAGGGTGCAGAGTTGTGTACTTGAAGAATCTGCTAACCTACGCCTAGCCTTGAGATTTGTGTCAATTTCTGACTCATTCCAAGCTCGAAGATAGTCTTGTTGTTTTTGAGGAGATTTGGGGAAAATTTAATATCTTCCAATCACCAGATAACCTTATCAACGCGGTTCATGGCTCATCCATAGCAATGATAGTCAGACTCGCTATCTCTTGCTCAACTGTCAAAAAGAATGAGGTTCTCAGATCGGGCGGCCAATCAGTGCAATGATATAGTATTGGACCACATTGGGTGTATATTACTTTCACTTGGATTGAACCTCTTGAACAAGTAGAATTCATATGTCACTCAAGAATTGCTGTTTGAAAAAAGACTCAAAGACACTGGACTCCAGAAGAGTAGGTAAAAGTCAAACTGGGATATGGTTTACACTCACAACATGGGCACTTGGGACACATCTGAAGATGAGAAAGAATTAGTCTAAATAATTTCAACTGAAGATTTATTGAAGAGGATGTGAATTATAATATATAATAATGAGAAGGTTATATAACAAGAGTGTTCCAAAAAAAATCTTCCAATGTTGCACCTACTAGAGGCACCAAAATCAGTCAGATTTGAGAAGAAGAACCAACAATCAATCAAACCCGAATGTGAATCAAACTCACAAGATGAACACTTTGTCAATACATAAAACTATGGATAAACAAGATCCAGACATCCAATTTGAACCGTGTATTGAAAACCCCAACAAAAATAATGAAAAAGTAAAATCTATTGTAATAATAATAATAATGATGATAACTAAATTGATCCCAATTTACTCCTTCAGAGGTTGAAATCACTAGAGAACGGGAATTAAATAGTCAGATCCGAGAAGAAAAACTCATGGTTATTCAAGGTTGTAGATGAATGAAACTCACGAAATGAAAACTTCGAGAACACCTAAAGGTATGAATAAAAAAAGATCCGCACAACCAATTCCAAACGTGTATCGCAAATACCACCTATAACAATAACAGTGATGACCACAATGATAACCAATTCCTCCTTCCAACATCGCAACCACTAAAGGAATGCAAATTAGTCAGATTGAAAAGAAACATTGAATGGTCCTTCAAGCTAGGATATGAATCAGACTCACAATATAGATCATTTTACAAAACCGAAATTTATGAATAAAAAAATCTTGAAGAACCAATACCGACCGTGTATGACAAATCCCCCCAAAAAATTGATAAAAACAGTAAGATATAAAGTAAGAATGATAATCTGATAACCATGATAATCCCAAAAACCTCCTTCAACAATATCAGTGACTAGAAGAAGGAAAGTTTGAGGGTGAAGGGCGTCGATGAGAAAGTGAAGTTTGATAATTAATTTTCTAACATATCTTCTTCTTCCTCTGAATCTACATAAGCATTATAATCAATCACACCCATTACATATCTAGCATAGTAATCATAATAGAAAGTGTTGTGATGAGAAAGGTTGGATTGAGATGGTTGTAATCGTAAGCAAGGTTCAATGATACTAAACACATCTATAACTCCTCGCGATATTTTGAATCTCTGTGTTTTTACGACGTTTTGCTGGACGCTTGTCTGAACTCTCGTCATCACTCTTGGGGTCAGTTCTTCGCGCGCGTCTGCCGCTTGAGGAGCTTTGGCGAGGTTGATTACTTCGAGTATTGGTGTTTCTTTGTTGGGAATTAGATGCGGAAGGGGTTGCAACTGCGTTCCTTTGTGATCTTGAAACTGCAGTGGGATTTGGTTGAAGATTAGATTGAGAGTTTCTAGGGATCAACTTCGGACCTTGTGCTCGTGAGTTATCAATAGGATTCTTGTTTGAAGGCTTGATGTGAGGGATAGGTATAGAAGGAGTTGAGCTGGAAGGTTGTGGGAGATGAACACTTCCGTATGGTTGAGGGCGAGGAGGTAAAGGGTGAATGAATCTACCGGTTGGATTGGATCCGCTAGGAACTGGAGGTGCTAGAGTAGGGATAGGATTGGGCTTGGGTTTTGGAGGGTTTTTCTTGAAGTGAATCTTGGACATGATCTCCCTAGCGCTTTGTTTACGGGGTACATTAGGGGTTTCATCAGAGTTTTGGCCAGAACGCCATTGAGATGGAGGGTCTGCATAGAGAGTGCGACAAGAAAAAGATGAATCAGAGTCTTGAGAGTGGTTAGGAGAAGCGCGACAAAAGATATACGAACGGTTATCGTGACTCATAATGATATAGTCAGAAGGTTTAAGTGAAGATGGAGTTATACAGTAAAACAAGATACGAAAATGAGTTGTTTGAGTGAGATCGAGGTTGTGGTTGGAGGTAGGAAGAGATCACTCTTGGTGGAAAGAGTGATCCAAATCTTATACCAGTGCGAGCCTCAGCACCTCCTCACTACAAGGATGCTGATCAGCATAACACATACATCGGCACCTCCTCACTACAAGGATGCTGATCAGCATAACGCATACATCGGCACCTCCTCACTACAAGGATGCTGATCAGCATAACACATACATCGGCACCTCCTCACTACAAGGATGCTGATCAGCATAACGCATACATCGGCACCTCCTCACTACAAGGATGCTGATCAGCATAACACATACATCGCATTTTTGAATATGTATATGCCGGGATAACAGCGCTTTAGGTGAGAAGTGTCAAGTATTCTTTGATGCCTAACAATACTTAGTAAGATGCCGCGGGCAGTTTGCATTTCTAATGCTATAATGCATCTTTGTATCCTGGCTGATCAAATACAAGAGAAAAAGTGACCAAATACCTCTGAGCCTTGTTTTTTAGCTGATCAGGGGACTGTCTTAACGGTGATATATCTCCATACAATGAACCTTCAGACTTTCCTAAGCCTTTGTATTGATTCTTACAGGGTTTTTTTTGGTCATCCTCATCCACGTTCTCTTGTGGACTTTTTAACTATGATTTGTTATGCATTGGTCTCATCAACCTCTTTTGTTCTTCGAGGAGACAGATTCGTTAGACAACACCACGATGTCATGCTATGTTTGAATGATTCAAACTATCTTTTAAATTTCATACCCTTCCCCAGAAGGACGCGTCTTGTATGATATGTATTGGAGTCTGCTCGCGTCCAAGATCTATCTCATTGTTCAGAATTTCATCAATAACACATTATCCCAATCACATCTCTAGGTTGATGACTTGGTCTGGTATCAATCCATTCCATCATGATGATCTCTACTGTTTTCTATTGATGGTTGATTGTTCATGAACACATCACGCCTATACAATTTCCTCTACTTAATAGTAGCATCCTTAGAGGAGTGATCTTTGCCCAATAGCGTTCTGATTCTAAAGCTTCTGAGCGATTTGAACCAAAGAAAAATCGTGTCTTCAATGATTTTGTCCGGTCTCTATCCAATGATTCCCTCACAAACATAACTCTTCTATGAGTTATCTTGGTGCTAGAGGTTTTTCTCTTTACGTTCTTTTTCAAAGTAATTTTTCTGAAGCCGTCTTCGTTCATATCTGACTTTTCCAATGGAATGTCTGACGTATGAGCCCTTGGCTTACATCTTGCAATGGGTTTGGAGCAAAAAAACTCTTAATACTTTTGACAATGTGGCCACCTTATAATCGTTCAGTATAAAGTATTTTAGGGAAGTACCCGCCTGAGCTTCTGGCTTCAGAAGGAGAAGACCTCTGATAGACTTCACATATTGTATTCAAATATTGGAATTGATGCAAATTCGCACTCAAGAGACTCTAACATCCTCCATCTTCACGTGATAAAGGGCGTATTCTCTATACCTTTCGATTTCCAAATCCTTGGTTTTGATCTCACTTGGGTAATTTCATGACTTTTGAAATTCAAACTCCTCCAAGCAGGATCTTTTTGTCTGGGTGTTTCTCAAGAGAGTTGGATCCAACTCACAACTGTTCTGAAAGTATCAATATTCCAAAGCTCAAAAGTGAAACTTGATGACTTTGATTTCCTGAGAAATACTACATATTTTGCAGAACACCGTACGTAGAGTGATCTGGCTTTGTATAGCCCACAAGTAAAGAATATGGAAATCTTGCAAGTGGTCTTAAATCATCAATCCAATCAAGTTTTCCAACAAAGCTAAAGGTTACATGGTCAGAACATCTGAGTTGATGGCTTTTTCAAGTTGATTTCCCTTTACTAATCTCAGTATCGTCAAGAGGTTGATCTCTAGCAAGTTTTCATTGGTTAAATACAGAATCTAACAATTGATTCAACTCAAGTCTCCTCCTCAAGTATGGTCATTGCAGAGCTCAAAACGTGAAGATCAATTTTACTATCTGAGTATTCTGCAAAACAAATCACTTCTTTTGAATGCTCGTCGGCTTCCCAAAGTCCACGGTAACGCGCGATAAATCACTTGAACATGTCTTTGGTTGAAGGAGACCTATCTGATACGTAGTGGTTAAAGAGCTTAGAGTAGTATTAAAGACCTCGTTCGGATGTTATAAATAAGACCGATCTGTTGGTCAGAGTTTCGCAGGGTATCAACCCATCAACCCACTCGCAAAAAGCTCGTTGATGATAATCAGTTGAACATCATTTGATCTTTAATCATATGTCAAAGACTGATTTGATAATTCTTATCACGAAGCAAATGCTTTATGCACGGTATTCCATCGTATTTCATCAAATGATTTTTGTTCACTCACTTGAAAGTTTCAACTCGGGTAATTAATTTTTCGAAAGTGCTCAGCGGGCCTTCCTGATCTGTATAACACCGACCCGCCAGCTACCCGGAGCCGCTAGACTTTATGTACCCTGGCCATAGCTATCGTCACAGATCATTCGACGCTTGAAATCGTGGTCAAGGATCTCAGACGCCGCTGACCTGCTTCAAGAAATCAACACACACGCCGATTTCCGAGGATCTTTCAATCATGGTATGTTTTTACTGCTCAGCTCATCTGATCAATCAATGACACGAACTGACCCAAGTATTCTTCTGGACTGAGGCTATCATAGTCTAACTTTTCAATCTACACTACTACTGCTGTTGTACTGATCGACTCGGACGGCAATAGACTTTTGGCAAAGTACTATGATCCTCCTCATCTTAGAAAACAGAGTGTTGCAGAACCCAACAAAAAGACCGAATCTAGGATTGGTACAGCTGGGATGTAATGGATTTAGTTCTCGATTGAGGACACTAAAGGATCAACGTACTTTTGGTAAACGATGTGGGAAAAGACGAGGAAATCAACAGGTGAAATTCGATACTACTATTAGCCGGTTATGTCTAGGGTTTGATTTGAAATCGATCGAGAACAGGTGACATCTTGATCATTCAGGATCATCTCGTTCTGTACCGATCGATAATCGACATGACAATTTATGTGGTGGCACATGGCACAAGAATCGGAAAATGAAATGATCTTACAGACCTTACTTAATTCATTTTTTTGATGCAATCTCCATCTTACTTCGAAATCAAGTCGAGAAACGATCAGTGCTTGAAAAATTTAGACCTCGTCAGGCTTTGTTTGGATGAGATGGTGGATGATGGGCAAGTGGATCTTGTGATAAGAGAAAAGGTATTTTTGAAATACTGATACTCCCTATACGTTTGATCATTCCATTTTCATCTTCAGTATCTTTCTGGAGACCGATGCGTTGGCTATTGCCTCAAGGGTGTCAAGGCCAAAAGCAGACGTAGGCGGAGTGAACCTAGCTGATATGACTATCAACGAGCAAACCATCATGCAAGCCTTTTCGACTTTGAGAGATAAGGCGGCACAGAAAATTCTACAGGGCTCGCTCTAGGTCATATGTAAGTCATGTTGATCAAGACTTTCACCATCACAGTTTATTTGTGCTTCAATGCCAATCTTACACGCCTCGGCTCTAGGATTACTGTGGCTGATCATATCTCATACTGACTTGGGATGCTGTTTTATTGACATCAGGCGTATTACGGTCGAACTTATCTTCAAAACATTCGGTCCATCGCGTAGAATTCACTTGTTTGTCTGGACACGCATTCTTGTGCCAGAAGTCGAATCCTGAAAGATAGATAGTCATTCGGTTTGCGCCTCGTTGGGTTTTTGTGTATTGCAACATTTGGGGTAGGATGCTATGATTTCGGACGTCTTCTCTCCTTGATTGTGTTAGATGGATAGAATGTTTTGCATGTGCATGTGGATGTATTCAGATGTTTTTTTTTGAAAAAGCACTCAGGCTGACCAGTGACATAAATCACATGACTATAATCGCATTAGTCGATTGGAAGGGTAGATTGGTCGAGTGGGATGATGGCATCTCATGATCCTCATCAAATTATACTCATGGATAGGATTTTCAATGGGAGTGCGCAAATGTAATTAATGCCAACGTTTTGATGCTAGGATGCACATCTGCTACTCCAGTTACTAGTTGAATCCTCAAGGAAGAGTACCTTGGAATCATTCAATCAGAATTGAAGGATAAGTGACATCTGAAGAATATGTTGATCAGGAAAAAAAATTCATTCCAGGAAAGACTGCTAAAGATCTTTGGGGAAATGATTTGTGATTTCAATTTCGGGTGGATGAATTCTCCCAAGAATTATTGGGTTGAATTCTTGAAATGATTGGCTACTTACTATGAATGACGTCCTAATTGAGGATCAGAGGAATGATTTTTTGTGTGTGAAACCAAAGAGGTTTGATGGGCAAGTCTCACTGAAGCGTTTAAAGAAGAATGATCTTCTTGCCATGATTCAAAAAGTAGAAGGTCAAAACTCTTCTTTTGTCAACCTTTTAGGGCGATTAAAAAGGAGATAGACAGATCTATTTTGGTATGGGTTGTTCAATCTGAATGAAAGATCTTTGAGGAAAGTAAAGGGTTTTAAAGGATGAGGCTTGGGGAGGATTTGAAAAATATCGGACTCAAAAGAAGGATCATACTATGTATGATTATGTCAGAACTGGGTGATAGGATAATGGGAAACAAGACGTGATGTTTCAACCAATCTGAGAATTCAATGTCATACAAGAGAATTTCACTCTGATTTGATATTTGTTTTATTCAAGTTCTTGATGATGATGAGCAAGAAGATACCCATAAGACTTTTTTGTTTTTGCTTTCTTTACAAAATTTCTAACTTCATAAATATACAAATTGAAAAAGAACACTTCAATAAGTAAGCACTCTTCTCCACATGGCTTGCAGGTATGCAGACCTTTGAGCCCACCTAATAAACCAGTGCAATAATTAAGCACTCTTCTCCACATGTCTCGCAGGTATGTAGACCTTTGAGTTGACCTAAATTGTGGGAGGTAATGATAAAGATTAGAAACACAATGTTAAGCTTTTAAGGCTTGTGATAAGATCTTATTGGAAGTTTCTCTGTCCAACAGATTAAGATCATATCATCATGCTAACCTAATAAACCAGTGCAATGAGTAAGCAATCTTCTCCACACGTCTTGCAGGTATGCAGACCTTTGAGCTGACCTAAACAGTTAGATAGAAATGAAGAAACATAAGATAAAGATCAGAACTAATTTAAAATAAAGAAATGGTAGAGATAGTAATAGTATTATACATAAATTATGGGAGGTAATAATAAAGATGAGAAACACATTTTCAAGCTTATAAGGCTTGTGATAAGATCTTATTGGAATTTCTCATGTATAATAGAGAAACATTAGTATAGAGGTATGGTGATTCTGATAGATTGACTTACTCTCTTTCCAACAGATGAGGAAAGAGAGGAGGATTGAAACAGACTTGTACACACAGTATAACTACCAAAACAAAAACCACTATACATGGATGATCATCATTATTTTTGGCCAGGAGGGTTGAAAGGAGCACAGGAATTTTCTCAAATCAATGCAGATGATCATTTTCAAATTATTCAGGAGATAATAAAAGATGGGATGAAATGATTGACTGTTCAAAGTTGAAATAGAAGCACAAGTTGTTGAAGCACATTTCCCCCTTTCTGCTTTCAAATTTTTGTTGATTGTTTTGAGATCTTTATAAAAATATACTGGTAGAATTGAAATGTCTATGTGTACGTGGAGCCATTAAATAAGCTCAAGTTTCTGTTTGGGTGTGCTTCAAACCAGCCATTTCATCTGAAGCAAGATAAAAAACTTGTCACATCAATAGCCGGATGAGATCTTGGGCATTATCATACATACATACTAACCTTTTTACGATGCCATTTCCCTGTCACAACTCACAATCTCACAATCAACTTGTTCATATTTTGCAAATTTTTTGTGGGTCTTTCAATAAATTTGATTTTATAGATAAAGGTTCCTTCTGGCCCATGCCTGTGGGCTAAACTTTGACACCAGGGATACTGGTGCACTACACCTCAGACATCAAGCAAGGAAGCACAACCAAAATTTGAAGATTGTCCACAAGCCTGGGCTTACCCAAGCCATTTTGCAACAACCATGCCAAGGCTTGAGCAAGGGATTCCCACACAATCTGTCAACAAGTTTGCCATCATGCTCTGTTTCTTGGTCTATTTATAGAGGTTGTATGCAAGGTAATTCTCCTAAGCTGCCAAGCTGAATGGTATCTTTTTGAAGATTGATATAGATAATTCAGGGTCACTTTAGTTCTGGTTCTAGAAGCCCTTGCTCTTCAGCCACTGTTGTTCCTCAAGTGAACTTGTGAAGGTCTTGAAACTTCACACTAGTCACTATGAGCACCTTAATTGATCTCCATAGAGATCCACATGGCTTCTTCACCACCAAGTTTGATAAAGTCAAGGAGCCATTGATGACTTTGAATTTTAGAGATTGCAGTCTAACAATACAGTTTGAATTGTTACCAATGCACCTGTTGCCATGAATATACACAGAATGGTTATCTCATTATTACTTGATATAAAACCAGAAAGCATCAGCTTTTTTCTGTCACCCAGAAATTCTCTTTGATCTATATCTGTCTTCCAATCCAAATCCCATTGCTCATATCAATTCCAAGCTGAACAGGACCATTGCTGATATCTAATAGTCACCACCACCAGAAATGAAGACTGTTCACCTCATCTGTATATTAGCTTTCCACACTTATTTCACTTTTGCCGCCCTGACCTACAAGCTTGAAAGGGCCAGCAAACCAACTCCAGATCAATCTGCTGCATATGCTGCAATTGAAAATGCCATGTCTGCAGCAGTCAACCGCTACAATAGATTTGTAGTTGTTGATATGTTTTTGAAGGTTCAGTATGTCTCAATACCTCAAACCTTGGATGCTTATAACCAAACCAACATAATCCAATTTGGCACCAATAAAAACCTTTGGACTGAACATGTTGCACTACACACAATTTCACATCGTCTGGGTGTTGGTGGACCAGCCTTTATTGCAAATTGTCAAAGAAAAGCTTGGCCTTTGGCCACAATTGAAGTTAGAAAACTATTCAACAATCCAAAACTTGAAATAGGTTGTGACAAACGACATTTTTGGCCAGGCGGATTGAACTGGTCAAAAGAGTTTTCTCCAATAAATGCAGATCATCATTGTAAAATAATCCAGGCAATGAGAAAAGATGGGATGAATTAATAAATGATTTGGTGTGATTATTGGATCACAGGTGGTCTTAACATCAGGTGAAAACTGTCTTTCTCTATTCTTGAATGTGGGGTGAATTTTTTCTTGAATATATAAATATATACTAAACAAATCAACAGTTATTTTGATTTGTGTATATGGAGGTCTAATCTCTAATTGGGTTTCTGTCTAGGTATTCTTGAAAGAAAACACCACAAAGGGAAAGATCTCTTACCATGATCAAAAATGAGATCATGTTCAGTGCTTATAATGTGTGATTTTATCTTCTTGTCATGACTTTCATCATGTTGTAATTAACATGTACATATTTAGTTGATGTTTCTACATCCTTAATGTCAAAATTCCATTTTTATAGATAAAGGGTTCTGTTTGACTGGGCCACAACCCCGAAATGTCAGAAATATGGGAGCACTACATATAAGAGCATCCGCTATCGTTCAGTAAAATTTCGGTAAATGAGCAGTACATGATGTGTATATTTTAGATTCTTTACATACAGATCGGTCGGAATCCACTATCGTTGGATTATTTGGCCACAGTACAGTACATAACTGTACAGAAATGTGGTTTCGCCACTATTGTGAAATTTCAAAGTTCTGTAAAAAAAATTAAAGTTCTGTAAAAAAAAATTAACTTCCCAAACCTTCTCGTTCCCAACTCAAACTCAATCAATCCCACATGGACAACGATGAATATGACTTGCGAGTCAACAAGCTCCTCTCGAACAACCTGCTATGTAATCACATCAACAGGCTTCGGCAATTTGAGCTAGATGATGATATCTCCGATGAAGCCTTCTTGGCTCTAGAGTTGCCCAAAGAGCAGATGACTCACGAGCAAAAGACGCGCAGAAGACGCATCAAACGTGATAGACTTGAAGCACATGCCAAGCTATGCAACAATTACTTCAATGTTCCATTAAAAGAAACTGAGTTCACATTTCTCTGAATTATATTTTAATTCTTTCTTTTCTCTACTTATCTTTAATTCTGAACAATCATTGTCTTATGTTACCTAAGGTCTTAATTTTATAGAAAAATTACCTTGATCTTAAACCATAAACTATCTAACTTAATTAATACAAGTCATATAGCGTGTTTGGGGGGGGGCCGGACGGCCGGTGGTTGTCTGACCGGGTAAGCTCTCTGCGTGGTAGGGTGTAGGGGTGGGCGGGAGGACAAGAAAAATTGACTAGAAAAGAAATAAGAATAGTGAATCTACTCAGTTTTAACGCTGAAATTGTTGTTGATAAGCAAAGGATGTGAGTGAAGATGGGAAAGTTGAGGATGGTAAAATTTTTATAATTTTATGTTTCCGTTGGGGAAATCCGTTTCTTTCCCTCTTTATCCGGTACCGAGTTAACTCGAGTACCCGGAACCTCTCGATCCATTTGCTCATCCGTTATTTTCATGGAATTATACAGGTGCCGTCGTCCCTTTGGGCACCTGTAACATTCCATTAAAAGAAACTGAGTTCACATTTCTCTGAATTATATTTTAATTCTTTCTTTTCTCTACTTATTTTTAATTCTGAACAATCATTGTCTTATGTTACCTAAGGTCTTAATTTTATAGAAAAATTACCTTGATCTTAAACCATAAACTATCTAACTTAATTAATACAAGTCATATAGCGTGTTTGGGGGGGGCCGGACGGCCGGTGGTTGTCTGACCGGGTAAGCTCTCTGCTACCTCTTCTCGGGACATATTGTCCGGAGCCTGCGGAGAGCCCACCCGATGTGGTCCGAGAGTTTTTTTTTTTTTTTTTTCCTTTCTCCCCCGATACCTTATCATTCTCTCTATCTGTCAATCTCATAACTTAAATGTCTCTCTCCCTATCGTCAACCCTCTCACTTCTCCTCAATTGTTATCACAAAAAGTCTTATGAGGTATAAACGTATTCAATTTCTATCATCTCTTATCCTAGCACTTTGAATTATCCGAATACTCACCAACTCGTTGGCGATCAAGTAAGAGTTTCTCTCTCTTTTTTTTTTTTTTTTTTTTTTTTAATTGGTACTTTCCTTAGGTTCTTCCCTATCTTTCTTTCCTTCTTTTTCTTCGTCTTTAGTCTTCATTAGGTCCCAGATGTATTTAGCATCTTCGACATCTTCGCTCGAATATTTCCTAAGGTAGACTTGGTAAGCTTTGGATTCCCACCTTCCTATTTTAACTATATCATCTAAATTAGTTTTGTTATTCCAACTTAAAGTCGCTCCTCCTATTCGAAAAGAATGTCCTGACAAATGATGATTGTTATCACTTTTCTTCCAGATCCGTTTATACATGTTTACCAGTACGTTTTTCGATATAAAGCACCGTTTATTCTTCTCATCGATATATGAGAACATTGGATCGCCTAAGGACGCTGAGGGGTTATCTTTATCGAGTCGAAGGATCGCTTCAAACGGGCATAATAACGATGGTATTTTCTTCAACGTCAGGAATTGTATTTCCCCCGGTTTAGCGGTCTTGGCATTTCGTATGGCGATTTTTAAGTAGGTTTGATCTTTGGCGTAAATTAGATCATTCCATAGTATTCTGACTTTTGACTTATTGTCCGAAACTAATTCTCCTAGCCTAGCCATTCCCCAAAATGCGACCAAGGCGATAGTCAACGCCAAACGTTCTCTTACACCTCCTTTTGCCAGTTCCTTCGCCAATTCGGCTAGGTGTCGTAGTTGCACTGGTCGTCTTTCTAGGCGAGTTTCTTTACTTTTAGCATCTGCTATACTCGACGCTTTCAGCAGGAGTTTCAACGTTTTGTCATTTTCGTCAGGGAAAGGTAGGTTATGAAATAAGTGCCAGGATCGAATACCGGTAATATATTTAGTAAGTGTATTTGCCGTCACTTTATGTTCCTCTGTCATATTTTGTAGGAAGGATTCATCATCAATATTTACATCATATTGTTTTCCTCCCCAAACTACAAACTTCCACAATAATTTCTGGTTCAAAGGTAGCAGCTCCTCCCGCGTTATGTTCCCACTAATACCAAATTTTTCTAACTTCGACATTGCCGTACTATAGTTTTCCAATGTCGCTTGTGACCAACTACCGCTTAAAAGTGTCCGCTTGATTACGTCATCCTTCCAATCAATTCTCCTATAATGACGTATCCGAACGTAACCAAAAAAGGGGTTAACAAAGATAACCAATCAGCCAGATGTAGGATAAGACATGTGAGTACGTTTATCCTCATCAATATACATATATTTTTTTTTTTTTTTTTTACTCACCCTTCTCTATTCTTCAAAAAGAAGTGAATCTTCTTCTCGTTCATTAACATAATTTGTTAAGAACGTTCTAAGATTCCCAGTAGATCGATTGGAATTTCAACTTCAACTTTCAAACTCGGAGGGCGTTTTTCACCCACCCCTCGCGAAAGGTTATCGGCACCGTTTTCACTTGATGTTACTCGTTTTGCGACTATATCACAGCTTAACTCTTTCAGCAGTTTTTGAATATATTTCCACTCCTCATTCACCAGGGTATGTTTAGACTTTCGATTAGTGATTACTGCTTCGGTCGTTGTGTTATCGGTGTACACTATAAATTGACGATTTTTGGTCGAGGTGAAGGACTTCAACATTTTCAATCCTAATCTTATCGCGACAGTCTCCATCCAGGCTATGTCACGTCTCTGACAGCCCTGTGAAATCTTCCTCGTCTTCCACCCATCCAGAAGTTTAAATCGACACCACCTGTCACCTACCAATATTCCGATCCCGTAGCCGGTGCTTGCATCTCCGACCCACTGGATGTCTTCGGGGGTTGGTTTCTCTTGTAAGTAAAACCTATCAAATGTTTCTAAGGATAACTTCCACTCTATTAACTCTAACTTTGCGCCTTCGGGTATCTTCCTCAGTGCGCTTAAGTTGAACCAAGATTTGTCAAATCTATATAGATTTCTTAAATAGCATTTTAAATTAGGTAAGATATATGTCATATGATTCAGCTGGCCCACTAGTTTCTCTACCGCCTTCTTACTACACTTATGTTCTGGTACTAACATATCATTAATCTTTTCCAATCGCTCTAATAACTTCTCGGTTGGCAACCTGACTGATTTATCGTCACCGTTCCAAATAAAGCCAAGGTATTTCTGTTCGAATTTCCAGTCAGAGAATTTTTCCTCGTTGGATTGAACACCCATACCGTTACTGACCCGGATTACGTCTTCCATTGATAGAGTGTCTGATACTTCTTTGACAAACATATTATCGTCAACCCATCTAAAGATCTTCTTGATTTCTAGTATATCTAAAAGTATTTCTTTCCAAGCATCCGCCATCCAACCAAAAGTACCACATCCCGCAACTCCTCCAAACGGTATCCTGGTATCTAACCATATATTTCCTTGGAAATCTTTTATCGTTAGAAATCTCCACTGGGAGCTGTGGGTAAGTCCTTGTCTATATGCCTTCTTCCAGTCTACAATAGCTAATAATAATTTCTTTTCCCTTGATGCTATAAAATAAGAGGCTACCACTTCAAAACTATCCCACGTGGTTTCGAAATCTTTCTTGTCGACAAAGGAATTTACCGACGGGATATCATCTTCTATCGCTGGGTAAGTAAATGAATTTATATGTTTCAGAGCCCCGTCTGAATAAAACTCTTCATCGCTCTCCATTCCTTCATCTGACAGCCCATCATCTTTTTGTTTTCGTTTAGGATTCCTAGTTGTCGGTTCTCCTCTGGGATAAGATAAATCATTGATCATCCTCAGAGAACCATCATTATTTGTAACGCTTCCCATCGGATTGGATCGGAAGAATCCCCATCTCTTGTAAACTTCCTCGTGGTTAAAAGGTCCAAAAATGCGTCCTAATTCCCTTTCTTTATAAAGATTATTCATTATCTTATCTTGTACTGCTAAAGCTGATTTGTGATTGTCTGGTGTAAACCATTTCCGTCCCTTCAGGAAATGTTCGGGAATGCCTTGATCAAATCCTTCTGTGAGTCCAGTCCATACTTTCTCCCATTTCTTGGACAAGCCACATTCACTTAGCAATATCTTCCACTCTTCTAACTTCATTTCACATTTAAGATCGTGTGGCCAGGCGGGACGAGTATCGGGACACCTACTAATTAAGGTATTTACTTGTGATAAAGGTTGTCCTCTCATAAGTGAATGGTCTTCAATCTTGGACTCATTTATACCAGAAATTGCGCTACATTTTTATTTCAAGTTGACAGACCAGACAAATAAGTAGAAAGAAAGCAGGAAAAGAAGGAAAAACAACGAGGTTCGAATATCAGTAAAAACAACTCTCAAGTCACAAATTCCACTTGTAGGTGGGTAATAATCTTCTTCGTCTCTCTTTTTTTTTTTTTTTTTTGGAAAACAAATAGTGAATAAAATTAAAGGCCGGTTTTTTTTTTTTTTTTTTTTTTCCTCTTTCTTTTTCTTTTTTTTTTTACTTACATTATACCTGCCTGGTTTCCTTCCATTCCAGCCTCATTAGGTCTTTGGTCATTTCCTTGTTTTTGTCCACCAATAGGGTCAAAACTGCCAACTCCAATTGCCGGTCGACCGCGATTAGGATTATGAGTACGTCCACCAAATGAACCTCTACCCCCTCGGTTACCGCCTCTTATATTCATATTGCCTCTTATAGTGGTTCCATAATTATTGGACGAAGTCGTATATTGGCTTTGGTTGTTATTATCATTTATATTGGTTTTGTTCTTTGAATAGTAGGGATTATAATGTCGACCTTTATAATTCGAGTTATAAGGTTTAGTCGATGTACTTGTGATTGCTGGTGTTGCTGGGATCGTTATCGGTAAGTTTGTTAAAGCTGATATATTCCTACCCGTCAACATATCTGCCTGTGTATCAATCAATGCGTTCGGTGAGTCCCAGGAATTATTCTCAGGGTAGGTTAATCCGTTGATTGGGCTAATGTTTCTCATTGCCGAACCGAAAGCATAGGGGTTATCGGTGTATTTGTAATCACCAAAATGTTTAGCATCTTCTTTAGCTTGTTCTGCAAGTTCTTCGTTTAAGGTTCCAACGTCTGCCATCGAACCGTCTGGAAGTCTATTTTCCCACACGTTCCGCCTGTGGGCGATGTCATAACGCATAGCTGGGGTCCACTTCCCATATCCTTTAGTCTGTATTTGCAAAATGATCTCTTTATGTTGTCGTAAACGAGGAGCAATAGGTGAGTCTTTTTGAGAGTCTAACACATCATAGACTAGTTCTTGGTATTGTACCATAAGGTTAAATCTCGTAGACCACTCTGATTGTGTTAACCTCCACTCGCTTAATACAGGGGTCCCAATGTACGATACCACGCTAGACGAACAGGCGGTGTTCTTTGCGGTTCGAGCTTTCATGAAAAGAGAATCCTGTAGAATCCAGGTAGGATCGAAAACCGAAACTGGCATGTGTACGTTTTTGTTGATCATGATGTCATCGAAAAATCTGGACAGCCTAGGCATGTTGTTGGTTACTTTTGTTCCCAAATTCATTATCGTATTGGAATCTAATTTTGTTTTAGTATTCTCTTTTGCATTCTCCACAACTTTGTCGGCTGTCACAGTATTATCAGGTTTGTAAGTGAATTCAATCAATTCGATATCTCTAACTTCGGTGTTTTCTTTTTCACACCAAAACTGATATTCTTCCCGGAAAATACGATATTGTGCTTCTATATTGCGTTCAAATGCCGTCCTGATGTTATTTATCCACTTTGCATGACCTAGTTCAATATGTGCTGGTTCATCCATATTTTCATCAACGGGACCTGTAAGACGATTTTTTTTTTTTTTTTTTAAAACAACACAATTTGTAAGTAAGTCTATCCTGTCCTTTTTTTTTTTTTTTTTTTTTTGAGATGTTATTAAAAACTGAAGATTCTCTTTTTTTTTTTTTTTTTTGAAAAAGGCCACACTTTACAAATGTAATTCTTTCCACCGGATTTCTCGATGATTTAAAGGACATTTTTTTTTTTTTTTTTGGTAAATCTTCTCTATCAGAGATGTTTTTTAAAACGTTTTGATTTTCCTCTCTTTCCCTTTTTTTTTTTTTTTTTTTTTTTTTAAGGTGTTATTTAAAACTGATCTTCCTCTAGAGTAACCCCACTAATGTTAGGTTTCTCTATCGGTTGTTGTTTATAACTGATCTCCTCTTTCCTCTTTTTTTTTTTTTTTTTTTTTGGATACATTTAGACTCGACGGTGACTATTTCGACATAAGGTTCAAATAGGTGGTATATTATAACCAGAACCTATCAAGTATCTCGTTATGCGTATACGTGGAAAATTGTTTGGAGTTCAAGTAAAGATCTAATAGGGGAGGAAGGTATTTTTGAATTTAATATTTTAGGGGATCGAGGGGGGTTTTTGACCAACTTATTATAAGTTTTACGGTATTATCTGCTATCACTATAGGATAGGTGTGATAGGATGGGTGTGGAGTGGAAAAAGGAACGAAAAAGGGAAAGGAAATATCATATAGAGGAAGGATGAAATATTTATGTAGGGAAGGGTATGCGATTTGTCAATCGCCAACTACTAACCTAGGTCAGCTATCATTTTACCTTGATTGTTCTCTGCTCCGATTCGCTCATCCTGGTTACGAGCTCTCTCATCTCCTTCGCCGTCTCCTTCTTCTTGTGTGTGTCTGCTGACATCTTCATTTGCCTTATCCTCTTGTCTAGTTTGTTCTTCCATAAGCTCCATCCTCTTGCCTTTTGTAGTTCGAGCTCTAGTCTTTGGTGGTTCCGCGTCAGTTGAATCGGTGGTACCTTGATCTCCCGATGTTGAACCTTTTGCTTTCAAATCCTTGCTATCTAAAATATTTGCGAAGCTTTTTGCGGACATATTTTCAGCGTTTATAATTTTTTTTTTTTTTTTTAAAAGTTAGAAATTTGTGAAGTCTCTTAAAGAGTAGATTCTAAAATAGAAGAAAAATTGACTAGAAAAGAAATAAGAATAGTGAATCTACTCAGTTTTAACGCTGAAATTGTTGTTGATAAGCAAAGGATGTGAGTGAAGATGGGAAAGTTGAGGATGGTAAAATTTTTATAATTTTATGTTTCCGTTGGGGAAATCCGTTTCTTTCCCTCTTTATCCGGTACCGAGTTAACTCGAGTACCCGGAACCTCTCGATCCATTTGCTCATCCGTTATTTTCATGGAATTATACAGGTGCCGTCGTCCCTTTGGGCACCTGTAACATAGATGCGCGCTGGGCTGAAAACTTTGAACGCCGTTTCAGGATGAGTCGAGAGTTGTTTTTGGAGATCTGTGCAAAGCTTGAAGCCCATGATATATTTTGGGTGCAACGTTATGTATGTCCTTTGAAAATATGCAGATTCAAAGTCATTATGATTGATTAATCACCTCTCCATGCTATGTAGGATTGCTGCCTTCAGCTTGGCCTGTCGACACTACAAAAAGCAACTTGTGCAATTCGTCAGCTGGCTTATGGTATCTCAGCGGATCTCATTGATGAATATGTAGAGATTGGTGAAACAACTGCAATCTTATGCTTGAAAAAATTTGTACAAGGTATCATCGAAATCTTTGGCCCTGAAGTTCTCCGCCCACCAAGAGAAGATGAGCTCAAAACGATTACAAAGGAGTACAAGATGCGTGGTTTTCCTGGTTGCAAAGGTTCGATTGATGGTATGCACTGGGTTTGGAAGAACTGTCCAGCTGGATGGGCTGGATCCTTCCAAGGGAAAGAAAAGCGGGCCACAATTGTGCTTGAGGCAGTGGCATCCAAAAGTACTTGCATTTGGCATGCTTTCTTTGGTTCACCAGGCTCTCTTAATGATATTAATGTGCTCAATCAAAGCCCCCTATTTGACAAGTTTTTATACAGTAGGTTTTCTACAATTCATTCTTTTATGTTCATCAAACTCACAATTGTTCAAACAGGAACGGACGAATTATTGACTTTCAAAGTCAATGATAATGAATACAACCGTGGTTATTACCTTGCTGATGGAATCTACCCGTCATGGCCTGTACTAATCAAGACAATCAACAATCCTGGCGATGACGCATCAGCTCACTATGCGAAATTACAGGAGGCAGCACAAAAAGATATTGAGCGAGCCTTTGGTGGACTTCAGGCTAGATGGCATATACTTGCTGTACCATGCAGGCTTTGGGCATTACACAACATACGCAAGATTATGTATGCGTGTATTGTCCTTCACAACATGGTAGTTGAAGATCGAGAGGTTGTGGATCCAAAAGTTGAGGATTTTGCTACACCTGTGGCGCACCCTCACTTCGACTGTACAGTCGATGAAATGAAGTACCGTTTCATCGACTTCGCAGTCGATGCTCTGCGCTAGATCACGCAAGTTCATCTGGATCAAAGTTCGATCCCCATTTTTTCACTGCACAAGTCATCAGTAAGTTTGGAACCTGTTCCAGCATGTGTAAATGAGTCTATTATGTGCTTTTTCTGTGATTCATGTGGAATCTCAAGTCTTTTTTTCAAGCATGCAAGTCATCAGATCACTCAGATCAATCTGCATCTGTACTAGATTGATCTGAGACAGATACAGATCAATCTGTACACTCAGATCAATCTGCGTCTGTACTAGATTGATCTGAGACAGATACAGATCAATCTGTATACTCAGATCAATCTGCCTTTGTACTAGATTCATCTGAGACCGGTTCAGATCAATCTGCCCTGTCTTCAATCGATCTGAGACAAAGTCAGCTCAGACCAAGTACACTCAGCATACACCACCTTACCCAATAAAAGATACACACTGTACTGTATCAGTACAAATGGCCTTTATAAGAACTACTCGCAACTGAAGCACTCAAGTACGCAAAATCAAAACTCACTCAGGCAATCGAACTATCGTACGATAATGGAACTCAAGCTCAAATACAAACGGAAACGACCCAACAACCCCAAAGTACATACTCAACACTTATTAAACATACGGTTTTCAACCTCAACAACTTCGATATACGATTCTCAACTGGTGTCGATTCCAGAGAGGCTCGGACTATGGTACAATCTTTGAACTCAAGCTCAAATATAAGTCAATAATCTCATTCATAACTCAAAACCTCAAACCTCAGAACGCAGTCACACTCAAACAACCCCCTGACCCGACATTCACTCAACTCTAGCAATATCAAAATCAAAATTGGCTACGCCTACCTTCTTCAAACATCAAACAGACTCCTCAACATGTTCACAATCTTATCAATATACTCTTTAGCTCATATGGTCGGTCAAGCACACAAGGTGTTCTATATGGTTTAGACAAAGGACATACTATTCATTTTCAATCAACTTTTAACATGAAATACTCGATGTATCTACTCAATAATCATAATAATACTCAGGAAAATTAAAATCATTTATTTGATCAAGATTGTTATTGAAGAGGTCCGCTTCATCAATATTGTTGTCTTCGTCTTCCATAGCATCAATCTCACCCCTGATCACCGGCGCTTTGACGATGATTTCCCACATACTCTTTGTATCTTCAATCAATACATTCCATCTGTGTTTGAGAGCTTCTTCTTCACCCACCGCCAGGTCCATGCAATGTACAGTTCCAGATAACACTGTTGATAAGCCCCTGTTCCAATTCATCCACAATCGGCAATGCGATTGAGTAAGATTACAAAGTAAGGCCTCAACCACCTCCCTGCTGTCTGCAAGACATTCAACTGGGTCAGCTGATTCAACGGAACCTACAAGACCCACTATCCACTTGTTGTCCGCATTTTCGAGTGAGTTATCTAATCAGGAGAGAAGTTGGGGTATTTAGACCACAACTCAACAACTAGAGATCTAAAGATTGTTGCTTACCGTTGGTGTCTACAGTTTTCCTGAGCTGACGAATCTTTTCATGCGTTTGTGCAGACCAATTCATCAACTGTCTGCACTCGCGACCGATCCTACGCAACTCATCTTCGGCGTGAGTAAGATCAAGGTAAGACTTGATCCCTTCTTGCACTTTTGGATCACATGCCCACGGCTCTTCTGGATGAGTCATTCCACCAAAATCCCAGAACGAATTGTCAATAGCCATAGCCTTGACCTCGTCAAAAGTGGGACAATCGATTGGTTGTCGATTGCGATAAGAAAGATTAAATGCTGAAACCTGTCGCTCGAAAGTCTTGAACTTCTTTTTTAACTCCGCTTCTTTTGATTTTAGTAAACGATGGTGCCTCTGCAAATGACGGGTTCCTGGTGAGGTAGTTAAATTAATGACTTGAAATCGCAATCATCCTTGCAATACACAAACCTGCTCTTAAATTTCCTTGTTTGTTCTCTTCTATCACGCCAACCTTTGCTTCGTATAATTTGCCTTTTGAGACTCGTAATCTGATGAGGCTCTTACCCAAAGGGGCTGAATTTTGAGAAAGTTAATACTTTCGGCTTGTACTTTGCATGTCAGAGTGCTATTTCATCAACTCACTCGAAGCTCCAGGTATGTTACGAAACTCATCGGCTCCCAGTTCGTCAATCACATAGTTAATCTCCTCCTCAAGTACGATCAATGTATCGGGAAGACGTAAAAGACGTGCTTTGTCTGCTTCAGTTCGGCCGCGACGACGCTTACGTCGTGTAGCCTTCAACTCTTCACTGGAAACGTACAAGGTACTAGTAGTTAGTTATTTTACTTCGAATTAGGAGGGGAAGTAAGAAAGAAGTACAAGGCCATACTGTGATTCGTGAAACTTTTCCTCCAGGTCAACCAAATGCGCCAACTTTTCATTCAAAGCCTTCATGTTCTCTGTGCAGATCACCTTGAGCTGACAAGTACGCTGGCGGTCCCATTGCTCCACAATCTTTTCCATGTTATAGTTTGGATCCAAAAACAGAATATCGAGTTTTTTCCTACTCTCGGAGATCAGGGTATTCATTTCCTTCATGCGCCGACTCATGGAATCAACTACAGTAGTATAGTTAGCATTATGTAAATCAAGATGGTTTAACTTTATATAAAGTGGACTAACCGCTGGAATTTTTTGACAACTCGTTGTGAAAGAATGCTTGAAAGTGCAAGGCCCAGAGCCGATGTTCTTTAGTCGAGTGTCTCAAAGGGGCAATCAGATCACATAAAAACGACCATATGCGCTCAAGTCCCTCCCCGTCAGACATACCCCAGTCTGGATTCAATCGAGGGTTATATTTGATTTGACAAGACCTCTGGTGTGCATACGAGTGCCATGCCCCCGTGCCAAATTTCATTCGACCTTCTTCTCGTTCCTTACGAAAGATGTCTCTCTGTTGGATCATGTTGATGAGATGAAATGAGTACATACATTTTTATTACAAATTTGATGTGGGTGCTCACTTTTTGAACTGCCTTTTCCAGGTTACACCCAATGTCGTAGAGCACCCTATAGTTCCAATCGACTAATCTCTCCCCTTGATCTTCCTGAAACTTCGAAATCTCGGTCTTTAACCAATCAAGCATTGCCACAGGGAAGTGGCCACTATAAAAACAAAGATGTGAGCGGTTTCAAAACCAAATGATGTAAGAATGTTTGAAGTGTTGGGTTTGCTCACCGTTCACCACTTTGGACTATGTTGATGAATTTCAACACGTGGTCATGTCGGCATGCCATGCCAAACAACCCGGTCTCATCACAGCCACTCCATGTTTGCTTACCCCTGGCGTCGTCAGCAGCTGTGTGGCTCACACTGCATGGGTCCTAATAAATGGAAGTAAAAGTCATTAAATCACAAAAATTGGATGGAAATCAATGTAAGTGGACTCGACTCACTAACAACTCATCATCATCATCATTCTGACCTGTTGTACCTTTTCTTTTCTTTTTTTGAGTTGGATTGCTTGGATTCATTTTGTTGTCCCATTTGTCAATGGCGTCTTGAGGAAGAAACAGAGAAGGTAATTTGGGATCTTCTCGCCATTCGGCGCTGGCGAATTTGTGACGTCGGTGCTGAAAGTTTCCATCGAGACAGACAATAAAGTCTGCCTCGGCATCTCGTTTCCCTTTGACTCGTGGACCAAAGCATCTAGGGCAGTTTGCTGCTAACTGCTGTCGTTGTGTAAGTTTCAACGCTTTGATTTTCAGCTCACCCTCAAGTCGTAACATTTCTCGAAAAGCATCAACAGCGGGCGAGAAGTTTTTTCGCCACTCGCGAACCTAAATATGTACATAGATGTTCAGATGTGAGCCTATTGCTAGTGTCATAAGAAATCAAATTACTGACTCGGTCACCAGAAGCCAAAACAATTATAGGATTTGATCCATCAAGGAACTCATCGAGTGCTGAGCAGAATGGTTGAATTCGAACTCGGCACGGCTTCCATATAGTCGTTAAAGGCAGTTTCCAACTACCTTTTGGACCCGGGGCCGGCCCCGGTCCCAATTTTGGGGGTTTGAATTTCAATTTTTTTGTTTCCTCGTTGTCAAATCTTTGTAAAATCTACACAAAAATGACACTCAGTAGAGCTGCAAGAGCTCAAAGGAAGCGCCGCAAGGCTGAGAAGAATCAGAAAGCACAAAAATCATCTTCTGACGACTCAGACTTGGTAATCATTTTGATAAGAAACCTTGCCAAACCTCCTTCAACCAGCCCTGCCAACACTTCCTGGAGTCTTCTTGGAGAATTTTTCATTGTTTCATTTGTCTTTTCTTCCAATCATCGTCAATCACCACTTGATTGCTTATGTCAGGCAAGGATATTTAGGTCTTCATACCGCCCAGTCAGTCAGAAAG
This sequence comes from Melampsora americana, assembly GCA_022264835.1. Taxonomy (NCBI): domain Eukaryota; kingdom Fungi; phylum Basidiomycota; class Pucciniomycetes; order Pucciniales; family Melampsoraceae; genus Melampsora; species Melampsora americana. The sequence goes on along the minus strand of JAIFHY010000003.1, from coordinate 2,659,467 downwards.
TATAAGTCGCATTGGCTGATCCCAAGAAACGCAGTGTTGTCCATTGATGTGCTTATAACGTAAATGTCCCGACCATCTCTTATCTTCATGAAACTTGTCCACGTAGCCAAACACTTAAGACTTTAAGTAGGGTCAATTAAGTACTTAAGCTCTTAAGGTATCCCACTATAAGCATAATACAGCCTAAGAATATGCTTAGGTCCCAAAATGTGGAAATTTTGGGCAAAAAAATTTATTCAACTTTTTACCGGTTGAGAATTTTCGAACAAAAATTATATCTTTGGGACAAGCTCATCCAGCTTGTTAAGTTAATGTCCTCATGTGTAATGTAGTGTAACTTTGAGAGAGGGAAAGACCGGGTCAAAGTTGAAATTTCAATTTTGCGTGCGCGGGGTAGTTGGAAACTGCCTTTAGCGACTGTAGCATGTGATGGAATCGCAATAATCGGATTGAAAAAGCTGTGACTGGATTCTGTGGGGTACCTCCAATCAATCCCATCTGGACAAGCCGAACCGAGTCTGGTTGACATGCACAAAAGTTGATCGTGATCTTCTTTCGACCTAAAATATGAACTCTCAAAATTGAGTATTTGATCGTTTACATTTAAGATTTTTGATCAATCGATACTGACTCAGCAAATCTACAACATCCACCTTCCTCTGCCGCTTCTTGGAGGCTGTGCAGTTGCAACCCTTTTTCCAATCTCGATTCCAAAGGACTTCGTCTCCCCATTGAAAGGTTTTTTTGGAGCATCGCATGAAAGTTGGAAACATAAGAGGTAAGACCTTTCTCCAATTTTCTTGTTCACGCTCTGTCCGGTCTCTGAAGGATATGTACATATCATCATCATCAGATATGTTGTTGTGGGTTGTTTGTTGGTAGGGTTGTTCATTATTGCCTTGGTTGATATGGTCGTCACGCAATTGGTGCTCGATGACAGAGCTGAGCAGTGAAGCAGTCGCCTCGGCTTCTTGTGAGTGAAGATTGTCTAATTGTTTAAACAATTTGGTTTTCTTTTTAGCTCGGTTCTTGCGCTTACGCTTCGGTTTAGATGGCTCGATCTGACGTCCCGGTAAAGCCATTTCAAGAACGTGAAACGAAGTTGACGTACGGAGATCAAATAGAAAAGGGATGGACCAATATCAGCTACTTGCCCCATCAAATGCTTATTTAGGCTTATTTGAAGAAAATCGACTAGTCTCGTCTCTTACCATTTTAATTATACAATAATGAACTGTCTAAACTGGCTCAAATGGGACATGTGACAGGGCCCTTTCAGACAGTTGTGTTCGCCAAGGTGGCAATTTTGATATAACAGGTATGGTTCTCGATAATAAGCGATACTCATTTTTTAAGAGTGATCATCAGGGGTGCTGTGTCTGAGACCAGTTAAAGATAAAACATTGCAAACCAGGTCAATGTTGTGTTAGTCATAAATTCAGGATTCTTCACGGCATCAGATACAGGTCACTAAAGTAACGCTTTTTACGCTTGATCAAGTAACTCTTTTTACGCTTGATCTTTGTGCAACAATAGAAAAAACAGCTGTTGCCTAGTTCTTCCTAGGGAAAAGTTTGTTATGAAAAATCTGAGTACTCCCAGACAAGGAGGATGTCACACTACGTTATTAAGATAGAGTTTTATGGAGTTTTGTGGTTGAGCGGGGGGAAGAAGGTGGTTTTTGGAGTGACTATTTGCCATTTTGAACAGGAAGCAATGGTGCTATTCAAAAAGTGTCTTAATAAACTCAACATGAAATTCAATTTCTATTTTTAGCCGAGCAAATGGCCATTTTTTGCCATCTTCAGGGTGTTTGGAAGATGTTTTCTACTTACACATGAGGGAAAAGGTGATTTCAAGGATCAATAACAGCAAGTTTGACAAGGAAGGAATGGTTTTATCAAGTCTGTTTCTTAACAGACTCATCTTGAAATTGAATTTCGAACCTGCATGCAGAAATAGAACAGGTTTCAAAGTGTTGACTTTTTGTTCACTGGCAAATATGTGACCTGCTACGTGACCTACTATGGGAGTTGCAACAAAAAAACATGATGTGACCCAAAAAAATTTAAAAAAAAAAAAAGTTGGTCAAATCAAAGGCCTATGCTCTGCAATCATAAAGCAGCTTCACATTTTCAATTTGAACAAAAAACAAAGAAGTTTTCCTTATGCGATGTGTCTCCAAAAAAAGCCTTGAAAACCACTATTGAAGCCATAAATGGGGTTTTAGGTGGGCAAATTGATGCTTGTTGGTATTCAGTTTATAGCCTCATTGTTAAAATTTTTTAATCAAGAGTAAATTTTTGGTTTGGAACAAGATTAGTAAAAAATTACTTGTCATATCTGTTCCCGTAGGTATGTCAAATTACGGTTACGGGTGCTACTTATGCAGCCATAAGTGGTGCATCAGTGGGCCCGGGACAACCGTGATGCATCTAGATTATGAATTGAACCTTGAATAATATGTTGCAATTTTGACATTCAGCTTTGCACATCAACTGAAAAAGTTTTCATTGCACAGCGTGTAACCACGAACCACACAAGTGGTTCCACCGGGAGCTTTGATGCAGCCATAAGTGGTGCATCAGTGGGCCCGGGACAACCGTGATGCATCTAGATTATGAATTGAACCTTGAATAATATGTTGCAATTTTGACATTCAGCTTTGCACATCAACTGAAAAAGTTTTCATTGCACAGCGTGTAACCACGAACCACACAAGTGGTTCCACCGGGAGCTTTGATGCAGCCATAAGTGGTGCATCAGTGGGCCCGGGACAACCGTGATGCATCTAGATTATGAATTGAACCTTGAATAATATGTTGCAATTTTGACATTCAGCTTTGCACATCAACTGAAAAAGTTTTCATTGCACAGCGTGTAACCACAAACCACACAAGTGGTTCCACCGGGAGCTTTGATGCAGCCATAAGTGGTGCATCAGTGGGCCCGGGACAACCGTGATGCATCTAGATTATGAATTGAACCTTGAATAATATGTTGCAATTTTGACATTCAGCTTTGCACATCAACTGAAAAAGTTTTCATTGCACAGCGTGTAACCACAAACCACACAAGTGGTTCCACCGGGAGCTTTGATGCAGCCATAAGTGGTGCTTATATGGCCGTGGTCAGAACCAATGTCCCAAGTCCAACAGCTAGATGTGAATACTTTGTTATTTGACACCCAATGACAGTGGTTGAGAGGTTGAAAGTCTTGGTATGCTAAACTTGGTATTGAACTTACACAGGCATATTCTATGATATTTCTTTAATGACTCAATGGTATTTTTCTTATGATTCAATTAAATTTTATCACTGATATCTTTTTAATGAACCATGTCTTGAGGTGCAATTCTTCTAAAGAATCATTACCAGAAAGGAGTCTACTCAACAAGTGATTGGAAGTTTTATGGGTCAAGCGCGGGGGTTAAAGATAACCACATGTCACCATTTGGTGACACTTCACCTTGATGTCACAAGACCTTCACTAAAGGACAGGCAGGCATACGTATGTACCCCTTCTTTTGTTTTCAGATCATCACCTCTCTTCCCAATACACTTAAGTATCATCACCTTTCCAAAACAATCCTCACTCCGTAATCAATTGGACCATGGTGGATCTTCGTTCAAAACGGGTCCGGACTTCCCCATCACCTTCTTCAACACGCCCTTCAAAGCAATCACGTAAACGTCAAGCTCCTGTCAAGAGGAATGCTACTAATGCGGCCACATCGAATTTAAATCAACTTGAACAATCACCCAACCTGAATGGTGATGATGATTCAGAAAACAACTCAACTTCGAAGGATCGCAACACCGAAGAGTTTATATCATGCTTCCCTTCCTTGACACCCGAAAATTATGAAGAACAGGTCAGCAATTGGACTCTTGTCGAGCTCAGGAAAGCGCTTGTGGATCAGAAAAACAAGAAGTCGAGACACAAGAATCAATCACCACCGGACATCCAGAAACTTGTTCAGATCATCCGAATGGGATACGAGAAACGAATGTTAATGGCAGCGTTGATGGGGGGCATTAGTGAATACATGATATGGTCGCTTGTGTAAGTTTGTCTTCTCTCATTCTCATTAAACTAGTAATACTGACTGGTACAATTCAAAGAAACGAGGGTCCCAAAAAGAAAAAATTAAACAGCTGGCAACGATTTGTCTCATTCTCTCATGATGCTCAAGCTGTGAGAGGTAAGTAACTTCAGATTTTAATCAAACACATCTGATGATGTATTTATAATCTTTTCTCGTTAGTTCCTCATCGAAACGATAAAGAAGGATGGAAGATCCGCAACAAAGAGTTGAAGGACCTTTGGGACAAACGGAGTATAGATGAGAAGATGGTCTTTGAGGACCCATTCTTCTTTGCATTGGCGAAACTTCCGGATTTGTCAAAACAAACGATCCCCACCGTTGACGACGAATGCAACGAGGAAGAAGATCTTGTCACTCAAATTTCGGCACCACAAGTTCATCAGCTCTCAGAAGACAAAGAGAGGAATCTCAGACCACTATTTGACAACTTGGTCGACGTCGAGAAACTTCACCTCAACCATGGACGACCAGAAGCAAACGACTCAGCGGCTAAATTGCAAGTCAAGTCATTAGCTTCTTTTCGAAAGGCACATCACGATGTAAGAGTTCATTTTATGTAGCTGGATTGCGAATCGTTTTGTGTAGCTTGCTGATATTAAATTCGATCTTAGTTTGCCACAGTTTGCCAGCGTTTTCACATTCACTACCACCTTTCTGCACTTAGCTGCGACATTCAAGATGGCTGGCAGCAAGTGTATTCGAGTAGCAAGAGTTTCTCTCAGTGGGCCGAAGATTCCTTACAATTCACAACCAAGTTCAGGTATTATGTGCATGGAAAGGAAGTCGCTGCTGAGATTGAAAAAAAAGCGCCTCAACCAGTTGATGCGCGCCGGGGCAAACTTACAAGAGAGCTAAACAGACTTATCAGTGAGTAGATCACCAATGATCACAATCTTCCATACTTATACTGACATTACCTTGATATCACGCTTTTTGAACGACTTTCCAGCCGAAAAACTGCCTGACAAGAAGGTTTTCCCCAAACAGGAAGATCCCGCCAAGCTCATTCAAGACAAAGGCTGGCCTGTACGACTTGTCCTCAAGAGACCTGAAAGCTTGCTTTTACCTGAAGAGCTATCTCTGGGCTTTCGAGGTTGTGACGACGCGCAAAAGCGAAAATGGTTATCGGATATTGAAAAAGGTTTCTTTTACATTGAACTAATCCCTCCCGAACAAGTGGTTCCGAGACCTCGAAAGAAATCCGCCAAAAAGGCTTCCACCACCGTTTCCAACTCTCAATCCTTAGGCACCACCAATCAACATAATCAGGATCAAACTTTGTCTAGTGGAAACCCTCAGAGTCCGACTCCCACAATTCAGAACACTCAGACTCAGAAACAATCGAATGCACTTGAAACATCTGATAACCGGAAGTCTTCGGCGGTAAGGGGTCCACAGGCAAAAAAGAAAACGAAGAAGGCTCGAAAGCCTATCGATGATGAAGGTGAAGGTGACAGTAACATCGATGATGAAGATGAAGATGACAGTAACATGTCCGAGTCGGACAAAGCTTCCTCTGGATCTGAGTCCGAGTCTTCTTAACACACAAGGTATGATATAGCCCGATCTAAGTTGGTCTAATAAAGTAAGTTGCTAATTGATCGAGTCCCTTTTTTGCTTAGTGAACACTCAATGACATAGATGTATACGCTCAACTTATTTTTTGTTGAGTTGGTCATGTCATCGTCTCATCTTACCGTCTCATTTTACCAGAATCATCCCATCTTAAAATTTATCATGACTAGTTCGATTCTACTTTGTGTAAAATGGTCGTCTTGTTCACATTCCTTGTTTGCTTGTTTTTTGACTCGCAGGATATTTTTTTACTTAATACTCACAAATGAAACAGTTGGATTGAACAAGATTTGTTTGTTTCTCACTTTACTGTCAAGTAGTGGGCCAATTTTCAATGTACTTGAAATTTGATTAGAAATTTCAATTATCGTTGAATCACCTCCTAAGACCTCGACTTCAAACTTGAATGTCAGATTCTTTCAACGCGTTCTTTCCACTCGATATAAATTGAGAGTTCACTTGAAATTTCAATTATTGTTGAATCACCTCCTAAGACCTCGACTTCAAACTTGAATGTCAGATTCTTCTGTATCTTCTATTTCAATGAACTCATGATTCAATGTCTCGTTTTTTCAACTGAACATGTATGATCTATATATTTACTTGATTTTCACATGTCCGTTCTTTCCAACGGATCCCTGTCAAAGTTCAAAGAAATTTTAAACATACGTATGTATGTAGTTGAGCCTGTCGGTGCTCTGCTCGATTCAAACCATTGAATCAGCCCTTGTATTACACCTGATCTTGTACTGTATTGATTGTGTCTTTCCCCTTCAATGAACGAAAGACGTATTACTTATGTACACATAATTGACTAAATCAAGGTTTTTATCTTTACTTTCACTTGTCACTTCAAGGACCTTGGCAGTATTCGCTCAAGCAAGTGTTTGAGCTATTGATATTAAACTATTTTTCTCTATAATCCGTATGACCGAGGCACTCATGATATTATCCAACATTCTGTTAGATCGATCAAAACATGCTAAACATGCTAGATAGGGGTGAAAGCTGTTTGAGGTGATGCAGAGGCACAGAGAAACTGGGTATCGAGATAATATTTATTGGTTCGATGTGATCAATTATGTGTAATTTGTGATTCAAATGAGATCGGGTGGGCTTCGAGCGACGGGCTTTTTGGTTGATTTCACGGCAAAGTGTTATTTACGCTTATGTATCTTGATCTGGTGGTCTAGTTAGTCAGTCATCTTAGTGTAGTAAAGTAAGAGGGCAAGCGAATGATGGGGGAATGAATTGAGATATGATTGGGCACGGGTGATCCTCAGACCAGTTGATCGGGTGATGATGATGAATCTCACTGACGAGTTGATACGGTATGAGAGGTTCAGAGTGCTCTGAGACCAAGTCGGATTGACCTAAGTGAGCTCAGATTGATCTGAATGTACTCAGAGGCAATCTGAGCGGAGACAGATTGATCTGATGATAGGCAGACAGATTCGTCGACTGAGCTGCCTGTGTCTCAGATCAATCTGTACACTCAGTGTCTCAGATCGATCTTGTATGATTGATCCGAGACACAGTCAGATCAATCTAGTACAGACTCAGATCAATTTGAGCGTACAGATTGGTCTGAGTATGTCTTAGATCAATCTGAGTGATCTGATGACTTGCATGCTTGAAAAAAAGACTTGAGATTCCACATGAATCACAGAAAAAGCACATAATAGACTCATTTACACATGCTGGAACAGGTTCCAAACTTACTGATGACTTGTGCAGTGAAAAAATGGGGATCGAATTTTGATCCAGATGAACTTGCGTGATCTAGCGCAGAGCATCGACTGCGAAGTCGATGAAACGGTACTTCATTCCATCGACTGTACAGTCGAAGTGAGGGTGCGCCACAGGTGTTTTGCTACCAGAACCAAGATCATTCCTAATCAACGTGATCCAAATGTTAGACAATCTCCTGAAGATCGGGTCGGAAATTACATTGATTTAAGAGATGCTGAAATCCACCGTCGTCTAATGAATGATCTCAAGATACATAATTGGCTTGCTCGTGGACAACGTGCACCAGCGGATCAACTAGTATAGCTGAAATATAATCTTTGATTTCTTTTCAGATCTTTGTGAGTTTATAAATTCATGTTTATTTCAGAACTTATTGTTTGATACTTTTTGTCTGATTTGGAGTTTCTTTTTTATTTCAGACTTTATTGCAGACTTTTTGTTTGATGTGGAGATTTACTTCAATTCCAGAAGATAAAGAGCAAGGAAAGACAACTTGTATTTCAAGAAGCAAAAGAAAAAGAAACTAAAATTTTTTTGATAAAGAAAAAGAAAAGACAACCATTTTTTTGATAAAGAAAAAGAAAAGACAACATGTGTTTCAAGAAGCAAAAGAGAAAAAAAAATTGAACTTAAATTTGAGTAGAGTTGAAGAAGAAGTTTTTATTTTTTTATTGTTTTGATGTGGATGAATACTTGTCTTGATTGATATAGATGATTACTTGATGTGATTCTTGAATTATAAGTTGAAATCAGATTGGAGTACTACTACTTGAAGCAGAAGAAGTATCAGCCAGTTGATACTTCTCCTTGAGGCGTTGTTGCATCAATCGTAAGGTTTCTTTAGCAAGGTCAGTATGACATTCAGTCTCTGAAATCATCAATACTTTCAGATCATTCACCTGCACTAAGCTGGCTTTGGCTTCAGCATCAGCCTGAGCCATCTTCTTTGTCACCTCATTTCCTTCTTGAATCACTTTGATACATTGTTCAGCTAAATCATTACTACGCTTAATCTGTTCCTGACGGGCCGCTTCCAAATCTTGAGCCCGTCCTTCCTCGAGTCTTCTTCTTTTGGCTTGTTTGCTGCCAATCGGGCGAGAGGGGGAAGAGCAAAGAGTCAAAGTGGGGGTTTTGCAGTCCGAAGCTGGAGTGGAAGGGTCGCTAGACTGAGCGATCAAGATGGCTAAAGGACCAGGTGGAGCTTGAGGTACAATCCACTTCGGCGAGGTTGAAAGGATTCACCAAGCTGGGAGTGATTTGAATTGGTTTCTCGGATTCAATTTGTCATAAACCTCGATCGCCAGATCAATCCAATCTTTCTCAACGGTTCCACTCGGCGGGTTACGTTCGACATTGGCGTAGAAGCCCGAGAATTTGTGTGCAGCTGTCCTCAGAGTGGCCCACCTACAAATGAAATTAAGCATCAGTTCTTATCAATAAACAATGAGCATGCAAAGAGAGAACTTACTTGATTTGAACTGAACTTAATTCCCGGTCATCAAATGGTAATATTGCATTGAGACGCTCGGTTACTCGTTTGAAAAACGTTTTGGAAGTTTGGTTCGTTCCGATCTTGGGTTGCTGGCTGACGTGGAGCCAAGCTTCCGCCAGCTTTGCTTCTTCCGCAGGTGACCAATTGTTCGATTTCGTTTTGGTTTTTTTGTTTTTTAAAAACTCGTTTGAGCTGGTTTCGGGGGTTGGCTCCGATTCGACTTGAGTGTGAGCGTTAGGATCCATATTCAAATGTGACAAAAGAGGAATGATAAAAAAAAATAAAAAAAAATGGAGTTGAAAGAAAAGAAGGGGATATGAAGTTGTAGAGGGAAGAGTCGGATGGCGCTGTACGTTCGGTAGAAGGGCGGATACCAATTTGGTATAGGTCCAGTAAATTTACTGGGCTTATACCGAATCTTTACCGAATCACCAGATACCGAATCGTGTTTTGGACACAATTGGGGATTTTTGGCTTCGGTACAGTAAAATTTACCTTACCAAAGCCATTTACCGCGACGATAGCGGATGCTCTAAGCATCCTCTGTATTGAAGCATCGCTCACAAGTATAGTCCCTACCTCAACTATCTTGAGGAAATCGGACCCAATGCAAGCAAAACACTTGCTGTTCAACCAATTGAATTCACACTTTTGCTGTTTGACACATCAATGACATTAATCAAGGGGGTCGTAATCAAGTAGAGAAGCTTTATCTAACAAAAGAGATCTTACGTTGAATCTTTGAATTTCAATCAAAGTTAACTACCACTTCTGTTTGTTTTTTAATAAAACAAAAGTAAAAAGTAAAAGTAAAAGAAACAAAGAAACGTTGTATAACAAAGATGTATGATTGCATTTTCAATTATGAAGTTGAGCGGTTAAGATCCTTACTCAATCATCTGATTGTTAAAGAACTGTAGCTGATAATAAATAAAGAATTGAAGCGATGGTTTAATTAAAATCAAATTGAGAGAGTTCCCTGAGCTGGCGGAGGTACTCTGTATTCCATTTCTCATAAGAGGGATGGAGACACAGGTGCGGGTAGAAAGAGGACACCTGTGACAGGACCAGATAGAACTGTCACAGGATAGGAGGGACTCCAAGGAATTGGAAGAAGGAAGAAGGTGAAAAGAAATTCACCTCTCTTCACTTCTACCTTGTCTACTTTCTATCTCGCACTCTGTGACTCAGATAAGAACTGAGCTCTCAGTTCTTATATAAAAATTTTTTTTTTTTTTTTTTGGACCCACCCTCCACCCGGGGTTGAGAAGTCCTTATTCTCAGGTGATGTTCTCTCGTCAAGAGGGCAGGAGAGGTATGGTAAGGATACCATTTTTTCCTGCCATCGAGACCACCCCCAAACCACAACCAAGTAGGATGCAGGTCCTGGGGTTAAGGATCTACAATCTACGCGTGGTAGGACATACCTGAGAGATCAATCTCTCAGATAAGAACTATGAGTTCTTAAATCACGTGGAGATGAATGAGCACTAAGTGCACCATTATCAACATCACGTCTTATTAGAAATGGAAGGATGATGAATGAAAAGAGAGAGAAAAGGAAAGGGAAAAAAACCAAACTTACAATTTTGTAACTCGTTATCTATTCAGATCAGATCAAGATTTGCTCTAGATTGTCAACTTTTCTTACCGAACAATCTCATTTATTTCGAAGGATCTCCTATGATTTTGATTATAATTTAGCAATAATAATGAGAATGAATTTATATAGGAGACAAACAGATTAAGCTGATAGACTAATTTGAGAGAAAATCAAAATTCAACCAAATGGTAAGTTTGAATGAGTGATGTAGGTGATCGAGTTGAGTTGTGAAATTCGTTGGTGAGAATTAGCTGATCCGTTTGATTTGTGTTAAAAGCATTTGTTCAGATCATCGGTTTCTGTTTAACTTTTCTCATCAATTCAAGTGCTTTTGCTGACCATTTTGACTCTGAATCTCAAAGCTCATTCTTTGAAGTCCCAAGAGACATCTTTTAACTTTGGCTTCTCCGTTTATAAAACTTCTTCAAGATCAGGCTTCTGGGATTTTTTTAACTTGATCTCCACTGTCACAGCTCGGATCTTTGGTTCATTTTTAAGTCAGATTGGATCAACTCAAACCTCATTTGCCTTCGAGTTATCAAACTCTCATGTTTTTGACCTTTGAAAGCTTATTCTTTAGAGGTTTTTTTGATCTCTTCTTGAGTTAAATGGATAAAGCATTCGGATGAACTTGTGGGCAAAAGAAAAAAACCAGATTCGAATGTGAATTTTCCAATTGGGTTTGAGACTGAAAAAAAGATCCATTTGGTATGAATTTCAAAGAATGAGAGAAATTCAAAACAGATTTTTTTCAGAGATTTTTACAAAAAGAAAGAAGAAGAGGATCAAAAAGGGTATTTGGTTTGGTTTTGGTTTTTTTTTTGATTTTTTAAGAGGTTTTTTTATGAAACAAAAATGAGATAGGTTTAGAACCACTTTTTTGGGGGGGGAAATTTTCGAAAATATCAACAAATGGAGGTAAAGAATTCATCAACCAAAACAAAAAAAAGAACCAAATCTGCTTTCTTTTTTTCTTTTTTTTCTTTGGGTTGGCGTTTTGAAAAAAAAAAATCAATCAAATGAGTTTAATTAATTTCAATTTCAATTATCACATCCAGTGCAAGCTACAAAAGAAAAAAAGAAAAAAAGAAAAACAGTAATTAGCTTGATTGATCAGAATTGAGGTACATATTTTCAAAAAAAAATCAAAATCAAACCTACTGAAGAATGGAGCACTTCCAGTTGTAGCAGGACAGAGATAACTATCTCCAGCTCCATTTATGCAAACTTATATATAAATATTAATCAAGTTTTTTCAAATTGATCAGATTCAAAAAAAACACCTGATTCAGAAACAAGAAAAGGTAGGAAAAACTTACGTATTTGACCTTTGAAACCTGAAGGGTATGAATATTGTTCACATTGTTGTTGAGTAGGATCCCCTGGAGCTACTCTAGTACCATATCGGGTACATCCATTCCTAAGAGCGAATCTTTTGTCTAGATGATATTATATAACTCAATACAACATTGCTTTTTTTGTTGAAGAAAACAAAAGATCAGTTCACTTACTATTAACACCACAACTTGATCTTAGACAGTTATACCTGCCGTTCTTAGAATCTACACAGGCTATTTAAAACCAAATTATGGAAAAGAAAAGAAAAACAAGGTTTAGTTTGTTTTGAGAATTGAAGATCTTATGAAATTCAAAAAAGAAGTGAGATTTTCAGAATGGATTTTCACTGACATCCTTTAGCTGCACCGCCACTAAAAGTAAATTCAAGTTGACATTGATGAGTAGCTGAAATTGAAAATTGGATCAAACCGATCATCAAAAGTAAAAGAAGATTGAATCTAAGGGTTTTAATAGACATGATGAAGGATTTTTAACAAGTTGGTAAGTTGATAAGATGATCTGGTTTAATCTGTATTTTTTAAAAGTTGATAAGATGATTTGTTTTTGGTTGGAGAGAAGAATTGAAAATCAAAGATGAGGAGGTATTTATGTGAAAAGAGATAGCGTGAAGCTTTGGAGCGGTTCTGTCTGATGTTTGAGCTCCTACATAGCTGCTCACATGTGTCAATCCAAGGTCACGAAAAGCTGTGAGCAGTGTAGATGGCAGTGCAGATGTATCTATTTATAACTTGTTGGTTTGGCACCCGAGGAGGATTATCCTCAACTTCCATCGAGATGAACTCTTGAGGTAGGGGCTGATACGAGAAACAAGGAATAAAACACAAGTTTTATAAGAGAAGGAATAACAAGGTATTTTCTTTTGAATGAAGCTCTTGAGACAGATCTTACACGAGGTTTTGTTATGCAACTCCAAATGACTGGTATCCAAACTTCGGAGAGGTTTTGACCGATGTTTGAGCTCCTACACAACTGCTCATATTTGTCAATCCGAGGTACAAAAAAACATGTTAGCAGTGTAGATGGCAGTGCAAATGAGTTATTTATTTATAACTTGTTGGTTTGACACCCGAGGAGGATTATTTACATCTGAATTTCCATCGAGGTGAACTCTTGAGGTAGGGGGTTGATACGAGAGACAAGGAATAAAACACGGGTTTCATAAGAGAAGGAATAACAAGGTATTTTCTTTTGAATGAAGCTCTTGAGACAGATCTTACACGAGGTTTTGTTATGCAACTCAAGATGACTGGGATCCGAACCTCGGAGAGGTTTTGTCCGATGTTTGAGCTCCTACACAACTGCTCACATTTGTCAATCCGAGGTACAAAACCACATGTTAGCAATGTAGATGGCAGTGCAAACGAGTTATTTATTTATAACTTGTTGGTTTGGCACCCGAGGAGGAGTATGCTCAACTTCCATCGAGGTGAACTCTTGAGGTAGGGGGTTGATACGAGAAACAAGGAATAGAACACGAGTTTCAAAGAGGAGGAATAACAAAGGGTTTCATTTTTTTGTTTTCATTTGTTTTGTGAGACAAATTTGAGATAATCGCCAAAAGAAAGAGTAAACTGAATGAGTTTCAAAGGTGGTCTTGTACTACATCAAAAATACCTCATAAAGATTAGAAAAAGATGTTCCACTTCCTTTTAATTGTATTAACTTGGGACAAATTTCACAACACTCACACTTTAATACATCTGGTTTACACCATTCCGATTTCACTGCCTTATATACGAGTGTGTAGAATTGTATAAATGCAAGCCTTGGTCTTGATGTTTGGTTATTTTTGATCTTTATTAAACTGTACTATGATGGAGGCGTCTTTGAAGAATGATTGAAAGGATGAGAGAGATTTGTTATGATTTCGGAGATGATTCGCTTACTAAATTTATTTCTTTTTGGTTCAAAATTGGAAAGAATCGAATGAGAAAGTATATAGATGATTCGGATTTCTTATAAATAGGAATGAATTTATTCATCTCAAGATAAATATAAACTAGATGAGTCTTTAGGGAGTCAAGCTACTGTTGATTTCAAAAAAAGAAATGTTTTGGCAGAATTCAAACAAATTGGCATAGAAATTCTTGGTAAGCTTTATAAATCAAATCCAAGTAAATCGATCACAATTCGCAGAGTCTATAAGAGAAATCAACCTGGTTAAATAAGCCCAAATACCCAAAACTCGCAAATCATTAAATTTTCAATTGATGTGTTGTTGAATAGAAAAGGGATGTCGAGGGTGGCCTGAGTCTCGTTCCAGACAAGTGCTATTGCAGGCCATGGTTGAATTAGTTGGAACCTGCTTGGGACACGTCCACATATTATGTACGTGCCGTCATGGCACGTATGATGGCGTATGATGGCACGCGTTTGACAGCTTCTGGTTCCCAGCCAATTCCAGCGGCAAAAGACCATCGAAATTCAAATAGGAAGCCCATTTCACGCGGTCTCATGGGACCAGATATCAATAAACAAAATTATATCGGAGTGGGAAGAAAATAAATCTTGAGTTTGATTGAATTTGTTTTTGTTCGAATCAGAGTTAGCTCCAATGTCTTTATTGGTATGAAAAAAATTGAAGATGAAGATGAACAAACGCTTTGTGATAAGGATGAATGAATCCATCTTGATTATGAAGTTGAGCAGTTACTCCAACGTCTAACTGTTGGACGACTGTACCTGAGATTTGAAAAAATGTGTCAAAATTGAAGTATGATTGGATCTTTTTCTACGAGGGGAAGAAGGGATAGCTTACGATCTTGATTGGCTGCTATACTGCTTATAAAGAAATCTTGAATTAACAAATTCATCTTTCAGATTGTACCTTTGGAGAATCTAATTGTGAAAATGAGAGACTTGTTTGTTTACTCTCACAGGTTGATACTCTTATCATTTATAGTCAGAGTGGAGGAGATCATGTTTTTATGAATGATAAGGCGATCAAATCTAAAGATAATAAACTCGAAAAAATGATGAGAATACTTTATTTTTGAGAAAAGAAAAAACAAAAGAAGAGAACCAAGAGTTCAGATCGTTCACAATTTATGAATCAATACCTCGAGGAACTAGTATCCTCAAAAAGTGATGCGGTGGTAAAGAAGAAGAGGGTAAAACTCAAAGAGCAGAGGGATTTGAAAAAAGCATCTGGAAAAGATGGCTCAGACTTCCTCTGACCTGGTAACATCACTCCAAAGCTCAACTAAGCAGCGTGCAGCGAACACGCGTGTGAGGGGTTTTGTCAAGCTTACTGCACTTACCAGTGAGATCGAATTCATCTGCCTCTGTATCATCCTCAATTAACATTTTGAGAATTTATCTTTCTATAAAACATCAAAACATTGGGTCCATTTGTGTTTCAAATCCTATAGCAAGGTCCTCTCTTCATTATTTACAACGTTTTTGAGCTTACAGCACCTATATTTTTCGAAGGTTTTTTGATTTTTATTTTTCAATATATATATATTGACTCTCAAAAGAAAAAACACGGTGACATTTTCTCGCAGAAGGATGATTTGACGAGATCCGGAAGTCCGATTTGAGAAAAAGTTTGGTTTTATAAACTTTCAAACTCAATCATCACATGATGAACAAGCTAAAAATAAAAAAAAGTGTCGCAAAATGATCAAAATGATTATTTAAAGATTTTGTTTATCAAGAAATAAGACTTACTTAAGAATGGAACTTTTCCAGGTACACCTGGACAAAGAAAACTAACTCCACCTCCATTGGTACAAACTTGATAAAGAGTTTCAAATCCATTGTTCCAAAAAACGTTAGTTTTCAAAAAAGAAAGACTTCAGGAGAAAAGAAAAAATAGCTTACGTATTTGTTGATTATTATAAAGTGAAGGATATTGATATTGTTCACATCTTTGTGTAGTAGGATTAGTCTTAGGAGCTTTAGTTCCATAAAGCGTACAACCTTCTAGAGGAACAAATCTTGTATCTAAGATCATGTCATATTTAAATTCAATACTTTATCAACTCTTTTTTTGAAATGATAACAATTGACTTACTATCATGACTACAGCTTGATCTTACACAATTATGAGTCTTTTGATTAATATCTTCACAAGCTTTTTAAAGCAAATTATCAAGTCAGCTTTTTGAATTTTGTATATTCAAGATCTTTGAGCCAAGAAAAAGGAGAATTTTAAAAATACGTATGACTTACATCCTTTGATTTTGCCTGCACCAAAACTAAATCCCAATTCACATTGATGTTGAGCACCGATGGAAAAATTAATTAAACCAATCACCAAAAGAAAGATAAAACTAATTTTATTAGTTTTGAAAGACATTTTTCTTTGTTCTGAAAAGTTAATCAAATATTCCAGGATGTGTTTCGGTGGATGGAGAGAAAAGAGTATGAAACAGGACGAGGAATTTATTTGAAAATTTTCATTGGATTTGGAATTATCTTAAGACAAATGATTTCAAGACCTTAAACTATTCTACCACCTTGATCCAATCATGATGCAAGCCTCTATATCAAAGTTTGGTTACTTCCGATTCCGAAAAAGGTATAATGATTTAGCCAAAATTTATTGAACTCGAAAGGATCTTCTCAGTGGTTGAGAAGAGGAGCTAGATTGGTTGACTTCCCGCTTCGGATACTATCCGCTCATTCTATTTGTTCCTTCAATGGTTCACTAGTGGTTCAAAAGTTAAAGAATTCGAACCAGGAATTATATCATCAGGGTTCCCTATAGAATTGATTTAATCATCTTGAGGGAAACCTAAACTGGCTGGGCTCGCTGCTCTACAAGACACGCGTGAAGACACGCTACATACCTTTCGTCGTTGAGGCTCGAAATGCCTTGAGGCGGCCGCTGGAACACCATGGATCGTTTATCAGAGACTCGGGATGGATTATAAGTTCGAAAAGGAATTTCTGAATGCAGAGAATCTCAGAAGGATAAAGCTAATACCCAAAGCCTATGGGCGGAAATCAGACTTCACATCCGTTACTGTCAATTGGTGAACATGAATCTGGTTGAAACCTGAAGGATAGTTCTACGATCTTTGAGAATGATTTTTCAAGATGAAAAAATCGTAATCGATAGGTGGGCAGGGGGACATGCTTATACAAATTCTTGCCATTGGTTCAGCTTTTGCTGGAGTGAGTGCTGAGCCTGTCTTGTGTACCCGAGAGCTGCTTTGGACCCGATTCCTGAGCTGATATGTGACTCGGTGGTCGATGGTGGTGTGTGTTTACTGATCGATGTCTCCTAAAACCAATCTCGATAACTTCTTCAAGCAGAGCCACAACGAACCACAACGAACCACAACGAACCACAACGAACACCAGATTCAGACTTTGAATCAGCAGAACGAAGATGCCACAAGAGTTACTCTCATTCCCGCCCATTTATCTTTTCATTGGAATTTATAGACTTACAACCGACTCAAAACTTTGGTATCCGATTTGGAAAGATTGTAAATCATCCATCAAATTTACCATTTTCTTATCAATTGGAACTTCAATAATTTCATATCCCATCATAACCATATGGGTCAAATTCTTTATGAAAACTTCTAATTTGATCACCTATACAGAAGAAGCCAGTTTTTTAAAACTTTCAGTTAAAAATTTAGCCGTCTTTTCGATTCTGATCACTCAAATTAGTTGGTTAATCGAATGGTCTTTAAAACGTAAACTTTCTAAATCTAGAAAATTCGTTTATCAACTCACTTTAGAATCTAGAGATAAACCTAAATCATTTTGGGGAAATTATATTGAAGAATGGGAAATCGCTCCGGTTGAAAAAGCTCAGAAACGGTTGAGTAAATTGAAATGGTATAATACCTTATCTGGACCCGTGGTTAGATTCTTTGTACTCAAAGGTAGAGTTATTTTCCCTTATAAACCTTTTTTTTGGCTTTCTGAATTTGACTTTGGAGAATAGTTGAATTTTGTTGACTTGATGTTTGATCTGTTTACATTCAGTGCTACTCATTCCACTTCACTTTGTGCCATTCCTAAACACGATCATCATCTCATTTTTATCATCATTAACTTTATCAGAAAGATTATTAGAACCATACTTCAAATCAAAACAAATGACCGAATTACAAATCTCAATTTTTATCACCGAAAGAGAAAGAGAATTAAGATTATTAGGGTTTTTCAGTTCTTTACTTCAAAGAACACCTTTGCTTGGGATCATCTTTTCAATTTCAAATCGAATCGGGATCGCAATGTATGCTCATGATTTAGAAAAACGTCAAGAGTTATTTAGGAAGGGGGTTTTAAAACCTATGGGATCTTATCAAAGTCGTACAGCTCAAGTCGAATTAGATTTACCAAAGGACGCTATTGGGAATTTTCCAAAGAAAGACAGTTTAGAGAAATTATCTGAAAACAAGTCGGATTGAACTTGATTTTCTGTATCAGTCTAGAAGGTTTTGTGGGTATTGTTTTGAATCAAAATTGTTTAAACTTGATCTTATCAACTCTTTGTTTGTATCATATAATCCGGCTTGTTTTTTTTTCCAACATCACAGTATGGAAGCTTGATTCCCCAAACCCTTGATATTAGAATCTTTACAAAATTTATCAAAGATTTATTTGATTGAAATCCAATGATGATTAAATAAGTTATATTATTCACTTGATCACAAGGTTTGCAATTTATATGATCTAGTCATTATCATCTCCACCAAGTAAAGATTGACATTCTGTAGTGAAGGTATAAAGACTACCTCAATTGAATATTTATATCTAAAGGATGATCATGTTGAGTGATCATTTCCAGAAGCAATTGATTGAGACTAATTTAAACCTAAAGAACTTAAAAGGAAAGATGAAGAAACAGAAAAAGACGCTGACGAAGTCTGATGAAAAACCCGAGCAATGGATTACTCATCGTCATGAGATTGTAAATGGATGCTTAATATGACATAGAGTAGAAAATTGATAGAAGAAGGAGACACTAGAGAGAGAGTGGGTGGTTGAAGGAATTTTGAGTCAAACATTTTTGATCACATGATTCCAAGATTTTGCAAACTCAGGCGTGCGACCGCGCTCCACTTCAATCCTCGAAGTTGGTGTCTCAATTAACAAAGTGGAATCAGTAACCGAGATGATGAAGAACAGGAAACTGGAGATATATAACATTTCGGTATAAGTAGCGAAATGTGAAGGTAATAGGGACCAGGCGCAGAATTTGCCCCGTCGTAGCACTATTGCAGTTTTAGAGAGGTTTTTGGATTTGGGATCGGCGAGGATCTGCGCATGAGTTCCTCCCAGGGTCTGTGACGTGCTACGGCATGTCACAGACCAACCTATCTAAAGCCATGTCCCCGTGCTGGGCTTTATACCCGGTCGCTCATCTTTCTCCCTCCCCATCGATCACCACTCCTCTTTCTAACTTACCAACTGAATTCAAGAGTATGATGGTGGAAGAAAGGATGAAGGTTGGGCGCGAGATACATAGATATATATATGATATATATGCACCCACATCCGCCACCTTTCACAGGACGGAGTTTTCAAAACCCATAGCTGTTTGCTGTGATAGATTCTCACGCAGGTCTACCGGACGAGCAAAATCGCAGAGAAGTGCAAGCAACATCCAATTCGCACCGAAACGGGTTTCGATTTCGGAGCGATTTTTGTGCGATTTCAGCGCCTCAGCGCAATCGAAACTGGGTTTCGGTGCTTCCGCACCGAAACGTGATGGTGGAAAACCGCGTTGCGGTTCTCAACGCACCGAAACCAAAGTAGGTGAACCGCAACTCGCAACTAATCGAAACATATTTCGGTTAATTGCGAGTTGCGGTTGGTGAAGGGTATGTAGAAGGGTTTCAGTGAAACGCAGGTATATGTGTGAAAAAGAAAGGAAATTATCTGCCGTGCAGATGGCAGATAATTTCCTTTCTTAGGAAATAGTGGCCCCAAGAGACAATTTTTTTCGAGTGGGTGGAAAAGGGACTCACTTGTTCTTTCCACTCACTTTTCCTGCTTGATTCCATTTCCTCAGAGTCCGCTTCACGTGTCATCCTTCCCTCTTCATACTTGACTTTGATATTATGGCAGACTCCCAATCCTCTACTCCCTCCTCATTGTTACAAGTTCCAGATGGAGGACAAACTCTCCATCCTCGCAGTCCTACAAAGACTAATGGATCCCCTGATCCACAAACAGATGAAGAAGACAAAAGCACTCAACCAAATGAATATCAAAGTGAAGATTCAGAGGTTGAGGTCATTCCGAATCCTCTGAGTCCGGCCAAGTCTGACAATGCAAGCCAAGAACCTTCGACGTCCACTCAATCCCGTAAGCGAGGCCCCCGGCGCTCCTCTGGAGGCCTTGCTGACTCTCAAGCAGCTCAGAAGAAACAGCGGACAACGGCTGTGGTACCTCCAAAAAGGAAAAAAAGACTCACCGCCCTTCAAAAGGTATGAAGTTGATCTTATGGCTTCCTCATAGATACATAACTGACCCGCTTTTTCTTTTGTTAATGATATGATTCCAAGGTTATCATGGTTCCGGAGGGTATGGACATCAATCAAGATAACGGGGATAAGGAAGAATTAAAAACCCCAAAAACTCGCACAGCTAAGGTGCAGAATCTGTTCGAGTACTTTGAAAAGAATCCACGTCAAGCAATGGAAAAATACATAGTCAAGGATGAGGTATCTGATCCTTGACTAAAATTGAATTGATTATGCTTCAGAGTTCCACTGACCACACTGCTATTCACACTTGACAGGAGACTGGGGAGATAGAAGAAAAGGAGCGAGCGGTTTGGTGGTATAAATGCAAGTGGTGTTGTGGAGAATACAAGGAAGGCCAAACGAATCACTATAATCTAAAGACACATCGAGATGGAAAAGAGAAGCGAAAACATTGTATCAAGCGTCATGTTGCGATTCAAAACGGTGCTATCTTGCCTCTGACGTGGGCCCAAGAGCACGGGGCCAAATCCGCTTCAAACTCGAAACAGTCGACGATCTCATCCTTTGTGAAATTCACAGTCGAGACCCTCAACAAGATCATGGTTTTATGGATTTTACTTCACGCTCTCCCATGGCTACGAATCGACGACGACGAACTTGGAGCGGCGTTTTTATGGGCCAACCCATCCGCCATTCTTAGATCCCCAACCTGGATCGCCAACTCAGCCAAATCATTGGCTCGATCTCTTCAAGACGAAGCAATTGCGACTCTGAAGAACAACTCGAGTCAATTTTGTCTGATACACGATGGTTGGACTACGAAGGGCAGTCGATATGCCTTTATTGGTGGATCAGCATCTTATATCGATGAAGATTGGGAATTCAAGACCATCCACTTAACTCTCAAGCGAATCATTTGGGATCACTACGGAGTCTTACTCGCTCGTCCAGTTGGCACCTTCCTCATGCGACATGGGCTCCACTCAAAGATAAGTTTTTTTTTCGATTCACAAATTGATCATTTGAACTAACTCTGTATGTATCTTATCTACATGGTAGCTCAAACCACGGACTCGGCAGCAAGCAATAACTTCCTGGCTCGAGAACTCCAGCGAATGTTCATTGAAAATCCAGACGATCCGTGCTTTTGGGATTCTCAAGCGAATCATTTGCGATGCTTTTGTCACAAGCTTGCACTCGCAGTCAAGCATGGATTGGACAAACTCGAACTCAAAGCCGGTCATGTGAAGCCCACCACCCAACCCGATGTCCGAATGCCTATCCCAATCATCAAGATCAACACCGCCAAGGTTCAACAACAGGATGATGAAGACCAAGAGAGTGCCGAGTCTGAAAATGAGGCTGAATGTGGCTTAGATCGAGTGACAGTCTCTGAAAGCGAAGATGACTTACCTTTGAATGAGTTAGTCCCAAAACCGACCTGGGGTTTGGTCACAAGTGGAGTTAAGAAAGTGAGTGTATCGATTGAGTATGCATATCGTTTAATTTGAAGTAATCTCAAGCTGACTTAGATGTATGAAACAGGTCGAACAAGTGAGCCAAGCAGTTGCCTCATCACCGTCCAAACGTGGTGAATACGAAACGGTGGCAGCCAGTCTGCTATACAAAGGATTGATGCTTATATATGGTTATGGGGTTCGATGGAACTCAAAGTTGGACAGCTGGCAACGTGCGTGTGAAGCGCAGAATGTGTGTCATTTTCAATCTGATCATTCTTTTCTATTGAAATTGACCAGAACTTTCATTGCAACGATTACAGGTCATCAATAAGTATCTCAATCAGGATCGGAAGAAAGAGAAAAAGGACCAGAACTTTAAAGGTATGCGAATCTCTGAAGAGGAATGGAGTGCCGTAGAAGCGTTGCTCGATGTCTTAAAGGTACGTATATGGTTCAGTCTGATCCTATGTTGGTACTTCGACCGATCAATACTCTTCCAGATATTCAAAGAAACAACCCTCTCGATGGAAGGCAACTCTTCGAACGCATACCGAGTCCTTCCAGAATACGTCAATATCCTCAAACGATTGGATGAATCAAAACACGAGCACAGCAAAACTTATCCTGAACTGGGGCTGGCAATCGATACCATGAAGGGTCAAATTCAAACTTACATCGACGAAGCTCTCGAATGTGATGCAATCCTCATTGCCACAGCTATGCATCCTCGATATCGATTACAGTTCTTCAACAAGTGCTTTCCTGGTCATGTAGCAAGGGTTCGCGGGGTCATCGAGGCTGCTTTTGCATCCGAAGTAGCATCTAGGCCAATCATCAAGGGCCCATCAGCTCTTTCGGTCTCTTCTGTACCATCAACTTTGGAAGACCACCTCGACGACTTCAGTGATGGTTCAAGTGGTGAAGATTCCCTCGAGTCGAATATCGAGCTTAAACAATATCTCGATAAGAAATCGATCGCGCTAAAGGGAGTCCTGCCACTGTTGTGGTGGAAGGTACGTAGATATAGTCCATTTCTCTTTCACAATAACCACTGATAATCTTTGTTCTCCCCTACTCGGCTCAGGAGAATCACAAGTTGTACCCTGTAGTGGCTCGTGTGGCTCGCAACTACCTTGCCTGTACAGCTACATCATGCGCATGCGAGCGTACTTTCTCGGCGGCCGGAAGGATTGCGAGCGCGGATCGAGGGCTGGCTCCACGTACTATTGAACGTGCCGTTGGTTGCCACCAATGGCTAAGTCAAGGTGTCAAGGTCCCTGAAGGTTATGAGGAGGCAGCAGCTGAAATTCAAAAGATAAAAGAGAATAAATCGGCAAAGAGGATCAAAAAAAATTGATCATAATAAATACATTCTATTGTCAATTCCTTTTCTACCCGATCAGACTTGTTGTTCATTCGAACATTTTGTATGTCTCCTCTTTTATCTATCGTCCGATTAGAAACTGTTTCGAAAAATCCCCTACTCCATCATAACCTCAATGTATCTCCAGAAATCGAAATGAATTTCGATTTCGTTTCGATTGCGCTGCGGATTGCGGTATGTCAAGCGCACCGCAACCCTACAAGTGGTTTAAGGGTTTCGGTCAATATTTCGATTGCGCCGCAACACGTTGCGGCAGTGTCGCAACGAAACGAAATATCCACAAATTTCGTTTCGTTGCGGTGCGATTTGGATGTTGGTGCAAGATCATTCACATATGAAAGGACAAGAAATCAAATCTCAGACAACAAAAACCTCAAATAGTAAGGAAATCAAAAGACCCTTGTTTGGACCTTTTATTTTCCTTACTATGCAGTGTGATACTCCGGAATGATGGCATAGAGCTGCATTCTACTCTCAAGATAGAAGAGTGGAAGATGCTGCGCCTCACTGGAACCTTGTGAGGCATGACAAGAAGGAATGGACTAAATTGGGTAAATCCACTAACATACTTGAAATTAAGCGAAATGTGATGTCGGAATGTCAACCATCGTGAAAATCATCTCGTTTCAATACTACGAAGACGAGGATTTCTGCGCCTGGTCCCTAATGAAAAGTATGATATTTCCCCAATGGTTTGAACGATGACGTAGATCTGAGATTGTAGTATGGGATATGGGTAGGACAGTATTGTTGTCAAGTTCTCGATTTCTATTCTCAAGTCTGATCATACTAGATTTCTTTCATCTTATTTCATTCATCTTATTTTATAGAACTTAACAAAAATAACAATCATAAAAGATTTTATACATCAAACTTCTTAGATCTTCTCAGTTTCAACAGTTCTTCATCGAGATATACAATTTTTCTTTTTTCCTTTTTAACATTTGATTAAAGTTTCAAAGATTATTCGTTCAGAGTCGTCTAGAGTAGATCAAGAAGGTTTGAGTAGAGTTAAGTTCAGTTTAGATAACTGTATTTGACATCAGTGTTTTAGTTCATCCTGTCTCAAGAAACTATATATTTTCAGTTTAGATAGAAGTTAGTTCAGCACAGTGTCAAGTTAATGGCAGAAAGAGCGAACAATGCTAGAGAAGTTGCAATTGCTCTCCAAGCGCTGCTACAAGCGTACGATGCCGGAGGTGGCAGCACTGTATACAATATGCTCTCCCTCCGAGGTTCATTCGAGAAGATTATCCCTTATGAGGATCCCAACTTCCATAGACATTTTTCGATCTTTGCTACAGAGGCGGTGGCTAAAGATTGTAAAGCAAACAGATTTGTGTACCCCATTGGGGGGCAACCTCCAGATCCCTCAATTCCCATTAAAGATACTGTTCCGTACATATTCCCAATTCATTTACTCCAAAACGTCAACAGTTCCAATAATGACGGGGTTAGAAGAGAAGAAAGGATCGGACAAGAAAGAAACGAAGGGTTGCAACAGAATAATATCTCTGCGGAGCAACAGGGTTTTGCAGAAGGCAATGAAGGAGAAGAAGGGAGAAGAAGAGAAGAAGGAAGGATGGTTGGAAGTTCAACCGAAAGAAGGAGAGATAAAAGGATTTTTGAAGAGATGGATAGGAGCTCCTCCGAAGATAGTATTCAACATATATCATCCTCCAGCGGTATTCCACATGTTTTCTCCTTTATCAAGAATGCGAGAGAGGACGAGAAAGCTCTACCAGAAGAAGCAAGAAAAATTTCGTCCTTGGTCATGGAGTATAGAAATCACGACCTCAACAAAGCTGTGTTGGATTTTTGCTGGAAAGCAGGAAAACATCATGATTTTCCGGATGCTTTGGTTCGAGATTTGTTACAATATAAATTCATCGACCTCGAAAGGATCAATGCGGGCCCATCGGCTTGTAAATTTGATATATATGCAAAGTCGAAAGATAGCGATCCAGCTTCGAAAATCAAGCCTAAACCCTTTAAGGAGGCTACAGAGTGGAGAGATGCAGTTACACTGCTATTGGGCACTCTTAGTATCACATTTGTGAGTACCTATATCTGGTATCATTACTATTTTCGAAACAATACAAAAAATAAATAAATTTCATACCCTTATATACCGAAGAGCTCATACCGCTCATAAATACCATAAGTGCATATTGTTGACGTTTGATTCCTTGCATACATACGCGGTTCCTACACATTTTAGGTCTGCGCAAAGGAATCTTTCGAAAAATACGATAAGCATCTTAGAGAAATGGAGAGAACCTTTCGCCAAGAGGTATGTCCAACAACAAATTTCTCAATATATTAGGGCTATACCCCGCATACCATGTCTTTTGGAACATACACCAAGTTATACTGACATTTATATACTTTATATTTATACAAACAACTTTACAAAATATAGGGTAGTTGGAGATCAGTCATTCGCTACGATATCAAACTTAGAGAAGCATTCGCGACGAGGCGCCATCTATCATTTGGAGATTTTGCCAGTGATGAATTATCACATCTTAAACATCTGGCATTGGCTGCAAAAGATGAGAATAAACAAGATGTATATTCACATTCGGTTATACCAAAGTCTTTTAATTCGTCTTATACTCCTAAAGCATCGACTTCACACCATACGGCAGATAAGAAGCCTAAATTGGACTCTCCATGGGCGGGTAAAGTCAAATTTACAAAAAATCTCCCATTCAATCAACAAATATGTGGTGGATGGAATCTCAATAAATGTACGCGTGGCGATAAATGTGTCAGAATTCATGACATGTGTGACTATGTTGGGTGTTACGAAAACCACAAAAGAATCACACATACAAATTGATGAAGAGAAAAATTATTACTTTCCACCAGAAGTCGATTTAAATACCAAGGAATGGCTTTCGAGAGAACTCACAAATAACGAGTTAGGTATAAGAAAGTACAAGAGAGGTTATGAATGGGATTGGACGAGCGCAATGGGATATTCGAATGCTATAGATTCAAGCTTAATAGCACCACCTCTAGATTCACCGCCACCTATAGAAGATGATCCGTGTGCAAAGTATGCATTAGACAGATACAAAGAATTCTTTTCGATTGAATGCCCAATAGATGTAAAGATGTTCAAATACTTGTTGAAGGAACATCCGAACAAACCATTTGTGGATTCGGTAGTAGCAGGCTTAGAGAGGGGTTTTTGGCCGATGAGCGAAATTCCATCATCGAAGACCATAATGATTCCGAATCACAAGATTTGCGACGTGTCTCCGGATCTACTGAAGGCAGCTAGAGATGAAGAAGTGAAGGCGGGAAGGTATTCGAAAGGTTTCCATACGTTGCTGCCAGGGATGAAAGTTTCACCTCTTTTGTTAGTTTCGAAGAAAGGTTCATCAAAAATGAGGGTTTGTACAGATATGAGTTTTGGAAAACCGTCATTGAATGATTCAATTATAAAAGAAAAAATAAAAGTTTGTTTCGATTCATTGATTTCATTCGCCCCATATATGGTGGACATGGCGAAGAAAGGAATAAAGATGACGGTGTGGAAATCAGATGTGCAAAATGCTTATAGGTTGTTAGCAATGGCTTTGGGGTGGCAATTGAGGCAAGTAGTAAAAGTAGGAGATACTTTCCACATAGATAAATGTGCAAATTTTGGATCTGCGGCTTCTCCAAAAATCTGGGTATCATTCTTTTCTCTGGTATTATGGATAGCGAGAACAAGATTAGGACTTAGTCATATTAATAATCTCATGGATGATACTTGGGGAGTTTGTCCAGCTAGTTCATTAGTTACATTCAAAAATCACCAAATTCCGTATGATCAAGCGAAGTTTCTTCTACTGTTCGACCTCTTGAATATTCCATGGGAATGGAAGAAACAGATTTATGGAGAAGAGTTAGAAGTAATTGGTCATTTAGTAAAGGCCAATGAATTAATGTTTACGCTTCCGGAAGCAAAGAAAACAGATCTCATTCTAGCATTAAGAACTTTTACGGCAGAGAAGTCAAGAACATTGAAAGAATGGCAATCGATGTTAGGATGGGCATCATGGGGTCTGAATTCTTTTCCTTTGGGTAGATGGGCTCTACAATCGTCTTGGGATAAGATAGGTGGAAAAACTCAGAAGAATCTTATAGTTCCTCATAACAAGAAGATACAAGACGATCTAGGGTGGTTAGCAAATGAATTAGAGAAATCAGATGGAAATCTCATTTTAAAATCTTACGTATGGCACATTAAAGATGCAGATTTCATATGTGTAACGGATGCGTGCATGAGTGGTTTAGGTCTTTGGCTTCCGAACACATACAAGGGTTTTTACACGAAGCTTTCCATGCCTTCTAGAGACATATTCTGGGCAGAGTTGGCAGCGGCGTCCCACGGGATCTTGCTGGGAATAGAACGTAAAGCCAAGAGAATTCTTATATGCTCGGACTCTTCAAACGTTTGCGACCTTTTCATTTCGCATAGTCCGGTCGATAAAGTTAGAGAATTATTCAAAGCGGTTATTTCAAAGATCATAGTATCGAAAGTAGACGCTAGAGTCGCGCATTTACCGGGAGTAAAAAACGTGTTTGCGGATGCGTTGTCAAGAGGAGTCTTAGAAAAAGTATATGAAAAGCAACCAAAGGCGAAGGTTTTACCATTCATCCCTTTCATAGATCTACCAGAAGGAGGTTTTCCTTCATCTCACAATAGACATGTCATACCACTCCCGAAAAGAACTGTTAAACGAAATAGCAGCAGCAGATGCTGATAAAGCTCTGGCTACATCTACTAAATCAAAATATAGAAGTGCAGTAGTTTCTTTTCTCAGGTTTTGTAGAGAAGAAGGTTACAATAGCACACCGTCCATTATTTCTCTATCAGCTTTTGTTTCATCATCTTGTCGTCGTGTTAGTCATAGAACACATAAAACTATCTCCCCTAGAACTGTCGAAGCTTATTTATCAGGTATAGCGTCAGCTTTTCAACCCATAGTTCCTAATATAACACAACTCACAAATCACCCAGACGTTAGGAAAGTTTTGAAAGGGTGTAAAAAGCAATTCTCTCTACCAACGATGAGAAAAGAACCTCTTTCGATTTCAGACCTCATTCAAGTCTCCACCATTTCAAGTTCATCATTCGATTCGATTCTATTCATAGCGATGCTTAATTTAGGGTTTCACTCACTTCACCGATTAAGAGAAATTACAGTACCAGATAATCCGAAATTTATAGACATGAGAAAAATAATTTCCAGACTTTCAGTAATAGTATCGAGTTGTGGCTCATTCATACGATATACTTTGCCGTATCACAAAGGCGATCCGTTTTTCTTAGGGTCAACCATCATAGTGGCTTCATGCCAAATAAAAGGAGCTTGTCCGGTGTCAGCTCTTTTATCATATTTACATATCAGAGATGAAGCTTTCATATCCTCACCACATTTATTCATCACAAGTACGGGGGATCTACCATCGAGGTCTTGGTTCCTCAGAAGATTCCATCAATTCTTCGGGAAAGAAAAATCAGGTCACTCAATGAGATCAGGGGGAGCGTCAGCTTTAGCTCAAGCGGTGTAGAACTCCTACGCAGTGTAGTGTTATGATCTGGTCTCACGGGTCTTAGAGTAGGAATGAGGGAAGGGTTCTTCCAAGCAATCAAGGTGTTAATTAGATTGTCGGATGAGGAAGGCTATACAATCTGACGTAATACAACATATATCTAATCCTAATGTGTGACATGTATAAGGCCTTTCACTTGTGTTACATATGTGATTCGTAACATTATCCCCCTTTTAACGCCCAGACTCCCTCTTGTAAGTCCTGCATTCTGTCCACGGGCAGCATTAAAAAACCCAGTGGGAAAAAGCTATGCCCTCTCACTTTCTTCTCCTACGCCTCTTGTATCTTGACTCTACATTAATAAATTTTGCATTAAATTCATTGACTAGTTCTTGACTATTGCCTAAATTTCGTACTGGTTCCCATGAATTATGACTTGAATTAAACCCCTTCCAGCTGACTAAATATTCTTTCTTGCCGTATCTTGTTCTACAATCTAAAATTTCGTCCACTTCATATTCTTCTTCCCCGTTTATAATAATTGGAGGTGGCTGGACCTGTCTACGCTCATCAATAGTGTCAGTTTTGTTCTTTCTTAAAAGAGAAACGTGAAACACCGGGTGGATTCCCTTCATCGACAGCGGTAGTTTCAACTCGTATGCCGACTTTGAAATCCTTTGAACAATGGTAAAAGGCCCTAGCCACCGATGATCCAATTTAGGACTTGGCCTCGTCGTTGATATATTCTTACTATTCAACCAGACTTGATCTCCGGCATTCCATTCTGGAGTCTCTTCGACGTGTTTGTTGAATTGGGTTTTCATTGACTCCTGATTCAAATCTAAATAATTTGTCAGTTCATTTTGTATTTCGGTTATAGAACTTAATCTTTCCTCTACTATTGGAATGCATTGTTCGGCTGATGGGACCTTATTAAACGTTGGATTGTATCCATAGTTCGCCATGAAAGGAGAAATTCCCGTAGCCTCGTGGTCCCTATTGTTGTAAGAAAATTCTGCCGTCGGGAGCAGTGGCTCCCAGTCGTCTTGTTTGTATTGTACAAAATGTCGTAGGTATGATTCGATGGACTTGTTGACAATTTCGCTTTGTCCATCCGTCCTTGGGTGAAACGCGGTTGAAGGGTGTAGTTTGATGCCGAGCCTTTTATCCAACTCCTGGGTAATCTGCGAAACAAAGATGGAGCCCCTATCTGAAATTATGGTCTTTGGAGTACCATGTAACTTCCACACATGTTTAATCATAATGTCAGCGAGTTCGTTTGCATTCATAGACTCCTTACACGCTATAAAGTGTGCCATCTTGGTTAGTCTATCAACGACTGTCAAGATGCTATCAAACCCATTGGACTCCGGTAATTTAGTAATCAAATCGTACGTGATGTCTGTCCACGGGCCGGCGGGAATGGGAAGTGGTTCGAGCGTTCCAAATGGCTTCTTTGTCGAGGACTTGACTCGGAGACAGGAGTCGCAGCCGTCTACATACCTGTTAACGTAGGACTTCAGTGACGGCCAAGAAAAACTTCGTTTAACTAAGCTAAGTGTCTTTGCTCTGCCAGGGTGGCCAGCCAATAGACTGTCATGCCTGCTTTTCACGATTAGGTACTTGATGTTGTTATCATTGGGGACTTGAATCCTACCATCCTTGAAAAGAATCCCATCTTTTACGTCGTATTGGCTAACTGCCTTCTTAACTGTTGATGAGATTGGGTTTAGTGTGGCATTTATAAGTTCAATCATTGACGGATCCTCCTTGTTTGCTTCTTTAATTAAGTTGATAATTTCTTCGTCTGTCTCAAAATTTTCATTCTCCTCTTCGATTGGATGAGCCTCTTCAACGCCCAAGACATCAATTTCAAACCACCGTTCTGAATCCTCTAAATCTATTGTCTCATCTTCAAAGAATACATCGTAACTATCTAAGCTGACTGAAAATGAGTCTGGCGTAATATTTTCAGGTCGTAATAGCTGGCCAAAAGTGAGGTTAACATCGTCTGTTGGTTTCAGGTCAGGCCTTCTGGATAATGCATCGGGTTTTGTAGCGTTGCGGCCTGGCCTGAATTTGATGGTGAAATCGAAACACCCCATGATTTCTGCCCATCTGGCTTGTCTTCGAGTCAGTTGTTTGGTTGTCATAAAAGACTCTAAGTTACGATGATCCGTATAGACAATGACTTCGAGTCTGTTTGGATTTCCCTCGAGATAGTGACGCCATTCCTTAAAGGAAGCCACTATTGCCAGCAGTTCTTTATCGAAGATCTCATAATTCCTTTCAGCTTGAACTAGAGACCTCGATAAATACGCGACCGGGTGCAGTTCACCGTCCTCTTCAGAATACTGTGACAGGACTGCCCCCAACGCAAAGTCCGAGCAGTCGCACTCAAGAATAAAGGCTTTATACGGATCGGCAATCTTCAGAATGGGTGCTGTCGTAAAGAGTGTCTTCAATGACTGGAATGCAGCTTCGCATTTATCATCCCAAACGAATGGAGTCTTTAATTTGGTTAAATTATGTAGAGGTCTGGTTGTCCGGGAAAAATGATCGATAAATCGTCTATAGAAATTTGAAAAGCCAATAAAACGCTGGAGTTCATTGACATTCCGCGGAGCTGGCCAATCCTTAACTGCCTTTACCTTCGTCGGGTCCATCTTGACCTTATTCTTTGAAATAATCAATCCTAAATATTCCACCTCTGATTTCGAAAATTCACACTTTTCGGGTTTTAACCACAAGTCGTGTTTTTCCAAGATGTCCAATACACTATCCACTGCCGCTTCGTGATTCACTCCCGCCTTTGTATAGATCATTGTATCATCTAGATAGGCTGCCGTGTCTCGTCCAATTCGGCCAAGTAATATATCTTGTATAAAGTATTGAAAATACCCCGGCGCTCCCGTGGGTCCAAACGGCATGACTAGGGGTGCGAATTGTCCCTGTTTGCAAATAAAAGCTAAGATGTCCTCGTATCCCTCCGCAACACGGAGGTTGCCGTATGCATTACGCAGATCTAGCTTAGTGAATTTCTCAGCGTCTAACAGGCTGTCGACGAGATCCATCGTCAAAGGTAGGGGATATTTATTTTTGACTGTCAGGGAATTGAGCTTCCTGTAGTCGAAGCATGGCCTAAGGTTGCCGTCCTTCTTCCCAGTAAACAGTACTGGGGCAGCCCACGGAGAGGTAGTCCGTCGAATTGTGCCATTTGAAAGGCCATCGGTAATCATTTTGTCTAAAACCTCGTTTTCGGCAGGGGATAGGGGAATTATTCTACCCGCCTGAGGCTGTGCACCTGGCACTAGCTCGACTTTAAAATCATACTTTCGTCGAGGTGGGAGGCGTTGTGCATGTGACTTCCTAAACATGTTAAGGTGTCGGTGATAATACGCTGGCACCATCTGTTCCAGAGACTTGACGGGTGCTTGCAACTTCAAATCTGCTGCTAGCCGTGCTGATGTCGACCAGGAGGCCTTCGCCGTAGTCAATTTGGCATCTGTAGGGTCAAGATTTTGGAGAGATGCACGCTGGCCAGCATATTCAACATGGGAAGGATTTTGTGGGCTACCAGACTCACATTGCGGGGGCGTGATTGTATTTAAAATACTAGCCCCCTCGTCACTGATCCTTGCGTGCCCCTGTGGCAATCCATGTAGGTCCAAGGGGTTGGGTTTCGGATAGGACGAAACTGATGTATCAGCCGCTGGTGAGGTCAGATGGTCGGTTTTTGCAGAGTCGTGAATCTGTGATTTTGCAGGGAACAGGTGATCGCCATCTGTAGTAAAAGGTACAGTGGAGGGAAACACATCGAACTCACATTGCGGGGATGCTAACGTATTGTTGCCAATACACACCCCCTCGTCAATTTTCCTAGCGTCCCTTAAGGGTTCCATCCTGTGGTCCGGTAAGGGTGTTGTCGGATGAGACGAAGCTGTCTGTACAGCTGCAATGTGGTGAGACAAATCTATGATTGATCCCGCGCTCCAATCAATGCGGTGATAGTTGTTCTTGATCCAAGGTATACCCAGTATACCATCGTAAGAATCTTTCAGTTTGGTGATGATGAAATGAGTAGGTACACTACTTTCTCTAATGTAAAGGTCAATTTCGTGAGATGACTGAGTTCGAGAGCCGTCGAAGCCGGTGACGACCCTACTGCTTTGTGTTGCATGGGGAAGGAGTCCAACTTGAGATGATAAGGATTCACTCAACGCATTATGAGTTGCTCCGGAGTCTATGAGGAAAAGCACCTTAAAAGTAAGGGCTTGGTGATCTGTTGTGGCGCAGGGAATCTGGGACAAGGACAAAGTGGTGCGCAGAAAAAGTCGGGGGTCATTTTCATTGCACAAAATAAGTTCACTAGCTCCCAATTGAATGTCCGTAGATTCCACATTTTGGCCCGGGGTAGGCACAACTATCAATCCCGAGCGCCGCCATTTTTTGACAATTCACTCCTACTACCTCCTTCACTCTTATCCTCAACAGAAGAATCTTTCACACCCACTGCAGCTAATTTTGCTTCTAATTCCGCAACTCTACTCTTATATTTACCAAAGGTACTACCTCCACGACCCTTTCCTCCTCCAATCTTCTTCTTATAATCAGGACATTCAGACGCGATGTGACCTTGAGCATTACACCTAAAACACAATCCAGCCCTCATACGTTTCGCACGTTCGTCATCAGTCAATCGGACAAAACCCGCTGAGATGTCCATCGCGTTAGGATCAATAGGGACATGGAAGGTGGTAGTGGCATTGGATGTGGCGCCGTGGAGCTTGCTATCGATCTTGATGGCGAGGTTAGCGATCTGCTCAATACTGGTGAAATCTTCTTGA
The DNA here is from genome assembly GCA_022264835.1 of Melampsora americana. Taxonomy (NCBI): domain Eukaryota; kingdom Fungi; phylum Basidiomycota; class Pucciniomycetes; order Pucciniales; family Melampsoraceae; genus Melampsora; species Melampsora americana. The sequence continues at coordinate 2,625,925 of JAIFHY010000003.1, read as the reverse complement.
GCCATGACCATCGCCACACGAATTTCCTTCTTCAAACCCTGCTCGTAGTGGCTGATAAGGGTAGGGGTCTCCCAGCCGGTGGCGGTCGCATGTATGTTAAACTCGTGAGTGTATGATGCAACCGTACCCTTCTGGGTCAAAGATCGTATAGCTCTTTCCGCTTTGGCTTTCTTCTCCGTGTCGAAATACATGGCTTTGAAATTAGTCACGAAGCGATCGAAGCTAACAAGGTGAGCAGTGTCCGGATTGAATAATTCGGCAGTGAGAGGCTGAGCCCAGCTGCCAGCTGCTCCGGTAAGGTAAGAAAAGGCGAAGACGACCTTACTGCGATCGTCGGCGAAAAGGTACGGGTGAGCCAACATGTATAGTTGGACTTGGCTAACGAAAATCTCGGCCAATTCACCACGAGCCCCATTAAATTTATCGGGGGTCGACACCTTTGGCCCTTTAGGAACGGGTGCCGGGGCGTGAGGCAGTGGTGTGCTGGCAGCAGCAGGGGTAGGTTCTGGATTCATCGAGTGAGAACTTCTCGATTCAGCGGCTGCGAGGCGGGCTTCAACCTCACGAGATCGAGCCTCAGAGTCTCTAAACCGAGCTTCGGCTTGCTCCCTCATCGCGCGTTCCTGAGCAACGGCGGCATTCAATTCTTGGATCTGACGTTGAATCTCTTCCATTGTGCGACGATCAATGTCAGAAAGTTCGGGATCGGCGTCAACAAAAGGTGTGGTTGTTTCGGAATCAGAATCTTCACCGTCCAAAGTAGGGACACTGTACGAGGGTGACGTGGTGGCTGATGTATTCGAAGGTTAGAGTTCTAGTTCACTGCGTTCGGATTTCAGTATGATCGATTCAGTTCAACCTTAATTCAGTTCATTCAATTCAATGTTGAGTCTATTCGAGAAGGTTTCAGATTGTTTGGCGAGGTAAACCTTAATGTAATCTAGTATAGTTCAGTAAGTCACAGTTCCGATTCGATTCTTGTTCTAATGATTGATTGGTTTTGATTCTTGTTCTTCTTCCTAGATTCCTGATTGAGATCCGACAATATGTTATGATCTGGTCTCACGGGTCTTAGAGTAGGAATGAGGGAGGGGTTCTTCCAAGCAATCAAGGTGTTAATTAGATTGTCGGATGAGGAAGGCTATACAATCTGACGTAATACAACATATATCTAATCCTAATGTGTGACATGTATAAGGCCTTTCACTTGTGTTACATATGTGATTCGTAACATGTAGCGTAGGCTGAGCCGGAGAGGGGATGAAGTACGACCAAAGAGGAAGGAAGTACAACAAATGCAGTTACGCTGCCCTCTACCTTTTTAAATCTCTAAGTTCAGAGCCAAAGTTGACAATTCTAAAACAAATTCTCCTGCTACACACAACCAATCACCTGTAATAATGTTGTCTTCCACTTTCTACTGATAAAATCAGTACCAAAACGTGGTCCGAAAAAGCTCAATACAAGTCTTCTGACTGTTTGAGTGGTCACCAAGTCCTTTAAACACTTAAAAAAATGTCTAAACTAGGGTTAAAGAAAGTTTAAGCCAACACTATACAAGAATTAATTATGTAAGACAGTCCAAAACGTCTTTCGAAATGACCAAAACTGAGAATTTTTGAGATAAAAGATAAAAAAAAGATAGCAAAAAATTGAAGGACAGCAGGAATAGAAGCTATTTGAACTTCTACAACCCTAACTTTATATAAAAAAAATTCTAACGCTCTAAAAAAAAAACGACTACTCGAAAAACTCTCAATTTAGAGATGAAACGCTGAAACCACACTGCAGACCTTTCACACTGCACAACTTTCACAATCACAACTTTCACCACTTCTAAATTTTTAAAAAAATAAAAATAAAAAAAAGTACCCTTATAAGGGTATTACACTTTTTAATAGACTCGAAAAAAGCTTATAAAAAAAAAAAATATAAGACTCTTTAAAAAAAACTCTTTAAAAAAAACTGCTGAGCTCCCAGACACAAAGAGACACAAAACACAGGACACTACACTAAAAAAAACACGCACACACTGAGAGACACAAACACACACGGACACACAGAAAACACCCCCTCAATCACTCAACACCTCCTCCTTTTATAGCTTTTCCTCCATTCCTTCTCTCTAAGTTGACTCAAGATGATTTGATCCCATCTTTGATCCGGATCTGTTTTCCTGTAAGTCCGAACATTCCATCTCCTCTCACCCTTCCTTTTAGTTCCTCTGATCCTTTTGCTCATCTTTCTGATCTCTTTTTTTCCTTTTTATTATATAAGTTTCTTTTTGTTTAGTTATCTCTTTAGTTTGGATCAATTGTTTGATTGATCCATTCTAATTTGAAGGTTTTTTTTAGTCCAATCGATCGTTCAATAGGTTAGTCTTCTCTTTCCTTTTAATTTTTAATTATATTTTTATTTAATTTAATTTAATTTTTTTTTTTTTTTATTGAATTTCAGTCCGATCGATCGATCGGTCGTTTGATCACTTTCCCCATCCTCTGATCCTTTCACTCGATTCAAATCTCAACTGACCACACTTCAGTAAGTCTTCTTGTTTTTCTTTCTCTTTTATTTTGATTCCTTTCAATACAATAACTGATCATTTCATTTCTCTTTCATCTTTTAATCAATTTCATTTTGTTTTAGTTCGGTCTCAAAAGCTTCTAGCATTTTGGATCAATCAATCATTTTTTTTTTGATTCAATTTGATTCTAGTTTGATTTTAGCTCGGTCTCAGAGTCTCTAGATGTCTGAATTGATAAATCTTCATCATTTTTTTTTTAATGTAAGTTCTTTTTATTCATCTCTTCATTCATTTAGTTTCACTATTCTTCTTTCTTCTCTGTTTATAAACTAATGATCATCTTCTGCTATTGTTCCTTCATTGATTTCATTTGATTTTAGATCGGTCTCAAGTTTCTAGTATCTAGATTGATCAGTTCCAAGTTTCAAACTGGTAAGTCTTTCAAGTCTTCTTCTCTTTTTTCTTCTTTTGATTTGAAATCCATAACTGATGAATCATTTGATTCTTCTTTCATTTAAATTTGATTTATCTTTTTTTTTTGAATGATTCTATTTGATTTGAACTTGGACTACATTGATTGATTTTCATAAATTCAAATTTTGAAATTTTTGTAAGTGTTTCTATCCTTTTTTTCTTCCTTTTGAATTCAATTGGATTTTGAATTAATTTCTTTTGATTTATTTAACTGAGTTGTCTTATTAATTTGATCTAGTTTCTAGTTCCTTTGATTTAGTTTTTTCTTGATTTAGGATAGATTAAAGAAAAAGTAATCATCACATGGAATGATATCAAGGTATTGTTTTTGTACTGTTGATCTTGAATTGAATATACTGGATAGGTCAATAATGAATGTTATATTGAAAATAAATAAATTAATATGTATTTGAATTGATTCAAAGAGCTTGAGATGTGAGTTTGTAGAGAAAAAGTATTGTCTCTTGAAATGATCTGAGAAAAGAAAAGTATAAATTTTTTAAAGTGATCAATGGAAAAGTGATCCAGAGTAAATTATGAGTTTTGCCAGGAGAAAATGAGATGTATATGAAAAATGAGAGCTAGAATAATTTTGCTTTCCACATCCTCCCCCAACTTCTAAGCTGTCCTCAGCGCTGCTGAAAAATATCTTGAAATAAATTTTGTACACTCTCAAACCATGACCAATGACCACCTCCCCCAACTTGAATGAAAAATTGCCGTAAATTGTGAGTCGCCTCCCCCAACTTAAATTCAAAACCTCTACTTTGTCTTCTACTTTATTTATCTCTAACTTATATAAAATCTTCCCCGTCCTGCGTATCCAATAAAAACTTCTCAACTTTCTTGTGTAATTGTAACCGTAACCTTTAAGATATTTTGATAACTATTTCTTATTCCCGTAATTCCACTAATATATAAAAACCCCAAGTAACCTCTATCTAGGCCTTGACAATAATAAATTTCACACCCATTGGATTCCATTCCAATTTAAACTTGTACTAATTCGCAAGAAATAATGATATCTTCATATCTTCAAAATTCTAATGTTATAACTAAACTCAAATGTTGTGTTGTTCGACCGAATGTACGGTCCAAGTAAAATAAGATATCAGTCTTTGACTTGTAAAATAAAATCTTCCGTAGTTGTAATAATAAATGTTGACGTAGACTATCCAATTGTTTAATGATCCTGCATCCTTAACACCCCATACCTTGTCCCCGTAAAAAGAATGAAAATTTGAAAAGAAAGAAATTAAAAAGAAAGAAATTTGCTGTAGTAGTAACCATTTTGTGTATGTAATTTATATGTAATTGTAATGTAATTTTTGTTGTTTGTTTGCTGTGTGATGTTCAGCCTATCCCCTAACCCCCTACTACAGACTTTGATTTGATTTGATATGATATATAAGTTGTTTATGTATTTAATTTGATTTGATTTTTGAAGTATAACATTGCCGCTCTAATTTGACTAAAGATCCAACACCCTCATCTAACCATTCCATCCCCATAAAAAAGAAAAAAAAGAAAGAGAAGAAAGAAACATATCCGAACTTGAGTTGTATTAATTTGATTGTTGATTATTGATTTATTTGATTGATGATTTACTTTCGTTGTTTATATTTGTTGTATTTTGACTGATTTTTTTTTATTTGATTGTTTTCACTATCCATTCCTGCCTACTATCCACCATCCTCAACTAACCATTCCTGTCCACCATGAAAAGAAAGAAATATATCCAGAATAAGCTGTTTTAATATTTGTTGTTTTAATTTTGTGAATTGCCTTGATGATATTTATTATAATTTATATGTAATTTGATTTGATTTATTTGACTTTGATTTGTAATTAATTTTGATTGTGATTTGTCATGTGAAGTTTTTTTTTGATTGAAATAGATTTGATTTGAAATTTTTTCAAGAAAAAATGAAAAGATGAAAAAAATTTGAAAGAAAAAAAAGTGTTATAGCAGTAATCCATTTATTGTTGTGATATTTGAAGTTTGATTTGTTGATAATTTTAATTTTGTAACTTGTACCCTTCCCGTGCCCCCTGCTAATGATTCAATGATATGAAGTAAATATATAAGAAATGAAAAAAGAAAAAAGAAAAAAGGATTTAAGTAGTTGTCCAGATTCATTTAATTCATTTGAATTTTGGATTTTGTTAAGTTGTTTATGACTGCCCCTACCCTACTTTGTTTTGATGATGTGAAGCAAATAAATGAAAAAAGAAAAAAGAAAAAATGTTTTAAGTAGTTGTCCAGATTCATTTAATTCATTTGAATTTTGGATTTTGTTAAGTTGTTTATGACTGCCCCTACCCTACTTTGTTTTGATGATGTGAAGTAAATAAATGAAAAAAGAAAAAAGAAAAAATGTTTTAAGTAGTTGTCCAATTATTCAGCTTTGATTGATTTGAATGTTGAATATTTAATTTGATGATTTGTTGTGCCCACCCCGTACCCTACTACTTTTGTTGTTTGTTGTTGAATGTAATATCCATCTGTTCCTGCCATCATCCACCATCCTCAACGTCCTATCCCACACCGCTAAAATAAGAGAGAAAATGATAACTCAAAAGATGAAAGAAAGAAAAAAGAGAAGTAAAAAAAGAAAAAAGAAAAAAGAAAAAAGAAAACTGAAAACTGAAAACTGAAAAAAGAAACTCTGAAAAAAAAACCTAATCAAATAATGAAATCAAAATTGAGAAACTAATTTGAAATTGAGCACCAAAATTATTCTTTATACACCACCAAGTCCCCATATTAACTCCAAGTTGGTGATAGACATCCAAGGTTACTTGGATTTTCTATATACTGAATGCCCATTGATTCACCAACACTCATTATAACACTGAATACCCTGCACCAGAAACCTCCTCCACATAATCCGGAACCACACGACTATCTTCTTTTTGAACCTCATGCTGTAACCTTGCTAGCTGTACTTCCACCAAAGTCGTCCTCTTTTCTCCTAAATCCAATTCCCGCTCCCAATCACCATCATCTGGCTGACAAATTGTAAACCGAGTCCAAAGTCCCCTCTCATCACGCAAAGTCAACCGTTCCCCTATCACCTTCCCAAACTCAATTTGTGCTCTAAAGTCCATAAGGAAAGGTCGTCCCAGTAAAATTGGACACTTGTTGTCTTTAGCCACCCAGAAATGTGCCACACCTTGAACCTTGGTACCAACTACTATTTCCACCGCTTCTGCAATTCCAATCAACTCAGTTCTTTGCCCACCTATTCCCCTAACTCCAGATTTGATAGATACTACTCCTGTTAGACCTAATTCCTCTGCCACAGATTCTGGTAAGATATTGATCTGGGAACCTGAATCCACCAAGGCCTTCACCCTTTTCTTCTTTCCTCCCAACATAATCTCCAAATATCCCAAAGGACAGGAATACAATACGTCTTCTACATCACTTTCATCCTCTGAAGATGACTCATCCTCCTCTAATCCTCCTGTAGCTGCTCTCAAAGGTTTGATAATCCTTGGAATCACTACCCGTCTTTTTGAGACCTGCTCCTTGACATGATCTGCTAATGCTGGTGAGATTGAGCACAGCTCTCCTACTTCCGCCTCTATCTTGGTCTTCATAATTTTAGTCACTACATTATCCATCACACCTTCATAAATTTTCTCTACCGGTCTCTCAAACCTTCCTTTAATTATATCCTTTTTGTCAATTTTTGGAGCCACCACAGTTGCCTTCTTCTTTTGTTTTAGTTCTGCCAAAGGTATATCTTCACTACTGTCTTCATCCTCTGCTAAGTCCATGATTTCACCTTGTTGATCTTCCTCTTCCTTCCTTATTGTTACTTTCTTCTTCTTTGGTGCTTCAACCGGTTCAGCTTTTCCTCTGCCTCTTTTTACTTCCACATCATACACTTTAGTTCCCGCTCCTGCCATTGCAGCTTTGAATCCTCTACTAGTAACTCCAGGCACCTTCCAGTCTTCTAATATTCCACAACTAGCTCTAAGTTCTTGAATTTGAGGTCCACCAGAATCATCTTTAGTCAATATCCCGGTAACAACATTCTTTTCAGGTACTGCAGCTGCTTTAGCTGCCTCTGCTGGAGGTGTAATTTGATTAACTGCCGCAGCCTTTGTCGCAATTTTAGCTTGTTCTACTTGTAATGAATAATCTGCAACTACTGCTCTGATAGGCCTACTACTATCCCACCTGACTACTTCTCCATTTGATAATATATAAGTATTATTATGTTCAGTAACAAATCCATCATTTATATCACGTTGCTTATCTGGGCATCTATTATGACCATGACCTTCTCTTGCACAATAGTAACACATCAACGGTCCATCTCGAAAGGTTGACTGCTGAAATTCTGCTCTAGGAGGACCATTGTTGGGTGGTGGTCCATATGGTCCACTTGGTGGTTGTTGATTGCCATGATTTCCTTGATACTGGCCTGCTGAAGTATTCCATTGAGAATGAAAATTATAACCTTCTCTTCCTCCTCTATTTGCACCATATCCCCCTCTTCCTCTATTCATACCAAAGTTTCTGTACTGTCCACTGTTGTTGTTGTTGTGGAAGCCCAGTCCATTGTTGAAATCCTGGCCTGATGCACCCTGACCTTGTTGTCCATTTCTAAAATAAGTACCGGAGTTGAAATGAGGTGCTGGTCCTCCTCTGTTTTGAGATGGTGGAACAAGATTGTTTTGTTGTCCAGCATAAGAATTGTTTTGAAATCCTCCATGGACTTGACCGTTTTGATTTCCAGCCAAAGGTCTGCTCACTCCTTGTCCACTCCATGCAGCAAACTGTCTGACTAATTCACTAATTGTTGCTTCATCAGCTGACTTTCCTCCAATCTTCTTGTTTAGTCCTTCCATTTTCATTCCCCGTCTCTCTTTATCCTTCTGCACCACCTTCTCCTTAAGCTCTTCATCCTTCTTAGTCTCTACTTCCTTCTTTCCTCTTAACTCTTCAAACACTAATTCTACCTCGTCTTGTACTACCATATGTACTGTCTTCTTAAGTATCTTCCATCCTGGCAACCGGTGCCTTCCATCCTTTGTCCTCCGCAAATCTCCATCACTACGTAACCTTTCCTTAATCTTCTTTTGCATGTTATCTGAGAATGCCCGGTAATAGTAGTTGCACACTTCATCCTCTGAATCAATGTAATCATATTTCTTGAGGTAGACCAGAATACTATTGAACTTATGTCTAAAACCTTCAAATTCCAACTTTGAATCAATACCACCATTACTTTCAGAATCCAAAGCTAACTCCTTCAAATCCTCCACCGTGTATTTAGGCGCCTCCCGAATTGATGCATACCGGTCCTTCATTTCCATCTTCAACAATTTCCAATCCCATTCTCCTCCACCCCAACCTTTGAGTTCCTTGATCTCCTCTTTCAAATCCTTCCCGTTCACAAATGCACAAACTTGCATTGCCATATCCACACCACTAGCTCCATCCACATTTGCTGCGACCTCAAAGTCCCGTAGAAACTGTTGAACATCATCGCCACGACTGAATCGTAACTCTGAATCTTGAGGTTCAATCTTCACAACCTTCTTCTTACTCCTTTTGCTTTTCTTCTTCTTCTTAATCTCCACTTCACTCTCCTCATCCGAACTTGACTCCTCCTCACTACTACTATCTGAACTTGAACTACTACTACTGTGATACTTCTTCTTTCCTTTTCCTTTACATTTCCTCCTAATCTTTTCTTTCTCCTCTTTACGTTTTGACTCTTTCAAAGCCTTCAATACCTTTTCCATGTTCTCCGCCTGTATCCTAGCCTCCTTTAGATATTCCTCTGCATCCTGAATTGAGAGTCCTCCTCCCTTAACCATTCCTTCTACATCTTCCATTGATACCATCTCCTCCGTCTCCATCCCTTCTACTCCAAATCCTCTTGCTGTCACATCGTCCTCCGATTCTTCTCCACTGTCTTCTTTCTCTCTATATAGCATCTTCCCTCCTGATTTTGACCCTTCTCCAACACTACCATTAGCACTATGGCCTCCAGCTTCCTCCAATGGGTTTGAGACTGACCCATGACTAAATTGATGTTGAGATGACATGTTGAGAATTGAGAGTTATATGAATTGCGGATATGTAATGTTGAGATAAAGTTATTGTAATGAATTGATGACTTAAGTTTGAATTATGAGATGAGATGATCTTGTAAATAAACCTTGAGAATGGATTGGCTTGTTGATGTTTGAGATATTGAGAGAAAAAACTTTGAAGGAAGAGCACCTGCGAAGACGGAAAAAGTTGTTTCAAATTGCCCGGGCAGAGTCACCAGATGTAGAACTCCTACGCAGTGTAGCGTAGGCTGAGCCGGAGAGGGGATGAAGTACGACCAAAGAGGAAGGAAGTACAACAAATGCAGTTACACTGCCCTCTACCTTTTTAAATCTCTAAGTTCAGAGCCAAAGTTGACAATTCTAAAACAAATTCTCCTGCTACACACAACCAATCACCTGTAATAATGTTGTCTTCCACTTTCTACTGATAAAATCAGTACCAAAACGTGGTCCGAAAAAGCTCAATACAAGTCTTCTGACTGTTTGAGTGGTCACCAAGTCCTTTAAACACTTAAAAAAATGTCTAAACTAGGGTTAAAGAAAGTTTAAGCCAACACTATACAAGAATTAATTATGTAAGACAGTCCAAAACGTCTTTCGAAATGACCAAAACTGAGAATTTTTGAGATAAAAGATAAAAAAAAGATAGCAAAAAATTGAAGGACAGCAGGAATAGAAGCTATTTGAACTTCTACAACCCTAACTTTATATAAAAAAAATTCTAACGCTCTAAAAAAAAAACGACTACTCGAAAAACTCTCAATTTAGAGATGAAACGCTGAAACCACACTGCAGACCTTTCACACTGCACAACTTTCACAATCACAACTTTCACCACTTCTAAATTTTTAAAAAAATAAAAATAAAAAAAAGTACCCTTATAAGGGTATTACACTTTTTAATAGACTCGAAAAAAGCTTATAAAAAAAAAAAATATAAGACTCTTTAAAAAAAACTCTTTAAAAAAAAACTGCTGAGCTCCCAGACACAAAGAGACACAAAACACAGGACACTACACTAAAAAAAACACGCACACACTGAGAGACACAAACACACACGGACACACAGAAAACACCCCCTCAATCACTCAACACCTCCTCCTTTTATAGCTTTTCCTCCATTCCTTCTCTCTAAGTTGACTCAAGATGATTTGATCCCATCTTTGATCCGGATCTGTTTTCCTGTAAGTCCGAACATTCCATCTCCTCTCACCCTTCCTTTTAGTTCCTCTGATCCTTTTGCTCATCTTTCTGATCTCTTTTTTTCCTTTTTATTATATAAGTTTCTTTTTGTTTAGTTATCTCTTTAGTTTGGATCAATTGTTTGATTGATCCATTCTAATTTGAAGGTTTTTTTTAGTCCAATCGATCGTTCAATAGGTTAGTCTTCTCTTTCCTTTTAATTTTTAATTATATTTTTATTTAATTTAATTTAATTTTTTTTTTTTTTATTGAATTTCAGTCCGATCGATCGATCGGTCGTTTGATCACTTTCCCCATCCTCTGATCCTTTCACTCGATTCAAATCTCAACTGACCACACTTCAGTAAGTCTTCTTGTTTTTCTTTCTCTTTTATTTTGATTCCTTTCAATACAATAACTGATCATTTCATTTCTCTTTCATCTTTTAATCAATTTCATTTTGTTTTAGTTCGGTCTCAAAAGCTTCTAGCATTTTGGATCAATCAATCATTTTTTTTTTTGATTCAATTTGATTCTAGTTTGATTTTAGCTCGGTCTCAGAGTCTCTAGATGTCTGAATTGATAAATCTTCATCATTTTTTTTTTTAATGTAAGTTCTTTTTATTCATCTCTTCATTCATTTAGTTTCACTATTCTTCTTTCTTCTCTGTTTATAAACTAATGATCATCTTCTGCTATTGTTCCTTCATTGATTTCATTTGATTTTAGATCGGTCTCAAGTTTCTAGTATCTAGATTGATCAGTTCCAAGTTTCAAACTGGTAAGTCTTTCAAGTCTTCTTCTCTTTTTTCTTCTTTTGATTTGAAATCCATAACTGATGAATCATTTGATTCTTCTTTCATTTAAATTTGATTTATCTTTTTTTTTTGAATGATTCTATTTGATTTGAACTTGGACTACATTGATTGATTTTCATAAATTCAAATTTTGAAATTTTTGTAAGTGTTTCTATCCTTTTTTTCTTCCTTTTGAATTCAATTGGATTTTGAATTAATTTCTTTTGATTTATTTAACTGAGTTGTCTTATTAATTTGATCTAGTTTCTAGTTCCTTTGATTTAGTTTTTTCTTGATTTAGGATAGATTAAAGAAAAAGTAATCATCACATGGAATGATATCAAGGTATTGTTTTTGTACTGTTGATCTTGAATTGAATATACTGGATAGGTCAATAATGAATGTTATATTGAAAATAAATAAATTAATATGTATTTGAATTGATTCAAAGAGCTTGAGATGTGAGTTTGTAGAGAAAAAGTATTGTCTCTTGAAATGATCTGAGAAAAGAAAAGTATAAATTTTTTAAAGTGATCAATGGAAAAGTGATCCAGAGTAAATTATGAGTTTTGCCAGGAGAAAATGAGATGTATATGAAAAATGAGAGCTAGAATAATTTTGCTTTCCACAGCGGGTCTTCCACAAGAACACATTCAAGATATCGGACGCTGGTCTTCAGAAGCATTTAAAATATATATACGAGATCATCCAATAATGCGTCTTCCTTTATACAGGAGATTTCCATTGTCATTAGAAGGACATTTGGGTTCAGAAGTTACATTCAATGGTGGAGTGCGATATTAATTAGAAACAAGTAAGTAAATAAATATATACCAAAAATATAATAATAATATATATTTCTAGATTGTTAGGTATATGATTTGATAGTTTGAAATACGCAATGCTGACATATTTGCCTACATCATCAGTCTATTACTTACCCATCACCATTCTGTAATTATAGGCGGGCGGCAAATAGGGGTTTGTTTGTTATTGGTTGAGAACTCGAGTGGTTATATTTCTAGTTCAAGTAGTTAAATCCAGTAATGAAAAGCCTCGTTTGTGTGACCGCTTCGCGGTCCCGCTCTGCGTAACATCTGGATACAATGGCCTCAATTTACAGGGCATCTCTTTCTCGTTTACTAATTTCTCGAAGTTGGTGTCTCAATTAACAAAGTGGAATCAGTAACCGAGATGATGAAGAACAGGAAACTGGAGATATATAACATTTCGGTATAAGTAGCGAAATGTGAAGGTAATGAAAAGTATGATATTTCCCCAATGGTTTGAACGATGACGTAGATCTGAGATTGTAGTATGGGATATGGGTAGGACAGTATTGTTGTCAAGTTCTCGATTTCTATTCTCAAGTCTGATCATACTAGATTTCTTTCATCTTATTTCATTCATCTTATTTTATAGAACTTAACAAAAATAACAATCATAAAAGATTTTATACATCAAACTTCTTAGATCTTCTCAGTTTCAACAGTTCTTCATCGAGATATACAATTTTTCTTTTCCCTCCCTCCCACACCAAAATTTTCTTTTTTAATTTCATGAAAAAAAAAAAAAAAATGTATAAGATAATGTTACAAAAATATTTATGATATAGAATAGAATTTTAGTTAAGATAATAGCAGGTGGGTTTGTGGGTAAAGATTATTTAGTTGATTAAAAGTTTGTTTTTCAGATAATTTGTTTGTTGCGATCAAAAATTTTTTATTCTTGTTTAGTTTCATCAGCTTTGTTGTTTAGATGTGTCCTCTGTCCACCCCTAGGGGTTTGTTTGTTATTGGTTGAGAACTCGAGTGGTTATATTTCTAGTTCAAGTAGTTAAATCCAGTAATGAAAAGCCTCGTTTGTGTGACCGCTTCGCGGTCCCGCTCTGCGTAACATCTGGATACAATGGCCTCAATTTACAGGGCATCTCTTTCTCGTTTACTAATTTCTACATAATTTCATTTCTTCCCGATTTCTCTTGTTGCACATTGGTCAACTACAGTCAACTGTTAGAGTCACCAGGAGGGAAATTCTGTCACGCGACTCTTGGTGTGCACTGTTTGACACAGACTCTCGGAGTGCACATCTTCATCACCGAGTCTATTCCCAGCCAGTCGAACCACAGAAGTGCATCCACCGGCTGGGAGTTGGCTTGGGATTTTGTCACGTTTAGATAAGTGACCTGGCCGAAGATCAGGGGGTTGAATGAGTCACTTACATAAGCTTCAGCTTTCTTCAGCCCTAGCTTCGCAATGAAAATCAAGGGCTCGGGGTATGCATTGCAAGCGACAGCAGACTGCCTGTGACTTTGTTGAGTCTACAGTGGAAAATCAGAAGGAACTTTTCAGTGAAAGACGTCTCAGTTAGGTGAAACCCCCGCTCGTAAAGGGGCTTAACAAGTAGGAGACATGTGAATATTCCGAGGTGATTGGACAAATAGCTGCGCATACCAAGAATTCCACGTCTGAAAGGCTGAGCAATCTATGAAAGAGTTTGTAGCTATTTTTAGACTCGAATCAGCTTGGCAACTTCTTCCGCTTGTCTTCCATTTTCTGGGACAGGATGGGTTTTCGGCATCGCCCTTCAACCTCTCGTTGGGATATCCCAACATCAATCTTATAAAAGCCTCGCCAGTGAGGCTGCAAGTTTCAATCTTTCATCCAACTTGATCTTTAAAGCAACTTTGCGTCCTCAGCCCAACCACACTACTTCCATAATTCAGGATATCTTTACTTTGAGCCTAATAATCATGAACTTCTTTCATCTTTCCTTGTCCATTACCCTCTTTTCAATCCTGATAACTTCATCCAAGGCCTGTTACTGGTTCTGCTCGTTACACAACGTGGTACCGGCAGATGGAAATCATTCGGGTTAGTGACATTTGATTTTTCACAGATTCTCAAATGATCATTGATTGAAAATTCGAAATGTAGGATTACCATCCGACTCCAACGCTTGTCCAGCAGGAGGATTTCGTCAGACATATTACCCTTTCTGTTGTGATCTCAGAGTGAGTATCCTAAACCGAAGATTGATTCCTATTATAATTCATCTTCAACTTTTAATGAGATTCCTGTTGATTGGATTTGATATTCTCATCATTTAACTAACTCTAGAGACAACACGAGATGTCAGGCAGAAGGGTTCGAGGACGCTTTGAAGTCGCAGGTTGTCGCAGATGAACCTGTCAATATCTTAATCTTTGGCCATCTAACTCCATTGGGATCTCCGGACCTGTTACATCTTGAATTTTGAGCCACCTCCTAAGTTTGATTTCTCAAGAATCGAGATCAGATTTTGCTAGGACTGAGTAGAAATACATTGATCTGTTGCAAAGAATGAAGTCCATTTGACACCTTTATGATTGTAAAGCGGTAAAACTTATCATCTTGTACATGTGTGTTTGAGTCTATGTTATAAATTTAATCAATTGAGAACTCTGGATTTAGACTCAGATGACAATGCACCAGGCTGTCTGAATAGACATCAAGGAAAAAATTCCCACACTTTGATGCAACTTTGCTTGATCATAAGCGTGTTGGGTGGTAAGTCTAGTCCAACTCGGCCAAAGATCCATTTTAGAATTGGATGAAGTTCATAAGTCATCCGTTTCATTTTGAACTTGAAGCTGAAATTATGAAAACTCAAACCTGAAAGATTGAACAGTAGGGCTTATTAAGACCTCAAAAGAAAGTTTTGAAGAAAAGGAATTTTGGATTCCAATGATTCATTTTGAATAAGCTTTCTCCATCATAAAGAGTTGCTTCCTCGATCCTACAACTCAAGTTAAAGAAAAAAATGTTTATTAAATTAGAAGATTTTTTTATGACGTGCTTTTCAAGATTAACAAGAGAACAAGGAAAAAAAAATTAAAGTTATAAAGACAAATCAGTTTGAAAAAAAAAGATTAAGTTAAAAACAAAAATTCATTAAAATATTAATTAAAATTTCAATCATACTTCTAAAGAAAAAAAGAAATCAAAGAAAAAAAAAGAAAAGAATTGAGAAATAAAAAAGGAAACAAGGTTGTTGTGTTTTTTTTTCTGTTGGTATAGAATTTGATGAAAAAGAAATGGTTTTAAACTTTAACTTTAGATAATGATCTCATTAAATCAAAACACCAATCCGAACAATAATCAAAATCACTTTTATCTAAACCTAATAAATTCGAAAACCGATGTAACGATTTCTTCTTAATTTTCATGTCTTTCTTCATTTTGATTTCTTCTTTATCTTTTGTATAATGATTTATGTCTAGATCCAATTTATTCATTTTCCCTTTATCTTCCAAGCCAGAGACATCCGATTTCTTTTCATCAATATCGGTCTCAGATGCACAGGAAGGATTAGTAGTGTTAGTAGTAGAAGACATATTAGAATAGAACTTTTTAAGATTATAAGGTGTATAAGATGAACCACAACCCATAAGTGCTAAAGTGATATCTTCTTCAATCGTTTCTTCTTGGAATTGAGAATCATCAGAGTAAACTGAAAGTCTAGAAAAACATGAAGGTGGTGAATCTGAAGGTTCATCAATCAAGGGTACTTCTTCGTTGAATTTCTGTTGATTTTTATCTGAAGTTAAAGTAGACGATTGGTTTAAATGCTTCCTAAGCGAGAGACGTTTACGATAATGTGGAGTGAAGGTGGTCTTTTCTATGATTGTGGTTTTGTAAAAATTGTTTGAATCTTGAGTTGAAGGAGTAAAGGATTGGAGTGAAGATTCCAGAATCGAAAAACGTGAACGAGGTCTAGTTGATATTGGGACGGAGACTGGATCTGGGCTGCTTGTATCTCTTAGTTGAGTATCATTCAAAGGAATCGCCTTCCAGGGTGGTGAGACTTGATGTAAGGCTTCTGAATGATCTATAGCAGTGTCTTTATACTTAGAGTTTCTCCGATTTGGCGTCTCATCTCGATCTTGAAAAGAAGCACGTCTTGATGTTAAATCAGCTTCACCATTATCTTCAGGTAACATAGCTAGTCCAATTTCCTCGACTGGTTGAGAAGCTTGAGATGAAAATTGTTGATCATTAGTTTCACCTACAATCGTCTCATAACTCTTATTATCTGTACCACATAAAGTCGTCTCATCTTGACTTTTTTCAGTTTCTGAAGGATAAGATGGGGGTTTTGGAACTATTTCATTTTCAGGTATCGGTACAAGCTTATGAGGTTCAATGATCTTAAGTTTTGATTTGTTTGATTTTGAGAATTGATTTAAATTTAAGACACGTCTAGCACAGGTTTGAGATCTTTTAATAGTAGAATTTTGACGATTGAGAATAGGTTTAAGTCTAGAATTTAAATTACCTGCTGTACTTGAAGATCTTCTTAATCCAATCCTTGGTTTGATTTCTTCAATTTCAGATCCAGGAGATTTAATGAAATCAAAATCTGGACTATGAATTCTTTTTGGATATGAGATCATTAATTTATTAGTCATTGGTTTTGATTTAGTTTTGTTGGATTGATGTTCATTAGATTTAGTAGAATCAAGTGTTAAATTACGTTTTGCTGATTTTATAAATCTATCAAATGCTCCTTTTGCATTAACACTAAATCCATTTTGCTTCTTCAATGAAGTTGTGGATTTCTTGTGTTTGATCGATTTAGAAGGTAGTTTTGGTGGGTTGACTTTTTCTACGGATACGGGAGCTGGAGATGAAGTAGTTTGTTGGCAAGTTTTGGGCTTGAGCTCAGATGATGAATCCGAGATTACAGGATTGTAAACTGGTGGAGGTTTTCGTGCTAACGGTTTGACACCCAGATCTAGATTTTTGATTTTGGGAGGATTGAGGCGAGGTACTAGCTTGATACTAGGTTTTGCTTCAAGAAATCGTGATTGGTGCACTGACTTAGGCAGGTCGTTAGAGATTGGTGATCGACTGTTCATAGCATCACTTTCATTGATACAGATCAAGATCCCAGTCAGTGGCCATTTATCATTCATGTGCGATAGAAATTAACTCACGCGACAAGATCAGAAGATGAAACACATTTCTTATATGGCGAGAGTTGGTAAGGAGAGTTCCCAACGGGGGCGGGCTGAGGTTTCTTTGCGGAGTACATCTAGCCTGACGAGTTAAGACTATCTTGAAAGGGTGAATATGATTAAACAGTGAACTCGAAAATAATGAAAGGAATGCTATTCTATTATCAGTGGAATCGATAATGAGAAAGATCCTGCGCGTGATTTGTATGATTGCTAGAGATGTTGATCGATAAATGATTCTAACAAACGACCCAAAGTAATGAGGATAGAAGGAGAAAAAACAAATTATTTAACCTTCGCTGGGATTCGGATGGGTCAGCCTAGGAGAAATGGATGTTTATTTATACAATAGAGACACGAGTGAAGGAAAATCGTGAAAAGGACATTTTTTGAGATCTGACAAAGTCCCTGAGAGGGGTATGTAGATTGCTTCCATGCCTCAAACGAAGGAAACGTTATCCATCCTTGGTATGTATCAGAGACGGTTGAAAGCTGACAGTCAGAAAGATTACGATACCATTCTGTTTCACGCAATCATCCTATCACCATATGGTACCCACTTTTAGACTCAATTCCAGGTCTGCCATCAAAATGTTGAAGGATGAGATTTACCAATGTCACCTCAAAGCCCACAAGGTTTGATTTTGATTGCTTACTACATCAGAGCTTGGGTCTAAGGATCGATTGTCTAGATATCATGCCAGAAGTGATCAGGTCAAATGATTATGATAAAATGTACATACGATCCTTCATGGAGAAAGGGATGTCAAAAACATCACCTTCTTTCAAATCTGCCTCAGAGGTAAACTCGAAATGTTTCCTTGCTCCTACGTCAACAGGAGTTCCAAGTCTTCAGTCAAATCTTGAAGTTCGGAGAAGGATCATTTCAATCTAAACTTATCAACGTCCCAACCTCTCGCCTCACGTGTCTTTGAGCGCGGTGAGGCCCAGGGGCGGTGAGGCAAGAGTTCAGAACACTTTCTAGAAGTCTCTCGGACCCGGTTCATATTTGTTACCATCCAGGCTTCACATTTTTATAGGCGATGTCATTGTCAGGATCAACTGAGTTCCTCTTGTACTTCAAAAGGTGTCTGTCACATATGTAACTCATCCTCCGCTCTCTACGTTCTTGTATTTCTGATAGGTGAAGTTGTACACTGGAACATTCTTGATACGTATTTTCAATCAGACACAGATGGACTCCGGATTCTCAAGGTCTATATGTAAAATGGGATCTACCAAGCTCAAACTGAAACTTACACAGTTTTTTTGCAAATTCGGAATAATCCGACTGAAGTAAAGTGTAGATTTGTTTTCAAAATCTTTCTTTTTGAATTCCAAACACCCCAAGCCAAACTCAAATCATATCCTTCTATAGGACTATAGAACACACTCCTTCGAGTTCTGGATATGTTCTGATGAAATCAGGATGGAGGATTGATTATGTAGCAAGATGCGACTGTAGCCTGTGGAAGCTGTAACAATCCAGTCTGGCTAGAGCTTCAGCGCATGGGACCTTCAATGGGTGATTCATACCTCGAGTCAATCAAGCTATCATAAGCGACTAAGCGAAGTGAGTCTCATGGAACTTGACCTGATGGACTTTCTCGGGTGGAGAACCTGCAAGTGATCGCTCCTTATGTGTCTGACTCTCATTACCCGAACACTACACGTGCATTCACTTTGCCATATCCTGGGTCTTTCTTTCAAACTCTGTCCGATGACCTCATCGATACAATGTTGCCTCTTGAAGGACCCTAAGGTAGCTAGAGGTTTTGTTTCACCTTATCAGCTGTGGCCTTTCAAGACCTCCAAGGTGTGATCATCTGTCATTGATGTACAATTCAGGCTAGTATTGTGTGAAAATTGTACGAATATTTTTTTTAAATCCATCATGAACAGGATGTTATCGTGCATAGAGAAATCCTCATGCTAATTGAGATTAATGATTGATTGGCTTATGAATCATCTACCTAGTAGATTATCTTTGCATCATCTTACACTTGTGATTGATGAGATGAATGTGATATCATGTTTGATTTCGGTATAAAGATCTTGTGTGCTCAATTCAAACTCTTACCATATACCTTTTTCTTTTCTCAAACTCAAACATATTATTTGTTCACAATCTTCTTTACCGCGGATTGTTCTCATCTCATATTGTTCGATCAGGACTGAGGTTCATTGAGCTGATTACCTGAATTCTCACAGGTATTATTATCGAATTTAATTAGATTTAGAACAAGAAGTCTTCAGATTTTTGAACCAAGTTCATACTTTACTTGATCTTTGTTTAATCTGTCAGGAAGGATTTAACTCTGGTCAATAGATTTACAAATTGCCTTGTTATGAAAATCATCAGTTTCATAATACTTGTGGAAAAGTGAGTCAAAACTCCCACTGACAAGTATCCTTTTTTTACCTTTGGGTGAGTGAATTAAGAAGTCAAAGTATTTGTGCTCTTGAAGGAAGACTGTTGATGATCAAAGAGTCACAATCTGAAGAAAAGATTGTAACAAAACAACAGGTTTGAGTTCAATTTCAAAAGAGAACATAAATGTAAAAAAACAATAACTAACACCTAAGATAATAGCAGATCAGAAAGCAGTCTTATGAAGGAAGACTTTTGATGATCGAAGAGTCACAATCTGAAGAAAAGATTGTAACAAAACAAAAGGTTTGAGTTAGATGAGGAAAAAGATTAACAACAGGTCAAACACTTATTCTATATATGAGAACTCAAGCCTAGCGTAATGCTGTAAGAAAGAAGAGACATCTATAATGCACATTGTGAGTAAAGTGTGTGCAAACAGTATTTGATGAAACTGCTCAATGATAGATGAAGTTTATTCAGAAGATACATACATTCGAAAAAAATAGATCATTCATGTATCACTAAATCGAATGGAGTGTTTTTAGCTGGTCTGACTCTGATAAGATTCTTCTTGATTAACAGAAACTGCTTATCAAGCTTCATAATCTTTGTTGGAAAGGAGTCAAGTTTCAGATTCAAATTTCACATCAGATAATTGTAAAGCCTCATCATTTGGATCTTAAAAGACCTATAATTTACTTGAAACTTCCTTACTTAGAACACCAGAAATTATGCAGAATCATCTCCAAGGGGGGAGGTTTAAAGATCCGATTTTTTTGATTAGACAATATCTTACTCATTTATGTTCTAGATTGGGATTTGAAAATCATCATCAAATTCAACTCAAATCACAGGCCGAACAACTTCAATTCAAACCAGTGATAAATCCATCGTGGTCGTTCCTAAGTCTTTGATAGATTACATTGCAACTTTGTCAAGATTTTTTTAGTTTTTTTCAAGTCCAGATTGTTTCTTGGTATCATCATTAATGGCAAAATTGAAAAAAAACATGTTATTTATACTTGATTATATTTCATCCTAGTTACATAATCGTTGGAAGTACCTAAATGTATTATTGGCATTGATTTGTCAATTTTATTAGGAAGAGAAATTTAACAAGAGCTTCAACTTCTTGATGTCGGACACTGTAATAAGTTATAAATCTCCCAATGAACGTTTTAGGATGGAACCCAAGTCTATGCAATCCATCAGAGGATTTGATTCCATTACAGCTCAGCAAATTTGAGCTTATCAATTTAAGATCTCAATCAGTCAACACTGCGGTCGTGAATGATTATTGAAAAGCCTCTGGTAAGAAAGCATTCAATTTGTTTCTGTACCTAACAATCAAGACTTGCACTTTAATTCCAATATCAGGATGTGACAATCTACAGCTTTTCGACAGCGTCCAAATGCTCAGAAGTGCTTGACTTGCTGCCATCATCTTTTTCTTGCGGCTACATATTGCATCCACCACAATTTACGTGTGTCAGAATATCAGTCTCAATATGTTGCATATTGTCAAATGTCGCGTCAGTGTTTGTTTAATGCATATAATGTGAAATCTGACAATGAAGGCCTAAAAGCGCTGATAGAACATTTTCACAAAAATATCAGGGCTCACGTGCTGATCGCGTCCCTCAGCAGATGACAGCTTATAGAGAACTTTTACAAATATATTAGGGCTCACGTGCTGATCGCATCCCTCAGCAGATGACAGCTGATAGAAAGCGTTCACAAATCTATCAGGGCTCATGTGCTGATCGCGTCCCTCAGCAGATGACAGCTGATAGAAAACTTTCACAAATTCATTAGGGCTTATGTGCTGATCGCGTCCCTCAGCAGATGACATATATATAACATCTTGTTAATTTTGATTTCGCGTCCACCACCAACTACCACCACTTCCCAACGTTCCAATCCAAGAAATCAAAATCCAATCTCCTTGGTCAGTACGACTTCTTGAAATCTTTTTCTCTACCCTCACTTGCTGAAGCTTGAATATCGTCACCTCTCTTCTCAAGATCACACACACCGTACTACATCTTACATCCAATCAAAGCAAAAACTAAGCTTAACATCTTATTCATCTATCAATTACTCATCACAAGATCTTTATCAATCACTTCCTCAACCCTCTTGCCATGGATGCGAATAGTCCTACTTATTTTCAAACGCGAATGCAAAGCTTAGTGTTAGATCATAGAAACTTAGTTAGAAGCAAAGCGATGAAATCCTGGACGGCTTTGAAAGCCATCGATCGTAGTTCTTTCATCAGGATTGGTAAACAATACCTAGTCATATTCTTCACTCTAGTCAACATCATCACTGCTTATGTCTTTGGTGCAAAATTCGGACCTCGATTACTTCATAAATCAGACTTATTCTCAGCTTCGAATCTCACATCTCCTGGAAGTATCCTAAATCCAGCTCCTCTACCAGAGCATCTTGATCCGGTCATCTACCGAGCAACTTGGTCCAAGCCAAAGTCTGATATCAGTCCCATTGAATATGATGTGTTTGAACCAATCGACCATGAAAACGGAAAAGGAAGTGGTTGGACAATCGTTTTTATTCATGGCCTTGGCTCTGTTGACTCATCTCACGGACATCAATGGCGCGAAACACTCTTATCTACTCTTCAACGACCACTCGACTCTCAAAGCATTGGAAACTTAACTGGCCTTAGATTCATTCTTCCCAAAGCTCCAATCATCCCTATCACTGTCTATTCAGATCAACCAAATGGAGGTAAACGGCCTGGATGGTTTGACATCAAGGACTGGAGGGACTTGAATCATCTTGAAGATGAGGATAGTCTAAGACAAAGCTGTATCCAAATTTCTACAATCATTGCTGAGCAAGTTAGAGAATCAAAGATGCAAATGAACAAGACTATCATCGCAGGCTTCAGCCAAGGTATGTTGATATTATGATGTATTACTATTCTCAGATCAAATTTTCAGCTGTGCATGAATGGAAACTGATCACCTTTATTCTTTTCAAAACATCCAACTCTGAATAGGTGCCGTGATGACATTGCTTACTAGCTTGACATTATCTGAACCCCCAGCTGCGACATTGATGCTGGTATGTCCATTATTCTTTTTGACCATAAAGTTTGAGCACCTCCTGACTTTTTGTCTCTTCACAGTCGGGCTATCTACCTCTACCTTTCAGATTACCATTACTTCTTTCAACTGTTCCTGGGTTTTATCGATCGACTGCTTTCTACTGGCTTCACGGAACCACAGATGAGGTCTTAACTTATAACGCTGCCAAATCGGGATTCAACTTCTTGCGAAGAATCTCTCAAGAAGCTTTTGGTCGAGCGAAATTCAAAACTCTTCCTGGTTTAGCACATGGCTTTTCAGAGAATGAACAGATTGTAGTCACCAATTGGATTGAAGGAATCGTAGATCAAGGTACTGGAGGTGAATTTGATGATTTATTAGATAATTTAATTCAACCTGAAAACAAATTAGATGATCCTCAATATCCAGTTCCACATTCGTGATCAACCACTTTTGACATCTTTCCTTTGAATGATCAAGAAGGATTAGAGAATATGAAGAAAAAAAATCAAAATTAAAAACGTCGAAGAAAAACTCTGAATTTTAACATCTTCAAAGGCGATTGAAGGAAATGAAATTTAATGGGTTCTTATCAGGTTGTCTATTCCTTTTTCTAAGATCTTTTTCTACGCTTGAAATCAAATGTGATGATAAACTTTAGAAACGAGATATGTTACGGTATATGTACGGATGCATTTGAATTAATGCTTTGCTGTGCTTTTGAAATTGTATTTGATGTCCTTTGACTAAACTCAAGAGTCTAAAATGAGTGAGTTCAGCATACAAGATATTTCTTCATGAGGACTCTTGAGTCTTGAGGAGCCACGCGAGCAGGTGAGTTTCAGCCCAGAGTCACATGGTCTGGTAGAGCAAGCTTGCAGAGCGACCCCACAATCGATGTTTGTTTGATCGTTTTCAAGGACTTCATTTCTGGCAGAGTCTGTGAAAGGTACTGGCGAACCTGTCATCTGTAAGTGCTCATGTCACCGCTCGCGCGCAACTCTGCGCAGGACCTCAGGCCCGGCTCGGCTGGTCGGCTGAAGGAAAATTTTCAAACCCAACACTTCAAGATTATAGATTCTGAAAAGAAAAAGTCAAGATGGCTCAACCCAAACCAATTAACGTAGTCATCGGTAAGTTTCTTCGCTCAAACTTCAAATTAGTGAAGAAATAGACCATCGAATCTGAACTGAAATTTCCTCAACATTCATATAAATGATGGAAAAAACCCATGACTCTCGAATCAAAACAAATGAGAATAGTGGGAGTAGGATTAGTGGGAGAAAGAGTAGTACATCAACTTGATTCAAAACACTTACGAAAAATCTTTAAAATCAATTCACTATATACCTCAAAGAAATCCATCATAGTTTCTGACGATAATATTAGCTATACGGCCACAAGTTTGATCAATGAATTAAAATCGAATTCTTCAAATCAATTCAAAGATGGTTTAAAAGGCATCTTGGATTATGTTTTAGATCCAATCAAATTACCAAGACCAGCAATCGTTGTTGATTGTACTTCAAATCAAGATTTAGCAAATGCTTATCCAACTATCTTATCTTCCGTTTCACCAATTCATCTTGTGACACCCAACAAAAAAGCTTTCTCTGGACCTGAAGAACTTAATAAATCCATTGATCAAGCATCAAATGAAAAACACAATCTGGTATTCAAGGAATCTACTGTGGGTGCTGGACTTCCGATCATTAGCACTTTACGTGAACTTGTAGTAACAGGAGACGAAATCTTGAAAGTCGAAGGTGTTTTTAGTGGAACGATGAGTTACTTATTCAATCGATTCAGTCAACCTAATATACCTACCACCACCAAATTTTCAGAAGTAGTAGCAGAAGCCAAAGCTAATGGTTATACTGAACCTCATCCAGGTGATGATCTGAATGGTTCAGATGTAGCAAGAAAACTATGCATCTTGGCAAGAAATTTATCCAATCCGATCTCTTTACCTAACGGATTTCAATCTGTACCCACTCAATCTTTAATCCCAACTCAATTATCAACTGTTGAAGACCCGATTGAGTTTATGAAAGAATTACCTAAGTTTGATGATGAATTTGAAAAGCTTAAAGATCAAGCTTTTCAAGAAGGTTGTGTTTTAAGATTTGTTGGAATTATCAACTTGACTTCTAAGTCTACTGTTGAAGTTAAAGCTGGTTTAGAAAAGTTAGTCTTCATCTTCAAATCTCTTTTTAAGATCTTTCACATCTAAACTTCTAGACTGATTGGATTCAAATTTGAATGGTGAAACAGATACCCATTTTCTCATCCGTTTGCTACCCTAAGTGGATCAGATAATATTATCTCTTTTTCTACCAAACGATATTCACCAAATCCTTTGATCATCCAAGGAGCCGGTGCAGGTGCTGATGTGACTGCAATGGGTGTGGTGGGTGATATGATCAAAGTAGCAGAACGTACCTTGGGTTACAACATTTAAGTTAGATTTGAGATCATCATCTTGTATAGAAACGTGTAAGAAATTCCTTCATATTCTGATCACCAGATTTACTTTGGCCTATCTTGTTCTTTATCATCAACATTTTGATTTTTTTTTCTTTAAAAAATGATTGGATATTTTCGCACTCGTATGAATCCAACGAATATAAAATCATCACTTTACTCTCATAGGATAGGTTTTCTCTGCATGTGGGAAATGACTATACCTGGTTTTATAACAGACGAATGTGTCTAATACTTTATACCTTCCGAAAGCCAACGTCTGTACAGGTTTGGTGAGCAATTTACATTGTCGAACCAATCAATCTCTATGCCTCAGTGATTACAAAATCAATGCTTGAGTTGCTTTGGAAGACAATTGACTGAAGTTGGAGGAAAATTGAAAATCATCTTGTGTTTCGTAAGGTTATGTTGAATTTTCATGTACAAATCGTTTAAGCTTTTTACAATCTGTGATCATCTTCTGAATAGTATGAATCTTATAGATTTGTAGAAGATTCATCAGGGTGAGAAGTCGCGAGAAAGCTTGAGTTCACAGTCTACATAGGTCATACACCTACATCTGTGGTTGATCAGTTAATGAAGACTGTAACCTAAGAAGTTGATTCGCAATTGGTGCAATCACCATCTGGTAGTCGACATGTGTGGGCTCCGAAAACACTAGCAAAGACATGAGAGCCATGAGCATGGGCATGGGTGGAACAGGAGTGGGAATAACGCATTGAGCTTACATAGACTATACCATAGCTTAACACGATCCCTTCCCATAGGTTGCAAAACCAAGGTTTCTGTATGACTCGATTGTAGAATTTCTCTTTCTGCAAGTTGCGCCATCACCAAAGGAATTCTTGATATACTTATATGAATCCATTTTTGTGCGCCTAATCTTTCAATCGTATGCGTGTTGGAAATAGCTCCAGCCCGCTTGAACATATACTTCCCTGTTAGGAGCTCGGCGTCGAGGGAAGGTGTCAAAAATTAGTGCTCGTGGAACTTGAAGTGATCGACCTGATAATAGGACATTGTAAGTATCACTGGTAGAAGAAATTCAGTTTGAACATAGACACAGGTTCAGCCGAGACCGTGAGAATCAGAAAATGCAAGGTGAAGCTTCTCCGTTAAATTCCGTATGGTTCAAGTTCTATAAGACGATACATACATAAACTCGAGTCTTCCTCAAGCGAGTTCTCATCCTTTTATCCTTTCAAGATCATTGATCATGAAATCTTTTAAATCGATTCCAAAGGCAGTTTTATATTTTTTTGATAAATCTATTTGGGTTTCTGTACCTGAACTTGGATTAATTGAAAAAGGTTATACAAGAGATGATTATGATCATAAAGTGATTGATTTAAGTAAGTATGTTTGATGAGTATGTTCAAGAGGTCAATCTTAACTAAATTTATGATTTTTCTGGGGGTAGTGAAGGGCGAGAATTTCAAGTAAGCTGAGAGTTTCTTCAGAATATGGATCTTCTGAAAAGTGAGTTGATCGATCGACTTTTTTTAAATTTTCTTTTTTAGCCCAGACTTCTTGGAATTGAACCCTGCTGGAACGATCCCAGTCTTTGTTGCACCAGTGTAAGTTGATCGACTTTTACTCAACTCTAACAAATTATGATCTTTGACTAATCTTTCTTTCATTCACTTGTAAATAGAAACATTCCAGAATCAAACCAAAAACAAGAATACAAAATCTTAACTCAATCAACAGATATACTGGAGTATGTAGATACAACATGGAAACCTCTCAACCGACCCATCAACGGGAACCCACTTCCATCACTCTCACCTGAATCTGCTAGCCTTAAATCTGAATCTGATAAACTGATTAGTTTACTTCATGAGGATGTTCATGATCCGAATTTCCTTTTACTTGGTTGTATAAATCGTGATCAAATCAAAGAAAGAGGTGCTCAAGATTCACCAATGAGACAGTATACTGAGAATAGAATCAAGGCTCTTCAAAATAATTTGGCTACTTACTCAACAGCAAGTCAATCTATTAAAGATTTTTGGCAAGGTTAGCTTGTTTTCTATATGTATCAGAGTTTGAATGATCATCTTCGAATCTCTAAGCTGTGTTTTACATTCAATTTTCGATGATTAGAAAAATTAAAAACTGAAGAAAAGACTTTAGATATCTTATTGATGAAAGCTTCTAAATCAGATGAAGAATCTTTTTTTAATCGAACTAGAACGAGTTGGAAAAGTAGCGTCACTTTATTAGCACAATTTGTTAATACGATCAACAGTAATCAATGTTAGTCTGATCGTAATCTTCAAAAAGTTTCCAAAACTGAATCCCTTCAAGAAGTTTACACTGATCTCTTTTTTCCTCTTGAACTGGTCGAATTCAACATCATAAAAGGTGATTTTATTTTAGGTTCAAAAGTAACATTAGTAGATATTCAACTTGTTCCATGGTTAGCAAGGTTTTTCTTAATCCTAGGTTATACCACCCCTCCATCACCTTCTTCAATTCATGCAACTGAACTTCAACAAAGACTTGAAAAGATTTTAAAATTAATTCCGAATTATGAAATCGATCAACTTCAATTAAGAAAGACTTGTCTTGGTTTAGAAAAGTATTGGAAGACATGGAGTGAACGTGAAAGTTTCAAGAAGGTTTATGCAGATGGACTTCACTGAACTAAGATGTAGATCTAGACTATCATCTCATATATCATCAATTATGTTCAATAAGATGAGTTTGCTCAGTTATGATCACTTTTTTTTTGGTGTAATGAAGAAAACTCTTGATTGACAAAGTGAAGAAAATGTATAATTGCTTCAAACGTGTGTTTTTGATTTCTATATTTCTCAATTACTCACTAGATCTGTCTTGGTCATCCCTTCCAAGTAGCACGATCGATTGTCCTAAAGTGTATTGAGTTTGACACTCACGAAGTTGATTGTTGTGAAATGAATGACTCAAGTGAGATCAATCTCGTTCATCCATGAGGTAACATGGGAAATGAGATGTGGAAAGTGTGATCCATACCTATGTTTTAAGTCTGATGACGCTTGACGTGATCACATCTTCATGAGACCAATCGTGTGGTAGAATGATGCTAATGAACGTATCTATGATCTTACATGCTACGAAAGCCTATGGAATATTATGGTTTATCTTCTCAGATGTCGCATTCTGCTTAGAAAACCATCACTTACGAGTAATCCCTGATTTGAGAATCCGTTTTTCTCATTCATACTTACTATGGTTTTCCTCAATCAATCAATCAAAAAAGAAGTAACATAATTTTTATTCACCATCCATCCATGTTTTCTCTTAAATATCTTTCTCCCTAATCAATCTCACACTTTAACCAATTCTTTATATCTGAGTTGTAGTGATTGTTCAAGACCCTTTGATTTGCTCAGCGCTTGTTGGCTTCTACTTTGTGGTTGATCGCTTTGTAGGCTTCACTGAAAATTCTCGCATCACTATTCCATTCTTAACCTTTTCAAGCCTCTCGTCCGAGATAGATCAAGCATGATTCGATTATGAACATACATAATCTGCGGTTCCATCCGTCACACAAACGCTCTCTTGGCACAGTTCAAGCCTATGTAACTGGGTGAGAGAGTTTCGTTGTGAAGGAAAGATCAACTGAATCCATTCATCCTGCTCCACTTCCATACTTTCGAATCTCTTATCTTCTGATACATAATCGATCGCGTACATAGTCCATCAGACGAATCACTAACAACACATGTATGGTCGTATGCAGTCTCCGATTCAACTCTGCGCTTCATCAGTTCTACACTTTTCAATTTGATCACGAGAAAGGATGGTTGTGAAGGAACCATGAGGGTGGCGTTCTTTTCAAACCTTTCAAACGAAATCCGTGATTGATTGATTGATTGGTTCAACCGAATTCCGCATCATCTACACCATTTTCATCAATCTAAAGTCCTCTCTTTCTCTCTGCTCAACTGACTCATAACTCATCCTTTCTCTCTCTCTCTCTTTCTCTCTCTCTCTTCAACCATTTCCACAAATCCTTTTCTAAATCAATCTTTCCTATCATATTTCCTTTCATTCATAAGTTTTTTTTAAAAGACGATAGACCGGTTCTCATCAAAACAAAAACACCTTTTTATTCTTGTTAATCTCTTTTCTTGATTCAGATTTAATAAACCAATCAAATTTGCTCTATCAAGTCTTTCTTTTCGTCTTCTTCTAAATATCACTTTTCTTTCTTTTTCCGAGTTCATCTCTTTTTGCACACTTACTCAAAGAATGTCCTCCACTCGATTCCTCCTCAGTCTCTTCACATTCCTAGTAACTATCTGTATGTTCGTTTCAACAGCTGTGATCCCAGTGAACTCAAACCAAGAAGCCATCACTCGACTTCGTGCAGAAGTAGAAAGAGTGAATGAGATCAGTACTCGATTAGCATCTCAAAATCTTCATAAATCAGAGATAGCTACTTTAGCACAAGATGGGATCGATTCAGAACTCGTTCAAAACTCAGATCGGCTTTGGTTAGCTGAACATCAAATCAAGAATTCAAGATCGAGTAACTCCATGGGAATCTATGATGAGATCCTGCATCGGATCAATACGATCATGTACGGCTCAAACCTTTTGATAAACTTCTCAACTCGATCTGCTATCTCGGCTTGATAAAACTGACGTTCAACTCGGTGATCTTCAAAAAAAGTACTTTGTTCAAAGAGATGTTGAAGAGCGAGATGACAGTGGATCGTGCTCACCAAACCGTCGCTAGGATCGCTCAAGTTCGTGCGTTAGCTAAACCACGTAAGTTTCTTTTCTTCCTCTGTTCTTCCAAGTGATTCAATTCACAAACCAACGTTGCTTGACTGACTCTCAAAATTTCTTTCTAATCATCAATTCTTCGATCTATAGTCAACCGAAAGCTGATGGAGAATGCAGGTTACACTGGACAATAGATCGTCGCACTTGAGATCAAGAGGTATTGGTTAAAAAATTTTCTGATTGTATGGGATTTGAATCCATTTTCTTCAGGTCTGAAAAGATTTGAACGAGCCTGAAGAGACTCGGATAAACTGAAAGGATTGATTGATGTTGGAAGAGATATAGGTCTGAGAAGACCTGAACGAATCTGAGGAGAGTCGAAGAGGGCGGAAAAGGCTTGAACAAATCGATGAAGACTTGAGTGAATCTGTAGTAACTTGATGTGCTCGAGTGCCTTGACGAATCTTGATCTAGAGAGAGAGCACCGGTAGTGTGTTAGCCATATGAGGTGGCATGTGAAATGCTTTTGTATGATGTTTATATAGCTGAAAGGATCTGATAAGAGGTATGTCGGCTGATTGGTCCTGGTCCGACCACCTAGTTCATCTAGACATCGCGTTCAGGAAAACCAAAGCCGATGATGGTATTCAAAGAGGATATTTTCAAAAGGTTCTGTTGTATTGTTAATGAATAAACCAAACTTATGAGAGGCCGAAGGGTGCTGGTTGAGAGAGAGGTGAAGAGATCAAGTCTTTTGGAAGACTTTGATCGAGGCTTTGACTTGATCTGATGATCGATCGTTAAGCATCAATCTTTGATAATTCTCTTGGATGAGGGTCTGGTTCGAGTAAAAGACTTGCAAGCTGTCTTCAAAGGCCGCCTGGCACTGGCAGGAGATCGCGGGGATCAAGTGAACCTAGGTGGTTTTGACCTGAGCCGCATCCATAGAGGTCTATTCCAAAGTACACTTGATCTTTTTCAGCCAGTTGGTTTGTTTGTGAAGCTGTCATATAAAGATATACTCAGCTTGATTGATGTAACGGCAAATATCATCACAGGTTGATTTCTGAGTTCGCCACTTGGGTCCATGGAAGCAGATGGGCCTTGCGTCCATCTGAACCAGTTGACTCAGGATACGGGAGTGAATTGAAGGAAGAAGAAGAAGTTCAATTCGAATAGGCAGAGAGAATGAGGTTTGATGTGATTGATAGGTCTTAATGATCTCCGAAGGCGATCGGCCCACTCTTCCTGTATCTTGAGATCAAGATGGATCCAGAGGAGAGCCTTTCTTGAATGCTGTGGTCTTCTCGAACATGACTTTGTCTGGGATCTTCTGGGAAGATGACCATTGAGGTGCAGGCCTCCTTGAACAACATCATCGCTGTTGTTGAACAACATCATCGCTGTTGTGAGAGTTAACAAATCGCCGTTTCGATGTGTGTGAGCTTCCGTGAGGGTAATGAAAGGCTTAAGATAAGTTGACAAATGAACTCATTGGTCTCAAAATGACTGGTCATGAAGAAATTCAAAAAAGAACATTCAATCAAATTGCATACAACAGAGCTTGTCAAACCAGCTATACATCGCTTGATTCCTGCATTTCACACAAGTCACATCTCATACTTCACATCACTCAGCTCAGCGCATAGATTCCACCAATCCACATTGAGAACCTTGATCAACAACTCAAATCTCAACCCTGATTCGATAATTGGTCAATCCTTTGAATATCAGATTAGGCAATCATCTACATAGGATGTTCATCAGTTCAGCTACTCTGGACAATTCTCTACCAAAAAAAACCAAGCCTGATCTGAATCCATCAATATCCTTTGCCACAGGCCCAGCCTACTGATCACCTGATCCCTGTTTCTTTGGGGTTGATTGGCCAAATCCACCTCCTCCCATTCCCCCCTTAGGAGGATCAAGTGGTATTGGTTTGTGATGAGAAAGATAATGGGATTTGGAAAAAAGGTAATTAGGAAATAGATTTCCGATGATTGATATCCAAAGGAAAATAGAAGAATTACAGGAGTGAAAGACAGATAATAGGGATTGGGTGATGTGAAAGTTTGTAAAACTCAATTTTAAAGTATTTTTGCCTATTTTCAATTCAGTAAATCTTAACAGCTAGCACCTGAGTGTTGGAAAGAGTTAATTTTTCAATTCAATCAAAGTGCAACATTGTCCATAAGACGAGTAGTTCTACAACAAAATTAAACTTTTTATTTGTTCTAAAAATTTTGTTGGTTTATCCACCCAATCGTACTAAAAAGAGGTTCACAGAAGTTTTTCCTTTAGAACAATTGAGGGAAGGATTGTGATATCTGAGAAACTATTTGTCTTTTTTTCATAGACCAAAAGGGGTCAAAGGTCCATTGGATGACCCTTGGTCTTGGTCAAGCCTCTGGCAAAGGGACATGTCACTGACATCTGCCCATCAGTAGCTCCAAAGGCTTTGGTTGGCTTTGTTTAGGATATTCAGGTGGTCTGGATCCTTCTGGATCTACCAAAACGTGGATTGGATTTTTGGCTAAAATAAATTTTACAAAATTTTACATCACCAAATCCCTAATCTGATTGAGTTGAAGGTAAAGTGGTCAGGATATCTTGTCCATGCCTTGCCTTCCTGAATTGTTCTCTAATTTAGTATTGCATAGAATTCCATCATAAACTACAAAATAAGGCATGCACTGCAAACATTAAACAACTTCCCTTTAATTGAACAAGGGGAAAATGATTGGAAGTATAATTGGTCATCAAGGATTGATCCCTGCACACTGGAGCCATAGCACCCACACTACAAGTAGCACCAGAAAAGATACAACACCACTTTACTTGGCCAGCCCCAACTGGTTTACTACACATGCCTGTATTGACTCTAACTTAACGTAAGTCCCAACCCGCAGAGACGTCCCTCGGAGCCTGCACAGAGGGACTTATGACATATCAGCCTTCCTGGCTTGATACCAATCCCAGATTTTTGATTTTTGAAGTTTTGGAACTGGATATCCATTTACTCGTCCTTCACTCAACCGATTCAAAAATCTGAATTGACAGAACTGTTCCCACTCATGTTGTACAAGAGCATGCAGAGATACATGATGGATTCATATGGCGGTGAAGTCCTGAAATCATGAACCAAGAGTGTAATCCTTGAGAAGCTCGATTTCAAGACTGCGGGGACGGTTGGATGGCCAAAACTTTTGGACATGAGAGAGAGAGAGAGTATGCTCCGTCGCAGAGAGTAACAGCAAAGAGATTTGCCTTAGAGAGAGAGAGAGGAAAATGTTGTTGGCTGAGCTCAAAAACGAGGAGGACAGTTTGGAAGAGGTTGTTCAGTGTAATCAAAGTCTGACCTTTTGAACGCTTCCATTCCAATATTCCGTATCTTTTTCAAGACTGCTCATTCAACTTTCCTTGTGATGTATAATAACAAGATGAACCTTTATGATTCTGCCAGAAAAAGCACACTTCGCAGCTCAGACAAGCTTCTGCAGCCACCTCCAAAGAAAGATACTGGGCATTGCCCAACTGAAAACCTTGCGCCTCGGCCTGCGATTGCCGTACCTAAACAAACCAAAGCCAAAGTGGTTCTTCCACCACATATCTTGGCTCTAACGGATGCCAAGTTGTCTAAATTGATCAATCATAATCATATGAAGAAATACAAGAACGAAGCAAAAGACTTACAAGTGAAAAAAGTGGTTGCGTTGGTCAGGGGTCTTGACACTTTTTTGCTGGCCGGTACGGGCTACGGAAAGACTCAAATTGCTGAGATGTATCTGGATCTATTTCCAAAAGCGCTCAAAGCTATCTCAATCGTCATAAACCCCTTAGATGCATTGGGTGACAATCAAGTACGTTGAGTAAAGCTCGACTTCAATCCAAAGACTTACATTATTGTGTGTGTGTCCTCTAGGTTTCTGAGAAGAAGAAATGCTCAATCAACACAGTCAATCTCACTAAGGAAACCTTTACTGAAGAGGTGGCTTCAGACATTTTATCGGGTGTTTACAGTGTAATTTATGTTGTGAGTATTTTTTTAATTCAAAGTACATATCAATCTAGCTTAAGCTGATGATACATTATCTATCATAGAGCCCCAAGATATTTTTGAACAACAAGATCTTTGAGCGGATATATTTTAGCGAGTGTCTTCAGGATCACCTTGTTCTCAAGGTGATTGATGAAGCACACATGATATATTGGTGGGGATTGGTGCAAAGCGGGCGAGGAAAGCATTGCAATGCTTTCCTGCGTCAACAAGATGGTGGCCAATTTTGACCATCCTATGGTGATCTCTGCCTTCGATTTCTAGCGACGAACAAAATTCCGCTTCTCATGATGTCGGCAACATGTGCACCCGGTCCTTTTAAATCTATCTTAAACAACTTGAGCATAAAAGAATCCAATCTCAAAATCATTCGAGGAGAGCTCAGCCGTTCCAACATCCGGATTATCAGGATTGAAACTACTCGGTCTCTTCGAACTCCAGCGGATTTAGGTACTCTCTATGCTAGGAAAGAAAAATTAGCTGAGAACCAGCTACTTAAGTCTTTAATCTATTCTGGTTCAAGAAACGGCACATTAGAAGCAATGAAAGTAGTAAATAAGGCTCAAGGTACACCAGGAGGCGAGAAAAATCCTGATAGTACCTTGATTTGAAGGTATCACTCATGTACCGGGAAAAAAGAGAAGCTCAGGGAAATAGAAGGTTATACTAACAACGAGTTTCCGATCATGTCGTGCACAAATGCACTTGGTCTAGGCCAGGATTGGCCTACAGTGATGCAAGTCGTTGTATTGGGTCGAATGGGTCTTCCGGAGCTTGCCCAACTATTTGGAAGGTGTGGACGTGGAAGTAGTCCTGGGCTGGCTATCCACTTTGTCGAAAAGACTCGAAAAAACGGCATCAATAGTATTTTTGATATCAATGATCAAAAAGAGATGAGTGATGATGAGCTCATGGATGCTTTTGCTATTACACCCATCTGTCTCCGAGTGGCTTTATCACTCGGAAACACGTGAGTTCTTCTTTGCATTTGGTGACAATGTGAGGTACATAAACTGATATGTATTTCCATTAATCAACTCGATTCCAGGATTGGGGTAATCCCTTACAACAAGAATGATTTGCGGGTTCTTGCTGAACAAGCACGGGAGAAAGCGGCTGATTTCCCCTTGTGCAAGTGCTCAAATTGTGATTCAGAAGCCGCAGGCATGCTAGTATATAACATGCCTAGATTGTCAAAATCAAATTACCTCGAAGCAATGGAGGATATTTATAGTGTAGAGGGTTTCTTGAACCCGGTCACAGAAAAAGAAGAAGTGGGTTTGGTCAACGGTGAACAAGTTAAAGTTCCCAAGAAAAGAAGTCGCGTTTTGGACGGTTATTTGGAGGAGCTCGCAGATGAATTAGTATTTGTATATGACTTATTTTACAATGATAAATTTGGAGATGATGGATATTATTTTGGCTCAGATTATTTCGATCTTGATCGCGCCAAAAGTGTTGTGGAGAATATAGATCAAATTCGATGTGAAGATGACATTAAAGGTGTAATGGGGGGAGATATCATCAAAGGTGGCGTGAAAGTTGTGTTTAAACACATCATCAAATGGCGAACTCAAGACAAGGGACTGCATTATCAACAAAAGCGGTCCAATGAGATAGAGATGGCCAAAAAAAAAAGAAAATCACATGAAGAAAAACTTGAATAGAGGAACAGTAAAAGAAACTCCTCGGTCTCCTACGCTGACCACAGGCCAGCCTATCACGAAAAGAAAAAAAAGAACATCTGATCAGGTCAAGGCCAATAAGGAAGCAGCTCTAGCCACAGCTGCTTACAACGCACGCTGCTTGCATTGGTTGAGAGTAGAGAAGGTACCAGTTGCTGAGCTGGATGCAAAGGAGTTGGCTTACCAAAGGTTAGTCCTGCTCATCTGCTGTGATCCATCTCAGTAACTCTTCATCTATCTCGGCAAACTCTTCTCGTTGTTCGGGTTCCTGACCTTCTTCTCCGTCAATACCTTTGTTTTGTGCGTAGTTGTGTGAAACAGGCCAGTGGAAACGTTCAAGGCGACCATTAGTATAATCGTCTTGAAGTTTCTGGGTCCCCAGGAGGTAGACATCATGAATAGGACCACTTGGAATGATTGAATTTGGTGTTGATTGGTTCAAGCATGCATTTTGAGCCATGTTCAAAAATCGAATCATTGATGGTCCAGTTATTCTGTTCTTATGTGACTGTCGATTCATGTTCTGACCTGCTCGCGCTTTCATTTTTTCAACCAAGAACGCAAGCTGTTAAGCTATCATTAGTGGTTGTTCCAATGGGCAATCTTGATTGTAATTTTAGTGATTGAATGATTCGAATCTTAGACTTACAAGCCCCACTGTGAGAGAGAATGTGTCTTTCAGACGTTTGATGTTGGTGCCAGGACCCTAAGCATTAAGAATTGGAGTCAGTTAAGCATTGTTACCATCTAGAGAAACTATTTGTCTACGCACAGCATGGTTGTAGAAATACTTTAGCCAGTAGTTCTGGACCTCCAGAAAAAAGTCTTTGGCCACGAAGTGGCCAGGTCGTCCTGTAGGTGAAATCAACAGGGAATGAAGCATCATCCGAGATAGCGGCTTGGGAAGTATTTTTGTAAGGAGTCGGATCAACCGAGGTAGATAACACGAGTAATGTGTAAGGCCTTTCAGACCTTGAGACATTACACTCCACTTCTTCCACATGAGCAGCAGGCGACCAATATCGCCATCAGACATAGCACGATTTGCTTCTACAACCGTTGCAAAGTCTTGCATTCGAAGGAGCAATTGTATTCGCTTCTTATCATTGTTTCTTCTTGCTTCTTGCATTGCATGTCCTGAAAGGAAGGTCATAAATACGTTTTCAACAGTGCTCTCAAAAGCTTCTGGCGTCATATCAATTGGATCCTGAACTTCCCCTACAGGAAGACCAAGTACTCCACTTGAACAAGAATGATATTTTAGGATGTATGTCAATATGAAGTACTGCTATCACTCGCACTATCAAATCAAAGGAACTTACAATATGCCAAATGTTATTGTTGCTTTGTGTACCTGCTCAATCAATTGTATCATTGAAGTGAAGTCTTTCTTTGCAGTTGGCCTCTCCTTCTTTGCTGCTCCCAGCTCAACCGCAGTCCTCCAAGCTCCGAGGTCTTTCTTATTACTCGGATCACCCCAGTGATGTAGCAGGATGGCCTGCGAGATATTCCACAACGTGTGTCCTGCACCAGGTACCATGACAAGGTGAGAGAGCCCTTCATCAGCAAACTTTGAGGGTACTCGTTGACTCTCTAAACCGCGAAAATTCAAGCAGGTCCCAAGATCCCCTTCAATGACTTGCAATCGATTGGCAAAATCTTCCGGCAAAAGACCAGTCTGTTTAATCAATTTGTCGTAAAGTGCCGCTATCCCATCAGAGCCGTTGTCCGACGAGTCCATGAGCTTCAGCATATCGACATCAGGTTTTTTTGCTTCTACCTGGTCGATTGGCGCAAGATTCAATATTTTACAAGATTTGTACTTATCCGGCCTCTTCATGTAATGCGATAGCACTCGAGCAACCTGGTTTTTCAAAGTGAGTACCCATTGCTTTTGTTCATTTTGGTCTGGTAGCAAATCACCTGAGTCAATCGCCTGTTTGCAGTCTTCGGTGAGAGTTTTTTGAAAGGTTGCCACTGTACACTCCTCTGTGTTGAGGTCGCAAATAATTTTAGGATCAAGATAGTGAGCATAACCCCACGTTCCGTGAAAAGTTTTACTTGTAGCATCAATCCTGCAACTATGAACCCTTTCCATCATATCCAAATTGTCTATGCATAAAAGAAAACCAAAAGCGCCAGCTGACTTTACCCTCTTCTTAATCAACATTGCTTTTTCCTTTGAAAGGACCAGGAGACCACGTAAAGCAGATTTTCGACTGGCGCTCAAGCCAATTTGCTGGAGGTACTGGTTCACCCGCTCAGAAACTCCACAAGCAAGTAATGTGATTGTATTCTCCACTTGCAAGGCATTACATTGATGATTACATGCGAAAGCAAGCATGTGAGTCATAGTCGCAGTGATCTGTAGTGGTATATGATTATATCAGTTGTCAGTATTGTGTTAGCATAGATGCCTGATTATGAAAATAGAAAAGGGCTTTTCTATACTAAAATACTTACCGTCTTCAACCGAGTCTTTGCATTTTCCACTCTATCCTTGGGTTTTTGAAAAAAATAACCTTGAGCTGAATCTTGCGAGGATCCAGGATTTATGCATGCGTCCGATTCTGAGCCAACATCTGATTCGGATTCTGAGACATCAGAAACTACCGTGCCCCCATTGTTTTTTGCAGCGCATTGGTTTCGTTCGGCCTTCCAGGCTGCGTGCGCGTGTTTGAGCTTGAAGCTAATCAATTCATGCATAAAGCTCATGCTTTTTACTATGGTCTCTTCCCTTTTAATCTTGTTTTGGTGTTCAAAGAAGTTGGTTTCAAGTTTGTTGATGTTGATAAAAAGGCTTCCTTGGGGTGGATTCTGCTGTGCTACAATTACTTTAGCCTATGAGTATGCGAGGTGCACAAGGCAAAATCAGAGATCTACTTCATAAATGATAGGAAGTATCAAAACTCTATGCACCTTCTTCAGCACCCATTCATTCCATTTGGCTTGACAATCAACCTTCTGATTAACAACTTTGTCTATCTCATCTAGTATCTGCTCCGTGGTATCCCAGCCGTGCTTCACTGAACCCCACTGTTTTCTACGTGTCACAATCTTTTCATTTGGCGAACGTAAGTAAGACAGAAGGAACGATTTTGTGTCGGAGTTCTGCTTTTTTAGATATTGACAGACTCTTTCAACTAGTAGCATTGATTCTTGAGGTTGTGGATTCTCAAGATCGGGATCTATGGGAAACTTGGATTCTAAATTGGAATCATCATCCATATTGCTTGCAATGGTGAAGTGGCAGCGGCTGAGATGGATCTGTTATATTATAAAGGTATCTTTACAAAAGTACAGTTTTAATGGACGTCGGAATCATGTTGACTGTTTTGTTAATGAGAGAGATGAGTCTAAAACTGTTTTAACTTGGTATATGTAAATGTACCTGTAGTCGCAGTAGCTTCAGCTATCCAAATTCAATTTGGTCGAATTTGAAGTGGTTGAATTTCTCAACTTCCAGAGCACTCAAAGAAATTCTGAGGAGACCAAAAGATTCAGAAAATTAAGTACTATGAGTTTCATTGAGACTGCGTGGGGTATTTACATGACAGAAGGCAGAGCAAATGGCGGCTAAAGATAGTCCCTGCCAAACCTGATTTGGTATCAGGCCAAATTTGCCAATAAGGCGCAAGCCCCCCTGCGCAGGCTCTGGGGGATGTCTCTGCAGTTGGTGGGGCTTTTGTTAAGCTAGGTATTGACTATACAGTTGTGTGATAGCAAAATTTCCAGTCAATTTGTAAACCAGTCAGGGCCGGTGGAGTAAAGTGGTGTTGTATATTTGGGGGACTCAAAACTATTAGGTTTGAGGAACCTTTTTGAAAAACATACTTTCAAGGTTTTTGTTTTTGCGGTAAAAAAAAACTAGGTTTCTAGCACTTAGTTTTTAGCTTTGAGGATCCCATACTTATATTAGCCGCCCTCCTACCCCCTTTGGCATCTCAATCTTGCTCACTTGACCACCATGCCTTGTGTAGGCACCCAGGCCCAAGTGATCTTGGACCTCCAACGGAGGGGTATCAGCCATAGTGGGTATGAGACAGGGATGAAAGGCATGCAGAGGGATAAGGTTTTATACCAGCAGCCGGAAACGGGACAAAAAAAACCTACTTGATGAGAAACCTAGATTGGTCTAAAAAGTAGGTTTTTCAAAAAGGTTCCTCGAACCTAATAGTTTTGAGTCCCCCAATTTTCCGGCACTACTTGTACATATGTGCACAAGGATGGACAAGTCAGGAGCTATCATGTACATACAGAGCTGCTCAGCTAACAGCTCATCTGAATGAGTGAGTCATATGGAATACCACCTGTAATTTTTTACAGTACTTAGAGCATCCACTATCGTTACAGTAAATTTTCTGCAAATTTACTGTAACGGTCTGTAAAGTACAGAGGCGGTACGTACCAAACTCTTGAAATCCACTATCGTTGAGGTAAAATCTCTTCTGTACGGTACGTACTGTACAGAATAGAGTCTGTCCTACAATTGTGCCATCTGTAAAAAATCTGCAAAGTTCGAAGGTCTACCAATTTTCACTGCTCTACCTCAATTTCTCAATCATCAAGGTTTCAACTCAAATAAAACCAATTTGTCAACTATGGACAACAAGGAAGGACCGACCGGTTTTTGTAAAGGTGGGTTGTTTTTTCTTTGATAAGATAATTGAATGTTTGGTTTGATTTGATTCATATGAACTTGAAAAAAAAAACTTGAAGATTCAAAAAGAGACGGAAGGAGGAAAATTGAAGGAAGCAAATCGATGATGACTTGTGGTGGTGTACCATTTGCTCGGTAGCCCACCCAAAATCGGTAGATACCGATTCTGCAGAGGTCCTGCAAATTTGCAGGACCTCTGCCGAATTTCTACCGATTTGGTAGGTACCGAATTGTGTTTTTGACACGATTGGGGAAATTGGCCTTCAGTACTGTAAGATTTACAGTACCGAGGCCGTTTACAGCAACAATAGTGGATGCTCTTACAAATTATTCAAACAACTGACTACATACACTGACATGTAGGTTTGGTGTAAATCCATCAACTCAACTTCACATAACACCTTTTCTGTTACAGTTGGATCGCTTCTAGAGTATTGCCTCAGGAGCTTTGGAGTGATATGTAGTCAATTTTTGGGAAGATTTTGTCAACCTGGAAAAAGTTACACAATGTATCACATATGATTTAATCATTGATATGATCAAGGGACTGAGCAGACCTGTATGTACATGATAGTCATCAAATGACTCAGCTTTTTGCATACATCTAGTGTTGGTCTTATGGCTCAGGTGTACATTGGTTAACTCTTTATGACCAATTATACTTTCAATCACTTTCCCCTGTTCAATTCAAGGGAATTTGTTTAATGTTTGTGGTGCATGATGAGTGTCAGAGTCATGAAATGAGGTGTGATGAATGAGATGATGATGGTGGTTGAAAGATTCTTGAAGGATTGAAAGTCAAATTGATAGATGAATATCTTTGTTAAAGGCACTGATATTGAATCAAAACAATATATGTGGGTACAATGACAAGTAGGAATAAGTTTGGTTAGAATCGGAAGATGAGAATGAATACAAAAGATCTTATACAAGAATCATCACTTTGATCATGTCTTTGAATCCTCAGAGGAATGGATTAGTGTTTTTTTGCTATGTCATTGTTGTAAACAGGGTTCAGATGATGGAACTCTCATGCTGAAAGATACAATTTAGTTGGATCATTAATGAGTAACAAGAAGTGTGGAATCTCAGAGAATTTCTCACCTTACAATGATTTTTTCTTTAATAAACCTATCAAGACAAAAGATTTGAATGATAGATGAAAAGATTCATCCATATAAAGTGTGATAAAGAATATAAATTGAATTGTTTGTTGTCATCAGATAAGGAAGATGATGAAGTTTTTAATTTCATAATCTCAGGATCAATTTCAATGTGCTTCACTTGAGATCAAGAAATTTAGGAGTAAGTCCTAGGTTGATTCATCTTCATCAGGTATTTCAGATATATCATCAGATTATCAAAATCAATCTATAACCTCATGAACTGTTGTTGAATACAAGACTTTATCATGGTCAACTTACGAGCTCTAAACAGATATAAACATCTATTCAAAAGTGTGAGATAATGGAAAGGCACAAGAAGGGACTTAAAATAACAACATTCAATCTCTTGAGCTTTAGTGCACTGAGGATGAATTTCCATCTTTGTCATTCCTACTCATTTGGGTTTTTTACATATTGAGTTGGGCCTTGAAACATTACAATACTCAAAAGATCTGAAGATCTCATAACCAAAAACCAGAGTAAAGATCTTTTCATAAACACACACATATATATATAGCTAGATAGAGAAAAAAAGAAATTTAGAAGAAACAAGAGAAGAAGAAAGAGAAAGGAATAAGAACAAAGAAGACACACACGCACGTTGTATATAAACATAAAAGAGATCAAAGAGGAAGAAAAAAGAATAGACATTTCCCTTTAAATTCTTCTTCTGTGATCCAACCAAAAAAACACACACACAGAGAGAGAGAGAGAGAAGACATAAATCAAATGGAAAAAGAAACCTTAATTCTTTCATCATTTGAAAAAAAAATAGATTTGGTAATGAGAAGAAGAAGAAAAATTAGAGTTTACTTTCTTTATCTTCCAAAGAAAGAAAAACAAAAGACACTTCAAGAACAAAACAACAACAACAACAACAACAACAACACAGAGTTTTTTTTCTTTTCATAAAAAAGGTTTGAGGGGAAAAAAAGAAAAGAAAAAAAAAGGGAAAGTGAGTTTTGAAAAAAAAACACTGAAAGAAAAATATTCTTTACATCTTTAATCGGGGTTTTTTTTTTCACTTGGTTTCAAAAAAAAATCACAACTACTTAAATTAATTTTTTTTCAAAACAAGTCAAATTTCATCACTTTATTTGTGTCCAGTTTGTTTAACCTAAGACGATTTTTTGAATAATAAAAAAACACAGACAATCAAAACCATATCTTGAGGAGAGATGTAGAAAAAAAACCAAAACTACATACCTTAAACTCAGCTAGTACAGGTACATGATCACTAGCGAAATGAGCATTAGGAAACCCAACAACCTTCTCTAGATACGTCTCATCAATCTTCCCCAAGACCCCCGTTACATCCAAGACTTCTTCATTATAAAAGATATAATCAATCACCCCTTTAAAGCCGGGCGTATAGTTTGTGAACGGTAATTCGCCCAGATGAGAATAAGCTGATTTAAGTTTCAAAGGGTGTTTAACGCCTTGTTGTGTATAAGGTCCATAGTTGAATGAATTGAAATCGTCGTGAGTGGATTCGATGATCCCATTTGATAGATAATCGTATACACCCGAACTAGGCACTGAGTTAAAATCACCACATACTATGATCGGTATCTCGGTTCCTCTTTGATACTTTGGTGAATGTGAATGTCTGGGTGGTAGTTTTGCGAACCGATCGGCTAGGTTTTCAACTTGTTCTATCAACATGGCTGTTTGAATTAATTTCACATCTCTGAATTCCGGGTCCCAATGGATATGGACATTGGCAACTAATTGTCGGGTGCCACTTCTTCGGTGTTCTAACATCGCTATGATGGCTATATTATCTTTTGTCATCACTCGGTTGAACATGTCTGATGTTTTGTGGGATTCGGATCTCATTGGTATTTGGTTGAATTCTACACATTCACGTTCAATTAATTGAAATCTAAATTCGACTCAAATTAAAAAATCCCAATCAAAAAAAACATCCAACAGACTTGAAAAAAAAATCAAACGATCAAATGATGAAAAGAAAAAGCTCACATTGAAGTTTTAAAGAAAATAGCACACCCATCCACATGTCTACGTTCTTCAGATCCCATCGTTCTAGCCCTAGACTTTGGAAAGAAAACTCCTTCATAGCCTTGATCTTTTAGATTCTGTACAAAGAAATCTTCGTACTGTTCCACATCTACTTCTTGTAAACAAATCAAATCAGCTCCATACTGCATCAATTCTTGTAAAATCAAATCTTTTCTGTAATCCCAATTCAAGGCCCAGGATGGGGTGTAACCGTACATTCGATCGGAGGCGTATCTTTCACAGAGAATGTTATAACACATCATGGTAAAGGTTTCGTTAGGGGTTTCATGCGTGTTTAGGTTTGAGGGTAGTTCGGATAAGAGTGAACATTCTGGTTCGATCGAAATCCAATCTCTTTCAGATGGTGGTAATGGGACTGGACACGAATCTCGAAGATAAGCCACAAGGGAAGAAGTGCCTTCTTTTTGAATCGTACTTAAGAGTGCCTCTGCTAATGGATTACCTTCGACTCCTAATTCTTCAAGTTGATGTAATGATCCCAATTCAGGTGGTAAGGTTGTTAAATGATTATCAAACACAAAGAGTTGTTGAAGTGTGGTGATCATTCCTAACTCAGCAGGTAAAGCCGTCAGTTTATTAGATGACACATCAAGTACTGTCAGTGAAGTTAATCTTGAGATCATCGGGGGTAATGAAGTGAGTGAGTTATGAGGGATATAAAGCGTAGTAAGGAAATCATAATTGAACAATGCATCTGAAAGTGATTTGAGCTTAAGTCCTCCCATATCCACTGTTGTCCATGATTGAGTCACCGGACCGTTACTGTGTTTCTGACTACCTCTTTCAGTAGAGATCA
This sequence comes from Melampsora americana, assembly GCA_022264835.1. Taxonomy (NCBI): domain Eukaryota; kingdom Fungi; phylum Basidiomycota; class Pucciniomycetes; order Pucciniales; family Melampsoraceae; genus Melampsora; species Melampsora americana. The sequence continues at coordinate 2,581,809 of JAIFHY010000003.1, read as the reverse complement.
GTCCATTCTTATTGATCACATTCGGTCTTGTTAAACCTCCTTCTGGGCTACTACTTGGATCCATCGTATCTGGATCTTTATTCGAGATCGTACCACTGCTCATCGAATTCACACTTTGAGATCTAAAGGTTTCAGTCGTATGCATCGATTCCATATTCGAGTCTCGAGGTCTAGAATGATTCACAGCTGTAGAAGTGGCAAAGGATGTGATCGGTTTCGAAGGTCGATTGGGATCTGTGATTGTCAGAGCCGAACTTCCTTGACCTCTGATTTGTAATTGGGCTGCTCTAGCATGATGATGAGCTGCACCACTCGCACGTGAGATTTGAGCGTGTTCTACTTGTTTTGCCCATGAGGGTGTGATTGAACCTGAGGCGGTGATTGAAGTTTGAAGTGACTGTTGAGACAAAGGTCGTAAGATACCTGAGGATAGGATTCCAATCGAGTTTGATGTAGTAGGATGACCAGGACCGGGTGAAGGATGATAAGCTGGGTGAGGGTTTTGATTTGAATGAGTTGAATAAGGAGTTGGAGTGGTGTTGTTAGGCGTTGTCAAAGCTGAAGGATGATGGTTTGGGTAAGTGAAAGAGGTTGAATGTTGATGAGAATGATGTGGATGGTGTTGTGGATGTGGATGATGCTGAAGCTGTTGTTGTTGTTGCTGTGATTGAGTTTGTTGTGAGTGTTGATGATGAGAGGGAGGTGGTGGTGGTTGAGGTTGTTGTGATTGAGATTGTTGTGGATGATGATGAGGTGGATAATGAGCTAGTTGTTTAATGAGTTGAGTAGATTGCCATCGACTATGAGCTCCACCAGGTGGTGGTAAATGACCGTTTGGAGGATGATACATCTTCGGTTGATGGTCTTCTTCCTGTCGATCCTTCCAAGCTATCTGAGGTTTTCTTTTCTTTCCTTTTTCTTTTTCGTTTGCTCTGTTTAATGTTCTTCCCTCTTTAAACTCGATCTTGGTTTCTTGATAGTCGAGGTTCTTGAGATTGCTGAGACTGACTGAGACTGTCTTAGACTATTAAGTCAGATATCTACTTGATATGTCTCTGTAGCTTATGTACTCTTATGTACGCGTATGTACCTTATCCCTTTTAGTCACTTTTTTCAATTTCGTTTAAGTACATAAAGGGGTCTCTTTCTTTTTTAGCATGGTAACTGTTTCAATCGTCAACTCAATTCCCCACTCTCAATCGAAACAGTCGTCCAGACTAACTTCAAACTTCATCATCAATTTACGCGTATCAAAGGGATACATAATATTCATTGTACATCATCATTCATCAGATCTCTATCAAAGGGTTTCCTATCCTATCAAAGGAAGGAATTTCATATTTCACAAATAATTCTATCAAGATTGGTATGTAATTGATCATCTTGCCATGGATATCGATTCTATGGTATGTACATATATTCGAAGCAGGTTTTCCAGCACTCGCAAAAGGTACTATATTTGACAATACCACATGCTTAGCAATCAAATATCAGATCTAATCTAAGCATATACAGAGATTAGACTGACAACCTGATTCAGAGCACTCGTAACAGGAAGGATTTCATTGCGGCCTTCTGAAGGAATTTCATGAAGTACAGATTATTCCCTGCTCGACTTCATGAAGATACCATGAGCTCAATTCCTTTAGCTCAAATGAAGAGCAAAGGGATCATTTGAAAAGATGTATGTACCAGAATAACACAATTGACTTACAATTCGGAAGTAAAAGAGTTTGAAATGATGAATATAGACAAGATAGACCAGTGACTTGAATAGGATGTGTGGACATAAGATGTTTTACCTCTTCTAAAGAAGTAGAATATGTGCTCATTACAACCTTCAAGGACCTTGCAAAATCCTTCATGTATTCCGGCTAATTCTCTGTGGATGATATCAAAATCAAAAGTGGTTGTCTGAAGATTGATGAATTGGTTTCCTTTTCTTCAACTTCTAAGAGCATGTTCTTCACCTTCTCTGAATCAGAAATGTGTTGATTTATCATGTACATCTTCTACCAATTTCATAATTTGTTTTACCTTTTCATCTATCAACACCTATTTAGCTTTTTTGATCATCCTACCACTTGTGATTCTTTTGATTGGCTGAGGGGAAGAAGCCAAACATTTTGGTTTTGACGTTTGTGTCTCTCTGTCTTTACTGTTTGAAGGTATTCCATCTTTTGATTCTTGCTAAGGAGTTTCCTCTGGTGTCTTTTCAATAAACCATTGATGACTTGTACTCTTTGGAATGTATCTTGCTATGAGTTTCTTCCATGGGATCTGAATTTACAATCAGCTGACTATGTTCTTGCTCACAATTGTCTGGTGTTGCTTGATATGTCTTGTGCATGTTAGTCAGATGTTCTTCTTTAGTAAGTGGTACCAATTCTTCTGAGTTGAGCATGAATATCTAAAAGGTCAAGCCTGTGACTGAACCCAATTCTCAAAGGTTTATTCCACCGTCTTAATTTGTACCATTATTACATTGCATCAAGATCAATAATATCACTAGAGAGAGATCTCTGAGGTGTTTTATCATGACATGAGCTCAGTTCAAAATTAACAAGTTTCAACTTCAAGACCTGCGGAAAGATTGTGGACTTGTTGATTCATTTCCTTAACTCATTGAAGAATATTTCAACTGATTAAAACTTGTTTCAGAGAGGATTATCGGATTCATTATTTAGTCATATTGACTCTATATTATGTCTAGAGAACCTTTTATTATGTATAAGACATCTTTTGTTTCTTAAATTGTTTCCTCACTCAACAATTCTTTTCTTTTCCCTTTTATCACCTGGAAGCTGTCTCCTATGTTCTCTGATTCACTCATACTTGATCTCAGGGCTTCAATTCCTGATACATAGCTTATCATTGTGAACATCTGTAGCTGCCTGTTTTTTCAATAACACACATTATCAATATTGTTGTGAATATCTTCACAAACTTCAGTTTCTTACTGCATGAAGTATTGTGGAAAGGATTTTCCAAGGTTCTGATCTGGAATTGCACCTACACTATAAGATCATAGATCAGGCTTGAGACTTGGTTTTTTCAAACATGTAAATATCAAAGGACATAATGTTTTGGATAGACTGTTTTAGATTTACATGTGGAATCTTATAACTCTCTCAACTGTTCCTTTTCAAAAGGATTTTCAATCAAATATAGATCAAGTATTTGAACTGCACATACACCACATTTGATAGAGGAATCAAAAGTTCAAACTATCATGGCTTGAATTTACATTCAAACATTGATCTTCACTAAAAAAAATGGTTAGAGAATATTTATTGTGCCAGGCCTTGAAAATAAGGTGATCTAACCAGACATCCAAACCCTGTCACCTCTGCAACAATTTTGCCAAGGCCAGATGTGAATTGGGAGGGTGAGGAATCCCTACTCATATATTTCTATCCTTTCCCTCTAAATCTGAAATTTTGAAGGTTCAGGACTCTGACATTGAAAACTGTCAGGCTATATTTGTTGAAGTATTGTCTTCGTAGGTAGTCAAAGATCATTATCTGTTCTAGGCAATATGAAAGCAAAGATGCAAGTTAGAAGCGTTGGTTTAGAAGTAGTGTAGCGAGTGTAGCGTTGGATGGTTAGTGTAGGAGTTAGAGTCAAGATATGAAGGGCACGTCAGATTGAGCTGCAGAAGTATTTGGTAAACGGAATCAAGGGGTGATGGAAAAATTCTTTGGGTTATCTTCTCTCTCTTGTAAAATTTGTTTCCCTCTCTTTTTCTGATTCTTTTCCTGTCGAAAAGAATCAGTGAGTCTCTTTCTAATAACCTTTACTGTGTTTTTCTCTTATTGATCTCTTTCTACCTTCTTTTACTAACACATCAACTCTCTAAATAGAATTGTTATTATTTTTCATTCTATTAACTTCGTACGCGTGCTCTTCACGACTTCTTTCGAGCTTGCAGGTAGATAGTTGATTTTTCTCTGGATTTCTCTGATTATCATTAATGCTTCTTCTCTTGTTGTTCTTCTGTGTCTGTGTGATGGCTGTTAGGTGAGTCTTGATATCTCGTTGTAGACTTGCTGAACTGCTGTAGTCTAACACAGATACCTGTGCCCTCAGGTTATCTCTCTTATACTACGCTTTTCAGTGATTAGCAGTCTACATAGAATTCATAGGAGTTCTAGACACCGACACACGAGTTTTGACAATATTGTTTGAAAGCATAATTCACAATTCTTTTTTTGAAATATCATTTATTTTGAAAAACTTGAGCATGTGGCAAAATTCAACTCTTCAGGGCAGAAGCCTGTTTTGAATTTTCTTATTTACAGGGCCTCACACTATACTTTGAGTCTGACTATAACAGATGGTTCTATTCAGAAAGATGAAAAAAGATACAATTTTTTATACGAGGTAGCTTTCCAAAGGGTCACAATATATAAAAAAGTTGATTGAAAATATCCAATTTTAGTATCAACTAGGATCTCTCAAAGCCTAAGATTCAATTGAAAAATGTATCTGTTTCAATTGTCGCTGATAGGAGTAGATTAATTCAGGAAAAGATTCATTTATTCTTTATTGAAAACTGGTTGTAAATGTTTTCAAGTTGTATTGTAAAGGATTTGGATTGCTCTCATTTTTTGATAGTTTTCTTTTTTTTGTTTTAATAGAGGGTTCAAAAGAGAAACATCCATTATTTTTCCAGCTATTCCTATAAATTTCAAATCATATTCTTCATCTTATACAATAGATATCATAAGTAGGGATTCATATTTTTTTGGTAGGAGGTTTTTGGATTTCTGAAGAAGTATCTTGATCCTTACCCCTCATTCTGGATTGTCTGATTTGTTATAAGAAGAAGCTGTAGGTTATTGCACTGTGATATTTTTCTTTCTTTCCTTAGTGTTTAGGCGCACAGAAGATTCAATATCTTATTGAAGAGGATCATCTGTGATCTATACACTAGGTGGCGGCAGGGGAAACACACTGCTGGAATTTGTTTCCTTATCATCTGCGGTCCTGCTTTCATTCATGTTTTGTTTTTTTGTTCCAGTCCTTGGCTTTTATTGAGGGGGATCATCTTCAATCTCCTCAAGATATGCCTTTCTTTTGGTGCTGGGAACACTGGGACTAGAACCCCAGTCTTCTTGAAAGTTTTGTTCCATAGGTCTTGTCTGACGTGGTGTAAAATCATTGCCAGTAATGAAGATTGGGTTTGTTTCTGGTGATTGGTCAGACGTGAAAGATGGAACATTCCAAGGTAGATTTTTCTTGCCGGCTCTCTTGAGAAGATCTTCTTGGGTATCAATGGCATGGGCAGGAATAGACCCATGAGATCCAGTTTCAAGTGCAGCAAGATTTTGCAAATGCCCAGGTCCACCATGAACTACGCTATGGCTGATTGCAGCGCTGAATCGAAGTGCTTTTTTATTGGTGACGGGGTCCTTTACGACTTCAATCTTCTGCGTTGCTAGTGATGCGAACTCCGTCCCAGAACCATCGTGGCCATGCGGAAACACTTGATAACTCATCTGATTATTCTGCCAAATTGGTTTGTCAGTATCACCAACGGCAGATAAGGCTGAATGATCTTGTTTATTCATCTCTGCATCTTGCAACGCCTTCTCGTGACGCTCAGCGGCGACCATTGTCAACGTGTGAGACGGATTTGTTTCCTTTGATATCGTGTTTATCGTGAGTTGATTATTGGGGATCACACCCACCAATTCTAAGTTATCTGGTTTTTTGATGATCAAAGGCTTCCTGTCCTTAGCAGAACTTGAACCAGAACGAGCGGTTTGTAGACGTGGTAATTTCTTCGGTGCGGTTGAGCTGAATCCTTGTATACCTTCCTTGGAATGGGTGTTTGTATCGCCTTTGCGAGCAGGAGCCGGTTCAGGCATTGTGTTGGGGTTATTGCGGTTCTTTGGTCCCGACGCATGGCTCGCTACCTTCGACCCTCCCATGGAGTCGGTCGGTGGTGGTGGTGGAATTCCATCTTTTGAATCCTCAGAGGGCGTAGGCTCATTTGGCGGTCCCTTGACAGGACTTTGATTTAGCACCGGCCTTTCTTCATACTTTGGTTGAGTAACTTTTGCATCTTTGGGAGGGTTGGTAACTTTTTCATCCTTAGATTTAAAGAAATTCACTTTTGAAGACCAACATTTGATCTTTTCCCAGAACTTGATCAACCAACTCGAGAAGAAGGTTCGGATCTTGCCCAAAAACGTCTGATTATTTCCTTGAGCCATCTTTGCCTGTTGGCTGTCTTTAACAGTTTGACTCCCCCTGGCATCATCGCCGGCCAATGATTTAAAATCACGGCTATCTTCTGCTGTTTTTGGCGGTCTTGCAGCTGGTTGAGCACTGGTCTCGAATGTATCGAGTTTTTGTGAAGGGTGTACTGTTTTACCACTGTTTACGTCAGCAAAGACAGTCTTTGCCTCGCCATACTTGTCATTATCCTCAACATTTTTAGCCATCGACTCCTCCACGGCACCATCCAAGCAAATTGCAGGATGGGAATGACTCCAGTCTACCAAGCCACAAAGAATCAGAAGACCACAGGGGAGCAAGATACGACAAGATTTCATCTTCAGATCCAAGATGAGTGTTCTTATATACCACTGTCATATTCAATGGTGGTATTAAGAAGAAGCAGTTAGCTGGAGTGCATTAAGCCATTGAAAGGAATGATTGCATCATACCTGGAAGGAAAGTATGAATCGTTCGATTGGTGCTTGTGAAGTTGAGGATGTTGTGATGCAGTGGACCACCTCTTTGTATAATCAATGGTGAGAGCACCGATGAATCTAAGGATTATATAGCTGCAAGGTCACGCAGCGTGAAGCGAAATAAAACGGACGGATACCCGAAAAATTATTCGAGAATGGATGTAAAGGATTATAAAAAGCTGATCGCAAATGTTGAGGTCAATAAAGATAAACAATCACAATCACATTCAAGTGATGCTACCGTTTATCTATCTGGCCTGCGTTACAAAGATGATTGGTTGGAGATGAAGGGGTGTGCTACAGAACCTCGCGGCTTGCTTGAAGAAGCTGGAACAAGTAGGCAATCTTACCGCTTGATTTTCAAAAGGTGTAGACTACAAGTGCCGAGACTCGAATGCTGCGCCTCCTTGAAAAGTGCCTCATACCATTTTCAGAGCAAGCGATCGAAGGCAACTGCCGCGCAAGCCTTCAAATCATAAGATTTGACACAAACCGCCATTCACAGTATCTGGACGGACATGTAGATATCAAGAAGACATGTGCTGCTGCTGGCCAATCCAACGTGGAAACATATCAAGCTTTGAACTATCAAAGGAGGGTTGGTCGACTATTCCAACACACGATCAGAGTTTTGAGCACACTTGCTCAGCTGAGCCTGAGTGCCACGAGGAGATGCATCGCCTGACTTCCTCCTTGCGCCAGTGCCCGCAAATGATCTCTCAAAACCCAGTACAGTTCACGAGAAGTTTGTCTCAAAATACGGATTTGGATCTCTTGGTTTTTATTAACCGTACCGTACTCATCTTAACCTCGGTTCAACAAAGTCTTTCATTTAAACGTTGCGGATTGGCCCGGTCCTCCCCTATCCTACGCAGCAGTCACCTGTAAATACAGCCGGATTGACAATGATTGATTTTTTTTGAAGATGCGTTGCCATCCAAAACTACAAGGAACCCATGAATCAGTCTTTGACAGAGCTTTCAATTGATACATGAACTTTGAAGTTTTCATCAATCCATGGTGCAATACAACACAACCCCGTGAGTGGGACGTTCTCTGCTGATTACATGGAGATTGCCAAGAAGGAATATCAACATCAATGTAAGGGGCAGGTTTTTAAGGATGGAGTCCTGTGGCACATTCTTTGCTATGCTCCAAAGTGGGTCCAGGCTAGCAACCCAGCCGCCAACGTATTGAATCCGGCCATCAATGTCTCTAGCAAATCAAGTCTAATTAACTCAATTAGCTCCTCTGGTGTCAGCTCCCTTTCTATACCTCAATCACCTCCTCCCTCATTAACCAATATTCTGAATGAAAGTCCCGTTGGCCCAAAGAAAAGTAAGAATCAAAGACAAGAACGCAAAACCAAGGCCCAACGCAGGCAAGAGCTCAAACGCGCTATTGACATTCAGGAAAGGAAGGCTGTGGTAATGGAAAAAAGCCATCAGTTATCAGAGAGAGCTCTTAAACTCAAGGCAGACACCAAGAATCTCAACACGCTAATGACTTCAGCTAATTCATGTCTGGATGAATAATCAAGAGAGATTCTCAAAGTCATGAAGTCAAGGTTATTGAAGAGGTACAGAGAGGAGGCAGAAAGTTCACAAGATCTTGGGAATTAAATGAGGTATAAAATATATTTTATGATCTTATGAGACTTATTTTCTTTGATGATACTCATTTTCTTTTTGTTTTCTTTTTTACTGTAGGTTTTCCATTCAAGACTCAGGTGTTGATCTATCCAAGACATGCTTTCATTTTATTTCATGATTCAGTTAGTTGTTTTAAGATTCACTTAGAATTTTTAAGGATGTTTCTATTGTTTCAAGAACCAATTTTTGATTTTGTTTGTAAAAGAGTGGGGAAAGTGAAATGAAGTAAATTTTCACGAAAGGCATAAACCATGACAGTTGCACATCTCTTTCCTTACAAAATCCCCATTACACACAAATAAACCACTTGTGATATTCAATTACATAAGGAAATAATAATAACACAACTATGTAACATCATTACTTATCAATCAACACATGTAATAATCAATTACACACAAAACAGCCTGTATCTTAAACTTGTTCAATTTCTACTATCATTTCTATTCAATTCATTTCTATTCTTTTCTTTCTACATGATATTACAAACATAAATAACAACAAAAACACACAGATCAAGTTGAAAGATGATCCTGCATGATTTGTTTATTAATTACCTTTCTAATACACACGTGAAATCTTAGTTTAAAGATATTAAGGTGGATTGGGAAACCAACTCAGTAGCTGATCATCTAAAACTGATCTTCTTGGCATGTGGTGGCCGCCAAGAAGGGATGTCTAGGGTCCATGTGTTGAAAGGAAGGGTTGTTAGTAGATATTTCACACAGGTCAATCAGGGTTCAATAGCATTAATATTACACATGCTAAATTAGATGATTACACATGTACATCTATTTGTAAAGATCTTCTTAGATCATCCACAGATCACATACTAGTTGTTCACAGGATCCGTTCTCTACAATGATCCTCTTTTATAATTATTTCATCTTCTTGTTGTTTATAGGTTCATAAACCCTTGATCTTGTCTCTTCTTTTTGTTCTTCATACTTTACAATACCCAATCAAGTTACAATAGATTTACCAATTCATTGACCCGTCAATATCATCCTATAAAAGCCCTTACAAGTTATCTTGAGCCCTTTGGCAGTCATTAGCCACGGATTTGATTCTTTTCTGCTATTTTTCTACTTGTTCACTAACGTTGGGCCTGTCCTACATGTGTAAAGCATATGGAATCAACTTGTAACAGATTTAATCATCATTGCACTTTGGTTTCCTTGCTCAATAAGTATCTGTTATGATACTGATAATAGTATTGTGGTTATGATGTCATTGTGATATGGTATGATGTAATTATGTTATGCTAATACATATTTCTCTAATTTACATTATGTTTATAATCTATTTTGTGTTAGTTATATATAGTCTAGTTTGATTGTTAGAATGATTGGTTTCTCTCCTCATCTTTCTTATTCTTTCTAATCATTCTATTCTAGACTTTGATCATTCTTATCAGGTTATGAGCTCCATCTCGAAGTAATTACAAGATAATCAGAGCTGAAAACCGGTTTTGAAGACTGTCGAATCTCCGATAAAGATCTTCAATACCGTTTCTAGTACACTTTTGAAAGGCCCGTCACTGTACAGACGATAAAGTATATTGATCAATTCAAATTAAAAACTCCGAAGAACTTAGTTTATACATGCTATTGATTAAACAACATCATATCTTCATCGTTTTCATCCTAAATCTTTTCTTTAACCATCTCTTCTTTATGTCCATTCCCAGTGCTACTGCTGGTGATAAATCTCTTCCCTCTTCATCGCTACCATTGACATCAGTTCGTCCTAGAGCTAGTAGGACAGATTCAAAACCAATCATTTTGATGCCGGTTAACCATGAAAAGCTTGAAGCCACCGGTCTCAAAAATCTGGAGGCTCCGGGTGAATCTTCCAATTACAACTACTGGTCATTTGTTATGGGCACCGTCATCAAAGGGACATCCTTTGGTTATGTTTTAAAAGACATTCAACCTGTCCCTTTACCGTCCAGTGACGAACAAGCGCGATGCAAGGTCTCTGCGCTAATTCTTCAATATGTTGATCAATCCAACATTGAATTTTTATCTCCATTCCCGGATGATCCATACAAGCAATGGATATCTTTGCGTGAAGCGCATCAAGATGCATCCTCAGGCTCTGTCATGTTTTGGCTTAAAAGATTAGTAACTGCAAAGATGGGTGATACGCCAATCACGACTCACCTCAAAACTATGTCCGCCGATTATCAAAGGTATCTCTTGTAACTCCTGAAAAACCATTGACGGCCGACACGATTTTTGCGACTGCGGTTAGTCTCTCTTTGACGGCTGACCGGCAACCGGTATTACATCCGCTACTTCAACGTGACTCTGTGTCTTCAACTTCAATCTTGAAGGTGTCAAGAGAGGAGGCCACTTGTCGTTCTATATCTTCTGACAACTTTGAAGAAATCTCAGCGTCGAAGGAGGTAAAGAAGGATTTGATTTGTGCTCACTGCAAGAAACCAAATCATTTGATAGAAGACTGCAGGATTTTAAAATTGTTAATTGAAAAGTATAAGGTTTTGAAAGTTGAGAAGATTGAAGCAGAAGAGGCCAAGCCTAAACCGTCTAAAAATCAAATCAAACGGTCAAAAGCTAAAGCTAAGGTAGCTTCTGTGTCTCAAATCTCTTCCGAATCCGATGTATCTATAGATATCAATTCAGAAATTTTGGCAGCTGCATCTATTAAATCATCAACTGTCAAATCGAACAGTTGGTTGGTAGATTCAGGAACTTCTCAAATCATGTCACCTTTCTCAGAGACTTTAGCCAATCAAAAAACTGACAACACAACCATTAGCCTTGCAAATGGTTCAACTGTTAACGCTGTGGCTAAAGGACTCGTTGAATTACCCTTTTCTGATTTTCAAGATATAAAATCTTTATATGTTCCATCTCTGTCTGAACCACTCTTGTCGGTTGCTAAACTAGTGTAAGGGCGTACCCTTACAGGTAGCGCACAGTATCGTCATTATGGGATTAGTTGTATCATGGGGTTAGATAGACTTTATAGTAGTTCTTTTGCCCTGGCTCCCGAGTGATCTCTTCTCCTTAGGAGATACTCCTACTTGGAGCCAGGTAAGCACCTTTTTAGCTTTTGTTCCTTTTCATCTTTCTTGTATGAGCTTGTTTAGTTGTGGTAGCTGATGTTGAGGAGATACTCCTACTTGGAGCCAGGTTGTTTGGAATACATAGAGACGTCATATAGGAATTTCCCCAGCCTTTGAGCTACCGTGCAATCTCAGTGAGGGTTCTCTCTCAGAGAGACCTTACACTTTGTTTTCCTATATCCAATTCCGTCTTCAATTTTTTTTCTTCTTCTTTCGGTCTCAACTTTGAAATTCCCAAACCCTGGTATACCGCCGATCCGAAATGAGTCCAATTACCACTGCTGTCTTGCCTGCTGCTGCTGTCCCACGTACTTCACTCCTAGTCTTTTTTTTTTGAATGTCAGATCGCCGCAACCTCCCAGTAAACTTTGTCAACAATCCCGACGCTTTACTTTGCCGATCTCGACAAATCCCAAAACTTATCTCACCTCTGTACAGCCCACCTGCTCCAGAACCTCCGCGATTCAACTGGCGCCCGGAAGCTCCGAAACCCCCGGAATCAGAATACAAAGTACTTTCTGCAAGCCGAGCAATCGAGTACCATCAAGACTCGGATACTCAGCAAATCCCAACCACGCCTATTAAATCGTGGACACCTACGGAAAACGAGATTGCGGAGTCGAGTGATAAACGTATTGTCCAGGTTTTCTTCAACCGCCTCTTGCACGACAACACCACACCCGGGAAGTCTTTTAATCACCTAGTAACCCCACGACCACCGGGTGCCTTTGTGTTAACGCCTCAACCGGGAGGACAACACACGATGGCGGAAGCGTCATCATCAGGTGGGAAAGGAAAGATTTCACTGGCCAGAATCTCTGAAGACGACCAGATTGAAGCCCTGCGTAGGCAGTTGCAGGAGGTCGAGGATCGCAATGAGGTCTTGGGTAGGAGGTGTGAAAGAATTGATGCGTTGGAGTCACTGGTTCATGATATCGCACAAGAACGTCGATCTAAACAATCACCGGCAGGAAACCAAAGTTTCCAATCGTCTAGATCAAACAATCCGTTTGCTCAGTACATGGAGAACGGTCCTGCATCCCCATCTCCGGTAATCGTTCATCAAGTACATGTGCCTTCCGAGAAGATTCTGCCACCGCCGATCAACTATAGTTCCCGACCAACAGTCTTGTCAGCACCGGCACCTCCATCTTACAACTCGGAAACGGGCGGGCAGACCTTACCAATGCCTCAGACTGCCATACCTTGGACGTACCCTTGGGCGCAGTCGACGCCTGCGGTACATTGGGGACCAGCGCAACCAGCACCTGTGGCACTCCCACTACTATCACCGACATCTCCTGCTTTACCGGCACCACCGTCTGTCCCCGTAAATCACCCAAACCAGGAAGGAAATGACTCATCTGGCTATCACAGCGACAACTCGAGCTCTACTGTGACAGCAAGCAAGATACGACTGGCGGAGGCACCTAAATTCAACGGTCCATACGGAAAACCCGCCGCACTGTTCCACTGGAGATGGCTCGTAGAACAATTCTTTGATGTTAAAGACTTGCGCAGTGACAAAGAGCGACTTAAACTCTTAGGCTCCCTACTAGTCGACCAGCAAGCCTCGGCGTGGTTTCAATCTGCTAAACCGGAGCTGGAAGGGAAGACTTGGGGAGTTGTGATGGACTTACTTGCAGAAGGAACCTTACCTGAAGATTGGGTAGCTGACATAGAGCAGCAACTGCGAAAACTTCAAATCCGTCCCTCAGAATCCTTTGACTCATTCATCGAGCGCGCCCAAGGCCTTCACCGAATGATCGCCCGATTCTCACGAATCACTCAGAAAGAGCTAGCCCAGTACATTTGCTGGGGAGTGCCACCCGTGTTCGATAGTATGGTTCGTAAAGACCGCTTGCTCCTTGTCGATAACTTCAATATGATCACCTTCATCTCACGAGCAAAAGCAACTTGGAGAGTTTTAGTGGATGGAGGACAAATCAAGGAAGGAAAACAGCGAGGAGTATTTGGAAATGCATCTCAGGGCGACCCACCTACAGCTGCACCACGAACTCAGGCAACCTCTGCACCAAGACCGTCGATTAGATCACCTGAGGAGCGAGCTGAACACGCTTGGCGCTATCAACAGTGGATGAAGCATTTAGGCCTATGTACAATGTGCAAGAAGAAGTGCAACAATCCCAACTGCATGGAATCTTCAAACACTTTCATTAGCGTCCCTCCTCCTGATCAATTTGACGCAGGCCCTTGCCCTGTTCGCGTCGACCAACGCCTTCTAACGGCATCAAACTCACAACGACCTGCCGGAAGAGCCAGTACAAACACCGCTGGTCCAACGCGAATTGCTGCAGTTGCAGAGATGCCCAAAATCTCAGCGGCGGAGCTGGAACGGTATGCAGAAGCAGACCGTGTTCTATTGGCATGTGTGAAGGAATCAACGGAGGAGAGGTGCGTGTCATTCAATGACCGAGAGCCTTCAATCATTGTTGACCTTGTATGCAACGGCGTACCTGTCCGGGTTTTGGTTGATTCAGCCTGCAAGACAAATCTGATGGACAATCGGCTGGCGCAGAAAGCAAGAATCCCCCGACGTCCCCTGGTCAAACCCGTGACTGTGGGTCTTGCTCTTGAATCAGAAGGTCCTGAAAAGCAACTTACACACTTCGCTTTTGCTAATTTGGCTTCTAAGGACCCGGATCTCCGGTTTGGGGCAACCTTCTTCAAGTTGGCGAATCTCAGTGGCAATTATGATTTGATATGTGGGACTCCCTTTTTGAAACTACACAAGATCGACATATCTGTACATAGACGTTGTGTGATTCATACCAAGAGTGGTGTCACTCTCTTTGACCAGAATGCGAAGAAAACAAGAAGAAGTAACGAAGTGAAATTGAAGAGTCTTGACACTCAATTGTTGAATGCTGATTGTGAGACTCCATCAAGGGAGACTGTGGCGTGTGTGGTGGAGAATATAAAGAAGATTGAGAGTGCGCGGCTGTTGTCTGAGAAAGAACAGGCCATGTTTGTTGAATTTAAGGACTTGTTCCCTGAAGAGTTGCCCGCGGTAGCGGAAGGAGAGGATCAATTTTTCCCTCCCACGGTTCAAAGTGAATCCTCTAAACACTACGAAAAAAAAAAAGTTTTCTAGCTGGATTAGGTAAATGCATCCAAGCTAAAAAGTTAGCCCAGATTAGGCAAATGTACTAAGTAGCCAAAGTCTGACTCAGATTAGGTAAATTCAAAGAATTCCCAACTTTGACCTACTACAATCTCACAAGTTATACTAACAACAGATTCAAGACCATTCTGGTGCATGCAACAATAAAGCCTTGATGTATATATCATGCGGCACAAAATGCAATTATACAACATTAAGTCTCTGAATTTCAGGCGCACAAAAATCAATACAGACATCTTTATCATGAAGTTATGTGGAGAAAGAGGAAACAAAACCATAATTTTGAAAAAATGACCCTGACTTCAATAGGCTTAAAACAAAACCTTTCTAATTTGTCTCCCATCATGCTAATTGGAAGACAGATTCTCTATATTGGCTCTTACTGAATGATGCAAAATAGCAATAGCATGAAGAAGCAACAATTGTCAAGCAGGATCAACCCAATGGTTTGAGTTTTTCACATCCAACACAAGAAATAAAATTACATACCTTATCTGCTTCATTGTTTTGGACCAAGTCTGCAATGATCCAGTAGTGATACCCTTCAACTAAGTCTTCTTCTTCAGCAAGTTTTGATTCATCCATCACAAATTTACGGTACAAAGATTTGTAATGTGATACTTTCAAGACTGGACAATTTACAAAAACCTCAGGGTGGTGAGCTTGTAGTGCATGTCGCATTTGATGTGCAGTAAGTCTGTTGAGCCTCTCCTCCGATGAAACAATGTTGGGCTTTTGAGTGTATGAGCTTCTCTTGAGGCCTGGGAGATATGGGTTGACATAGTGCTTGTAAAGAGCCAAAATTTCATCCTTTAACGCAACAGAAGATATAGTAACTCGGGAGCTTTGTGATCTGATTGCGTCAGAGAGCATTGCAACGGTGGTTCGTCGGTCCAATGGGTCAAAGTCTATACCATTACCTTCATCGGTGTCCATTTGATTCAAAAGCGGAGTTGGTGGTGGAAAGCAGAAAGGCGCAAGGTGGGGTAGCAAATCGGTCTTGAACATGTCAATCAAGATCTTCTTGTTCTAATTTGGACGTGCTTTTGTGTTGGGGTTGAAATGAAATAATATGTTATAAAATTTAAGGCTAGTGAGATTGTATGTTTTGTTCGACTCCCAATCATGGTATAGGAATGGATGTAGAGAGTCATTGAGGCTTTGAACTTTAGCATATAATGGATGTTGAGTGAGCTGAATATAATTTGGATTCAATGTGGCTTTGGTACTAGACTTCAAGTTTGTCTTATTCACATTTGGAGTCGGTGAGTTGGGGGGCAGAGAGCTAGTAGATTGCCCTGCTGGAAGCTTGGGCATACCACCGGGTGATGTGATGTGTCCAGCAACTGATACAAGATTGGCCTTGCCTTCTTGAGTACTTTTACCGCTTGTGGTAAGTACAGGCTTTATATCGTTGGGTCGCTTTGAGGTGCTCGGCATCTTTGAACGCAGGAAAATGATGAAAAGAACCAGGTATTCCCTTCAAAGATCTGTCATGGATTGGTGTAGTTTGAGTAAAGTGAGCCAGGCAATCATATCAAGTGAAAAATTGAACCACTTACTTCAAGAATACAATGTGTGAGATTTACAGAACCTTGACTACTTAAACCAAGGTTCAAGACAGAGAGGATCATTGATCAAGAAACGTTATATAGCAAGGATTATCAATGGACAATGTGGGTGAGCCAGTTGGACGATAAGGCTGACAAATGATAGACGACCAGGAAGAAAATCAATGCTACTGAATTTAATTCAGAATCTAGTTGTTAAGGTGGTCTCAGGAAGAAATTTGATGGACATAGATAGATGTGGATTTGGTGAGTTTGGATGAATTCAATCAACACAGAAACTGGACGAAGGAAAGCGAGGCAATATTAATTACCTCCATATAAACGGTTTTTGAGTGGGAAATAATGAGGATTATCAAGCAATTGCAACCCGACACTTGCCTTTGTCTTCAAAATTTATGTATACTTGTTATGGGGGTAGTAACTACATCCCTATAATGTTTGTTACAACAAATGGACCTTTTAATTGGAAGCAACATCTTGCCTTGCCTTTTTCGTTTGTATCATCTGGATAAAATTTAAATCACTTCATGATCTGGTTGTGAGCGTAGTCAACTTCAATGCTGTATTAACTCAAGCCACACTGCTTGTTACACTCCTCTCTAGACCTATCATGACTTGGCTTGCTTTGTTCTTATAAGAGTGTTGCACCAAAGAAACAAATGCTTGACTAAGCACTTGTTTCTAGAATAGCAACACTCGATACATGAAATGTGTGTCTTCTACCATGCAAAATGGAATCTAAAAATAGGGAGAGAAAGCACCAACAAGCGATCACTGAACAATAAGACGAAGAAAGACAAAGATAGAAATTTTATAAAAAAAAACAACAACACCCATCACTTGAACCTACCAAGACTTCATTTATTCACTGTGGTTTTTTTGATATTTGATTTTCGATTTTGTTCCAAGATTAATCATTGATTTATTTCAATTAAAAAAGGATAAACAACTCAGATATAATCTGATTGAGCACCTTTTATATTTCTTAACATAATCCTTCTCAATTTCAAGATCCATCTAAACATATAAGCAGCATATAAGAAAAAAGAAAATTTCATATTTTGAAGATTTGAAGGAACAGATTAAGATTTCTTTCAAGCAATGCAAAACAAAAACAAAGTGATCTGACCATATCGTCTCTTCTCCAATGTTCTGCTGCCCAACGTTCACCATCAGTTGCAATCTTTTCTGCTATTTCATCATGTCCTTTTGTCATATTTTTCTCTTCTTCAGTTTGGAGTGCTTCCTCATCACCTAAAAAGATTACCCTCACATCATACAAACTACGGAAGAAAAAAAAGAATGAAGATTGTTTTTTCAACATCAGTGATAGAGAGAAAGTGAGAAGAGAACAAACCCTGAATAATCTACTTTGATAGGGACATAACTAAGAGAAACAATCAGATGATTAGGTTGATTAAATCGTTAACTAAGATGAGATTGAATGAGAGACATATTCTACCAAGCTGGCGGCTGCTTGCAGTATTGTAAGCTGCCAGTTTTTGTCTCTTGTATCAATTGAGAGCTGATTCAAACCGTTTCTCTTTGACAGACGTTCTGTCGACCTACTTATCGACAGCGGCTTTCTATCTTCATCTCTCATTGAAGTTGCCATTGCAGACCACACCTGTGATGGGTAAGTTCATGCTGGCACTACTTGAGCTCAGAACATCCTTGAACAAGATGGATGAATATGGTCTTACCAGTGATTTGGTGGATGAGGAGCTAGAAGACATGTCTGATCTATTGGACGCTTATTGTGAAGGCAATCCCAATTATGAAATTTCCCATGAACTCAAAAAGCTTCAAGATGACGATATCTGGGAATCTCAAACGGGATTCATGATTTTCATTTAGTGACTGAGATGAAACAAAATCAGATCTAAACTCTTCAATTGGATTCAAACTAAAAGATGAAATTTGAACTCACATATTTCAAGGCGGGAACAATCACTCCATCCACTTTTTTAATCTTCACTCAACCTTTCTTAACTTTCTTCTCAGGTGAACTTAACTTCCTTCTTTCGTCTTCAATCTTCTCAACATCATCTTCAATCTCAATAGGAATCCACCAAGCCATCCATTCCTTCATCACTTCCAAAACAATTGAAACCTCTTGGATCAAGAGTTTTGCTTTCAAAGTGTTTCTTAAAGCAGCAGGCAAGAGAGGTTGAGAGATGATATTAGCTGATAAAGGTTTCAAATGACTTGGTGAACTGAATTGATCATGATCATTCTCATTGGATCGATGCCTTTCAATCAGTTTCAAGTCGGATTGGATCACTTCTCGAATCGTTTCAATCAAATGTTCTTCATGTAAATCAAGTAATTTAGAAATCGATAATCCAATATTAAACTAAACCAAAAGAAGAAAACATCAAATCAAATCAATTTGAAGAAAACTTCATTCATGCACTTCAATCTGCTTTCCCATCACTTACCCAATCCTTTGTTTGACGTATAGTTGAAAAAAACCCTCCTGGAATCATCTCATCTTCCACAAGTGACATATTTGAAAGACTAGTGATGATCTTGGAAGGATAACTAACTTTTTTCATCTTCAGAATCCGTTCAGCTTCATCCCTTTCTTCAGTAGATTTGGTTCAAGAAAGATTGAGAAATTGATTCAAACACATCCTTGAAACGATTTCAACAAACAATTTCAGTAAAGTAAACTGTTGTTTTCTGATCAAATGAAGTACATGTATCATCACTATCATCATCATCATCATTTGAAGAAATCTTAGGACGTTCATTAGGATTTTGTTGAGATTCTTTGACACCTTGATGATAATTTTTTCTAGCTAAAGCTAAAACGTCAGGTCTATGTAGATTCATAGCTTTATGAATATCAAGTTGTCTAGGAACTAGTGAAAATTCCATGATTTTAGTATAACCATCTTTTCTCATTCTACATGCATAAGCTCTACACCTTTCACATCTTTTCTTAACTAATAATTTAATGAATTCAGATATGATTTTCTTTCGTTTATCAAAACACATTCCAATCTTATAATTATCTTTTGAATTAGTTTGAGTTTGATTTGATCTTATTTGTTTTTCAATACATTCTTGAACAAATTCATTGATGCTTTCTTTAAACACTTTTAAATCGATTCCTTTTTCTTCTGTGCCTTCTTCTTCTTCTTCTTCATTTTCTTCTAAATTTTGTTTACCTGATTTATGATTTGTTTCTCTGACACTTGGAAAATCATCTATTGCATTCGATTCTAAAAGTAGTCCATGATCAAGTAATTTAAGTTTAGCTGCATAACGAACAATCTAATTCGAATGATGTTTTTTTGCAGAAAAAATATCGATTCATAAAGTTAGTGATCAAATTCAAAATGTTTCAAATTTGTTTCTTTAAGGTTATGGAATTGATAACTTACTATGATTTCAGAAACCAAGAAATGATGACAATAGAAACAAGTTCCACGTAAAAGGTGAAAATCATGAGTCATAAACAATGGATGAAAGACCGCAACGTTAAGTTCGATATGACCAAGATGACCAGGACATTGAGTGTTAGATAATCTACAAGTACGACAGATATCTCGATTTTGAAATGGACCTAATCTAGGATCATAAAGTCCTCCTTGAGTCGGTGCTCCTGTATTATCTAAGAGTGATGGATTTGTGATTTGTAGAACTGAGATTGATCTAATATCTGAACTTAAGAGTGGAGCAAATGATGCTGATGTGATTTTACTTATATATGGTTGAGTGGTATCCATGAAGTCAAAAGATTGAGTTAAAACAAATGATCAAGTTCACTTGAGATTGATGATTTGATGTAAAGGTTTGAAGTTTAATGAATGCTTCTTTAATGCTTTTGGTCAAAGGAATTTTGCCGAAATTGCTATGTAGGCAGTTCTAGTACTTTTATATGATATATTGAAGTTTCAATAGTTGTATCTTTGCATTTGGGATTTAAACACTTTACTCACCTCAACTTGAAACAGGTGGATATCATAACACTAGGTGTCATGGGCGGCGATTTTGCTCTTCATTGAGAAAATTGTTACATGATGATACCTGATTAGATTTCAAGTTATAGACCAAGGTAGGATAAGCCATGTGTTCTGAAGCAAATCAATTATTCTCTTATGACTAATCAAAAGTGAAAGGTCTAGGTCGCAAAAAAGGTAAGAAATCAGTTCAAGATACATACGAGAGTCAGGTCAAAAAAGGAAGCAAGACTTTACCGGAAACAAAAGCTCATCACAAATAATTCGACGTAACGTATCAAGTAAAAACCTTTTGACCTTCCCCACGTTCCTTAGTACATGTTTATCAGCATTACCCACTTCAGTTTGATTCAGCATTTCAGGTAGGATTCTTGCACCAGGAGTAAGTTCAGACGAATGAAGTCCATCATCAACTTCTTCATCTGAATTTGGAGTAGGTTCCACAATCGTACAATGACATCTAGATCAATCAGCTTCAGTCGCCAAAATAATTTCAGCTGCGAATACAAATCCCATCACTCACATCTTGACAGGTAAACTCATGAAGAGAGGTGAAGGATGATTGAGGACTAGTGCAGTAGACAGATCGATCCGCATATTGCCCGAATAAGTCACTCGTAATTGTAGCTTGAGTGATGGCTGAGAAGAAGAGTAAAGTAAACTGAATCGAATGGAAAGAATTTAGTCAGATTCAGTGTGATGATCATCGGTTTAGAAAATCAAATGTTTACCTGAATCGGTTGGTTCACTAGTGTAGATTTCCTCACAGATTTCCCTCCCTCAGACCTTGTTGCTGTTGGTTGGGTGATTTCAGATATCTCCATTGATTCAGTTCCGATCACTGTCTGTGCGGTCAACTTTGATTGTTGATGAACCCATTCTACCCAAGCAGCTTCAGCTGCATTAGCTGTAGTTTTACCCCATGCTCCATAAGAATCTGGAGTTTTGTTCCATGCTTCGTTGAGTCATTGAACCAAGGTGGAGAATTCAACAAGTTGCCTATCACGAACATCACTAGGTGGAAGTTCAGATTCAAAGGTTGAAATGGCAGCAATCAATAAATCTGGAATCCGTTTCTTATCATCTAAGATCGTTGATGAAGAACTGGTAACGCTAGATGAATGTTGAGATTTGATCCAAGTGGTGGTAGATTTGACCACAGAAGGGTTAAGGACGTCTACCCAAGTAGGTCCTGATGCAAATGATTGATAAGTTGGAAGGCTTGTACCAATCTTCGACCGTTTCCAGACTGAGTTAGATATACATATGAAGGATGATGAAGAGACATCAATTCGGATGAAATCCTAAGCGGATAAGCTGTCTCATGAGATGAACTTGAACTTAATTCTTGAGTTTGAGAAGCAGGCCAAGGTGACAGGTGAGAGTAAAGAACGGCTCGATGATAATGATTGATCATCAAGCAATGACAAGACAAAACTGGGTCTTTGATTGTCGTAGAGTGAGACATGAATAAGATCACCATAGGTGTGATAGCATACTGAGGTTGTAGAGTCGGAAGAGGTGTGATCTTTGACACTGGTTCTAATCCAGCAAAACACGGAGAGAGATCCAAAGGAGGAAATTTGACATGAGGCTCAAGTGAAAGGGTTTTGACCGAGAGGAGCCTATCTTTTGGTGAGTCAGGTGTCAGTCAAGAGCTTCGTAAGATTTGATCGTGACCTGATATAGTGAGAGGATCCAATCATTAGACAGCTAATCAAAACATGAACGGAGCTTAAAGCAATGACTTGCCTAAGATGGTGACCCAAACATGAGCTTGAATCGGATTCTTCATCCCTCGTTGTCCCATCTCATCCGATGGACTAGAAGACCCATGTGATTTGAATTTTCCATTCATCGGGGTGGAAGGTACACTACGTGAGACCGTTCGAGGAGGTGGATCGACAGGTTGAAGCTTAGGCATCGATTGCTTTTGATCGACATGGGTCCAAGAAGGAATGTAGGAAAAGTCATGAGGGGTGGTCGAATTAGGAAAGGTAGAAGGTCCGGATGACTGAGTAGGGAAGAAATCAGGGGCTCGATGACCCATTCCAGTGGCCGGTCGACGTATACCACTAGCCGGAGCGTTGGTGAAACGAGGTTGAATAGGCGTCGTTGCGGTCGCTGGCCTTTGAAAGCCAGCAAGGGACGGGTCAGATGCAAACGTACGGGGTTGAGTAGGGCGGCTAGTAGGGGTGATGGGCCGAGGATTTGATATCGGACTGCGCAGTTCCTCCATGGTCGGACTTGGAGCCTTTACAGGGACACTCTGGGTGAAAGAACCCTGGGTGGAAGTGCCGGTGGCGGTGTTAGGACGACGCTTGAATTCCTTGAGCGGGTTACTCATGAACCGACCGAGAAGGCCGTGACTCGAGTTTTGACGCACGAGGGAGTGACTTTCAGGAGTGAGGGCAACAGCGGTGGCTGGACGCTGAAGCCGAGAGGCGCTGCGTGAGGGAGGCCTTTGAATATCAGAGATCTGATCTCCATCTTGACCTGTAGTGCCACTTGTGCGCGACTCTGTCACAGCGACGCGTAGACTTGGTCGTCGTCGGGGAGCCGGGCGTTCCATCAGATTAGGTGGGGATGAACGATTGGCGGAAGGCATTCGAGCCAAGGAAGCTTTCGAAACAATTGGGTCATCAGCATTTGAATCAGGTGCGGTGATTCGAGAGGCGCCAAGACCGTGTCCGTGTGAGGAACTGGAGTGATGAAAAGATGAGATGATACTACTAGTTGAAGCACCACGATGATGATGAACTCGTTCTTCACTTCGAGTATACATATAAGATTGCCAACTAGGTGGTGGCATACCCCTGGGTTCAAGAGGTGTACCAACAAGAGCGGCTTCCCAGATATCAGAGGCGTTACGAATGTGACCATGATGAAAAGGAGAAGAGTGAGTGGAAGGTGGGATCTTGGTTTGACGAAGTAAAGAACGTAAGCTTGCTCCTCTGTCGGCCGGATGAATGGTACTACTGGGCGGAGAACGACGTTGAGGGGTGTCATTTGAGTTGGGATCTGCAGTACTTCTCTGAACCACCGTATTTCTAGCAGGAGATGGACTCTCAGCAACAGTCTTGAGGATATCCTTGGGATGCGAGAGATCTGCATAAAGTGAAACCCAATCTTGGTAAGTGTCAAAACACAAAACAAGACGTTCTATAAAGACGTACCTGTGGGTGATGTGCCTTTGCGAGCCTTTCGACGAGGAGGTAAGTCAAGCTTGATGAGATGATCAGGCGAGTGACGAGATCGATCAGGATGATGAAGTTGCGGAAGCTCTGGAGGAGTTTTCAGATTGGGTTGACGCATGGAGATCACTTCAGGAAAGGACAATCGGAAAGGCTTGACAGAGGCTACTGAGATGACTTGGGCAGATGAGGGACTTGAAGCTAGAGACTGGCTATCCTCTCCATCATCAAAATCAAGAGGGATGGATGTGGATGATGGAAAGGAATCGGAGGAACAAGAGGAAGCCGATAAGGGAGTAATATCGGAAAAGAAAGAGACGGGGTGAGGCTTTGATGGATGAGAGAGAACATTTGCCTGTTGATCAAAGATAACGCTGTTGGCCAGAAAGATCAAAGCATAAGTAAAGAAGGTGACGAATTAAGCTTACCGAGCTTTCAAGTTGAGGTGAACGAGAATCGGATTGAGAAGCAGATTGACATTCGGAACAAATGCCATGGATCTGACCCGAAATCCAAGTTGGAGCTGTTAGATGATCCTGTGAATCTGAAGGGGAGAGTGGCAAGCATGTCGATTGGTGAATTTGACCCAAGAAAGTCGAGTGAGCTTGGTGAGGGGTATGAAGTGATTTTGTTTGATCTTGTGATGATGAACTCGGGAGAGTGATAGACTGATTGGAGATTGAATTGTTGAGAGATGATACGGATGAATGTGTGTTGAGGATCTTAGAGCTAGTACTAGAAGCGGTAGAATGATGATCTTCGACTTGAGAATCGAGAAGAGGCTGAGATGGTGGCGTGATAGGACTGAACCAAGCTGTAGATTTCTTGCAACTCAAACAGAGGATCAGAAGAGAAGGTTTGAGATGGTCGAGAGAGAAGTTCGGATGTGGTTGAGTAGGTTTCACTGTGGTTGTGGTGGTTGTTGTTGTTATAGGATCTTGTTTCAAATCCGAAACTGATGGATTTGAAGAAGTCAATTCAAAAGTCGAATGAGTAGAATAAAGTGGGAGAAGACCCAATCTTGAAGCATTTTGGATTGGATCTTGAGGAAATTCCCGACGAAAAGCCAAGGGACGTGGGGTATCGATGGTAGACATCAAGCAATGAACTGGATTAAAGAAATATTCTAAAATGGTTGATCTTAAAAAAGAAATCGTTAAAACATGAATCAACTTCACTCTTGAATCAAATTCTTTAATTAAATTCACTCAACCATCTGTCTCTTTCTGATCAGAGGAATTTGATCTGATCCTTTCACCATATCCACCACGAACTTCAGTTTTGATCCATACCCAAACTGTACGTTCTTGGTAAACAGGACCAGATGGATGAGCAGGACTTGAAGCAATCGGAGCATAAGCATATCGAAGACGTGATTTGATTTCAGTGTTTGATGAGAAAGGTTCAGTTGATGGATTTGAGTTATCTTGTTTTGGTAAAGAGACTGATACACAAGGTGCTGATAAGATCAGATTTGGTGAACGCTTTTGAGATGATAAGATGGTTTGATTTGAGACCTGTGAATTGAAACAAATTGAAGTCAGTGAAAGGATTGGTAAAGTAAGAACAAAGATGAGAAAGGATGAATGAATGACATTCCCAAGTTTTGAAAGTTCTTCAAGTCTTTAATTCAAAACAAAAAACCAAAAAGGTTCTGCCAAGCTTGAGAATTGAAAAAGTTTTGAATTTTGTGATAATTTTTTCATTCCATTCTTTTTTGGCTCGATCTATAAGAGTATGAATTGGATGATTTTTGAATTGATTTGATTAGGTAGAATGCAATACAGTCGACTCTGACAAATCCGATACCCAAAAAATCGCAAGGCGTTAAACGACAGGCAACGTTGTCGAAAAGGATACCCGAGTACATCCTCGGATGCACCAAAGCATCTTCGAATGTGCTGGTGCATCGTTAAATGTGCATCATTCGGATGCACTGGCTGACGTGCAGATACTCGCGCATGTGTATGAACGTGAATTGCACAAAATCATGCACACGCGATGCAGATTGAGACAGGCGACATCGGAAAGAAAACACTCGAGACAGATGCAATGGAAGATTGAAACGGAGAGTGACAAAATAAGGAAAAAGAGAGAAATCGTGACAATCGGAATGAAAAACAAAAAACACAGATGACAAAGTCACGCACGCGTACACCGAACGAGGAGTGCCTTTACCACTGATAGAATATCGAAGAAGAGATTTCCCCCAGGCTCAGCATCACGCTCGATAGATGACATCTGATACACTGTAGATAGAAACATAGACCAATGCCCAATGAAATGAATAATAGATATTATTCTAATACCCAAAAAGCGCTAACCAGCGAAGATGATATAACCCATCTTCAACGAGAGCCCTTCGCAGTGTGAGAATCAAGCGTCAAAGCTGAGCAAGACTAATGAGAAAGATCAAAAATGACTTACGAGAGCATGTCTGTGTTGCTTTGAAGGCCGCCCACTGTCGAGAGCATCCGTGATTGACCGCTCCAGTCTCTTTGCAGACTGGTGGATGCCCTCCACTGTTTCAGGGTCAACTAAGGTCGTAAGTCGATTGATAGCATTCCTCGAGAGGGAAGAGTGGATACGATTGAGAGTAGCGCGAGTGGACTTGACCAAAGGTGCGGTGAAGTCACTATGAGACACAATTTCGGACACCACCGGTGCCGGTTCGATGATTTGTGAAGAAGTGAGATCATGTTCGGAGGTGTTAATAACTTGTCCAGAATCAATGCACGAGCTGGCATCAGAGCCAACGTCGCTCTCCGGTGTCATGACGTATAACTCAAGACCCAGAGACCGGCACATATTACGCATATGTGAACACGTTTTGCCGTCGTTTTGAAAAATAGAACAATTACACTCTGTCACCAACTTACGGCCACCGTGAATTTTGCAAGTGATAGTCGGAACCGTCGCCTCAGCAGTAGAGACAGAAGGGTTCAAATTCAAAAGAATAGGCAGACCCAAGTCTGTTGAAACCCCAAACATATGACTACAGGGTTTATGTGTGAATTGAAAAGCAGGACAACCGCAAGATGTGACAGCTTGATCCTCCGCATCAATCGAACACATCACAGACGCTTCAATCAATGAACCGAACCACATGTAAGGCGAGCCACCCGGAGGCGCCGACGTAATCTGAGCCTCGACGAGGGTATTGGACGGTTGAGGAAACGAAGAGACCGCTAAAGCAGAGCTGAAAGCCATTCCGGTGGAGGTCGAAGCAAGCGTTGAGGGCATATCACTCGGGATATGATTGTCGAAATGGACGTTCAATCCAATTGGCCACGGAGAAGGAATTAGATCAGATCGATTGGGGCATTGGGATTTGATGTAAGATGTGTAACAATCAAGAGTTGACACATTTCCATAAGGTCCATTAAGCCACTGCACGGTGAAGATCGAGCTAGGGTCTTCAACTATGGCCATGTTGAAATTCTTTGAGAGCAAGTACATATGCTTGCAAGCCACCTTCTCCTTTGAAAACCCCTCACAGTTGCAATTCGAAACCTCCGCTTTCAAAAGACCTCGAGCCGGCTTAAACTTGACGAGGTAAGTTCGTCTTGCAGGATTCGATAGTGAATCAATGAGGAAAAAGGTGGGGAAGCGAAAGATCCGGACACCCAGGATAGAAAGGTCATCCAGATGATAATGACTTGCCGTGCGTTTTGAGAGAATTTGAGCTTTGTTAGTTCGAGGGCCTCGAAATCCAAGCAGAACCTTAGAAGAAGCTATTTGAAAGTCGGGCTCGACTTCTTTCATGAGTATATGTATTAACTCGTCGGGACGCAGGCGTGTATGACGAGGAAGGTAGATTACTTTGAGTAGCCGGTGCCATACCTCGACGTAGTTATTCGTGTGAATACCTTGGTTGTTGGGGTGCGAATGACTTCTAGCCCACCGAGCGACGTGCTTCATCCAGAAGCTTCGAACATAATGGACAAATTGTGGCTGAGAGTCTGACCAGTCGAGAGCCAGTTGATTGAAGGCTGCCTGAGGTGAGACAGCATAAGCAATCTTGATGAATGCCAAAACCAGTTCCTCGGCGATTTGTTTACCAGCCTGCAGACCAATTATTACACTATCAGCAAAGAAGTAAATATCAGAGTGGATAGATAAAAAGGAGACAGACATACCAACTGAAGTGCCTTTTTACGAGCCGCGCGCAGGACATGGAAAAAGCACCAAGACAGATGCGGCGGATGAGAAGAATCTGAATAAGTTTCGAATATCGCACCGGCCAACGCAAGACAACAATCGGTCATGAAAGTTTTTGGATGGAAGTTATGATCTTGTCGAAGCCATAGTAAGACATCACGAATCGTCGAGCTAGTTGTATTTTTTTTTTTTTTTTTTTAT
This sequence comes from Melampsora americana, assembly GCA_022264835.1. Classification (NCBI taxonomy): domain Eukaryota; kingdom Fungi; phylum Basidiomycota; class Pucciniomycetes; order Pucciniales; family Melampsoraceae; genus Melampsora; species Melampsora americana. The sequence goes on along the minus strand of JAIFHY010000003.1, from coordinate 2,554,116 downwards.
TGCATGGTTTTAAGTATTCATTCAGTCTAAGGACTATCGAACACTATGCACTTATTGCTAGTACCAGTAAAAACCCTGTGGCTGTTCAGGGAAAAGGTTAACTAGTGGCTGTTTGGTGTGCGCGTACAAAAGGTTATACAAGTGGTGCGGCAGCGATGAAGTAGAAGTGCGGGAGATGTTACTCCGGGGGGCAGGGGATGTGCTCGGGAAGGGCTGCGCCTGTGGCGTTTGCCCATACCCATCTGTGGTGAAACCTCCAAGACGAACTACAGTAGTCTGCAATCGCCTTGTAGGCCTTGGGGTTGGAGAGGATGGATTTGTCCATCTGAATGCCTAATTCGAAGGCGGTTTTTTCGAGCGTCGCTCGTTGCTGTTCGTACTTGTGACATATGAACAAAAAATGTTCAACAGTCTCAAGCCCTTCCTGACATTCGCAGGTTGGGTCGATGGGTTGAGAGAATCGATTAAGGTATGCGTTCAGAGGGATGTGGCCGGATCTGAGTTGTGTTAGGGTTGTGATTTCATGCTTCGTGAGAGCTGTGATGCTGTCGAGGTGTTTCTTCGGGAAAGGTTTATGACCTAACCTCTTGATGTCGCTTTTGCTAAATTGGCTTGTCTGGGTCTCCTTCCATTCTTTGATGGCAGAGATGAATGCCGCAGTAGTTGGAGTGTTGCAAAATGTACTCGGTAGGTCTCGTTTGGCGAGCGCGTTGGCTATTTTGTCAACGATTTCGTTACCTGGTATCCCTGCGTGTCCGGGGCACCAGCGTATGTTGACTCTGAGGTGAGGGAAGCTATGATGTAAGCTATGCAGAAGGTCAAAGGCTTTTTTGCGGTTGTCTAGTGAGGATAGGGAAGAGGAGTCAGAGTTTAGGTCTTTGACTACACCTTGGTTGTCGAGAATTATAGTGGCGCGTCTTGTGTGCTGCCTTGCTGTGTCGAGAATGATTTGGAGGCCTAGTTGGACCCCTCTATATTCTGCTTGATAGATTCCTTGAGACCGTGCCGGTCCTAGAGCAACCGCTCGCGACTTCCTGGTGTTTGCACACCAAGCCGCCGTTGCCGTGTTCTTGCTAGGGATCCTGGATCCATCGGTAAAGATAACTATGTGGCTTTCTGAAGGTGAGAGACGAATGGTGTTAGCCTTGGCTAATTCCTCGTCGTCCTGGATGAGGGTTGAATAGTTCGTTGGGCGGATGAGCGTGGACGCTGGGTCCACCGGGAGTTGGGTGATGTGTTCATGGAAATGTTTGCATAGGGGGTGTTGGAAGAAAAAGTCGAATGGGTCTTTGTGGTATTCAGCTGTTGAAAGTTGGGCCAGTTGTATGATTTGGAAGAGCGGGTGTGATCTAGGCTTTGTCAAGGACCTTGCCATGAAGCTCAGGATCCTGCCTTGTAGGCGTACTTTAGGGGGTGTGAGATGGAGGTCGTGGAAGAGAAATGCTGTTGGTGTCGTCTTGAGAGCCCCTAAGGCTGCTCTAGCACATGTTAGGTCGATTGCTGACATCTGTTCAATAAAGTAAGCAGGCGGGTCAGTATTTAACCATGCCATGACACCGTAATCGGTGGCTGAGTGGATTGTGGTAGTCATTAGGGTCTTAAGCAATTTTGGTGGGATACCCCATCCGGTCTTGGATAGTCCGGCGAGGAAGCCCGCTCGTTGCCGTCCTTTGGCCAATACGTTGAGACGTTGCTGTTTGAAATTGAGTTCTCTGTCAATGAGGACCCCTAGCCATTTTGCCGTGGCCGAAGGGGCGATTTTGATCCTGTCCACGAAATTTATCGTGGGTGGGTGATTTTCGTCTGTTGCTTTCTGTGAAAAAATGACCCAAAAGGTCTTTTTGGCATCGAATATGGCGCCATGTCTTCGTGCCCACTGTTCTTGTCGAAAGGACAGTGTCTGCATTTGGGATCGCAGCTGGTGTGTGTCTGGCGCCGTGGATAGGAGGACGACGTCGTCTATAAACCCAAGTGCTGTCGCAGTGGGAATACGGTCAGTAATTTCCAGTAGGGACGAGTTATATAATAGATATAGAAGGGGTGAGAGTGGGGATCCTTGTGGGAGCCCGTGTTCCAATCCGAAAGGCTGGGACTCAAATCCATTGAAGGTGAGTGATGTTGTCCGATCTGAGAGGAAGTCGGAAACGAGGTTGAGTGTTTGGGAGTTAATCCCCTTTCTTTCGAGTGTGTTCAGGAGACGGGGGTGGTGGACCGATGGGAATGCTGACTTGACGTCAGCAAAGAGCCCTCCCACTACTTTACCTCTTGCCCACTCTCGTTTGATCCAGGAGACCAGGTGCACCAAGGCTTCTTGGCCTGACCTGTTGGGTCGACCTCCGTAGTGTCCCGGGTGAAGTAGGTTGTGCTTTTCGGCTTGGGCGGATAGGTGTTGTGTGAGGAGCTTCTCGAAAAGCTTGCCCAATGTTGTGAGGAGGGCTATCGGTCGATACGCCGAAGCTTGCGTATAATCTGCTTTACCCGGTTTGGGTATCATTACTGTGACGGCCCTCTTCCACTCGCGAGGGATGAAACCCGTTAGTGCTACGCATAGGAAGAGAGCTCTTACGTGTCGTTTGACCTGGTCCCAAATCATTATCCATACCCAATTCTGGATTTTGTCGGGACCAGGCGCTTTCATAGGAGGGCAGCCTCTTACGGCCGCGCTGAGGGCTTCCTGGGTTATCGTGGCATCGAAGTCTGGGGTAATGATAGGTGTAGTTCGCTGGTTTTCGTCCACGGGGAATGAGAGGTGGGTCGTGTCTTCTAGTTGACACGGTGCGGTTGCCACACATGTTGCCGAGAAGAGGGCAGCTGCCTTTTCTTCATTCGTAGCGCAGGCTGTTCCATCATTCATGATAATGGTGCTCACCAGGGATGGTGGCTTCCTACCAGAGGCTGCCTTTTTCGCCTGGAAGAGGTTCTGGTGGTCTAATGTTGACAGGTATAGGCGCCAGGAATTTTGCTTTTCTCTGTCGATAGCGGCGTTGAAGGTGTTTCGAGCCTTTTTGTACGCCTGTCTTGCTTCTTCCGTTTTTCGTTTTTTGAGAATCCGGCGTAGTCGGTTGGTTTCCTTGCGGAGTGGTTCGAGTACCTCGGGCTTCCACCATTCCTTGTGCTTTCCGGCTTTAGCTTTCCGAGGCGAGTGTTTGTTGAGGGCTGCGATGATGGTCTCTCTCATCTCTTTGTCAAAGGATTCTACGTCCTCTCTCGATAGTAGAGAGCGTATCTTTGGGAGATTTTGTGAGATCTCTGCCCGCAGGGAGATGGGACAGACTTTGTTCCAATTCCTGCGGCCGTCTTTGTTGTTCGGGAGCCGGGTGTTTAGTTGGGGTCTTGTATTCAGAGTGGTGATGATAGATTGGTGGTCGGAATTGTGATTGGTTATGTCGTCATCGTCGATGAAGCATGCGATAGTGGCTTCGTCGAAATCGTCATTGACCCATACAAGGTCAATAGACGTACCTTCCGTGTTGACGGATCCTATCCCGAAAGTAGCTTTGCTTTTAGGGGAGCGGAGGTTAAGACCCCAGTCCAGCATCAGGTCAATAAGCCTTTCGGCGTCTTTGTCATCCGCGGTGCTGTGTCTCGGGTTCCATAAGGCGGAGTGTAAGTTAGAGTCAGTGGTGCAAATTGTGGGGAGACGTTGGATTGACGTCGGGAGCCCTTCCATCATTTCCTTGAAGGCTGTGAAACCTAGGAATGTGGACGGTTGGTTATATACATTGATAGTCAGAAAAGAAAAACCCTCGATGGAGACCACGCATGCTGCTATGTCTCTCGACGGTGAGTGGATGGGATTTAGTTCTGCCCCCAGGTCTTGCCTGATATATAGGCAGGCCCGGGGTCTGTCGTCCCGCGACAGAGATTTGGGGGTGGGGCTGATGAGAGTCCAACCTTTTTGGTTGGGGGGAAGGTTATCAAAGGGGTTGGGCCACGGTTCTTGGACTGAGACAATGGAAAAGAGGTTAGTAAGTGATGAGTTAAAGAGTGAATTCATGACATGTTTTGATCGCCAGCAGTTCAGTTGCAGGATTGCGGCTGTGTCTTTTAAAGTGAGTTGTTCTTTCAATCTTTGTTCTAACATTGATTGAAGGATTCTTGTTGGCTTCTATTGATGGGCTCCTGAGGAGCTTCTTGGCTTTGTCGAATCTGGTTGCCGATTCTGGTTGAGCATGATGCTGCAAAGGGATGATGCAGAAAACCCGGGTGGTTGTCCTTAAAGAGGCGTGGGAGGTCTGCTAGTGGGTCGGCTTTGAGCTTCCCTCTAGCACACGCGGTGCATTTTAGGGGTGCTGAACCTTTAGCAGGACAGCTGTGAGCTAGATGTGGTCCTGCGCAAGTAGGACACATTGGAGGAAGGTGGCATGCGGGAGCTGTATGGCCTGTGCCTTGACAGTTATAGCAGCGGGTTGGTGGTGGACCGCGCAGCTCGGTGCGATGTCGGCCCCTTCCCTGCCACACTTTTGTGCGTGCTGCTAGGGAAGCTTGGCTGAATGTTTTAAAGCCTATCAGGAGGGATGAATACCTCTTTGATGGGTCATCTGGGATATCCTTCTTTACCCATTTTATGAAGAGGGTATCGTCAAGGATACCTCCGTTGCAGGTTTTGAGAAGCTCTATGTCTTCTTGACGTGTTGGGTTAAAGGTTGTTGGGACCCCGTGAACCATTACACAGTGAACCTCTTGTTTGATGGCGAGGTTCGCTGACACTTTAGGCAGCCAGGAGTCGGCCTGGTCTTTCAGGGCTTGTGCTTGTTTAGCATTGTCCACATAGAGTACCAGATCTCCGGACGGGTGTCTGTGGATATTTCTGACCACGACCTCACTCGGGTCATCTGATTTCACCTTGACTTTACACGCTTTAAGTTGAGCGTTGAAGTATTTAATGAGATCAGTGATTGTTTTTTCACTACCAGCTAAATTTGCTGGGTCTAGTTGATTGAGCGTGACGGCATGATCTGGCCTGCGCTTCGGGGTATGCTTGGGAGGGTGGGTTTTAGCCCTGGCCTCTTGTGACTGTTGCTGTTGAGACGGTTTGGGGGCATGCTGGGATGCAGCCAAGGCGTACGACTTGCCATTCGGTCGGCCGGAGGGTTTATCTCCGGCGGCCGAGCTAGTACCTAGTTTTGAGAGCTGCTCGACGACAAGGTCTAGCTTATCGGAGATAGTGGAGACGCGGAAGTCGAATTGGGAGGCAGGGGAGATGGAGGGGTTTGGGATAGTCTGACGGCCTGGTTCGAAGACCACCCGTCTGGCCTCATTGAGGCTAACCTGCTCCTGTATTAAACCCGTCAAGAGTAGAATGTCGGCCGCTGAGTCAACATCTACCTTGACCGATTTGGTGAGTTTTGATTTTGGGATCAAAGTAGCCCTTGTGACTTCAATGAGTCGCTCGATAAGTACATTGAGAGGCTTAGAAGCCACGTCAGAGCCACCCGGGAACAGTTTGGCAATACGAGCCGTCCTTGGGGTTCCAGTTATCTCTTCAGCCTCATCAAGAGCGCTTGGAGCTGGGGGGGCAGTTCTAGTCCGTTTCCTCGATTTCTCCCCTGGAGTCGAAGTGGTCGATATAGGACCCACTAAGGCGCCTGGGGTGATGTCGATTCTTTGTAAGCCAGAGAGAGGGCGTTGGGTGAGGGTGAGCGTCTTTGATTGACCCGTTAGGTCGGACGCTATCACCGCATCCTCGTTCATGGATAAGTCGTCCCGTGGGGTCAAGGCGACCGACTGATCGAGATCAGGTGGACTTTCGTCCATTTCGGTGTCCATTCGGGGTCGATCGAAAGAGAAAGGGGATAGAGAAGAAGGTTTTTTGAGAAGATGAGGAAGGTTTGAAGAAGGTTCGAAAAAGGTTCAGGATAATGAGGTGAAAATCTGTGGATGACTACTTGCGCAGTCACGGAGGGCGTCACGTGACCAATTGTTAAAATTTGGTTCGAGACAGAATCCTCCCGAGCTAGTTGTATATAAACATAAGATATATCACTAAGTCAATCATGAGGCGACCAAAGCTTGGATGAAGGAGAAAAGACGCACGATTGTTCATTCGACGTCAAGAACCAAACCACGGGGACTCCTTTTCCGGTGACAGGGCTGCGTATGACAATAGTGTAAAGGGACAGCTTGAGATTTCCAAAGTCCTTCGGGAAATTGTTGGTTGTATTGTGCGTCGAGTCAAGGCATACGATGTCACCTCCATGTGACCGTAGCTGTTCTTTTTGCCAAGGTGAGAAGAATCCAAAACTGATGAAGCGAGCGTCTTTGTCAAAGCAGTCTCGAACATGCCAACCTTCTTCACGAAGTTTTTTCCCCCAAGCTTGAAGAGATAGGTATGCATTTGTGTCAAGGTGCACAAGATCGTGTTGACGCTTCCGAATCATGTTTTTAACGGTCTGATAATCAATGTTGAGCAATTCAGGAACATAATCGGGGTTTTCGAGATCCTCCTGATATCACAAATATGCAGACATCAGCAAAGGATTAAAAGAGAGTCTTGACAATCAGAAACACATACGGGAAACAAATCAGGCGACTTGAGGAGTCGCCTGATACCTGCCCAATCCATTCCACTGATCACCCTTTCGCACAACCAATCTCGAACCGGCGTTGCCAATCGCATTTGCTTCATGTCCGACAGGCTGTACGGGTCGTGGTTTGCATGCTTCCAAGTCCAATCCAGCTCATAGAGTCCATTATCGATACGCTTCTTAATAGTAAACTTAGCCGGGCAGCCCACTTTAATGGAGGTTTTTGAATTCCTTTTCAATTTTTCTTTTGGTAAGACTGTAGTTATGATGTTACCAGAGGTTCGAGTGAAGACAGTTAGATTAGTTGAAGTAGGACCAGCTGGGTTGTTATTGGAGGCGATAGCAGAAGGTTTCTTTCGTGGATGACCAGCACAGGGGCAACGAAAAGTCCAAGTGTCTTCATGGATTCTCTTCGGTCCTGACCGTTTCTTTGTTGAAGCAGCTTGTAGAGCATTTACTTCATCCGATGACATTCGCATGCGACCATTTTTCCGCTTTGCATCAACCACCCATGCAATAGTCGTTCGCATTCCGGCCACAAAATCTTCACGTATATTAGCCACATCTGGCAAGGTTCGGCGTAAGATGGGTTCATCAAAAGCCGGCGGATCTTTGGTGACATTTCGCACCAACCGAAGAGAGTCGCTAGGTAAGTCGGACCCATCCGGGAGTGGGACATAGTGAATGAACGGTAAGGGGACGATGTCGTATATGTCTTGAAGCAATGGATACTTGTCAGTACCTTTTGACACGGCCTGATCCACGTTTTGAAGCGAAATGGCTTCATGAGGGATAGAGTGAAGTATAGGTGGAACGAAAGGCCTGGAAGGCATGTCAGAATAGCAGAAAGAGTGGGAACGAGTGAAGCAAGATGGTACTGGCTCGTAGAAAAGTGAGAAAAACTACTAATGGACTTAAAGGTGAACGACCGCCAAAACAATGTAAAGCTCTGAGGGAAAATAAAGGACGCAGCGAAAAGGCAGAGCGAACGAAAGAAAAACTGAACAACTTTACAAAATTTTATCATCATTCTGTCGAGAATCCTCGGTTGAAAGTTTAACGAGCATTCCATCCAAAGTCAACGGAGGACTTGTGCAAAGGACAAGAACGCTGAAAGAATAGCTCCAGTCCATTGAAGCATGGAAGAGCCGATGTGTCCGCACAGTTTGAAAGGAATCTGTGATCACAGGCGTGAAACATGACACTTAACTCACATCAGAGTTCAACTCTGAGAAAATCAATATCCCGGTTCAACAAGTCAGTTCCAGTCATTTATGGAAATCGAGTCAAGAGGCTCCAAAATAAACCATGCGGCGCACAGGTTCTCACCCATTTGTTTGTCAAGCACTTGCCAAAATTCATTCAGCACAAAGTTAAAAGATAAAAAGGATGGGGAGAACATATGACTCAGTATGTTCTTCAACATGAACCTCATGAATTCATGTGTCATAAAGATGACCTAGTAATGAGAGTGATTATACAGGATATCTGGAGTATAGCAAGAGCATCAAATTATCAGCTTCTCATGATGAATTGCAAAGAGGAAACTTTGGAGACAGGCAACCGCACTTCAGACTTCAACCAAGAGACATACCTCTAGTTCTAAAATCATCAACACAAGGAGCCGTGGAGGCTATGCTCACACACTCTTTGGGGTAGAAATACCGAGCATTGGCTTCTGGCGATGTACATATTATATATATATTTACAAGACTTGCTGTGAGTAATGGAAATGATAATGCTTTTCATTCCACATGTTGATATAAATCACATCATCTGCAATGTAATCAATAAAAGGAGTGCAGGAGATAGACAGCAATATTATACAATTCTATATAGCATAACTTCGAACTAATGTGATAAAGACCAAATCAAAAGGTTGGTTAATTGGAGTTAAGAAAGTAATTTTAATGGTGATCATATAACATGACCACAAGGGTATCAGACATGAACGTCAAGGACTCATAAAGGCTAAGCCAAAAGACGTAAGATTTAATACTGGTCCCTTGAAGGAATCAAACATCTCAAACATGATAAAAATCCATTTTGCAAAAACAAATAAAAATTCCAGATGGGATAATTGGTAAGTGTTAAGAAAAGATAAATCAAACAATGAAACCCATAGACCATATAATATGGTTTGAACCAGGCCAGAGCCAAAAAACCAATCTAACTGCGTAAAATTGTATCAATGCACTATCAGGGCTTCCACAAGGGAGATGAACAAAATACATGAACATGAAATGATCTCAACAAAACACCAGATATCCACCCAAGTGCTTATCAATAACCCAACCATCACATTTTACAAGTGCGGTAATCCTGAAGAATGAATTTACAATATTTGGGAAATAATCATCGAAAAAAGAAACCACTTCCATCACTGCCCACAAAAGAGAGAACACCTCAATGTTTGGAATGTAAGAAGCAATATGCAAAAGCCCAGTAATACAATCTGAATGCAGCAAGAAATCAGTATTGCTAAGTAAAGATCTTGAAGGTGAGACCATCTTGATACAATACGTATTTATGATTGCATATATAGGAATATATATGGTACTTAAACCATTGGTGGACAATCACTAACCCTGTCAGGTAACTCAGCCTGAAACCCTCTTGACTGTTAAGCAAGGGGAATGGAACTGCTGGGAATACAATTAAATGGAGTATGCATAAATGCAGCATGATGAGGACAATGTCAGGCTGATGCCTGACACCTAACTGGACCCTTAAAATCTGCCTAGATTGTGGCAGCACTGAGTAATGTTTATTGAATCCCCCTAACCCTAACACCTAACTGGTTGGGTGATATATTGTCACCTAAACACCGCCATGACAGTGGCAGCACCAAGGTAATTTATCATATTCCCCTAACACCTAACTCGTCGGGGGACAATTTGACCCCTAACCTCCGCCTTGAAGGTGCAAGCCCCAAATCACAAATTTATATATCCCCCTAACCCCTAACCCTAAGGCCTAACCCCTAACCGGTAGGGTGATATTTTGCCACCTAACCTCCCCCTTGATGGATGCAGCCACATGTTAACTATTTTAATATCCCCGCACCCCTAACCTCTAAGGCCTAACCCCTAACCGGTTGGGCAATATGTAGTCACCTAACCTCCGCCTTGATGGTGCAAGCACCTGGTTAACTTTTTTTATATCCCCCGCAACCCTAACCCCTAAGACCTAACCCCTAACCGGTTGGGCGATATGTAGTCACCTAACCTCCGCCTTGATGGTGCAAGCGCCCAGTTAACTTTAATTATATTCCCCGCAACCCTAACACCTAACACCTAACCCCTAACCGGTTGGGCGATATGTAGTCACCTAACCTCCGCCTTGATGGTACAAGCGGCCTGTTAACATTATTTATATCCCCCGCAACCCTAACCTCTAAGGCCTAACCCCTAACCGGTTGGGCGATATGTAGTCACCTAACCTCCGCCTTGATGGTGCAAGCGGCCGGTTAACATTATTTATATCCCCCGCAACCCTAACCTCTAAGGCCTAACCCCTAACCGGTTGGGCGATATGTAGTCACCTAACCTCCGCCTTGATGGTGCAAGCGCCCAGTTAACTTTAATTATATCCCCCGCAACCCTAACACCTAAGACCTAACCCCTAACCGGTTGGGCGATATGTAGTCACCTAACCTCCGCCTTGATGGTGCAAGCGCCCAGTTAACTTTAATTATATTCCCCGCAACCCTAACACCTAACACCTAACCCCTAACTGGTTGGGCGATATGTAGTCACCTAACCCCCGCTTTGATGTTACAAGCGCCTAGTTAACTTTATTTATATCCCCCGCAACCCTAACCCCTAAGACCTAACCCCTAACCGGTTGGGTGATATGTAGTCACCTAACCTCCGCCTTGATGGTGCAAGCGGCCAGTTACCTTTGTTTATATCCCCCGCAACCCTAACCTCTAAGGCCTAACCCCCAACCGGTTGGGCAATATGTAGTCACCTAACCTCTGCCTTGATGGTGCAAACCCCATGTTAATTTTTATATAACCCACAAGGCTAACCCCTAAGCAGTTGGGCATTTTGTTGAAACCTAAATACAAAAACAGCCTGTTTTGGATGGGTATTTCACACAAGATGACAGCTTCACACCTCACCAACACACTATCACAATGTCACATTTAATACTATGTGTGCTAGCCATTATGATAAGTAAACACAATTTGACAACCCGTCAAATGGGCTGGGGCAAAAGAATCATTTGAAAAATAAGATTATTTCAAATAAACACACTATGTTCAAGAGATGTTGAAAAACCAAGGACAATACCTCTGTCACTTTCAACAAGCTCTTGAATCAAGTGTTGATGTGGTTTATGTATATCACCAGTTGTCTTACCTCCTTGAATGTTCTCATCAACCTCAACCGCCTCTTCAATATCTCCATGTATTGCATTGACTTGGTCAATACTGCATGATCCGGTACGCAAGACTCCGGAAGGGTTTCAGAAATGGAGCCGATCGTCAACCTGATAGCAGAAGATGAAGGCATGCCATTGCAATTGCAGAGCAATTTTGGGTTTCTAGGGTCAACAAACAATCCAAGGTCAGTGATATAACATGATTAGGATTACATTTTAATTACTAAGCATGCCTTCATTGTTCCACCAATTCTGAGGCTTATTGATTTGACATTCCCCTTTGGCCTTCAAACCAACCGAATCCAGAGATATACTTCAACTTTTTAGCAGCAGTATTTATACTATTTTCCTGAATAAGTAGAAGAAAGAAGAATGAGGAAGAATCAGAAATTAGGTGAGCATGAATATGTACAAAGTATCTGTCTTACTGATGAGTTAAAATCCTTGATATCTTGGACAGTGTGTGTCTCAGTTGAACCTGCTACAATGTAGCAGGCAAGGACATTCATGAAAGTGGCTGGAAATCAGGTTGTTCCCCTGTAATGTCCGTTTCAATATTCAGATAAAAACATGTGAAGGACCAATTGTACTTTGGCATAGGTCCACTTTGCTTTACCTTGTTTTCGTCTGGAGTCCTTGTTAGCACAAGGCATAGTGAATGAAGGTGTTTAAAATGTGTAGAAAGATGATGATTGAAGAACAAAAAAAGATGGAATGTGGAAAGAGAAGGATAGGCCCAGGGAATATTGTTGATGTTGTCCAGTTTTCAAGCTGAGGGACGTGAAAGGGTTTTTGTGAGCTACTAGCGGCGGTTAGGCTAGTAATTCACTAAAGAAAAGTTTGAGATAATAAACTAAGCTTATTATCAGCGTGAGAAAATTGTTTAAAGTTCTTAAACAAGGTTGGTATTGAAGCAGTGGGATTAAATCCGCACTGACTTCAGTTAAATGACCTCTCAAAAGAGGATTTCGGATACAAATCCAGGGATTAAGGCAAGACGGGGAGTCTTCTAGCCGGATAATGAGTGACCACTAATCTTTAGTGTCTTGCCCAGAACAACTACACTCTACTCTAGAGTTGTTATCAAGGGAAATATCACCTAGTGATATTTTGAAGTTCTTTAGACTCTGAACACAGAGGTACTTCCGTGAGTTTAAAGTTTCTCAAGTTATTGAATCCCTTTAATAACTTGAGCAGTACTTCTAGGATCACCTCCTGACAAAATGAAGAAGTCTTCACAAGAACTTCAACAAGAAACAATGATAATAATCAATAAGAGAAATGTATAATGTCTAATAATGAGGACAAGAACTCTATTTGTCTGATTGATAAAGTTATTGATAATTTGTTGGAATGTAATAATGATGATGATGATTTTCCTGGCGGGTGGGAGAGCTCTTTATATACACAAAACCCTGAAAATCCCTCATGTACAATCTGTGGTTTGATTACATACTTATTTTTAGTATGTAATCATTATTTTGATTATCTGATCTATGATTGAATTACGAGCCTGTGTAATTCTTGTGTTACTCATGTGATGTGCGCTTGTGAAAGCTTATATCACAAATTATAATGTCTTAATTTGATTTTACATGTATGTACATATATAGTTACATATGTAACTATATGTAATTACGAGTTTAATTGGCTCTTGAAACTGAGCCATGAGTTGTGAGTATTGTTTATTAATTTCATTATTTTATTATCATATAATTCAGCCCTTTGGTACTAGTAATAGGGCTCGGGGCTGACATTCCCCACCACCAAAGGAGGTCATACTGATTTCATGAAGTATGATCTCTCTTTGCTGCTCGAAAAGCTCTCAGATTTACTTTAGAGTTGGGTACTTTGTCCGCTGGTAACCACTCGTCAGAGTCCGCTCCATGATGTTTGTACCGTACTAGGTATAAAATTTCATCTTTATTGTCTTTGTTCTTCACCCTTTTCTCTCGAAGAATTTTATGGAATTTCTTTTCCTTTTCTGGTTCAAATGGTGGAATCACTACCATTGGTTTCCTCTGGAACTTATTTGCTGTTGGGTCATTGTATTTCTTTATCAATGATACTGGAAAGACTGGATGCTTTCTTTCTAGTTCTCCATGCAATATGAGTTCTACTGCATTAGGTCCCACCAGCTTGGAGATAACAAAGGGCCCAACAAAAGGGTCCCGCAGTTTCTTTGGTCCTTGTATATTGTTGAAATTGACTGTTGACAATAGTACTTGATCACCAACTTTAAAGTTTGGCTCCTTATGAGTCTTATCCCATCGCTCTTTGTTGTATTCTTCCGCTTCTTTGATGCATTGGTTTGCAAATTCTCTTGCTTTACTTATCATTGTAGCAAAACTCAAAGAGGTTGGGTGAATTTCAACATCTCTGCTCCTGAACTTGTCTTTAGGCAACCTAGGGCAGAAACCTCTTTCTATCTCAAAGGGGGTTTTCTTAGTAGAGCTATGCACACTGGTGTTATATGCAATTTCTAACGCTGGCAATAAAGTTGTCCAATCATGCGTATATCCATCTTTATCTTTGAATTCTAGGCCAAAAGCGCAGAATTTCCTCAACATTTCTTCAAATGTCTGGATGCATCTTTCTGCTAATCCGTCTGTTTGCGGGTGGTATGCTGTTGAGAAAGCTAACTTTGTACCCATTATGTCAAATAGTCCTTTCCAAAATTCAGATGTAAATTTGGGATCCCGATCACTGATTATCACTCGTGGTAATCCAACATCACTTATAAGTCTTTCCCAGAAGAACAACGCAATGTCCATTGCTGACGATTCTTTATAGCATGGTAGAAATCTTGCACGCTTTGAAAATCTGTCTACTATAACCAAACAGGCATTGTAATTTTCTTTCCCGCCTGGTGGTAGCCCAGTAACAAAGTCCATGTTGATCACTTGCCAGGGATATGTTGGTTTCTCAATACTTTGTAAGAGTCCATACCTTTTTCCCGTAGCTTTATTTGCTTTTTGGCATCTGTCACAGCTACTGACATATTTCTCAGTATCCAATTTCCATTGAAACCACCAGGCTGTGGTACTCACTCTTTCTAGAGTACGGTCTACTCCCATATGTCCAGATAGGAACTCATCATGGCAGGTTTGCAATATTTGTTTGATGTGTTTCTCCGACACAAGAACAACTACTGAGCTATGCTTTTCTCTGAAGTATAAGAGACCGGATTGCAGCAAGAATTTCCCTTCTGCGTACAATTCTTTCCATGGTGACTCAAGGCTACTTGCTAGACTTAAATTAGCTTTATCTTTTGACATCATTGATACCAGTTTTGTTGTGTTGACATTGGAATTGTAGCTCTCTTTTATTTCTTCAAAAAATTCGGTGCTGAGCTCGGCTAAACTCAAACCCATGACCGGTATGTCTATTTCTGCGTCTTCTGGATCCCACGCGGGATTACTGCTATCATTTGGCAAGGCCATCCTACTTAGACCATCTGCATTGTTGTGCATTTTACCTGGTCTATGTGTAATTGTCATGTATGGCCTGTACTCTTGAATAGCTAACATCCATCGTAACATATGTCTGTTTGGAGTTTTGATGTTCATCAAAGATCTCACTCCAGTACAGTCAGTAATAACTTCAAAGTACACTCCATCTAGGTAGTAGTGTAATTTTTCCAATGCCCAAACCAAAGCTAGTGCTTCCAATTGAGGTGAACCATACCTGGTTTCACTGTCCTTGAGCTGTCTTGATATGAACACCACTGGTCCTTCCCTTGCTTTACCATCAATAATTTGCACTTGGTGTAAAGCTGCTCCTAGACCCTCAAATGATGCGTCAACATATAATTTGAAAGGTTTGGAAAAGTCTGGCTGTAATAATACTGGTGCGGTGGTGATCATATTTCTTATTTTTTGCCAAGCGTGAATTCTCTCATCTGTCATTTCAAAGGAAACACCTTTAGCAAACAATTTATACAGGCAAGTTGCAATTTTACCGTAGTTTTCTAAAAAATTTCTATAGTAACTTGCGAACCCCAAAAAACTTTGCATATCTTTAATGCTTTTTGGTGGAGGTTTTTGCAATACTGCAGCTGTCTTGTTTTGGTCAATTGCAATCCATAGTCCTGAAACTAAATGTCCTAGTGCCCGTACTTCGTGGAAACCAAAATTGCTTTTCTTCAAGGAAATCGTCATTCCCATTGCTTTAGCTTTGAGCAATACTTGCTCAATGGCTTTGATATGGTCCTCCCAATTATCATGGAATATGATAATATCATCAATGAAGATTTTCAACCATCCTTCTCGCAATTCCTTACTGATTTCAAGATCCATCATTCTTTGAAAGAAAGCCGGCGCATTTTTGATTCCAAAAGGCATTTTCAGATATTCATAGATACCCATATGACAGATAATCCTCAGGAATTTTCTACATGCCTCTTCTACAACATTTTGATGGAATCCTTTGAAGATATCCATTGTAGTGATATACTTGGCTTTTCCTAGATTGATCAATACATGGTCACATCTAGGTAGGGGATATCTGTCAGGCAGAGTATATGTGTTCAATGCTCTGAAGTCACCACACAATCGAGACTTTCCATTGTGCCAAGCAATGATTACTGGTGTGGTAATGTCCACTTCCTCTGATTCTCCAACTTTACGAATGACTCCTAGTTTTAATAATTCGTCAATGTGTTTTTCAATCTCAACTCTATTCCTAGGACTAGCCGGATAAGCTGCTTTCCTCAATATAGGTGGATAAGGCTTTTCAATACTCAACTTAATACTCACTTTATGCTTATCAATGGTACCTAGTGGGTTTTCTCCTAAACCAAATTGAGCTTTAAACTTGGCAATCAGTCTGACTACTTGCTCATGTTGTTTGTCTGTGAGCTTGGGACTAAATTTGGCTTCTTTGACACTCTCCATCAAAGGTGGAGTTACATTGACTTGTTCAATTGCAGGAGTTTTCTCCTCTTGCGGGGTTTCAACTACCTCTTGTTTTTTTAAGACAAGTCCTGTCAATTTTGGTCTTTGAATTGGAAGTCCAAATTTCTTTTTCTTTACATCATTACCAAATGTAAAGTATTTATCTTTGCTATGAAAAATGTCTATTCCATACATTGATAAAAACTCATCTCCTATTATGAGATATTTGGTATGTGAGTTTTCCATAACTACAAATTCAGCGTCTATTCTCACGGATTCTTGCGGATGCGGAAACACAAGTTTCAAAGAAATTACGCCCAAAGGAAACAAACTTCCCCCGCACCCTGTAAACTTTATATTATTCTCACAGGGAACCATTCTTGATTTCCAGTCCGGTAATAACGTGGTGAGATATTGACTCCCCACCACTGAACAAGATGCTCCGCTATCTAAAAGCGCTTCAGCGTCTTGATCATTAACTATTACTCTGGTCAGACTATGGTAACCAATGGTGTGAGCTTTACCCGCCGCCGGTCTACACTTCAGCAATTTTGCGTCACTAATTCTCACATTTCCTTCTCTCGGAGATGTAATAAGAGGCAATTCTGCTTCGGAGTGTAACTGTGCAATGCTGACTTCTGGTTCGAAATTGCTTTCTATTGCATCAACTGCTGTGTCAAAATCTAGCTGTTGTTCTTCATCACTATCTTCATATTCATCAATGTTGTAGGAAGTGAAATCTTCTTCTTCAGCTTCTGCTTCTTCAGCGTCAACATTATTGATGGCTTTACTTTTTCCTTTACATGTTTTCCAAACATGACTTGGATCTGTGCTGCCACAGGTGTTACAGGCTCGAGCCGGTTTTTTCACACTTGTAGGAGCTTGTACCTTTGTACTGCTCACTTGTTTGGAGATATCATTACTCCGGACAAAGGGATTTTTTAGTGGCACTGTTTTCCTGGGTTGAGGAATACCTTTGCTTATCTCTTCAAATGCAAGAATAAAATTGGTCCATTTACCATCAACACCAATCCTGTTTCGAACTGGAATTCTGATGGCCGCTGGAACTCTCCACAATAGCTTGTCAACCACTTCACTACTAGTAGCTTCCGGTTTAAACGCTCTGATTCTTTGTTGTTGTCTATTTGCCCATTTGACACAATCTTGAGCAGTCTCTGGTTTGTAATAATCTGCCATAAATGATCTTTCCATATTATTCTTCCATTGAGAATTTCCAAATCTGGACTGGATGGCTTCTTTCCACTCATCCCAGGTTTTGGTATATGGGGCGTCTTCTTTCATCACATCTAACAGCCATTGTCGGGCTGTTCCTTTGAAGACTAAAGAGAGTTTAGATGTTATTAAAACATCTGGTGGATTCATTGTAGTCCGTACTTGGTCCACCCAATCAATGAATTCTTGGTGGTTATACTCACCTTCACCAGTAAATTCTGGCCAGTCTTTAACATTGGGGAAGTTTCGTAAAACTTCTTTCCTCAATTCCGCAGCTTGCAAAGCTTCAGTTGTTTGAAGTTCCACAATTGAACTTTCTCTACGCTGAGGTCTTTCTGTTACAAAACTTTGTTCATGAACTCTACTCCTATTTTGAATGTGTGAAGTTTCACCCCCCGTAGAGTCTTGCGTATGTGGAGGTACCATTCGCGGAGGTGGTCTACTATCTCTCTGGATACTTCTGTTGGACAGTCTTAGTCTTTCAAAGTTGTTCACTAAAGATTCAACTTTTGGACCTGCTCGAGTAGACTCTCGAAGTTGATGAAATTCTTCTACCAGAGAATGTTTTTCTCTTTGATTATTGGTATTCATGTCAATAATCATTTGTTCAAGTTTGTTAAATCTTAAATCTAAATATTTCTCTTGCTCAGATTGTTTATGTATAATATTTTCAATATTATTGGACTGAACTCTTTGTACATTTTCAAGTTGTTCCTTTTCTTCACATGCAATTTTCTGATTTTCTTCTAGAATGTTACTTAAAGTTGTTAATTCTTTCTCAAAGATCTCAAGTTTCTCACTCAAAATTTCTCCGATTGATTCGAGAAGTTGCTCATGCATATTTTTCAAAGCAGTCATAAAGGCTTTATTTCTCTCACTGTTTGGCTCCTCAATTTCAATATTTGGTTCATCAGGAAATTTTATTTCTTTCGACATTGGAGACAATTTAGAAAAAGAAGTTGAAACAGATAATTTTTTATTTTCATTTAAAAATTTTTTAAAGGAATCTAAAGCGGAAATAAAGGGAGAGCCCTCACTAAAAATCTTTTGATCTAATTTATCAACTACTTCATAAGTATTTTGAAGATACTTCCTACTTAATTGAGAAACTGAATCTACTTTATTAAAAATTTGTTCCATGTTTGAATTACTAGTTATAAAATGTTCTTCAAAAATCCTGTTTACCCTATTAAGTTCATTGAATCTGTTATGAACTTGTTTAAAATTTTGAGCCATTTCATCTAACATAGGCAAGGCAAAATCATTCTTAGTTAGTTCAGAAAACTTATGAATGATAGCTCTCTCTTGAGTATTCAAAAGACTTACTGGTTCTGTCTTTACTTGCCTCGAGGTTTGTACTTTCCTCGGTGTTGATTGGAGTTGTTGGAACCCTCCTCTTGAAGGAGGGTGTGACCCATCATGACTTGGGCCCTCACATAAGCTCGAGCGTTGTAGAACTCCTACGCAGTCAAGCGTAGGCTGAGCCGGAGAGGGGAAGAATCACAACTCGTGAGAGTTGTAAAACTACAGGTGCGGGAAGCTGCCCTCTGCCTTTGAAATTGCTTTTGAGAATGATGAGACAACACTAATTTTCTTCTTTTGACTTTTAAGGTCCCCGTAACTTGATGAGACTTGCACAGTTGCTCCCGCAGCACTGCGCAGAGCCTGCCGCTATTATGTACAACCCTACACGAGGTTGTTACACAAAGTTATGTAATATTTTGATGTTAACACAGCTGTGATTGCATATGTAACAATGTTATACGTCCAAAAAATAAATTTCAGAGCCCGGACTTGACCCGGCCCCGTCTTGACTCCAGCGGCGGACTGGTGATCTTGATGATTTCCACCCAACTGAAATTTTACGTCCTTCCAACTATTTTCTGACCAAACTCAGCAAAATTTCCAATTTTACTCTCAACAACGAACAACCTTATAACTTTTCTTCTATATCAAGCTTCAGTTAATACAACTTATATCACTTTAAGCTAAGTATGTATTCTTTTCTTTTCTTTCCTAAAACTTTTTGAATTCTTACTAACTAATCATTAATCTCTTTCTTTTTTTCTTACTTTTCTTTCTTTGTTCTTTTAGGTATAACTCAAACTCGGTCTTCTAAACTCGACTATCTCTTAGTTCCCAACTCACGGATCCTCTCCCCCTCTCCTCCTTGCTCCAACAACTCCCTCCTTTATATCATTTCAATTCGCCACCCACAACTCAGCCAAGTTGATCAAATTGATTCAACTTCTTTCGATCGGGCCTCCACTCCACTCCAGGTTCCCAGCGATCGACTCGTTTTTTGTTTATATCCCAGCCTTAGCCTCCACTTTCTCAGTTTCTCATAATGTAAGTAATTTCTCTATTCATTCGTTACTTTCCTCTTGTCTTTCATACTGACTCTACTTGATTATTATTTGTCTTGATGATTGTTTTAAGTTTGTTTGTTTCGTTTATTATAGATCGATCGAGCCTTCCTTTGACCAATCAACCATCTCATTCACCTCCACTTTTGATTTCTTGTAGGTAAGTCATTCTCCTTTCTTTTCTCTCTTCATCTTTCTCCACCTCATCTAATGATTTCTGTACTAACTCAAAGTTGTTCTAATTTGTCTTGCTTTGTTTAGTTTCATTTTGTTTTTCTTTTGTTTGATAGGTTCACATCCCAGATTCGATCGGTTTCAATACTCCACTTCGATCTCCTTCTTTCAATCTTCACTTCACCTGTCGGTCCGACCGATTCGATTTCAATCTTCCATCTTTAGGTAAGTGGTCTTGTTCTTTCCTTTTCATTTCTCATATTAGCTGTTTCTTCCTCATTCGATAATTCCTATACTAATAAAAAATTTTGATTTTATTTATTGATTTCTTAAATTACAATGTTTGCTAGGTTCAATGTCACAGCTTCGATCGATCTTAACTCCTCCCACTCTTCTCTAGTCACTTCTTCTGCCATTCACTCCAATTGATTCAATCTGTTTTAGGTATGTAATCTATCTCTTCATCCGTTTCTGTCTTGGACTGTAATCTAACTTAAATATCTACATCAACTGAACACCTCCACTTCTATCTCAATCCTCCACTTTCATTCGATCGTTTCAATCTTTTTGTATTAGGTAAGGTTTCTCCTCTTTTCTTAACTACTGTAGTCTTTTCTTATACTGACTCAAACTTTGTGCTTGTTTGTTCTTAACTTAATATGTTTGTTAAGATTGGATCCACAGCTCTCACTGGGTTCAATTTTAATCTTTTGAATTTATTTTTATTTTTATTTTATCAATATCTGAGGTTTGGTGTTGATCCAATAGCTCCAATCAATTCTCTACTCAATTCATAATCGATCGAGTCAATCTATTCTCGATAGGATCCTTTGATTTGAAAATCTTCTTTTTATTTTATTTTATGTAAGTCGTTCATTTAGTTCTTGGCTCCGTTTAATTGATTGATTTTTTTTTTTTTTAAATTGATCTGATGTGATTGAACTAGCTCTTATCTTCTTCATTTATCTATTTTGATTATGTTTGCTTATAGTTTGGTCGATCTACTCATCAAAATTTAGGTAAGATCTCTTCTTTCCAAGACTCTAACTAGAATGTTCGATCTATGAGTTCCTTATCCAGCTGATTATCTGGTTCTATTTTACTTCATTCTCCTTCTATTCGTTCTATTGAATTTAGATGCTATTGTTTATCTTGGCTTTCTTTATTTACATAATTAATACTAATCGGTCCCTCTTGCCAATCTTTTAATTTTGTTCTCTCTCTCTCTCTTTTTTCTTTTTTTTTTTCTTAAATCATATTTCTTGTTTGTTTGTTGTTTGTTCTTCTGTAATATGTAGTAATGAAATAGATATGTAAAAAACTTAATTGAATGGATCCAAAAAAAGAAGAGCATCCGCTGAAAAGATGAAAAGATGATGTTAACCAGAGTGAGCTCGAGCAAAGACTGTAAAGAACAGTCTTGCTCTGATGAGTATAAAAAAGGGAGAGAGGATGGGTTCTGATCACCACATCCTCCCCCAACTTCTATTCGTCCTCGAATACAATAGCCACATAGATTTCTTCTTTAACCTTCATCGCTTGTCACTTTACTAAGCTCCGGTTCGATTCTTTTTATATATATACACTAGGTATGTTTGTTTACTTTATGCCAGTTTCTTGATTGAGTGATATATTCCTTCATTTGGCTCATGTTCGTTCTCATTGATCGATCGCTCCTTCTCTCAAAAAAACCTCATTACCGATCACTTATGATCATTTGATATTACTGATGTGATTATTCGTGATCTTTAATTGCTTTAGACTAAGTTTGTGTCTATTCGATAAGATCGGCTCTGAATTTGAACCTGCATATCTCCTAACCTTATTGTTTCCTTATTTACTACACTATAGCCAGCATGACTCATCTTGAACCACATCCGACAGCGTGTGCTTGCTGCCTGGAGGACGGTTTTCGCTGTTCCTGGATTGTATACGATTCTGCCCCTTCCTCAGCTCATTCACCTCCTCCCCCCAAAAGTTGTGATCAATGCACTAAGCGCCGCAGAGCTTGTGGTAAGTTATTGTTCAATTTTAACTTTAATTTCATTCCATCTTTTAAAGTTACTAATCATTCCTTGTTCTTTCTTTTGTTCTTGCTCCCAGACTGGCCTCCTCAGACTGATGCCAACGGTGACATCCTTGTTGAGCCTCTCAGGTCTAACCCTTATGTTGCTGGCCCAAAGAATGAGACTCCCGCTGCCCGTCGTGCCCGTGTCATGGCCTGGACCTCTAAACCCGACAAGCCTGCTGATTTTAGGTCCCACGCTCAATGGAAGGAAGACATAATCTTATGGAATAATGGTGGAAATACCCCACTTCCCCCAAATGCTACTCCCACTCCAAATACTAATGCTTCCAACACTAAACCCCGTTACCGCCCTCCTCCTAAGACACCCAAGAATAAACCCAACCCACCTCATCAACCTCCTCCTAGAGCTTCCTCACCTCCAGCTCTCAACCCATTTGTTACACCCTTTGTTCCACCTCGTCCCAAATCACCTCCAATCAAAATTGATGACACTCCTCCTCCTACTCAAAAACCTCCTACATTTAACTCCAACATTATTGAATTGGACCAAGAACCTTCCCCTCCAGTTACCACTCCTCCTACTCCTCCCATCAAAGAAGACATTATTGAGGAGTTTATTCGTAAATATTGTGGTGACGTCAAGTCTATCTGGTTTGCTGAGAAGATGGAGTTTGCTGAAGAACTCCGGCGTGTTGGTAAACTTACTCCCAAGGTTTCTCCTCCTACTTCTTTCCTCAAGCTTACTGAATCCATGGTAGAGCGTCTTTACGCACACTGGAGTGTTTTTGACTATCATTCTAGTGAAGAGTCTAAGGCTAGAGTTGATCTTGTTAGAGAGTATAAGAGACTTGCTCTTCAAGCTTTCATATTTCCTGAAGACGCTGAATCTGATGATTGTAGTACTTCCTCTTCTGATAAGGGTAAAAAGCGTGCTTTTGAACAAGTTTAAAGAATGTTTGTTGTTCTTCTATTTGACTCGTTGACTGATATATTTGTTGTATTTCTAACACCTGAATCTCTTATACATGATTACCGTTGTTGTACTTTTATGATTGCTATCTGATTTGTTTTGACTTGTGCTTTGTGATCTGACTCATACTGTGTGACTTGGTTTCTCGTTAAATATTCAAACTAAAAAAAAATCTTATGTATAAGGTTGTAGTAGGAAAATGCCATAGAAAAAATTGTGAATAATAGTAAAGAACCAATTGATTCAATCGGAATGCTTTGGAGAGTTGTCTTTTTTTTAAAAAAATTCCTTTCTTTTTATATTGTGAGCCACCTCCCCCAACTTAAATGAAAAACCTCCGCTTCATCTTTTGTTTCATTTATCTCTAACTTAATATAAAATTGTCCCCGTCCTGCGTACCCAATAAAACTTCTCAACTTTCTTGTGTAACCATAACCGTAACCTTTGAGATATTTTGATAACTATTTCTTATTCCCGTAATTCCATATCTAAAAAACTCCAAGTAACCTCTATCTAGGCCTTGACAATAATAAATTTCACACTCATTGGATTCCATTCCAATTTAAACTTGTACTAATTCGCAAGAAATAAATATATCTCCATATCTTCAAACTTTAATGTTATAACTAAACTCCAATGTTGAGTTGTCCGCCCAGATACGCACTCTGTGTAAAATAAGATATTGAGTCTTTGACTTGTAAAATAAAATCTTCCGCAGTTGTAATCATAAACGTTGATGTAAACTATCCAATTTACCACTGGTCCATCACCCTCAACACCCCATATCTCATCCCCGTAAAGAATGAAAATTTGAAAAGAATGAAAAGAAAAAAAGAAGTTTGCTGTAGTAGTAACCATTTGTGTATGTAATTTGTATGTAATTGTGTGTAATTGCTGTGATTGTTTAATCTGTGATGTTCAGCCTATCCCCTAACCCCCTACTACAGACTTAAATTGTTATAATATAATGTGATTTGCTTTAAATGAATTGAATTTGATTTGATTTGTATTGTAACACTAATATTCTAATACCGGCCAACTATCCACCATCCTCTACACTCCATTCCCGTCCCCATGATAAAAAGAAAATTAAGAAAGAGAAACATATCCATGATAATTCTGCGTAATAATGAATCTTGAGATATTGATGTAATACATTTGTAATCACGTTGTGATAAAAATTGTGTATATGTAGTAGTAATCCATTTTATTTATTTATTTGACGTATTGATTTGTAATTAATTTGTCCCACCGCAGTCCCCCTACTACAATTGTTAATGTGTTTGATACTATCCTACCAGCCAACTAATCCTCCATCCTCATCTATCCTGACCCGTCCCCATAGAAGAAAAAGAAAGAAGAAACATATCCGAATTTGAGTTGTACTAATTTATTTGTTGATAATGTATTTATTTGCAATTTTATTTGTATTTAGCTTGATTTGATAATTTTACTTTGTTTATTATATTTGTTGTACTTTGTATGTAATTTGATTTGTTTATTTGTCTTTGATTTGTAAATTTGATGTTTGATTGTTCTTGATTTAATGTACTATATTGTAACTATTTTGTCTATCCGTTCTTGCCAACTCTCCACCATCCTCGACTACCCATATCCATCCACCAAAGAAAAGAGAAAAAATGAGAGAAGTAATAATAATATTGATTAAGAATAATTTTGATAAAGTGAAAGGAAAGAAATTAAGTGAAATTATATAAAAGACTTTTAGCAGTAATCCATTTTGTTTGTGTTATGTAATTCGATTTTTGTTTAATTGTTGATGTATGTAACTAGTACCCTTCCCGTGCCCCCTGCTATGATTGTTTTAACAATGTAAAGTATATAAAAGAGACAGAAAGAAAGAGAGAGAGAGAAAATAGAAGAAAGAAGAAAGAGGCCCCATAACAGGGTAATTTTGATTTGTTAAAGTAGTATTCCATGTGATTAATTTTGAATTATTTGAATTTAGTTGAATGTGAATTAATTAATTTGTTGTGCCCGCCCCGTACCCACTACTTTTGTTGTTTATTGATTTTAATAACTATCCATTCCTGCCAACTTCCACCACCCTCAACGTCCTATCCCACACCACCATGAAAGAAAACAGAGAAAGTGATAACTAAGAAATCCACCATTATATCCCCTCATAACACCAAGTCCACCAATCCTTATAATGTACAATCCTTCCCCAAAAGAAAAAAGAAACCTAACCACAACCAAAAGAAAATGAGTCATATATTTCATGTATTTATTTATTTATTCTGAACTTTCCCCACTACCCAACTCCTGCTCTTGAAAATCTTCTTGCCTTGACGCTGCTGAAACTCCCCTTGGAAAGAACCTTTTGATGTGTTCTGCTGCAACTCTTCTACTCAATACTGTCCCGTCCAACTCCTCTAAGATGTAAGAGCCTCCCGGATACTGCTCTTTTACTCTATAAGGCCCATTCCACCTGTCTTTAAACAATTTTCCCCACTGTGTCTCCAAACTTTTATTATAAACCAATACCAAATCTCCTGCCTCCAATGATCCCCGTAACCTGTGTGCATTCTTTTCATCCCAATATATTACCCCATCTGTCCTAGCCCTCATCATCCGCTCATATGCTCTTGTTAACATCTCCTCTCTTTGCTCTAATTGCTCTACCCTAGCCATTAATAACTCTTCCCTAGTAGTAACTTTATCCCAATCCACTCCAAGAAATGTACCTGCCTCCACGTCCACTGGTAGGATTGCCTTCTGATTGAAAAGAACTTCATAAGGTGAATATCCCGTTGTCCTCTTTGTTGAGATCCGATCTGAGAACAATACCAAAGGTAATTTCTCCGCCCATTTCTTCCCGTCTTCTCCACACATTTTTACCAGAGTATCCTTCAATGGTTGATGTCCACGTTCCACCATTCCTTCACCTTGAGGCCAATAAGGAGTTGACTCCCCCAACTTTGATCCTGACATCCGTACTGCTTCTCTCAGCTCCGCCTTGAACTCTGGTCCCCCATCTACTGTAAAACATTTTACCGCCCCATATCTCCAAATCCACTCCTTCAAAATAAAGTCTGCCACCACCTTTGCCGTCAAATTTTGTAGTGCCTTAGCTTCTACCCATCCTGAAAGATCATCCCTTGCTACAATCAAATATTTGTATTTACTAGTCTTGATGTGTACTGCATCCAAGCTGACTCTCCCAAACACAGTTGTTTCCCCCGTAGCATGTCCCTTTTCCTTCTGAGTTCTTGGACTCCTCCTTTGACAAGCTTCACAAGACATAACCCATTTCCGTACATCCTCCTTCATCTCTGGCCACCAAAATCTTATCAAGCATCTTCTGTAAGTTTCCTCCACTCCTCTATGTCCCATCTCCTCATGTAATCTCTGCAATATAATCTCCTGCCCGTCTTTTCTTGAAACCACCAATCTTCCGCATGGTACTCCTTTCTTCTTCAATCTTCCCCGTTCCACGTAAAACGTTGCCACTCTATTCTGAACCCATTGGAAGTCTTCATCGGAACAATTGTCAGGTCTCTTGAATGTCTTCAAGAACTGCTCTAAATATAGCCATAACCCTTCTTGAGTCCAGGGTTGGAAGTCTTCTGGATCTTCATCCATTGTTGAGACTGGAAAACCTTCATGAGGTGCAATATCCTTCTGCTCTTCATCAAAGTCTTCTCCCTCTGATGTTGAGTCTTCCCCGACCGGACGTCGTGAGAGTCCATCTGGCATCCCAAAGCTCTTTCCTGGCTTATGAACAATGTCATAAGAGAATAGTTGAATAAATGCCACCCATCTTGTCATAGGCGCATTTGGTAGAGTTGGTCGATTGATCATTTCTATCAAAGACTTGGCATCCACCTGAAGTTCGAAGTGTTGTCCCCACAACTTGCTCTGGAATTTCTTCAGGATTCTGGCAACTCCACAAAGTTCCAACTTTGGCTGAGAGTATCTTGATTCCACTGGTGAGAATACCAATGATTCGTAGAATACCGGCCTTGCCTTTCCTTGCTTATCTTCCTGCATCAATACCCCTCCTGCTGCAATCTGACTTGAATCCACTGCTAATATGATCTTTCCTGCTCCTTCTCCATATTCTAATCCCTTCAACATAATGTCTTCACCAATAATTTTCTTCAAAGTATCCAACGACTCCTGACATTCCTCAGTCCAGCTCCATTCCACGTCCTTCCTAGTCAATCTTCTCATAGGTGCTGCAATCTTAGAGAAATCCTTGATAAACATTCTAACATAGATACACATTCCTAAGAACCCCAAAACCTCTGTTGTATTGGTTGGTACCGGCCAATTTTGAATCTTGTTCTTTTTCTTCTTTGATATTGTCCTTCCTTCTTTACAAACTACATGTCCCACAATTTCCAATGCTGGAACGCAAACTGCAAACTTCTTCCCAGACACTGTAAGTCCAGCTTCCTCAATCCTGAACAGCACTCTTTCTAATGTAATTGCATATTCCCAAATGAAACGCCTAATACCAGGATTTTCTTCCAGTACCGCATCGTCGTAAGTAGAATCAGGACCTTTGATTCCGCCGTCATCAATGAAGATACCTACATTCTGTGGAATTTCATCTTGAAGAATCCACATCATCTGAGCTTGATACACTGCTACTGAGTTGGTAGCACCTTGAGGCAATCGAGTGAGCTGAAAGCGTCCCAAGGGTGTTTCAAAAGTTGTTAAAGGTCTTGAGAAATCTGCCAATTCCCTCTCATCATATCCTCCCATAATATCACCTAATCCATAGCATGCTCTTCCTGCAAAGGATTCCACAAACTCTTCTGGTGCTGGAGGCATTCCTGCATCCTTGATTGTTACTTTGTTTAAGGCTTGAAGATCATGTACTACTCGTAACTTGCCATCTTGTTTCTTGACACAAAATACCGGACTTGAGTAACTTGAAGATGATTGTTCATATAGACCTGTCTTTAAACGTTGGCGTATCAACTCAATGTATTCTGGTTTGATGGCTGCCGGAATTGGAATTGGCTTCTTCTGCCAGGGTTCATGTTCAATTACTGGTATAGCATAAGGGAATCCATAAGAATGCTTCAATACCCCTCTTTCTTCTTCACAGTAAGCAATAGCTCCTTCTCTTAATACCACTACATGTAACAGCAACTTCCATTCTTCGTCACTCAACCAATCCTCTGGCCCAAAGTTACACATCTTCAGCCGTTCCAATGTTGTCTTCTTTGTTTCTACAAATTCCGGAGGATGCATTGTTAAAGGTGTCTTGTAAGGATCTCTAGACATTGGTGGCCGTTGTAAAGGTGGGTTGAGATGTTGAGGCATAGCTTCATTGACCGGCCGAACCTTCCTTGCTACTGGCTTGTATTTTGTAGCAAAACATAAGATCTTCCCCGTCCTCCATTTTTCACATACTTCCGCTTGATGTCTGATGTCAAACCCCTCATTCAAAGCTTGCATTGTCTCCCATTCTCCTTCTTCCAACAATCCTCCCTTGATTCCCCTTTCCAACTCTAAAGTACTTCCCCTGTAATCCTCCAATTGAACACCACTACTTAAAAAATGAGACTGAGATAAAGAAGATTCAATAAAACTAAAAGATGAAATAAATTCTGAACCATGACATGTATTATCCTCCACTATATTCCCCACGTATTCTTCCTCCCTTGAAACCGTATTTGAAATATAAGAAACTTGAGGCGAAACTTGAGACTGAAACCAAAACTGAGACTGAGACTGAGAATTAAAATTACTACTAGTACACAACCAAGTCCCCATTTCTTCACTAGTTGGTGATGGGCATCCAAGGTTACTTGGATTTGCTATATACTGAATGCCCATTGATTCACCAACACCCTCTACAAAAAAGACTTGTCTTCTCCCAAGACTTCCTCCACATAGTCCGGAGTACCTCCTGCATCATCCTCTTGATCTTCCCGTTGCAACCTAGCTAATTGTACTTCTACAACCGTGGTCCGCTTTTCACCTAGGTCCAACTCCCTCTCCCAATCTCCTTCATCCGGCTGACAAATTGTAAACCTTGTCCATATTCCCCTTTCATCTCTTAATGTTAACCTTTCCCCCACAGATTTTCCAAATTCCATTCCTGCTCTGAAGTCCATAAGGAAGGGACGTCCTAATAAGATCGGACATTTACTTTCTTTGGCTATCCAGAAGTGAGCCAATCCTTGAACCCTAGTTCCAACTACCACCTCTATAGCTTCTCCAATCCCAACTAGCTCTGTCCTTTGACCGCCGATTCCTCTGACTCCCGATCTAATAGACACCAATCCAGTTAATCCTAATTCCTCTGCTACTGACTCTGGAAGGATGTTGATTTGGGAACCTGAATCAACCAAAGCCTTCACTCTTTTCTTCTTTCCTCCAAGCATGATGTCTAAATACCCCAATGGACAAGAGTATAAAACGTCCTCTTCCTCATCTTCACTTTCCGAGGTAGATTCATCCTCTTCCAATCCTCCTGTAGCAGCTCTTAAGGGTTTGATAATCCTTGGGATAACGACCCTCCGCTTCGAAACTTGCTTCTTCATGTGCTCCGCCAATGCTGGTGATATAGCACATAATTCTCCAACCTCTGCTTCTATCTTAGTCTTCATAATTTTATCCACCACCTTATCCATTACTCCCTCATATCCCCGCTCCACTGGCCTTTCAAATCTTCCTTTGACAATATCCTTCTTCTCAATTCTTGGTGCTACAACCGTTGGCTTCTTCCTTCCTTTCAATTGAGCCAAGGGGATGTCCTCACTACTATCATCTTCATCCAATTCCATAACTTCATCCTCTGCTTCCTCCACTTCCTTCTGAATTGAAACCTTCTTCTTCTTTGGAGCTTCCACTGGCTCTGCCTTTCCTCTACCCCTCTTGACTTCTACGTCATACACCTTTGTACCTGCACCTGCCATAGCAGCCTTGAAACCTCTACTAGTAATTCCTGGTACCTTCCAATCTTCTAAGACTCCACAGCTAGCCCGTAACTCCTGAACCTGAGCATCCCCATTAGCATCCTTAGTCAAAATTCCCGTCACAACCGTCTTCTCCGGTACTACTGCTGCTGGTCCAGGCGGAGCTGGAGTTGAGTTGGGAGGAGCTCCTCCTTTTGCCGCAGCAATCTTAGCCTGCTCCACTTGTAAGGAGTGGTCTGCAACTACAGTCCGGATTGGTCGACTACTGTCCCATCTGATTACAGCTCCGTTAGATAGAATATAAGTATTATTATGTTCTCTAACATATCCATCATTGATATCCCGTTGTTTATCTGGGCATCTATTATGACTATGACCTTCCTTGCCACAGTAATAACACATTATGGGGCCATCTCGAAATGGTCTTTCTTGAAACTCTCCACGGGGTGACCCGTTGTTTGGTGGAGGTCCGTAGGGTCCGTTTGATGGTTGATTATTACCATTGTTTTGTTGGAACTGTCCAGATGAGTTGTTCCATTGAGAGGTTGAGTTATAACCCCCTCTTCCACCTTGGTTCCCTCCATATCCTCCTCTATTACCACCAAACCCTCCTCTTCCTCTATTCATTCCAAAGTTAGAATACTGCCCGCCGTTCTGATTGTTAGGGCCTGGGCCACTGTTGTTGAAGTTCTGACCACCTCTGAAGTAATTTGAGGAGTTGAACTGTGGTGCTGGACCCCCTCTGTTCTGTGGTGGTGGTCCGAAGTTGTTTTGTTGTCCAGAGTATGAGTTGTTCTGGAAACCACCATGGACTTGTCTGTTGGGGTTGACGGCAAAAGGTCTATTTATACCTTGTCCGCTCCACGAAGCAAACTGTCGAACTAATTCACTAATTGTTGCTTCATCCACGTTCTTTCCACCAATCTTCTTATTCAAGCCTTCCAACTTCTGGCCCCGTCTCTCCATATCCCTCTGTACCACTTTCTCTTTAAGTTCCTCATCCTTCTTCATCTCTACTTCTTTCTTTCCTCTTAATTCCTCAAACACCAATTCTACTTCTTCTTGTACCACTGTATAAACCACCTTCTTGAGAACCTTCCATCCTGGCAACCTATGCCTTCCGTCTCTCGTCTTTCTCAAATCTCCATCATCCCGTAGCTTCTCCTTAATTTTCTTCTGCATACTATCTGAGAATGCTCTATAGTAATGATTACATATCTCATCCTCGGAATCAATGTAGTCATTCTTCTTGAGGTACACTAGTATACTATCAAACTTGTGTCGAAAACCTTCAAATTCTAACTTTGAATCTATTCCGCCATTCCTTTCATACTCCAAGGTCAATTCCTTTAAGTCCTCCACCGTGTACTTAGGCGCTTCCCGAATTGAAGCGTACCGATCCTTCATCTCTGTCTTCAACAATTTCCAATCCCATTCACCTTCACCCCAACCGTTAAGTTCCTTGATTTCCTCCTTTAAATCCTTTCCATTCACAAATGCACAGACTTGCTTTGCCATGTCTACACCACTAGCTCCATCAACGTCCGCAGCAACCTCAAAGTCCCGCAGAAATTTCTGGACATCATCTCCACGACTAAATCGTAACTCTGAATCTTGAGGTTCAATTTTTACAACCTTCCTTTTACTTCTCTTGCTTTTCTTCTTCCTCCTACTCTCCACCTCACTATCTTCATCCGAACTTGACTCCGCCTCGCTACTACCGTCTGAACTTGAGCTACTACTACTTTTACAATACTTCTTCTTGCCTTTCCCCTTACTTTTCCTCTGAACCTTTTCTTTCTCTTCTTGACGTTTGGTCTCCTTCAAAGCTTTCAACACCTTCTCCATATTTGCTGCCTGCATCCTGGCCTCTTTTAAATATTCCTCTGCATCCTGTATTGAAAGTCCCCCTCCCTTAACCATTCCTTCTACGTCCTCCATTGAAACCATTTCCTCCGTCACCATTCCTTCTACTCCTAAACCTTTTGCCGTAACACCATCATCCGATTCTTCTCCACTTTCCTCCTTCTCCCTGTAAGCCAACTTTTCCGCCATAGCTCCCCCTTGACCACCATGAATATCTTCTCCACCTCTACCCCCTACTACTGCTAGTGCTTTTTCTGCTGCGCTTTTACTCGAACTTGATCCCTGACCAAGGTTGTTTTGAGATGACATGTTGAGATTTGAGAATTACTGAATTTCGAAATGAGATGTTGAGATGTACTGATGTTGATGATTGATAAATTTGTTGATTTGTCGAAACCACGAAGCGGAAGTGCACCCGCAAAGACGCAGAAGTTGTTTCGAATTGCCCGGGCAGAGTCACCAGATGTAGAACTCCTACGCAGTCAAGCGTAGGCTGAGCCGGAGAGGGGAAGAATCACAACTCGTGAGAGTTGTAAAACTACAGGTGCGGGAAGCTGCCCTCTGCCTTTGAAATTGCTTTTGAGAATGATGAGACAACACTAATTTTCTTCTTTTGACTTTTAAGGTCCCCGTAACTTGATGAGACTTGCACAGTTGCTCCCGCAGCACTGCGCAGAGCCTGCCGCTATTATGTACAACCCTACACGAGGTTGTTACACAAAGTTATGTAATATTTTGATGTTAACACAGCTGTGATTGCATATGTAACAATGTTATACGTCCAAAAAATAAATTTCAGAGCCCGGACTTGACCCGGCCCCGTCTTGACTCCAGCGGCGGACTGGTGATCTTGATGATTTCCACCCAACTGAAATTTTACGTCCTTCCAACTATTTTCTGACCAAACTCAGCAAAATTTCCAATTTTACTCTCAACAACGAACAACCTTATAACTTTTCTTCTATATCAAGCTTCAGTTAATACAACTTATATCACTTTAAGCTAAGTATGTATTCTTTTCTTTTCTTTCCTAAAACTTTTTGAATTCTTACTAACTAATCATTAATCTCTTTCTTTTTTTCTTACTTTTCTTTCTTTGTTCTTTTAGGTATAACTCAAACTCGGTCTTCTAAACTCGACTATCTCTTAGTTCCCAACTCACGGATCCTCTCCCCCTCTCCTCCTTGCTCCAACAACTCCCTCCTTTATATCATTTCAATTCGCCACCCACAACTCAGCCAAGTTGATCAAATTGATTCAACTTCTTTCGATCGGGCCTCCACTCCACTCCAGGTTCCCAGCGATCGACTCGTTTTTTGTTTATATCCCAGCCTTAGCCTCCACTTTCTCAGTTTCTCATAATGTAAGTAATTTCTCTATTCATTCGTTACTTTCCTCTTGTCTTTCATACTGACTCTACTTGATTATTATTTGTCTTGATGATTGTTTTAAGTTTGTTTGTTTCGTTTATTATAGATCGATCGAGCCTTCCTTTGACCAATCAACCATCTCATTCACCTCCACTTTTGATTTCTTGTAGGTAAGTCATTCTCCTTTCTTTTCTCTCTTCATCTTTCTCCACCTCATCTAATGATTTCTGTACTAACTCAAAGTTGTTCTAATTTGTCTTGCTTTGTTTAGTTTCATTTTGTTTTTCTTTTGTTTGATAGGTTCACATCCCAGATTCGATCGGTTTCAATACTCCACTTCGATCTCCTTCTTTCAATCTTCACTTCACCTGTCGGTCCGACCGATTCGATTTCAATCTTCCATCTTTAGGTAAGTGGTCTTGTTCTTTCCTTTTCATTTCTCATATTAGCTGTTTCTTCCTCATTCGATAATTCCTATACTAATAAAAAATTTTGATTTTATTTATTGATTTCTTAAATTACAATGTTTGCTAGGTTCAATGTCACAGCTTCGATCGATCTTAACTCCTCCCACTCTTCTCTAGTCACTTCTTCTGCCATTCACTCCAATTGATTCAATCTGTTTTAGGTATGTAATCTATCTCTTCATCCGTTTCTGTCTTGGACTGTAATCTAACTTAAATATCTACATCAACTGAACACCTCCACTTCTATCTCAATCCTCCACTTTCATTCGATCGTTTCAATCTTTTTGTATTAGGTAAGGTTTCTCCTCTTTTCTTAACTACTGTAGTCTTTTCTTATACTGACTCAAACTTTGTGCTTGTTTGTTCTTAACTTAATATGTTTGTTAAGATTGGATCCACAGCTCTCACTGGGTTCAATTTTAATCTTTTGAATTTATTTTTATTTTTATTTTATCAATATCTGAGGTTTGGTGTTGATCCAATAGCTCCAATCAATTCTCTACTCAATTCATAATCGATCGAGTCAATCTATTCTCGATAGGATCCTTTGATTTGAAAATCTTCTTTTTATTTTATTTTATGTAAGTCGTTCATTTAGTTCTTGGCTCCGTTTAATTGATTGATTTTTTTTTTTTTTAAATTGATCTGATGTGATTGAACTAGCTCTTATCTTCTTCATTTATCTATTTTGATTATGTTTGCTTATAGTTTGGTCGATCTACTCATCAAAATTTAGGTAAGATCTCTTCTTTCCAAGACTCTAACTAGAATGTTCGATCTATGAGTTCCTTATCCAGCTGATTATCTGGTTCTATTTTACTTCATTCTCCTTCTATTCGTTCTATTGAATTTAGATGCTATTGTTTATCTTGGCTTTCTTTATTTACATAATTAATACTAATCGGTCCCTCTTGCCAATCTTTTAATTTTGTTCTCTCTCTCTCTCTTTTTTCTTTTTTTTTTTTCTTAAATCATATTTCTTGTTTGTTTGTTGTTTGTTCTTCTGTAATATGTAGTAATGAAATAGATATGTAAAAAACTTAATTGAATGGATCCAAAAAAAGAAGAGCATCCGCTGAAAAGATGAAAAGATGATGTTAACCAGAGTGAGCTCGAGCAAAGACTGTAAAGAACAGTCTTGCTCTGATGAGTATAAAAAAGGGAGAGAGGATGGGTTCTGATCACCACAGCGTCGTTTCGAGCGGCTTGGTGACGGTTGTTGTTGTGGAAATGTTTGGAGCGCTTTTGGGGTTGGTCCTCCTTGGTCGCTCGAGGCTGAGAGGTATCCTCCCGAGCTTCCTCGTTCCGGAGAAAGAACCCCTGAATTGAAAGGTTGTTCGGATTCCAAGATGTTGTCCCGTGCTTGAAGTAGTACCAAAGCCAATCTTGAATCGACTGGTCGGTTGCCTTGTGATCCTCGATCAAGGTTTTCCAAGTCTTTCGTGCTCGGAAGATCGACTCCTTGCAAAGCTTGAGTTTGGTCACATCCGAGTCGTCCTTGGCTCGGGCTATCTCCCACTCCAAGTAAGCTAGTTTGAGCTTCTGCCAAAGCTCGATGTACTTGGCTTCTGCCACTAGCTCCTCTGCTGTCTAAGATTGAAGATGGCATAGGTAAGCTACCAGGTAGATGGGGTGGAGGAGTAGCCATTGACTTACTTGCTTGCGAGGCTCCTGTGGAGCTCTTGCTGCTTCCTCGGGAGCCTTTCCTTTCTCCCGATGGGCTGGCCTTTGGTTCGATCCTTCGGCCATCTGTATGTCTTCCCTCCTTGATGAGATTCCCGTAATGGGTTGGTTCTGTTCGGCTACGAGCAGATAAACTTCTTTTATCAGACATGACTCAACCACAATTAGGTAAAGTAAAATAGATTGAGAACTAAGTAAGTATCACTTACTTGGAGCTTCTGAAAAGCGTGCTGTTGTATACACAAACGGTCGTTGCTCGGTTGTGGTGCGGCCAGTTACACGCGTGAGATCAGCTGGTCGAGAGCTTTGGAATCGCTCTGGTGATCTCCCTGGGGTGGTTCCTGGGAATAAAGATTCCGCGTATGGGGTAGGAGATGCTGATCGTCGTGATTCTGTATCACTACGATCTCCTATTCGTTGAGATACGGATTTGAATCCTGTATTGTTACCTTCGGTATCAGATTCGATGTCAGGCAATTCTAACTCAATGCCCTTATCTTCCACTTTGAGAAGACCAGGACAGCGGATGATAAATGAAAGAAGTAAAACAATAATGTAAGTCTCGGTTGAATCTTTTGTTCTATCAGATGAGATGGAAAAGAATTTTGGATCAATAAAATAGGTATTGTCACTTACTTTTATTGTCTTAATCGTTCAGATCAAATTTGATCTTCAGGGAGAACAAAGAGAAAAAAATATTTAAAACGATTACTAAGAAATATAGATTAATTTCAAAGTAAACGATTGGTATAAATCTTATCTTATATTTATAAGTTCAACAAATCAAAACAAAATTGAAAAAAAACTACTATCAGTTTTGATCTGTGATAACTAGTACCTTATCGATTACTTACTTATCAAAATTCAAAATAAAAACTATGAAATTTTAATCAATTGATTTGTTTCGATTGATCTATTACAGAAACACAATATATATATATATGGGAAGCTGTCTCTAAAACAGAAAAAGAAAGAAAGAAATCGATCAGTATTGAATCAATCTCTAATTTGAATCAACTAAATTGAAGTATCACTTACTTCAAAAAAAAAAAAAAAAAACTCTCTAGAAGAAGAGATCTTAATCGCTTTCAAAAGATGTAGTTTGATTGTGAATAAAATCCTATTGTTTTTTGAAGAATACAATTCAAAAGCTTAATACTAGATAAGAACTTAAAGTCGTATCTGATCTATGATTCAGTTAAGCAGTTGAGATTGACTCTAAGAGGAACTATCTAAAATTTATCTATATCAATCAGTTCGTACTAAAAAAAACTACTATTATTCTAAACTGATAGTGTATAATAGCTTCTATCTATCGATTTTGTTTCGATCGATTGGTTTTCTTGATTGATCTATTACAGAAAAAAAAATCAATTTGTTTTAATCGATTGATGAGAAAAGAAATGCTGTCAATCGATCGATTTCGTTTTAATCGATCGATTTCGTTTTAATCGATCGGTTTTTGTTTTAATCGATCGATTTCAGAGTTTAAAATAACAATATTGTTTTGATCGATCGATGGTTTCTTATTTTGAGTTGATCTAATCAATACAACCAAAAAAAAAAAAAATCACACAGAGGTTAGTTCAAACTTGTGATAAGTAGTATTATTAATGACTTACTTTCTAAAAAATAAGTATAATAAAAATCAAAGAAGTCTTGATCTGATCAAGAAGTTTGAAATCAAAAGTGAAAGATATTTTGATCGATCGATCGAAGATCGTATACTACTTTCAATCTATTGCAAAAAAAACTGATGATTCGTTCGGTATCAAAAGATGGTCTTCGATCGAGGAGATTCAAGGATGAAGCACAATAGATTGATAACAAATAAAAAGTAAGTTTATTGTTATTTTGTTTAATCAATCTAATTTAAAGTGATTAAACTAATATATCACTTACTTTGAAATATATGATATTCCACAAGAATATTGTTCAATAAAAGTCGGAAGGTAAGTCTGTTCAAAAGGATTCTTCGAATTACTTCGATCGGCTTGATCTCGGTGATTGACCGGTCGAATGTTAGATGTATCGCCAATTGATATCTCACAGAAGAACGTATGACCTGTTCTGGTTCGTAGCTCAGAGGCCGACAACACAATCAGGCCAATCAATACAACTGTGAGATGATCAAGTGGTTTTCGTGATTGAAGGGGAATATGTGGTGGGTTTGAGGGTTGCTGAGCTTCGAAATTCGAAGTTCAGTACAGTACTGTAGATTTGTGGCTGTCGGGCCACGCGCGGGGCTTCTAGACAATTGCCGTGTGTGTGTTTTACACCGATTACTGTATGTGTAATTTATGTATAAGCCACGTCTTTGGCTTTGTACACAACACAATAATTATTTTATTATATATGATTCAACAATGAATTATATGTAATTAAATTGTAGATGGATCAACTATTGATCCTTTTTCTGAAAAAAAAATTAAAAATTAAAAAAAATGCGAAAATTGGAGGGGGAAATGATTTCTTTCTTTCCTCCAAGTTATTATCCTGACTTTTTGAAAATGCTGAGTTCACTCAGTTTTCAAGCTAACCAGGTAAAAAAAAAACTGTGATTATAAGATAAAATATATTTTTGTTCTTTTATGTTTTATGAGATGAAATATAAGGAGATGACAACTCAAAAAAAAATCTAACAAAGGCTCAAAAACACGATGAGGCCCCCAAATTGTGAGCTACTAGCGGCGGTTAGGCTAGTAATTCACTAAAGAAAAGTTTGAGATAATAAACTAAGCTTATTATCAGCGTGAGAAAATTGTTTAAAGTTCTTAAACAAGGTTGGTATTGAAGCAGTGGGATTAAATCCGCACTGACTTCAGTTAAATGACCTCTCAAAAGAGGATTTCGGATACAAATCCAGGGATTAAGGCAAGACGGGGAGTCTTCTAGCCGGATAATGAGTGACCACTAATCTTTAGTGTCTTGCCCAGAACAACTACACTCTACTCTAGAGTTGTTATCAAGGGAAATATCACCTAGTGATATTTTGAAGTTCTTTAGACTCTGAACACAGAGGTACTTCCGTGAGTTTAAAGTTTCTCAAGTTATTGAATCCCTTTAATAACTTGAGCAGTACTTCTAGGATCACCTCCTGACAAAATGAAGAAGTCTTCACAAGAACTTCAACAAGAAACAATGATAATAATCAATAAGAGAAATGTATAATGTCTAATAATGAGGACAAGAACTCTATTTGTCTGATTGATAAAGTTATTGATAATTTGTTGGAATGTAATAATGATGATGATGATTTTCCTGGCGGGTGGGAGAGCTCTTTATATACACAAAACCCTGAAAATCCCTCATGTACAATCTGTGGTTTGATTACATACTTATTTTTAGTATGTAATCATTATTTTGATTATCTGATCTATGATTGAATTACGAGCCTGTGTAATTCTTGTGTTACTCATGTGATGTGCGCTTGTGAAAGCTTATATCACAAATTATAATGTCTTAATTTGATTTTACATGTATGTACATATATAGTTACATATGTAACTATATGTAATTACGAGTTTAATTGGCTCTTGAAACTGAGCCATGAGTTGTGAGTATTGTTTATTAATTTCATTATTTTATTATCATATAATTCAGCCCTTTGGTACTAGTAATAGGGCTCGGGGCTGACAGTTTTGGAAGGGATTTTTGCTAAGTCCCAAAAAGAGAATATAGAGTGATAATTTCACTTTATGCGTTTAAGCAAAAGGCCATCATAACATAATTTTGGGGTGGGAAATGAGTTTACAAAGTCCATTAAACTTACACAATCATTTTATTTGATACAGATTAAGTTGAATTTTGAATTCAAATCTGGGCATCAATTGCCAATAATGATTGCAACCAAATATAGGCCAACTCTGTTCAGGAAAAGCAAATACCCAATCTGACACACCTAGTCAGGTCTGGAGTCAAGGAGGTCCATATTGCCTTCAAGGCGTAAAGGAGTAAAACTTAATGTGGGCACAGTGAAACAGGCCTGACACCAAACTGTCAAATTGGCACTGGAACACATGTTGATCAACAAATAAATCAGTTGTTGCATCCTGATGAGGCTTAACCAAAATTTAAAGCACAGATGAGCAAGTCTGGATACACGATGAAAGCAGGAAAGTCATCATGATTTGACTTGTCCATATCATGAAGTCAAGGTCAAAAAAAACCATCAATGGGAGTCGAACTCACTACTGTCACTAGAAACTGATCCCAGATCATGTGGTCATACCACATGGTTAACAAGCCATGAGTATTTATGGCAATCATTGGATAATCAACCACAGCCCTGGCTAACAAGTTCAGCCAAACTCATTGTGCATATCACCCATCCAATGATACCGGCGCATGACAGCGTCGCTGTTGCTGTGTCGCTGCGGCGACAACGATACACATCGGATTATCATCGTTGGCCACATCTGTCCGACTCCGTGCATCCCTGAAAAAGTTACGGAAACATGCCGCCGGTCCGATATGCGAACGCACTGTTGATCCCCCTTGATGCCTCACATTTCATTCCGAAAACACCATTTAAGCGCCGCGATCTTCCGTGACGAATACGTTACACCATAACGAAAGGGTATTGTGACCTGTCGTTTAACATCACGCCAAAAAATCTGGGCCAAAGGTATCGGATTTTCGAGAGTATCTGTTCTCTCAGAACTCTCTGAAAAGCGATATATGGGGCTTTGCATGTGTAGCTATCGGATTTGACAAAGATGAGAGCAGAGACTCTCTACATAGAGGGGAACATATCCAGAAGAGTTTTCTGATGGGCACTGTGAGCACGGAGTAGCCGGCAGCGCCTCATCGAGGCACGAATGGCCCTCTCATAAGCTCGCACCTCCATGCCATCCTCGTGTCCCAAGTATGCCAGCATGATCTCCGATGCTTGGAGAAAGGCTTGATGAGTGGGACGAGGGGGAGGTGGTGTTTCCACAACTGTACTACTAGCCTCGTTTTCTTTGGACTCTTCCTGCACGCTTTCGAAAATCTCCTCAACAGTCCACTCTTCCAGGCCACTGGAATGCTCACCAATTGGATTCAGGAGCTCAGACAGAGACATCCGATTGGTTTTGTGGACGAGGTTCAAAGACTCGAGGCAGTCCAGGTCCGAGGTCAAACTATGCTGAGCTGCCTGGTCTAAGATTGGATCGGTGGTGGGCTGCGCTGCGGCTTCGGTCGGCTCAGGTCCAGCGGGGTCGGATTCGCGCACAATCGTTCCATCTGGATTGCGAGGGGAGACAATCCCTGTCTTCTTCCAGCAGTTCGATATCGTAGTGTTGGAGATGGCAAACCAGGCCTCGGAGGCCAGTCTCATAGCATCCAGTTGGTGTATCTTGTAGATATCCGCGATAGGCACCTGGCGTTCGTATCGTGCGAGCGCGTAGTTGATGAATTCAGACCGGTACCAGCACTTAAAAGTTGCAATGATACCGGCATCGAGCGGTTGGACATGAGAAGTGAGATTAGGGGAGAAGAACTCGAGTCGGATGTTGGACAGCGGCTTCTCTGGATCAACTGAATGTCCAGAGAAGTTGTCAACAAGCAGCAAAATTTTTCGACCCTCAGATTTCAATCTGTGGTCCCAGGCTTCGATCCACTCCGTGAAAATGAATGTCTGCATCCAAGCTTTTGCATTGTGGCGATAGTAAAAGCCCAGTTGCTGGCCTGACTTCTTTTTGAAGCATTGAGGCTTGAAAGCCTTGCCAATGATCAGTGGCTCGAGCTTTTCGGAGCCATCGCAGTTTGTGGTGAACGCATAGGTGAGCCTTCGCTTGTCGGACTTGATTCCAGGCCTCGCTTTGAATGCTAACCCTTTGTCGGGTGGCATGCTACATACAGATGAAGGAAAGGATGTTTGATAGACTGTACATACGATGCAAGGATGAGAAGGATGAGAAGACTGACCCATAAAAAAGGCCTGTCTCGTCCATGTTGAAGATGTCGGCAGGTTTGTAAAGGTTGGTGATTGCGCGAATGCGAGTCTTCTCAGCAGCAACTGTCTCAGCTGCGGCAGATCCAGCCTCGCCGTGACGCTTGATTGAACGTAGACCAATCCGTCCCTTGAAGCTGGTCAGCCAGCCTTCAGAGAGATGGAGCCGATCCTCTTCTGGAATTTTGAAGAGATTGGCAAAGCGTGTCCACATGGCACGGATTGTTTTCCCATCCAAGACTAGACCAATATGTTCAGCCTGTGTGACCCACGTCTCCAGCGCTTGGGTCACTTGGGGGTGTTCGAGGACCCCGGAATGCTCCTATAAAGGGTAATCTGCTGGAAACGTCCGTTTTGAGCTCCGCGGATCCCCGCCTCTGCCAAACGGCTAAGGTCGTTCCTGGCTTCGCCCATAGCTCTAAGTGGGTCTTAAGTTTTCCTCGGACATTCTGGAGACCTTTCACAAGTACTTTATTGACTTTGAAATTACTGAGAGGGATGCGAGCAGAGAGACTCGAATTAAAGTATTTTGTATGAGTAGTGTAGAAAAGTGAAACCAAATACAACAGAAAAAGGAACCATTGAAATCAATGTATGACAGCAGATGACAGCCTCAAACAGAGCAGCCAAGAGCAGCCATCAGCATCGCGATGGTGATACCTGTCTCAGCCAACAACACCAGGGGCTGTAATGATGTAATCTGAATTAATTTTATTTGAAAGGGTCCTGTTTTTTTATTGGACTTGGTGAATTCAATTTCAAACATGTCCGACTAGCCCGCTTGCCCAGTTCCCACTCCTGTCCATATATTTTTTGATGCCTGGTATATAATCTGACTGATCAGCCTTTCCCAATTATCGCATCTATCCTTAACAATCCATTCATCTTCATTCGCTTCAAAGCATTCAAGCCGTTTTGTTGCTCTGAAGATTGTTTTAATTTGTGTGCAAACTGCCCTTCCTGTCTGCTTCGAACCTTGAGATCATCTCGACGCATAACTCAGAAGCTAGAGGCAAGGCAGTAATTGCACACTTATTAAAACAATTGACAGAGTATCAAAGAAGTCTGATTATAAGTCTTTATATTTCTGTGCAATCTAATCGTGTTTTAATCCTCTTGGACCATACCTTCCACCTTAAACGATATTCATTGGTGCGATTTGATTTACATTTTTTGAACAAGATGATGTCTTGTTCCAATTCTTTAAGACCGTAATTTCCACCTCAAACAATAATACCGACTTGATAATTCATCTTGCATGATCTTTGTTTATGCATTCAATATGTACAAGAAAAATTTAACATCTAATTAGCCCAACGGACCACTATCACTTCCTTGTGTGTTATCTACACATGCGACTAATGCTACAATTATACTTGAAAAATTATAGGTTAATTAAACATGCACACTACGGATTGTTCTCCACAGCCTTCTTCATTCGCCTATGACAAGATTTTTTGATGCCTTGAGGTGAGAACAGCTGTTGCCACGCAGGTCGAGTGTTGATTAAGTCCTCAAGCAAAGAAGGCACTTGATAATGACCAGGTTCGAGTAGCACGAAGCTGGATTCATTGTGTTGTGACGTGAAGAGATATGCGATATATTTTGCAGGAACTTGACTGAAGGTAAGTTCATCTGGAAGCTCCTCATTATGAGCTTCTCGAATACTCGCTTGACCACGCTTGTACTGATAGATTTTCAATGAGACATAGGATACCTTTTCACGCGAATGAGCCTCTGCAATCCACGCGTGCTTTCCTGAGTGATGCTCAAAGACAGCCAGAACTTGACCAAGGTAGAAGTACTGTTCAGCTCATTGAAGAGGTAAATGTAATTTTGACATCAGTGTGTAGAAAACATCCAAATGGATATGAAACTTGATGCTCACATCTTGCTTTATCACTACAACCCATTTGTTTTTAGTAAGAGGATTTGTGGCTGTTATTGCG
The DNA here is from genome assembly GCA_022264835.1 of Melampsora americana. Lineage (NCBI taxonomy): Eukaryota > Fungi > Basidiomycota > Pucciniomycetes > Pucciniales > Melampsoraceae > Melampsora > Melampsora americana. The sequence continues at coordinate 2,511,361 of JAIFHY010000003.1, read as the reverse complement.
CCCATTCCAAAGCTTTGATTTGGTCGTCCATCTAATCCATCTACATACTGGACTTGGAATCCTAAATCCAATTCTGCTACATTTACGTCAGGTTGCTTGTCTGTTAGTTCACGTGACTTGCGCTTTCCAAGTGTTTTCCACCGATGTTTACGGGCTTCACCGTACTCTGGATCCTCGTGTGAACGCCAGAAGAAAGAAACTGCTTTACTATATTGACTCTGCAACAAAACTTCGTGGCCAGTGTCTGGATCGTACTGCGGAACAGGTAAATCCTTTGATGTGACACGTGGTTTCTCTGGGCCATGATGATTTTGAACTTGACTGTCATGTGCGTGCCTTTTGGACACCATTTGTTTAATGTGCAAAGTCCCATCTGATTTCACCAGAGCTTCTGAAATTGTAGTCAAAGGAGTCACACATTGTTCTAGTAGCTGGTTGGTCGTAGTCTGCTGCATCATGTGATGTGTGGGGACTTCAAGTGCTAGATCTTCCAAGTTCATAGTTACTTGAGACATAAGTACATCAGTTTCTTGGTGCTGGCTTGTCAATCCAGCCGCAGTTTCTAATGCCTGTTCAATGGTGATTGTTTCAGTTTCAAAAGGATAGTCCAGGTGAGATCGCTTGTGTATTGATACAGATACATCAAGCTCATCAAAGGGCTCGTTGAATGCAAAATTGTTGAGTGGTGCTGCTGTGATAGTATCTTTTGTTGTCATGCCGGCAAAAGCTGCTAATTCTTCTGCCCGAGATTCCGCAAGCTCAAGTAGTTCATTTATTTTGTTGTTGCTGGGATACTGACTAAGGATGGAGTTGAAATCATGAGTGTTGTTGGGTGAGAAATCGTGTTTGTAGCCTATTGAATTGGACTCTGATTAGCTTGATAACAAACATGACCAGACTTGTGTTAGAAAACTTACCTGCGTGCAGATTCTCACTCATGGGTAATGTGATATGCCCACTCATGATGCTCTTTATCACGGCAAATATTTTTGGCATTGTCTGCCTTGCATCTAATACAGTAAAAGTTGGAGAAATCACCCGCATCCATCCAAAGATGTGCTCACAACATTCAGTCCCATGTTTCCAGAGCATGAGTGGGTGCGTAGGGTATTGGTCACGGTGAGAAACAATGAGTCCCAAGAGACTCTCACCAAGCTTTTCGAATATTCGGATGCTCTGATGTGAGATACAGTTTGAGGATAAATTCATCAAGCTCCCTGGTTCCTTTTGACGTTTGAGTAAATATGCCTTCCACTTTCGTACAAAAAAGACTGCCATATAACTTGAAATAATCCTCTCTTGGTGTGGCATGCTCTGGTTCAACCAAGAATCAACAAGTTCGCCAAATATGTAGAGATACAATACCAGACCAAGACAATCTGGCTGCGCACAAGCAGCCTTGAAAGTGTCCTTGCTGAAAGTTCGGTACGCTCGCCCATCGTCTTGCTTATCTGTGTTTAATACATATTTATAGCCAAGTGGGCACTCTTCTGTCTGGAGCAAAGTGAGAAGCTGGTCAAGGTTGACATTGAATCGTCCAAAAGCTAATAAACGCGCCCCAGAAAGTAGTTGATTTGAAGCTGTCTTTCTAGCATGTTTAGGATCTTGTACTACTACAACTGGTTGTTTGGAGGCCCCTAGAAGTGGAACACGTATGTCAACTTTGAGTTTGGGAGCCGAGAACTCCAAATGTTCTGTTGCTGAGTTAACAAGTAGCTCTTGTGCGAGCACTTCAGATGCTGCACCATCAGACCCCAACGAGATGAGTCGAATTCCAACGGAGTCAAGTAAATCAATAAACTCAAGGTGCTGAGCCTTGATGTCCTCAGCAGACTCGTCTTCATGACTAGAAAGCAAAGCCACCACAAATGTAGGGACGTTTGGAAGAGGGACCTGTAGAGTATATGCTCGAATCTGAGATAAAGGTAGCTGTTGTCAACTTAAATCTGTAAGTGAAGCTTGAAAGTTGGTCCTTGCCAATGCAAGAAAACTGACCTTCTTACACAGGTGATCTCCTTCAACTGCATCTTCCACTAACTTCTCTAGGTGTTCAAGATTGGAAACTTCAACATCACCACCTTCTACACCAACCAGACAGCTGTTGTTGTAACGAAGCGCCTTCACGCATACTGTCTGGTCTGTTCCTGCTGATACTGGCCCTTTGTATCCGTATCGCTCAAGCCAAGCAACAACAGGAAGTACATTTTCAATGTGAAATTTATCATGCATCCAAGCACCAATCCGTTGGCGTTGTAAGCGAAAGCCGCGAGATGAACGTCCAGCAAGGTTTGCACAAAATAGCTCAGAAGCGGCTTTGGAGTATGCTCCTGCAGTGGTAAGCATGTTGTCAAGGTACTCGTTAAATCGCATTCCACGAGTTGTGAAGCCTTTGGCTTCTCGTTCAGCCCGAATACCAACTCCCTCTGCTACTGCTCGGAGCATTGGAAGATCTTTAAACAGTCCAGCCCGGGCGTGGACACCAAATGTTGTCCAGAACTCTAGGTCGCCTGCTTTTGTTGATCGTTCAACTGATTGAAATAATTGCTGTAGCTCGGTATAGCGTGAAAGAAGATTGTGTAATGGACCCCTATCCATGAATATCTTTGAAATGAATCTGAGTGTATCATCTGATGCGTAGCCTCGATTGATAGCTTTGCCTAATGATGAAGATTTCTTGAGCTCCAAGCAAGGCATGCAGACCTCAACTGCGCCAGAATCAAGGGTTGAAACTCGTTGGATACATTTTGTTGAATGAATTGAACCCTGGCTTCCATCGCGTCTGATGATCCATGTGGAAAGCGACAACAGCTCTTCTTGCAGCTCATGCTTCTGGCTGTCTGATAGCGAACTCTCTAGTGAGGTTTTAAACATTCGAAGACAAACAGTAAACCTCGGTGGATATCCGTGATAAGCTGTGCAGGAATGCTGGATACATGTTGATATAGGTTGTTGACCTGGACGCAGCCATGTCTTGTCAGTCAGGCCTGCGCATCGTACATCAAACGCTTGTGGCTGATTGCCTGGACCATTAAGACTTTTTGGTCGATCTACAGCCCGGCAAATCTTTTCTGTTGCTGTCTTACAATTTACTATTTGAAGACAATGAAGACACACGAAAAAGAATTTTGGTTCACCAGTGGACAATCAATGGAAAAAATTCTATCTCAGGCTGTGGCAATCGATTACCTACTTGATTCCCAATGACCTTTGGCATAATGAATTCTACCTTCGATCATTTTGACCAAGTTTCCACAATGGCAGTGTAGCCATTGGTCTGGTCCATCCTTTGTGAAGACACATTCTGGGCAGCTTTGCCCATCATCTGTTTTCAAAGGGCAATCCTTGCGTTTTTTGGCGTCTTTATTGGCAGCCCGCTCAGCTGATAGTTTTTGTTTGGCAGTGCGCGGAATCGTTGATGTTGAGACATTAAAGAATACGTTTGAAGATGTAGACATCTTTGATGATTGAGATAAAATAACCTTGGTCAACAAGAAAAAAAAAGAAGTACAAGCGATTCATGTACGATCTTTTTTATGAAAGGTCTTTTGCTCTCTTTTGCTCCAGTCTCAAGCTCAATTGGCCTCGGCATTTCGCAACATCTCATAATAGCTCACAATCCAAGTTTCAGTGGTCATGTCACACAGTGCAGGTACTTGTCAAAGACTTGAAAGGCTGGCAATTACCAAAGTCAGAAACAAGATTTTAATTAGAGCTGGGTATAAACCCATGGAGTGTAGCTCCGCGGGAGCTCAAAACGGACGTTTCCAGAAGACTACCCTTTATAGGAGCATTCCGGGGTCCTGGTGTTCGGTTGAAGTCTTGCGTCTTGCATGGAGCCCAACCCCGGCATTGTATTCTTCACGCATCTTAGCTTCAGAGTTGAGCCACTCAGAGATTCGAGGCTGCTTGAGTCGCAGCTCAGGATATAGTGAGTTGAAATGACGGGCTGTCTTTGTTTGATTCTCCCCGTTGGCGTGATACCAATCAAGAATCTCTATCTTCTGCAAAAGGGTTGAGTTAACCTTCTTGCCAATGGGTTTTTTTTTATTCAAGGTGGGGCTCGAGTCTGTGGGCTCGTTCCTTTTACGCTTATCTAAGGTCGAGGATATCAAACCACAAAGAAGTCAGCTGCAGACTCAGACTTGTCAACTGGTTCTGAGTGTAGATCATACACTTCATGGCTTGTGACGTGTCCACCACGCATGCCTGGTCAGCCTTGAGAATGAGGATACTCAATGTGTCCTTCTCCGCTTTGGTAAGCTTGCTGACAGCCAGTGCAACATCTCCTATCTCCCTCACTTGTTCAAGCAGCTTATACTCGTCAATCAGGTTGCCAGATGTATCCATGAGCCGCTCTTCAGCCTGGGTGAGTGGCTTGCCTTCGCTCAGGAGCTGTTGCAAAGGTTTCAAGCGTGCGTCATTCTCGGATTTCAAGGTTTTGAAACCTCGTTCAATGTCGGCCACGGCGTATTTCGAGAGATCCTGTGGAAGCATGACGATGATTGTGGAAGGGTAGGAAGGGTGTAAAAGTTTTGAGATGTTCTACAGACTGTACAGTGGTTGATCCCGGCAATCACAACCATAAAAAAGGGTCACATGACCATTAATTATCGGAAATACACTCTAGAATCTGCCAAGATTACTATGGGTTATCGAGTATTACAGAGTCATCGGTTATGCAGGTATTTGCCCTGCGATTTTTTTGTATTCCCTCAAAAACCCATCGGTTTTTAGCGAGTATCGCTTCTGACAAATATTGCATTTGTCAGAGTCGACTGTATCCAGTTTGATGATAAGTTGAATGATGAATTGAATTTGTCGTTGATGTTGATTTGATGTTTGGTAAATGATTATAATGAATTGATGAATTGTTAGTTTGATGATGAATTAATAAATTATCTTCTAATTGATTCAACTCATCTGAAGTCCAAGTTGACCATTTAAATTTATTTGAAATTAATGTCTTAATTGATAAAGGGTGTTTTGAATTGATTAAATACATTTGGTATTCGATAGAAGATGCTCTTAGACTGTTTCGCATAGCAACTTGATGTCAGCTGAGGTGGCTGTCACCCAGGTTGACATATTGGTTTTCTGTATGTACTAAACTCCACGTAGCAGGTATTGAGGATGCGACTTCACACGACTTTGTCTGGCCTGGCTCTTCCAACCCTGGCCTGGCTCTTGATTCTCAGCTCCACTTTTGACCATTTCAAGGGCAGTCTGAAACACTTATGAGGTAAGGACCCCATCCTTTTATTTGCTTCTGCTCTTTCTGTTTCTTAAAACTACAGTTCACTAATATTCATTTCACTTTCATCCTTTCCTGATTTAACAGATCCATCAACTCATCCTTGTTGCTTGTGGCTCAATAGCTTTTTTCTCATCATTTACTTTCACTCACTCGGCCCCTTTGAAGTTTAAGGCCTGATTACCAATCAAAACTCATCATCAGCCTTTTGGCTTCTTCACATCCATATCCTATTTCCACCAATTGGTTTCAAGTTGATAACGGTCATTTCCATTTCTTTTTTATTTTGATTTCATTATCTGGTTTGATCCTTTACATAAAACTGATTGTTCTTCTCGTTCTTCTCTTTCTTATCTCATCTTAATTAAATAGACTGTTCTTAATTTGACTTCTAGATCAATCGATTCTTGAATAACCCAACTGATTTCCCAATAAACAATCAGCAGTATGTTTTGATGGTTTACTTTGTTATCCACTACTTTTCAGAGTTTCCAACCTGCCTCCCACCCTAAAGAGCCACCCAGACTGGGTGCGAGATACCTGGATCAACTTCCAAATGTGGAAACCGAACCGAAGTCTTGCCCTTGTTTAGTGGCCCTTTTAGGTGGGCATATGTACATGAACTAATTCAATGTTTCTCTCTTTGTTCTTGTTTTGCAAAAATGAACATCATCACTAGCGCCTGATTGCAGCTGTCCGCTTTGTGATTCTGTCTACATAACTGACTCTAAGTAAGCTCTTGATCTTTAATTTCTTGTTCACTATCTTTTAGAGCTTTCAACCTCCCTGAAGACCCATCCAGACTGGATGCAAGATACCTGGATCAACTTCCAAAGGTGGAAACCGAACCGAAGTCTTGCACCTCCTGAGTGGTCCTTTCAGGGAGTTATATGTACATATGCTGACTTCATGCTTCTCTCACTCTTTGCATTCTGTGCGGATGAGCTTGCAGGTCATATCATGAATTCTAATCAAAATCCTGGTAATCATGGACCACCTGGCAACAAACGCTCATCTAGTAGTATACAGTACAATAAAAAGCACAACAATGCTCGAGCCCGACTTTGATCAAAACTCAAATCACCAAAGCCACCTAGACATGAACAACGAAGGAAAGCATTCGAAGCACTCAGAGAAGAACTGAGTCGCATGTTTGGTATTCCAACAGATTGTAGAATTTATTTTTTGAAGAAGCATGATATTGATAATTTACCTAAAGGACCTCGTGTTAGAATCACGTTCGGAAACTCGGTGCTATTAGATGCAGACACATGGAAGGTTCTTCAGGTCAATAGATTCATCCCCTTCTTAGAAATGACAAGTGAAAAAAAGGATGACATGGACTTTGTGATCAAAACTCTTTATGAGCACACATTGGCTAGGGGTGAAGTGAAAATCAACAGCTCGGTCCAAGGACTGAAAGATTGGGGTGAGATGCGTGCTGCTGGCTTCCGGCCTGGCTCTGACAAAGGAAGAACTATGGGTATGTACATTTTTGACTTATTTCTCTGCCTACCCGTATACATACCCAACTCCATGTACCTCTGCTTCTTTCAGGTGTTACTGCTCTCAGCGCCAAAACGAGTAAAGACGAAGTTCTGATTTTGAAAGATCAAGACCGTATGCTTGACCTTGCATTAGTCAATGAAATTCTGGCCGAGTGGATGGCCACACTATGCTTAGGTGCTTTCAAATCAAATCGGGATCTAGCTTTGAAATATGAAGTCCCTTCATTTTCAGATACGACTTGGGCAAAGTCACCTAATGCAAATGTCATCGCTTCAAGTGTCGTAGTCACAAGGGATGGGTTTAACAACAAACCTCATCAGGACTTGGATGAGACTCTATACACCTTTGGAATTTTTACGAGAATTAACCGCCAAACTGGGGACCTGTACTCGATTGCCAACTCAGATTATTTGGGTACCATAGTTGGTACAGTCTTTACCTTGAATGAGTATCATGTTGAGCTAGCTCTTGACATGTGCGATGGTACCATTGAAAGCATCTGGCTTTCACACGAATTTCATCAAACTTCTTCTTCAACTACTTTTGACAAATTTCAAAAACCAATCAAGCCCAAGACTTCATCAATCACCCGTTTTGGATGTTCTCTTCAGATAAGTGCAGCTCTTGTCAAAAGAATTGATGGTCTGTTGAAACAACGTGATGGTAAGACTGATCAGCAGTGGGAAATCTACAAGAGAAAGGTAGTGAAATGTTATGACCAAGAGATTGAAACCAAGCGCAACAAGTTACATAACAGTTGACTGTTTTCATTCATTCACTTTTCTTTTTGTTTTTTGACTTTTAAATCTAATTGAATGTGAAGTGTTTAATCATCCTCATGTTTCATGATCTGTTGATTCATTTCCTATTGACCAATAGTCAAGTTATCAATTTTTGTCAGTATGCACAAATCAACTTTTTTGAGACTTTGTATCTCCACTTTCTTTTTGAACACTATAAATACCTGTGTAGATTGACAAAGGTATTTCCAATGAAGAGAATTGAATTTGATGTGTGAAGTGCCTTTGCTTATGAAAGTGTTATATGATGGCTGCTGAGATCTTTAAAATGTAAGGGGGTTGCAAAGGAGGCTTAAATGAGAAAGGTGAAAGCCTTCCAAGAATGTATTCATGTAAAACAATACCAATTCAATTTTAAAAAACACTCAAAGATTTCCATACATCTAAAGATGACAATATATGATATATTATAATCTGTAGTCATGAGTTGATGATAGATCATGGAGCAAGGTAAAAACATTGTGAAGTTCCTGAAACTTGGATCCTCACTTTCTTTTGTCAAGTATGTCCATATTTCTTCTTCAATTCAATCAAGATTAACCTTTTTCTTCCATGCTTGAATATGCCTAAATTTGATCCATTGCATGATCTTTACTTTTCTAAAAAAGAAGAAGGAGCATGGTATGTATGTATGGGTTGTTTGTACAAGAAATTTCTCAACAGAATTATCAGACAACTGATGGTAATTAAAAAGTGGGGTGGTATTCATAGAATGCAGCCTGAGGGCAAATAGATACAATATATCAGACAGTAGAAATGATTCAAGATAGAAATTGAGAATATTTGGTGATGTGATGTATATATATAAGAATATCAGCCAATTTTTATTTGGTATATTTGTTAGGTGCATATTACATATTATATATGCTGAAACTTGGAATTTTGGCCTTTCTGATCATTTAAACTCCTTCCATTTGTGATCACTGTCACCACATCAATATTTCGTCTTCTCTTTGTGAAAAACTTCTCAAGCACTTATATTATTGTTTGCATACCTTTCATTCTTCATTATACATCATGTCATCAAATCCAAGGAGAACGAAGGAGGCCCGCCGGGTGACATGTCGTTGCCAAGCACACCAGTGCTATCTTGGACAACATATTGATGCCTATGGAAGACCTCAATCAGGTGTTGAAGTCATCCGCTCTACCCTTGAAGCACACAGATTGGCAGACTTGCAGCTGGTTCATTCAAGCTCTGATCAAACTAGAACAGAAGACCTGATCAGGCCATTGGTACAATTAGGCTTGAATCCACCAACAAATGGACCCAATGCGCCTTTTCAAACGCTTCAAAGTTCCAATGATTGATGTAAAATTGATCAAGAGCCTCCTAAAATATCACAAGAAATGGGATTGGTGCCATCTACGCCTGATAATATGTTGCCTGATACTTCAAGCACCGAGGATATCAACACTCATGCTTCCAGTGTAAATGGAGAGACTACTTCTCATGTATGCTTGGCAGCTAACTCAGCATATCATGCTGGAGTGCCAGTCTATCAATGTGGTCAGTATCATCAAACACTTTCACTCATAATTTTTTCCTTCAAATCATGCTCATTGAAGTTGGTCCAACAGATCGATTTTTTACCTTCAGTTTTGAAGACATCAACCCGTTACTACTTTATGTTGTTCTCATTGCTGCAATGTTGAGCATATTTGCACGCATGTCAATCTCGACGGCTTCATGGCTACTAAACAATCTACGAATATCCCTTGAGCTGTGTCTCACCCATGGCATCAGTCCTCTGAACAATTGAAAACCTCTTGTACAATCCGATGCAATCACATTACAACAGATTCCCAAAAGTATCACTACTGTGTTTAGATGGCTAAGAATTGATCCTCGTTTGATTGAAATGAATTGCTGTGATGCATGCTTTGCATTATATCCACTTGAAGGAACTCCAACCCATTGTAACTATCGTGTCACAAATGTACCTGGTGGTCCACCTGATACTACCGATCCCAACACAGAGATCTCTCCTTCTTCTGTGGAATACGAGCCAGATCTCTTGGAATTTTCGGAGAAAACCTGTGGTCAACGGCTTTTGAAGTATGTACACGGGGAAAACAAACCAATTCGGAGGTACGCAATCCAGAGTCTTTCAGACTGGATTGCAGGATTGTTATCACGTCCAAATGTGGAACAATGGTTAGATGAATCACTTAAGGAATCTCGAAAGCCTTTTAACAACAAAGAAAGCATACGTGATGTACATCAGTCAAAAGCATGGAAAGAACTCAAAGGTCCTGATGGGAGTCAATACACGGCAACAAGTGGAAACCTCACTTTTGCCATGTTCACGGATGCTATTAATCCTTTTGGGATCAAGATCAGTGGGAAACATTCATCTATTACCTTCATTGTTCTTGTTTGCCTTACACTACCAATCAGTCAGCGATATCTCCCTGAACATGTCTTTGTGGTGGGTATTGCGCCTGGGCCCCGGGAGCCTTCCCTTGAACAAACTAACTGGATCCAGCGCCCTATTGTCACTGAACTTCAAAAACTATGGAGCACTGGACTTTTATTATCTCGGACTCATCAATACAAGAAAGGGCGGCTCATCCATGCTGGACTTCTATTATATATTGCCGATGTAGTGGCTCTAAGGCGTTCCCTTGGATTTCCCAGTGCAACAGCAACTTTTTTCTGCTCAATTTGTCTTCTGAATAAACGTGATATCAAGAATCTTGATCCAAAAACGTGGCCTCGTCGAACTTGTGAACAGCACACCATGTGGGCACTTCAGGCACGAGATGCAAGCACTGTGGAACAGCGCAAGAAAATCTTCAAGCTCCATGGTGTTCGTTATTCAGTATTGGTCGACCTTGAATATTGGAATATAGTCGATTATCATGTGATAGATTCAATGCACAACTTACTCCTAGGCCTTGTTGCATGGCACATTCGTAGATTTTGGGCAATGAAGGACTTGAAGAACGAAGAAGAACTGCTAGTCCCAATCAGCAAAGTTGAGCTCTTAAACTTATTGTTGGAGCATTCAGAGCCTGTACCAACACTTGATAAAGACTTGGTCAATGATGCACACGAGCCTGAGGTTGATATCAACAATGTTCCGGAAGCATCTTCTACAGATTCTACATCTCCTAGCGATCAAGATTTTGATCCCTTTGGTGAAACTGGGTGGAGTAGTACATGGGAAGCTCCTCCACTTGATGAAATTGTAATGGATGCTACAATGCTCAGCAAAATAAATCATATGCTCCCATTCATCCACATCCCAACTTGGATCAAACGTGCAATTCCAGTCTTGGGGAAAGCATCGTTTGGAAAGCTTAAAGCAGATGAGTGGCGCAATCTATGCACGATTCAACTACCCTTGATCTTGATTCCAATCTGGTTTGGTAAAGATAAAGTTAAAACATCCCTCCTCAAGAACTTCTGTCATCTTGTCTCTCTGGTTAAGCTTGCTCTAAAACGTGTCATGACATCAAATCACATAGATCGATATGAGTATCATATACAAGAATATCTTTCAGGATGTCTCATTCTCTTCTCTCATTGTAACCTTGCCCCAAACCATCATTTAGCTATTCATTTGTCGGAGTGTTTGAGGAAGTTTGGTCCAGTCCGCTCCTGGTGGTCATTTCCTTTTGAGAGGTTGATGGGAGATATCCTGAAGGGATGTCATAATAATCGCCCAGGTAAGCATATGGACTTCAGAGAAACAATAAGATCTTGTTGCAGATAATTCTGATCACAAAAGCTCTCATTTATTTCAGGGGAGTTGGAAATCACATTTCTCAAGAATTACTGTCGTGCAGGAAACTTGTCCGCTCTGCTTAAAGATCAAAGGTTACCCAAGGTGCTGAAACCCTATCTTCCACAACTGCAATCTCTTTACAAGGCAGCAGAGCCCACTTGTAAAGAGTTGTCAAATAGCAACACACTTCCAATTGAAAATAATGTTTTGATCATTCTAACCAAGCTTTTGAATGATCAAGACAAAGGAGAAAATCAATGGATGATTCCAGAAAAGTGGTGTGTGCTTCCGGAATATCAAAAGAAAATTGTGTCACCAGTTTCACCTCGAGGATTTTTCTACAAGCGCATTTCATACAATGATGTATCATACTCATCATTCACAGCAAATCAGAATGATAGTTTTGTTGCATTTAGGCTTCTTGAAGATGAAAGAATACATTTTGGAAGAATTTTTTCGATTTTCACTCACCGCCGAACTGATAAAAACCAAAAAAATACCTTAGAAACATGGATACACATCAACTGTTTCCCTAAACTCCCAAAAGAACTCAGAAATTATGATCCTTATGAAAACACACACGAGCTAGATGTACAAGCATATCTTCGAGCTTGGGGACCAACAAAAGATCATCTCATAAAAAAGGAACAAGTTTTAGGACACTGTAGCTGGGTAATGTATAAGGCAGGGCAGTTACACCTTAAGATTACGGTACCTACTGTTGGCTTGATTTACATGGATAGATAAGTAACAAAAAGTACAAAGTTATACTTCATAGAAGAGCGATAAATACCTTTGTATCCTATGAACAGTTCAAAAATTGTGCTTTAGCTTTCCAGAAGCAGTGATCAATGTGACAAATAACACAAATAGCTGCTGTATTGTAAGTTTGTTGAGAAAAGAGAAAACAGTTTGATGTATAGATTTTGAAAGTATTGAAATGATAAAATATAAATGTTGATAGTTTTATGAGGAGGAATCTCGAGCTTCCAAGTTTTGCAAACGCTCTTTCAAGCCAGCTAGTATTGGCTCTGTACTGATCTCGAGTCCCAACTTCATTTTAGGGCTCAAATTGTCCAGCCATGACTGGTCAAAACAGTCCTTTGATAAACCTGAACCTGCTTCAACCCGGGTTTGAGGCCCATTTTCAATGTGAGTTCTTGCACGTCGCTGTCGGCCACGAGGTGAACGCTCTCCAGGTTTGCTTTTTTCAATCTTCTCTATACACTTATCAACTAACTTCCAAATATCTGAGAGTGCTGAGCTACGCCAAAACATTTTTCGAACAAGGCATGGTGGTCCATTACGACCTCCAGTGCTTTCTTCCACAGCTTCTATGTCGGTTTCATCATCACTTGTGGTCTGTTTGACAGCCGCTAAGAGAGGCCAGAATCCCTCCTTCACAAGGAATTTACTTCGGCGGTCAACAAGCTTCAAGAAATTGAAAGTATTTTAGTAATGTGTGACACCCAATGGAAGCAAGTAGGAAATGCTCACATGCCGCATTCTTGATCCTCGTCTGATCTCAGCTGCAGCTGCTTGCTTTCGCTCAGGGCTCCAAGAAATTTGTTGACGATATCTAAAGGTGTCATAGATCCATAGATGATATTATGTTTTGTGAATATCTCAAAGAAATAGGATGTGCGTACGTTTTTGTAAGTGATAGCACATGAGTATCTAAACATTTTTTTATGAACTGTTGATTTTCTGCATCCAAAGAAACTCCTTGATACTCCCCACATTCCACTAGCACTATGAACATCTTCAAGGCTAAATTCCAGAGCCATTTATTCTCGCATGAAGTTGCCGATTGACTGAAGTCTGGACGGAAACTAGAAACACCTGCTGTAGTCATTAACTGCCACATGATGGCCAGTTGCTGAGGAGAGGAGTCTTCATGACCTGGACCGTCTTCATATGGAAAGTGAGGATCGGCTGCATCTGTAGCAAGTGGCAAGGAATTTGGATCATAAGCTAGGTTATCCATGTCTAAGTGATAACCCCATTTTTCCTTTTCAATAGCACTAGCTGGTGCAGGAAGGACCTCATCATGTGAGTGACGACCAAGAAGGGTGTCAATATGGAAACGAATATGTGCCTATGTAAGTTGTTTGAGAAAATGAAATAAATGTCTGTTCATATCAACATTATCAATTTAGAGAGATGAAATAGCAAACAGAAGTGCGGCCGCCTTTGGTTTTCTTCTTATTGTTACCTTCCAACTTGTTACACAGATGTTGCTTGATGATCTGATTCAGAACAGTAACTTCATGGCTCAAGGAGTCTACCCGATGTTTCAACTCATGGAGATGTTTTCTATCTTCTTCCACTGATGGCTGTGAGCTGTGGTATCTGTGGTGTTATGATTTGTCAGAACAAAATATGTTGAGGTTAGTTCAGTTCTGAGTCATTTGAAAACTTGAAGATACTTACTCAGTATCACCATTTTTTGTGGTGTCATTTTGACATTGAGAAGAGGATTGTTGTGCATCTTTCATGGCACTTCCTGAGGTGCTACCACTTTCTTCACCTACCATTCCACCAGAACCTATTGATTTGTTTTGAACTCCTTGGTTTATTTCACTTTTTTCACTTTCGCTGGGCTGGTAATCACTTTCTGAGACTGCAGGTGATTGTGCTTTTGCCTTTCCCTTGTCCTTTTTAGATGGAACTAAGTTAGTAGTTGGATGTGGCCGTGGATAGGAAACTCTACCATGTTGAAGGCTAGGCAATTCAAAGCTTGGCAATCTTGACTTCGATGGTGCTGACATGATGTCATTCAAGATAGATTCATTTCCAACAGAAAAAAATATTCATGAACCACTGGATAACAAGGGACTAATTTTAGCTTTGAAAGTGGATGAAGAGTCCTTACTTTGATTTGCAAACCGGTTTAGATACATAGGTACCTCAAATGTGAAGGGAGGATGGATAGTTGGATCCATTCTACTAGTTGAGCATGGCATCTCTTGATCTTGATGCAAGTCTGGGGGAGAGGGCAGTATGACTGAATGAGAGACCTCATCATGAGTGCTTGGTCCAAACAATATCTACAACTAAAGAACTTGTACTCACTTAATTCGTGGTAACTTTTGCAGAGCTGGATTAATGATTCTTGACTTAATCCTCGTGTATCTAGTCCAACTGTACGAAGCATTGAGACCAGCTCGCTATCTTTGTATATAGAAAAATCAGCTAAAGGCTCTTGATTCTTGTGAATTACCAAAGACATGTCATTGTCAATTGGTATCTTTGATTGCTCAAGCAAGTTTTTTGAAGGACCCCGAGTTCTTTTCTTCTTCACCTTCTTTGAAAGAAGTTCGATAAGACGTTCCTTAGGGGTGTTTAAATTGACTGACACTCCACGTTCTTCAAGGCCATCATTGTCTGATTCTAAAGTCTCCCTGTGTTAGATAGTATAACAACACAGCATAAATGAGGATAAACATATCAAGTCTTACCCTCTGATTCCAATCTCAATTTTCTCTTCTTTTTCTTCTTCTGGGTAACAGTCTCCTGCTCAGAAGACCTGGATACCACCTTTTTTACCAAACTTCGCAGTCTTCGGCCACTGGGTGCCTTCTTGGTCTCCCGAACTTCTGATGACGACATCCTGATGTTGGGTTTTTGAGAGATGAAAGACAAAATAATTAATATATCCTCGGAATTATTATTACAAAGAATGTTCTCAAGGAGGTAAGTATATTGGTTGGTGCAGACTCTGTAGGCTGCAAAGCAAAGCTGCAAAAAGAAGATGTAAAGAGTTATTGAAGCTGATTTTTGATTTCGACGTGAAGATGGAACTATTATATGCTTCAGATGATCAAGAAAAGGTCAAGTGGCAGTTATGAACCCAAGCTTGATACATCAATCATCATCGCAATGACATCTAATTATGAAAGGTATCATACAATAGCTACCAGTGACTCTCGTCAATCAGAGTCACCACAAAGAATTAATTGTCATATGCAAGGTATCATACGATAGCCCCCATTGTCTCTTGTCAATCAGAGTCACAACAAATACTCATAACATCATTCATCTGTTCCATAATTGTAACTACAATAATGAGAGAGGTGAACCACCCACTTCATAGCTGTCTTGAACGCCCAAGTTCCTATTGAATCTTCACCCACCTAACTACGGTATACACGTACAACTGTGCCCAGTCATGAATTAAAATAGCATCCACTGGTGTGGGTATCATTGTGTGTCAGCCCATTCAGCATGTGTTTTTGCAATTGTATATCAACGAATTAATTCTTTGTTGGTTAACAACAACCCAATTATCCCCACTGCTATGAAATCTCAAAGTCTAATGATAAACAAGCTGGCCGATCATTGTCTAGAGATTGTAGTTATAAACAATCAACTGTAATATATGTGTCATCATCACATGTACAGTGCAGCTTGGTGGCACCACAGCTTCTTGCAATTCCACTTGTCCAAGATGACTTGTCGTAGGCTACTATTGATATGCAGCCTAGTTATACAGTACACGTCCAGAAAAGAAACAAATGCCATGGTGACTTACATAAAGACCATGCCATGCAATTTATTCAGGCACATCAGTATCCAGAAGATGCATGATGACTGGGAGCCATAGACAAAAAAGAGAGTCCGAATAAGGAGAGTCACTAGATCATAGAATTTGTGGTATGGAAGGGCAAAAGGAGCATATAATTTGTCGCATAGTTTTGAGTTTGTGAGTTGTTTCTTTGTCCCAATTCAACTTCTCTAGCTTTATAATTATATAGTCTGTCAACATGAGACTTTTAGACCCATCCAGCAAAGGTGTAAGCAAAGATACGATGCTTCAGTGGCTTTACGAATTTGATAATTACAAGGTTAAATACCCCACTACTTACAATTGGGATCACCTTGCCAATTTGGTTTGAGCAAAACAGCCCCAATGTAATGATAGTCTTTCCCTCATACACATGCTCAATTGTCCGATCCAGGTCATCTAGTACATTCACTGTGATATTGACTTTTTCCCTTCTTCAAAGATTTTCCCAATCCCACAAGCAACTCACCAGCTTCTATCCCTGTAAATTCAGAAATTGAAGAGGAAAGACCCAGAAGACATCGCCCAAATGGTCAACCCACGACTAGCAGTCTTGCGCATATGTCGGATACCTCAGGCTCTCTTACCTCACTCGTTCCCACTCATCCCTCCCTTCAACTTATCAAACATTCTTCACTGTCTCAAAATGATCAAGTTAAGCCACCCAAGAACAAGCGAGTTGCTTCTTTGTCTTTTGAGGACAAGAAAAAGAAACGTTCAGCTACACCAAAGTCCATTGGTAAGTTTGAGTCTGATTCTGTTTGACGCAAAAAATTGATCTTGCTAAAGCATGGCTGACCAATTTTGAAATATCAGGAGACACAAATTCTGTCACGAACCCTCCTTTGATGGTAAAGAAGAAGATCGTGAGTCAAAGTGAGATCCTTTCTTACATATCATTGAATACAACTTTAATCTTGTGAAATCCAGAAACCTCGGTCCCTCTTCAAGAATGAGAGTATCTTGGATGGAAGTACCACCACTAGCCTCATAGTCCCAAATCAAAATGTAAGGTTGCTCAATTGCTAAGTCTTCTCTTTGGTCTGGCTAATCATGTGGTTTTTTTATTCTTGATACCCAATTGGTTTTGTTTTTCCATTGTAGGTATACAATGATGTCCTGGGCAAAACTCACGATCAAGATTCGAACTCAAGTTTGCCCAGGGTTTCACTTTCTGAAGTCAGTGATGAGGACGAGAGGAAGGAACTGTTGTTGCTTCAGGATTCCTTGGTTCCAATTGCAAAGGTACCAGTAATTGATAGCGAGCTGCTTATTGCAACTCCTGATCTTAAGGTGGCAAGTGTTAAACAAGAACAAGCCCCATCACCAACACACTTGGACATAGATCAAAAAGTCTTGCATTGTGAGGACTTGATCTGCTTACAAGAGATTGATATCTTTGGTCTCGAAAATCCTAGTCCGTCAATTTCATCATACACTTATGGAAGAATCTTAAATACTTTTTGTTGATCTACAGTGTCTGACATACAGATTGATTTGTTCCATTGATTCCTCTTGAACAGTAGACGGAGCTGATATCCCTCCTATCACACCTATCCAACTTAGCTCAACCAAATTCTGTTCTGGCACAGATGTGATCAAATCGGGTATTGAGGTCTTTCAAGAAGCCCAGAGTAGGGAGAAACTCCGCGAGCAACAAAGTGAGATTATCATTTCACTTACTCTTTGCATTAATTAAATTAACCTTTGTATATATATGTGGACATCTTTCCCAGTAGGTGTTCTTGAAAAACGAGTGGAAGATCTTGACAAGCAAGTTGAATGTCTTGTGAAGCAATTGAAGGACACAGAAGAAGGTCTGCAACATGCAATCAAAGCCATAAATAGTATGCTGGAGAAAAGTTTAGAGGACTCAAGTAGCTCTGAAGAAGGTTCATCATCCACTTCTGAAGAACATTCAGCCTAGATCCCCCATTTGACAAATTTGAGCTCTGACACATAATCCATCTTGATACTTCGATGTCTGCATCATCGTTTCTTGTTGCAATCCTAATTAGTATTGCATTTATTACTTGGCTCATTGCTTATTTAAATCAGAAATAAATTGAATTTATCTTGACAAATAGAAGTTTGTCAGATTGTGATTGATATCATAATACTCATCAAACAAAGCTGTATGTGAGTTTGAGATGGTCAAATAATGTTCAATCAATACTTTTTTTTTTGAAAAAAAAACTAGTCAAGAGGTTTTATAAACTTATCGTCTGATTTGATTGATTGATCCGATTAAGATCTTTGATTAAAATAAAGAGAAATACTTGAGAAACGATCCAAATGATTGAACATTCTTCAACTTGATTAAATTTCTCAAACGAATTCAATAATTCTTCGAGTCAATCAAGAAACCGAATCAAAATCAGATCAGGTTTAATGTTTGTATTGATGATCGCATTATAAATTCCAGCATGAAGGACTAAATTGATTAATGATTGATGAAGATGAAGAAGTGGATGATGATGAAATGTACATTGATCTAAGAATCGATTTAAATTAGATTGATGTAAACATTCTAATTTCTTAGATCGGTTTAAATAACTTTCATAAAACACTTGATGAACAAATTCAACTTTATAAAGAAAATTTTCAACCCGTTTGAATTCATTAAATTCTTCAATTTCAATCTTTTCAATTAGACTTTGGCTACACTACATTTGCCTAATCTGGGCCAACTTTTTAGCTTGGATGCATTTACCTAATCCAGCTAGAAAACTTTTTTTTTTTTGTAGTGAAAGTATGCCATCGAATTGTTTTGACGGACCCTAATGCCATTATCAATGGCAAACAGTTCAGGTACCCACAAAAGCATCTCGCTTCCTGGAGGAGACTTATCGATCAACATCTGAAGGCTGGGCGAATACGACGGTCAAGCAGTCAATATGGATCCCCATCCTTAATTATACCAAAAAAGGATCCGACAGCGGACCCACGGTGGGTCTGTGACTACTGAGAACTCAATAAGGTGACTGTCAAGGACCGCTCCCCCTTACCCAATTCTGATGAGGCGGTAAGGCTAGTAGCGACGGGCACAGTATTTTCTGTAGTCGACCAAATCAATAGTTTCTTCCAGACGCGTATGCGGAAGGAAGACATACCATTAACGGCCGTCAAGACGCCATGGGGGATGTATGAATGGGTAGTGATGCCTATGGGTCTCTGTAACGCTCCAGCAACACATCAAGCGAGATGCGAAGAAGCATTGGGAGAACTGATCAACAAAACTTGTGTTGTCTACATAGATGATATTGTCATTTTTTTGAACTCTGTGGAAGAGCACGAAATTCACCTGAGGGAGGTTCTCAATCGTCTCAAGAAGGCCAACCTTTATTGCTTGACAAAGAAAAGCAAACTTTTTCGACGCAAAATCTCCTTCTTGGGACACGAGATCAGTGAGGATGGTATCAGACCGGATCCGCTGCAAGTCAAAAAGATTACTTCTTGGAAAACACCGAAGTTGGCAAAAGGACTAAACTCCTTTCTTGGCACAGTTCAATGGCTCAAAAAGTTCGTTGACGGGCTGGGTCAATATGTGGCTACTCTGGTACCGCTAACAAGTTCAAAGAGGAAACCGGCAGATTTTCGTTGGGGACCAGCAGAAGACGAGGCGTTCGAAAACATCAAACGACTGATCACCACTCTACCAGTATTGAAGAAACTCGACTATGACTCGGTCGATCCCTTGTGGTTTTTTTCAGATGCCAGCGGCCATGGATTGGGGGCGGCGCTCTTTCAAGGCAAAGAATGGGAAACATCTTCCCCCATAGCTTACAAGAGCAGAACGATGTCGCCTGCTGAACGCAACTACCCCGTGCACGAACAGGAACTGTGAGCTACTAGCGTCTGTTGGGCTAGTAAATCACTAAAGAAAAGGTGGGAGATAATAAACTGAGTTTATTATCAGCATGAGCAACTTGTTTAAAGTTTTAAACAAAGTTAGGAAAGAAGCAGTGGGATCAAATCCGTACTGACTTCAGTTAGATGACCTTTAAACAAAGGGTTTTGGATACAATTCCGGGAATCAATGCAAGACCTGAGTCTTCTAGCAGGATTTAAAGTAGAAACTACAGTCTAGTTTCGTGCCCAGGACCACAACACTCTACTTTAGAGTTTGTGACTCAAGGGAAATATCACCTAGTGATATTTAAAGTTCTTTAGACTCTGAACACAGAGGAACTCCCGTGAATTTAGAGTTTCTCAAGTTATTGGATTCCCTTAATAACTTGAGCAGTACTGCAAGGATCACCTCCTGGAGAAGTTGGGGAAGTCTTCAAAAGACCTTCAACAATTTAACAATAGTTTGAAATCAAATAGAGAAATATACAATGTCTAATAAAGAGGACAAGGACTCTATTTATCTGATTTGATGAGTGTATTGATAATTTGATTAAAAGTAATGATGATGATGGATTTTCCTGGCGGGTGGGAGAGCTCTTTATATACACAAAAACCCTCAAAATCCCTCATGTACAATCTGTGGTTTGATTACATACTTATTTGTAGTATGTAATCATTATTCTGATTATCTTATCTATGATTGAATTACGTGTCTGTGTAATTCTTGTGTTACTCATGTGATATGCACTTGTGAAAGCTTATATCACAAATGATAATGTCTTAATTTGAAATTACATGTATGTACATATATAATTACATATGTAACTATATGTAATTACGAGTTTACTTGACTCTTGAAACTGAGCCATGAGTTGTAAGTATTGTTTATTAATTTTATTATTTTATTATCATATATTTCAGCCCTTTGGTACTAGTAATAGGGCTCGGGGCTGACAGGAACTCCTAGCGGTGATCAATGCATTACAAAAGTGGAGACTCATGTTATTGGGAATGAAAATTAATATAATGTCTGATCATCATAGTCTAGTTCACATTCTGAAACAGCAAAACTTGAGTAGACGACAAGCCCGCTGGCTGGAAACCCTAGCAGATTTCGATTTAGACTTCAAATACCTCAAGGGTGAAAGCAATTCGGTCGCAGATGCCCTATCTTGCAGAGACGACGTGGCCGTTTTGGAAATCAAAGCAGAGCTGGACAAGGACACTCGAACAAGAATCGTGGATGGGTACAAGAGTGACACCTTTTGTTCCAAACTGTTACATAGCAGCTGTACCACTTCGTGAGGATAGTCGAGTACTGAATGGCCTTTTATACTTGGACGGGCGACTAGTGATCCCGGAAGTTAAAGGAGTACGACGAGACTTCATGTCAAGGGCTCACGAGTCCCTAGGTCATCTGGGTACGATCAAAACACTCAGTAAGCTAAGGGAGGAAGTTTTCTGGCCTTGTATGGCAACCGACGTGAAGGATTTTGTGGCGAAGTGTGATAGCTGT
Organism: Melampsora americana; assembly: GCA_022264835.1. NCBI lineage: Eukaryota > Fungi > Basidiomycota > Pucciniomycetes > Pucciniales > Melampsoraceae > Melampsora > Melampsora americana. The sequence continues at coordinate 2,490,132 of JAIFHY010000003.1, read as the reverse complement.
CAGAGGAATAAAGCAAGGACTCACCTGATATCGGGCAAACTTCAAGCTACGGACATTCCCAACGCACCTTTAGAGCATATCAGTTTGGATTTTGTAGGGCCATTCCTGAAGGTCAATGGTTATGACATGTTACTGTCTTGTACATGCCGGTTAAGTGGGTTTGTACGCCTGAGACCAGTCTCCCAAAAGGACACGGCCGAGAAGACGGCACGTCAATTATTCGCTGCATGGCTATCGATCTTCGGAGCGCCCTCGTCAATGATTGGCGATCGAGACAAGATTTGGATTTCCCGGTTTTGGGAACAACTCAATCAGCTTCTTCATGTCAAATTCAAGTTATCCACCTCTTATCACCCGCAAACGGATGGAAGAAGCGAACGCTCGAACAAGACGATCGGTCAGATATTACGTCACCTCGCTGCATCTCGCCACACCAAATGGCTGGATTCCTTACCGGCTGTCGAATACGCAATAAACTCGGCGGTCAACACCGCAACAGGTGTCACACCTTTCGAATTCGTGTATGGAAGACGACCTCGACTGTTTCCAACTGGGCTTGATGAACAACCAATAGAAAGTGACGCTCATCAGTGGATAGAAAAACGACGAGCTGACTGGGCGAATTGGAGGGATAGGCTCTGGGCAAGTAGAGTGGATCAGGCACTCCAATATAATAGGAGAAGACAGCAGGGGGAGGTATTTAAAGTTGATGACTGGGTTTTGGTCGACAGCCTGGATCGTCAACAAGTTGTGGGAGGTCGCGGGCGTCAAGTTAGCAAACTGCGTGCGCGATTTGATGGACCTTATCAAGTTATAGAAGTCCTCAACGACGGACGAAACTATCAATTGCAGTTGACCGACGGCGACAAAACCCACCCTGTCTTCCACATATCAAAACTTAAGGCATACAAGACCAAAGAAGAGGAGTGGGCACGTTGGGGACTCTTGTCCAAAAGTAAGATCCTCTCCTAGTATGCACCACCGCTACCCCTCTACACCTTTTGTCAAGCAACTCCACGGCCACTCTGTGAGCACATCACGGTTTGTTTGTTACATTAGGCAACGGAGGACAAATTACGATTTATTCACGGCTCCTTACGGTACAAGAATCCGACGGCAATGTCATTTTCTTTTCTGTTTCTTTTTTTTCTTTTCTTTGTTTGATTTATTAGCTTTTCTGGGGCGAGTTATGCCATTATTTCTTCCTTTTCATTTTAATATTCACTTTTAATGCACTCCTGGTGACTTTTAGATGGATTAGTTGGGTTTTGTTATGATTTCTTTCTAGTTTTTCCTTTTTTTGTCTTTGATTTTTTTTAGAGGGGGAGTGTGTAAGGGGGTACCCTTACAGGTAGCGCACAGTATCGTCATTATGGGATTAGTTGTATCATGGGGTTAGATAGACTTTATAGTAGTTCTTTTGCCCTGGCTCCCAAGTCAATACCGCAATCGCTCCACACAAAAATTCGTGTGCGGAGCGTGTTCGGAGCGTATTTGTGAAGCGCACAAGCCTGCGCTATCCTGAGCGCAGCCTGCGCAGCGCCATCTTGGGCCGCGATTTTCTGAGCGGAGCCAATCGCTGCAATGGCCCCGGGCTCGGGTTGCTCCGCTATATAGTGGAGCACTAGCCTGTAACCCAGGACCCAATCTGATCGCTGTAATACTACGCCACCATTACCCAAGCGAACCACATCCAATACCACTTCACCGGAATCGTCGTGGCGCCTGGACACCTCTAAGGATGGACTTCCAACACACTCCTAGCCGAAAGGAACCACACTGGCCAGATTGTGGTTCCTTTCACTTTTTTTTAGGTCATTTCATCCGGTAAGTCTCTTTCCTGCCCTCTTTGATCAATTTCTTATCGATCACCTCCGATTCAAGAATTATCAATCTAACGATCACTTGTTTTCTTTTTTCTCTCTCCTCCAAATAATCACCATGGCCCCTTCCAAAAGCTCAACTCAAGGCTCAACTCAAGGCTCAACTCAAAGTAGCCTTCAGGTACCAGGTAAGTCATCAAGTAGGACTCTTCGACCACCAAGCCCGGCACGAAAGCAGCCAGGTTTTATCGTACCTCCCAAGGACTCTCGTAGTTCTCTCTCTATATCATCAGCTCCCGAGGATGGCTCACCTGGTCCTCACACTCAACGATCTATGTCACCCCGGCCACCGACCCCAAGTCCAGCAAGCCAACGGAAGAACGGTGCTTCGAAGGCCAAGGCTAAGCAAACTCCTCAAGGAAAGGTGAGATTACATTCACCTCCTCATTGAAAAGGAAAGATGGCAGGACTGACCCTCCAATAATTTAACTTTCTAGAGTCGTTCGTCTGCCAGTAAACGTACCCGATCGGTCTCAGTCGGCTCATCAGGCGCAGCCCGATCACCGACAAGAGCAAACAAGGATAAAGATGTGAGTTTTTCACATCTCTATCTCTTTTTTCATTTCGTATCTTTTTTGGTTCATCACCGTGATTTCACCACGGTGTTTAGGTATACGAGATTCCAGAAGATGTGGACTTGTCTCAAGGCTCTGACATCGAGCTTGTTGAGTCCATCGACCAAATCGGCTATAACAAGGCTTGCAGTGTTGCTGTGTTGGACCTTCTCAAATACTTCCACCCTCCCGAAGTAAGTTTTCATTCCTTTCTCTACCGTTTTAATATTTCAGACGCTGACATATGGTTACATTTCATCTTTAGGGACTCAGGTACAAGTGTCGATGGTGCCACAAGACGTATGCAAGGACAAAGACATCCTATCACGGACTTTGGGGGCACCGCGATGGCAAAGAGGCTCGGCTGGTATGTACCATGCGTCACAAAGCTATAGCCGCCGGTGTAGTCCTTCCCCCATCTTACGACGATCGACTCGAGGCTCAAAGCAAGAACAACAAGTCGACCCTGATCTCCTACTTCAATGGACCGAAATTCTCAGCCGACCTCTTGAACATGCTCTTGGTGATATGGATCGTTCGACACGCTTTACCTTGGGCTCGATTTGAGGATCCCTCGCTTCATGCCGCATTCTTTACTGTCAATCGAGGAGCTACTGTTCGATCAAGAACCTGGGCAGCACAGCAGTCGGTTATACTGTTCTCTGGATTACACCAAAAGGCTATCAACACTGTAAAAGTAAGTTTTCTTTTCTTTTGTCTGTATTTCCCTTGATATTGATTTCTTGTTTTCATTATGACTATTACTTTGAACTGGTATGTGCGAAAAGCAAAACAAAGGTAAATTTTGTTTGGTACATGATGTGTGGACCACCAAAGGCAACCGGTATGCCATTATCGGTGTGACAGCAAATTACATCGATGACGAGTGGAATTACCAATCGACTCATCTCACTATGAAGATGGTCGCTTGGCAACATTTCGGGGCCCTTCTAGCTCGACCAATTGGCCGGTTCTTAATTTCTCACGGTCTTCATAAGAAGATAAGTTTTTTTTCTTTATATATCTTTTCTAAAATCATATGTTCATGAAGTTAACTTCTTCATTTATTTTTATTACATGATAGCTCAGACAACCAATAGTGGTGGGAACAATGGTCCAATGGCTGCTGAGATGCAGTCCATGTTTGCTGCAGCTGAAGAGCCTGTGTTTTGGGAAAGATCAACGCATCACGTGCGGTGCTATGCCCACAAACTCAATCTGGTTGTTGGGCATGGGCTCAAGAAACTTGGCCAGAAGGTGAGTACAGCCAAACCGACTATTCCTCAAGGTGTGGCCCTTCCAATTCCCACTCTTTTGGTCAACAATGGCCACGATGAGATCAATTTCGACGACGTGGACTCAGATGAAGAAGACCACGACAACCTTCCTGACCAACCTGATGGCGTTGACGACGAGGATACCAATCAGGTAGAGGAAGCTGCTGACAAGGACGATGTGGTTGCTGTGGCCCTTACAAAGGTGAGTACCATATTGTGCATCTTAGATCTACTTGATCTTACGGGTGCCATCTTTGGTAGGTTGATATCGTAAGTGGCCAGATTTCCAGTAGTGCAGCAAGGAGGAGCGACTTCAAGGAACGTTCGGCTCGGATGGGTCACAAGGGTCGCATGCTCAAACGACCGTGCAAGACACGTTGGAACAGTCACCATGAGAGCCGTAAGCTGGCTTGCGAGGCTCAGGAGGTAATTTTTTTTTCATATACCTTCACTTCTGATCATGAGGTGGCACTGACAATTTGTTCGCTCTTTGTAGGTCATAAACTCCATGCTTGCTGCTGATCGCAAGGCATTTTTCTTTAAGGGCGTCACAATTTCCCCCGCAGAATGGCACGCAGTGGAATTAACAAACAAGGTTTTGAAAGTCAGTACATTTTCTCTTTTGATTCCTCATGAAAGAACCCACTGATGTAATCAAAGCTGATCTTATGTAGACGTTTGTTGACGCCACCGCTTGAGTTGAAGGTAATGGACCGACGGGCTGCGTTGTCTTGGCTGAATATAAACGAGTGATCACTGAACTCAAATCACATAAAGCAGACGCTTTGGATTTTCCCAGCCTTCTGCTGGGAATCGATGAGATGATCAAGTGGTTGGTCAAGTATCAGGAAGAGGCTTTGAGCTGCGAGTGTATTGTTCTGGCCTCAATCCTGAACCCTCGATTCCGTGGCAAGTTTTTCACCATTCATTATCCCGAAGAAGATTTCTCTGCAAGTTCAGCCATCAAAACGGCCTTTGCCAATGCCTTGGAGGACAATTCCGATCAACAGACAAGTCCAGCACCTGATGAGACCAATGAACATGCCAAAGAGGAACCCGACGCCTTTGATATCTTTGGTGCTGCCAACAACACGACCGACAAGCCAACACATTCAGAACTCGAGGACTATTTGCAAGGCAAATACCCAGCCAAGAAGGATCAAACCCCTCTTGGTTGGTGGAAGGTACGTTTATTTACTGTGCATCTTTCCTAAAAGTTGAATACATTGCTGACATGTTCCTGTGTTCATAAACAGGAACATGCACATCGATTTCCAACCCTAGCCAAACTGGCTCGTAATTACTTGTGCATCTCAGCCACATCCTGTGCATGTGAGCGCACCTTTTCCGCTGCAGCCAATATCTGCACCCCCACCCGTGGCAGTATGCTCCCCAAGACGATGGAGCGTTTGGTTGGCTCTCAAGCATGGTTGAAGGAGGGGATAATCCCTGATGGAGACTTTGAAGAAGCTGCAAACGCGCTTCAAGCTTACATTGACAGCTTGGTAAAAAAAAATGCCTAGCAGTGTATGATTTCCTTTTAAGATTCTTTTTGTTTCTTTGATTTTTTTTAATCTTCTTTTCTCTCTCTTGACTTTTATTATTTCTCAACACTATCAATTAGATAGAGAAATTTATTTCAATTTTTAATATAGTTTATTTTTTTTTATTGATGAGCGCCGCTTTTGAGCGATGAGCGCTGCTTTTGAGCGATGAGCGCCGCTTTTGAGCGGTTTTGTGCGATCTTGAGAGTGTGGAGCACATTGGGCGTGTTCGTAGCGGCTTCAGCACTACGAACATGCCAGTGAGATAAATTCATCATATGTGCGATTGGAGAGCGGAGTGGTTTTGAGCGCAGCTATCGCTGCGTACCCAAAACAGGTGGAATTCCTGTGCTGTGCGTAGCGATTGCGGTATTGCCCGAGTGATCTCTTCTCCTTAGGAGATACTCCTACTCGGAGCCAGGTAAGCACCTTTTTAGCTTTTGTTCCTTTTCATCTTTCTTGTATGAGCTTGTTTAGTTGTGGTAGCTGATGTTGAGGAGATACTCCTACTCGGAGCCAGGTTGTTTGGAATACATAGAGACGTTGTAGAACTCCTACGCAGTCTAGCGTAAACTGAGCTGGAGAGGGGAAGAATCACCACTTGTAAGAGCGGGTGAAACTACGGGTGCTGTTAAGCTGCCCTCAGCCTTTGAAATTGAAGTTCAAAAATAATAGTGGTGCAAATCTAACAACTTTGGTCTTGATGCGAATTTTGGTGTGAAACTTTGTTAATCCTTCTGTATTCACTATTACTAGTTTTGATGATTGTTATAAAAAATTATTTGAAAAATTATTTCCCGTAAACTTTGTTTATCCCCGTAGACGGATCCGCAAGGTCTGGCAAAGTCTGGCGATACCCTGTACAGCACTGTACCACTACTCTAGCTGAAGATATTCATGTTTCTAATTTTTATATATTCTTGTTGGACTTGATAAAAAAAATGTTGATGAATGTTGGGTTTGAAGTTGTGACTAGGGTCAGGGTAAAAAGCCCTGACACAAAAAACTCGAAAAAGATCTGGCCCTGGCCTCGACTTGAATCAAGAGGCTCAGGTTGGGCGGGCTGTCCTTTTCTGTCGTGACTACGTTGCCAGCAGCCTCGGCAATTTCCAAATTTGAAAAATAAAAAATAAAAATAAAATAAACTAAACACTTGATGGCCAAGCTCAGCAAAGAGGAAAAGGAAAGATCAAGACTCAAGACTCAATAACAATAGGAAAACTCTCAGGTATGATTTTTCTTTCTTTGTCTCTGTTATCAAAGAATTCTAACTAACACTTTAAAAAAACTATTTTATTCAAACTTCTAGGACTTTTAAAAACTAATCAGAGACTTGATCATAAGAGAAACAAACACTCGATAACGGACCCAACTTTTATTATAATACTTCTACTTCCACTAACAGACACAGAACCATGAAGCACACACAACAGCTCTCCTTTTATATTCTATCACAACCTCAACCACAACTTGGCCAACATCTCCTTTCTATCCTTTTTGCAAGCTGACTACCCCAAATCCAATCGGTCCCTCTTGATCATCAATTAACTTTTAATTCAATCCAAGGTATGTTTCCTTCTCCACTTTCCCAGCTTCTTCATGTTATCTTATCTAACTTTCCCTTTCATTCATTTTCTCCACCTTCTCACCAACTCAACTACCTCTCAATACATTTTAGAACCATCAAATCAAAATCGATCCCAGCCTCTTTCAATCTACACCTTTATCAACCTTATACCATTTCGATTTTTGGCCTTGTTATCAGTTTTCAAGTAAGTTTCTTGTACTCTCCTCTGCTCTTTCTGTTTGCTCTTCATTTGGAACTAACTCTATCTCATCTTTCATCATCTTGTTTCTTCTTTTTTTTTATTTATTTGTTGCCTAGATTGATCATCTTGTTCACTCTAGAATGCTCCTGTAAGATTTCCCCACTATCCCAGTCCTTGCCAAGTCGATTTTTAAAGTCTTTTTGATAGTGTTAAGTTGTGTATTCAATTGTATACAGTAAGAACCCTATTTTCTCCTAGTTCATCCTTCCTTTTTGGTAACTTTACTTTCTGATTTTTTGCTTTTAGATTTCAGATTGATTTATCTTTTGATTTAAGTAGGTCTCATTTCTTTTCTTTCAATTTCCCCACTCCATATGATCATCATTTCCATCTAGATGTACAAGTTTAAATTTCGATTTTGACCTTTGTTTTTGAATGAGTTGCTTATTTTGTTTTGATGGTTGTATGTTGGTTATTTCCTCAACTCCTTTGATGTAATAGTTTCTTGATTCTTTTTTGATGACTTGATTGTAAGAAATGAAATATGTGTATCAGTTGAAATTGATCTAAGTTTTATGATCAAATAAGTGTTTGATTTATATTTTTGTTGAATTTGAAGCTGAGTAGAGTGAGATTGATCAGCATGGAGAGCTGTCTGAATAAGACTGTATGGTTGGATTTGCTTTCCACAACGTCATATAGGAATTTCCCCAGCCTTTGAGCTACCGTGCAATCTCAGTGAGGGTTCTCTCTCAGAGAGACCTTACAACTAGCTGACAAGAAGATTACGACTGTTTTTGACAAATCACATGTGTCTTTTGTAAAAGACTAGACAGACTGGGCGGCGGGCGCCGCACTGTTAGAAAGGCTGTGGAACACTGGTTGTTGTTATTGGCATGGCCTTACGGAGATGGCGGTTGGGCAGATTCTCAAGTCTGAACACATTTTGCCAATGTGATAGTATTCCATTGTATAGCTTTGTTATCAACCATTACACTTGGGAACGCTTCAACAATGAGGTTCAGGATTAGTATTAGTCTCATTATACGATTCCCTTCACGATTACTTAGATTAACTGCTTGATTCCCTTAAATACATCATATTTAAACGAGTCTCCTTCGTTCCTCTTGACGTCCTTTGTGTGCTTGACCCTGTTGTTTGCGCGCGTGATGAAATGAAATTTAAAACTTCAAAGGGGTGAAATTAAAAACATTAAACCGGGTTGAGAAATGAATTTAAAAAATTCAAAGGTGTGAAATTAAAAACATTAAACCTGTTTGATGTTTGATAACATTCGGCATAGTTACATCATCATACTGTTCCAAGATTTTGTATTACGGATATCTTCCTCAGAAGACCACAGTTTAGTCTGTAGGGAATGAGCTACAGAGCATCAAGCCTGTTCATCAAATTGGTATTGTCTTGATGTTTGTCTGTAGGTAATGAGCTACAGTTCATCATATATGTATTTTTTTGATGTTCGATTTTTTGGTTTTGAAGGGCAAATAAGAACACCTATGGTGTTATCTCAGACTCATTTGGGGCAGGGGCAAGGGGTTTTTTTTTGTTTCCTAATGAAACCGAGTGGAGATGTATTTCAAGCAAAGTATCCTAGCTAATGACAAAGGGGAAGGGATTACAAAGAAGGAGGTGGGTTACGGAGCGCGCTTAGACGCATTGATTCCAAGTCATCATCGAAGGCCCTTTGTCTTTCCATCCGCTTGTTTTCGTTCGAGACCTGTAACACGTAGTATTCGCGCGCGCGGGCGAACATCTCCATTGCCGAGTCCCAAAGAATACCCCAAGAAGCGACCGTTTTGGCATCTAAGACCTCCGGAAATAAAAAGCGACCGAAAGTCTTGATTCCGTGATCGGATAGCACCTTAAGAAGATGCTCGAGGTGTCGCTCTTCAAAATCGCAAAATCGTAAGTACTGAGCCATAGTCGTTTGCCCTTGAATTCGTCGTAAAACCTTGTGGTCAACGTTGATCGAGTGGCCTTGCATTTCGGCATAGCTACCGATCTTGAAAGGGAGATCTTCGTCGACCTTTGCGCGTTTGACAGACGCGATAGGAGTGGTTGTGTTGGCCGGAATGTGCGATCGTGGCCGCGGTCGCTTAGGTATGACGTCGATCCAGAAGAAATCGTCCTTATACACCGACATGGGGGGCATTAGCAGGGAGACGCCCGCAGTGCCCTTCGCCTGATAACACCGCCTGATTGTCAGATGGAACGCCACAGGTGTGCAGTTTTGGGGGTGCTTACCAATTCCTCCGCCCAAAGGACCATGTGCCGGTACGTCAGTTCCATCTTCTTGGTCAGATCGTTCGGGTTGAAAATACGCCAGCCCTCGCCCTTGTCGGTGTGACGGGAGCTGTGTCGTTTTTGAAGCGCGGTTAGAAATTGTTTTTGCGGCGGAATCGGCGCCGCATGGGCGACATCGGAGGTCGTCGGATCCGTCGCACTCTTCAGGGTGTGTTGCGCTCGCAAACGCACCTGGCTCTTGGTGAGTTCCTTCAGGAACTCACTAATGGCATCAGTATCTTTAATCATGCTGTTGGAAGTGCCACAAGAAACTTACCGTGCTGGCCGCTTGGGCAGCTTTCGCTGGGTTTTCCATGGTCACCGTAAACCCACAGTTTCCAACCGGATCGTTCGGGAGGGCCGAATAGAAATCCTCGAGCAACTGGTCGCTCGTGATGATGCGGTTGTGATCTTTGGCGTAGTAGTTATGGCGTGCGATGAAGGCATGAATCTTCACCTTGTTCGTGGCGTCCGCCAGTGCCAAGATCGCTCTGTTACCTTTCGATGGATCGTCGTCGACTTCGCTAGCTAAATCGAACAACAAGGCCTTCAAACCTACCAAGGACCCATGTTCGATATTGAATGTTTGCGTGGTGACCGGAAGCGGAATTGGCTGAAAAACCGGTTTGCTGGTTTTCTTGGGCGGACCCTTAGCGAGATCATGCCCCTTGGGCAGGTACAAGGTGAACCCAACCACCAGGCGTCGAGTGCCAGTCGCCGCCAAACCTATAGGTGGAATGGTAAGTTCACCCTTAGGTCAGTGAGGCGTTCTCTGCGGTGAAAAGAGGCAAAGACCCTACTTACTTGGTTTGACCTCGCGTGAAACAACCCTGCGTTTAGGGAAGTGGGCACTTAATACCTCGATATCGGAGGTGGCTTCGCGTAAAGTTTTACTAACGCCTATATGTCAAATAGAAGAAAAAAATTGAGTATGCATTCGAAGGAGTAATGAAGGGTTATATACTGGCTTACCTTTCGTGATTGCGATGGAGGGTGAGCTGGAATCACATGGCGAGGTAGTCGATCGGCTGATAACCCATGAACCCGGGGTTTCGGGGGTCATGTCGTCGTTTAACTCAGATGCGTCCGCGTCTGGACTTGGCGCCGCGAATTCCCTAAGTTGAATCAAACGAACCATCAGTAAGGAAGTAGCGAAACGAAAAGATAAGGTCAAATTGACTTACTGAGGCGCGCTGGGGTAAGGCCGCTCCCCAATGGGGGTATCATCGAATGTGAGCTGAGCTAGCGAGTCGGATCTGAACATATTGAGGGCGTGATGGCACACAAATGTGTTGAACCGATGGATCGAAGCGATACGGGTGGGTGATATGATGAGATCGACAGGCAAACCGAATGCCGGGAAGCTGATTTGGTATTCGGCCCACCCAGCTGATGAGGAAGTGATTCGTGAGTCTGCGATGATCGATGTGGACGGAGGTGAGGCGGAAATGGGCTCACTGTATCCAAATTTACAGCCAATATAGGCGGTGTGGGGCGTCACAGTATGCGCCTCCAGGCGCCTCGCGCACGGTGCTCAAGGGTCGTAACTTTGCAAACAATTTTCATTCTTTATGAAAGAGACAGTACATTCTTTCAGGTGGCACAATGAGTAGTACAACATGGAAATGGAGCGTTTCTCTCAAACAACTCTGTAATTGGGTCTGTAATAACAATAGTACTGGTGATCACAAATAGTTAATCTACTTTTCTTTCTTCGCGTTCCCTTCTATACTCTTGTTTAACTCTATGGAACAATGCTAGATAAAGAAACAATAGGTACATTGGCAATATGCACCGTGAAGCTTGATCGAATGGGTTGCACATACGAATACTTCATCTATACGCATTTTGCCTCCAAAGTGACACTGAATTCCATTATTGCTAAGTAGCACAAGGACAAACGATATTGGCAAAGCTGTAGCTAGTTAGAACTGATAACGGATCACAAAGGAATAATTTAGTCTGGGATTACAAGTTAGCACGACCTCATGAGTCGGTGGTGAATAAACGAAGATACTTCGTTAACAATGTGGCACAAATTTTGATTCATTGAATACTTCAAGTGACTTGAATTGAACATTTTAATTACAGATTGTAACTTAAAATCCCATGGTATTTAGACTACAGACATGAATAATTTCTACAGAATTGCCAATAGATTACCTCTAAGTCCATTCTACACTACTAAGCGAAAGGTGCAAGGAGAGAATAAACGTTTGTTGAAGTAAAGATTATGAGAAGGCTGTCTTTGAATAATAATTGGTGTCCACATCAGCTCAGTGTTTTATTCACTTATGATCAATTGGTCACACTTACATTCTCAAGAGGTGAAAGTGTTGATTTGCAATTTTCAGTTATTAAGGATGGGATGGAATACAATATTGGTTGTAGATACATCATTTGAATTTGATGTAATACTGACGCTGACATTCGAGGCGTTTTTGCATCTTGACAGCGCAACATATAGCTGACCATGGGTGAATACGGGCTTTGGTAAAAGGACTGTGACCCTTTCCAGGCTCTGACCCTGACTCTTGTTTATTGTCATGCAAAATGATGGTGTAACCGGAAATTGATACCGGGAGAATGGAATTGGGCAATCTTCATTGCCTTCGTGTTTGAGCTTGATCTTTGACAAACTTATCTTCCTACCTTTCAGATTCCCCGTCAGGATCCGACAGTGCAAGGCGTTGTTTGCATAATCCGTAATCAGTAGTCTAGTTCCATTACACAAACCATTTGCCAAACTCAGGTTTCGCAATATCATAACTGATGCGCCAACTTTGAGTTTGATCTTGTGGGTAGGGAAACTGGGAAAGTTGAAGCGATTTAATACATCTGGTGTGACTGGATCAGCATAAGCTTCATCCATGATATCAATAGATCTTGATATGTACTCAGTTCCAGGTAGTGACTCCATTACATGTTGATTCACCAAGTTGACCGTTGTATTTAGTGGTGTTACAACACATCGAGTTGAGTATAAGTTGGTTAGATCAACCCAGTTCTTACGCTGAACTAATTGTGGAACACCACCATACTCGACATTCAATAAGTCCGGACTGCATAGGGTTGGCGAACGGACGATGGAAACATTACAATATCTCAATGGTATTGAAGCCGTGTGGTCTCTTTGAAGCTTTCCAGATCCTAAATCCAATAGCCATTTCGCGAAGTTGATGTTAGCTGGGTTCGGGTTGGCCGCTAAACCACCGAGTCGAATGTTAAGTGTTAAAGCAAAGACTTGGATGAACTCCCACAGATAAGAAGCCTTTAGGGTCGCTTGAGCTTGTTCCATTAAGTTGGAGTGTCTGACAATAGGTAGAGTTTGGCGAAAATCACCTGCAAATAAGACTACTTTGCCACCAAAAGGCAAGTCAACCCCGGTTAGATCCCTGATGGTTCGATCGACACATTCGATAGCGTATTTGTGTTGCATTGCAACTTCGTCCCACACAATAAAGCGCGATGCTATTATTTCATCTCCGACTCGACTGTCTGGAGTAACTGGACATATTGAATCATCGTGAACCGGAATTGGGATTTTGAAAGTATTGTGTGCAGTACGGCCGCGTAGAAGCAATAAGGCGGCAATTCCGGCGGCTGAGGCTGCTTGAAATGGGATGTGGTTAGAATTACAGTAATGTAAAATACAGTTTAGCACAAAAGTTTTCCCGGTTCCACCAGGTCCATCTAAAAATGCCAAGTATGGTCGGTTTTCAGCAATCGCTCCGCAAAGAGGGCCTATGACTCTTAACTGTTCATCAGTCATAACTCGAAGCATAGAGACATATTTTCGTGTGCTTTCGTTGGGTGTGATAAAATCTGGCTGGTCTCCGGCAGCGTCATCAGGCAGTCCAAGCTCATAGACTAAGCGTTGTTCAACAGCAGGCATGTCAAGATCTTCTAAAGTTGATTCCATCGCGATGATTTCCTTTTCTAAAAGGAATAGGCCGTAGTTGTGTATGTGTTCTTCCGATGGTTCAGCTCGGGGGTTCAACCTGCGTATTTCGAATTCGCAATCGTCGGTTAAGTTTCGAATGTGTAGGTTCCATAATCTTCGTGGTTCTGCAGGGGAACTGTGGACTAAAATGATAGCCAACATATTGCGAAGCTGCTGACCTGTTTGCCAGACCGCGGCCTCAGTTAGCGAGTCATGATAATGTTGGTCGTTTAAGAGTAACCCAAGCCTGCTGGCAGCTTCTCGGAAACTGTTCAGACGAACTCCATCAATTGTACGAAGATAATCAAAAGATAAAGGGCCAGGGATGTGAGACAGTAATAAACGTAAGTAGTAAACGTCCCCGCGTTTGACATTGGCAAAATAAACTCTGCCAATTGATATAGCACCATTACGCCTTGGTTCCAAACGCTTCTTCTCAGCATTCCACGTGAAAAATTTGGGAACATCTTGATAACGCAGGGATCGAATTGTTTGATTGGAACCGCGTAAGGGAGTATTCTCAGTACATAATCTAAAGAATTCCGTAAGGGTAGTTCGTTCAGCACGCCCAGTATCAATAGCTCTTCTTAGACCAGCTTCGTCGTAGAAATAAACTGTTTGGCGGCCTTCTAAATGTAAACTCAAACGCTGGACTGCTGGATGTCTGCCAGATAACTCAAATTTCAGAAGTCGCCAAATTGCTATTGGTAATATAATGTCTTAGTATATTTGATTAATTGCGACTTGTTGCTGCAACTGGGAAAGAAATAGCGCACCTTCTGTTGCAGATAAAAATCGTGCATTGACAAACGTTAGAATCTCATCTTTTTCAGGATCATCAACCGCGGCCATTGTTCGGTCGTGGCCTTTCAGGATGTATTTAAATAGATATTTAATTGCGCGGATGCTCGCTGCCACTTCAACATTTATGTGGCATGCATATTTGAGAGTTAAGAATCTGTTATAGGGAACTACGCTTCGATTATCGTGATATGTATTTCCTTTAACAAAGTAACGTCCATTATTTGGTCGTTTGTACGTTGGATAAGCATCCTCAGCTAGTTCAGTAACTTCACAAAACGGACGTGGATAACCCAATCGGCACTCGGTGCCATTCCAACATTTGTAGTTTTCGCAAGGGCCATGTAGCATGAAATTTGTCACCAAATCAAATAATTGAGCTTCGGTTTGCGGGTTTGGAAGTTGTGCAGATATGAGACAATCAATTTGTTCGGGTGTTGTTGGCTTGGCGTCAGGATGCAAGAAAAGGATCAGATGAACATGAGGGAGTCCCCTCTTTTGAAACTCGACTGTATACACATAAGCTGTGCATTTTCCAAATCGTTCTTGCTTAACAATGTCGTCTAGTAGAGAATGGAACTTCGCGTGGAAGACTCGCGCGACTAAATCTGGTCGGTCTTCAGGTAACTGGCCGTGTTCAAGTGCTTCAGTGATCTCAGTCCACTGGGGGTTGGCAGTCATCGTGATGAATAGGCTCGGATGGCCAAATTCGGCAACTAAGCTCATTGCATCTTGATATAGCTGTTGCATATGCCTAGGTCCGCCAATAAAGCTTGAAGGTAGGATAACACGTCGCCCCACGACTTCATCTTCCATCTCATTACCCAAGGCCTCAACAGCTCCGGTGTAAAGTTCGGCACGGAGTTCTTTTTGATGAAATCGGATAAATTGGAGGCGAGACCGCTCTACGCAGATGTACATATCTACGGCGAATTCTTGGAAGAGACGGCCTGATGCGTGTATTATCGAAAAAGGACCTCGCTGGAAGAGTAGGTATGCAAACCACTCCAAGTTCGAGACGTCCCCATTGGGTCCTATGATCATTTGAAGAACGGTTAGCTTGATGAGTTCAAACTTGTTCTATTTGAGCACTTACTTGCTTCAGTTGGGTTCGAGAATGTTTCATGCCACATTTGTGAACCATATGGAAATAACAGAGGATAGCGCAATGCAAAGTAGGCTGTATGTAGTTCCGAAATCCGCTGGAGTTCTCCAGTTTGTCGCTTGAGTACAATGTCACGTTGGCGCGCTCCGACTTGACCATCCCCTTCAATGATAGCTGCAACCTCATTTGCAGTTGGACGGTTATAGCGCCGGTGATCTCTACCAGGTGCGGTTATTGTGTTGATCCTCAGTGTTTGAGTATTGCCAACGTTGCAAATCGCGGCCGCCGAACGGAAGACTTGAGTATAAGGATTATGGAGATCCATGAAACGTTGGAAAAGCAATAGGATCTCTGGATGTAACTCGTTGTTGAAATGCATATTTCGTGCTAAAGCTTCGTTTTGATCACCGCCCCCATATACAAATATTTGTGCAAAGCCGGGATGATTTCCTGGTAACGGCATTAGAGATCCTATGTTGTGAGATAGCATCCCTGAGATCCGGAAAGTGTAGACTCCGCGTTGGCCCATTACAGATCGATCAATAGTAGCTCCGAGAGAAGTAAACGACATTGCGTTGTTGTATTTCCTAATATCTGATCGAAATGCTGCACAAACTGTTCTGAAGATCAGTAATAAGATATTGGAAAGCTCGTAAACAGGGACTTACTGGGATCCTGACCAGTCAGCAGTTCACGATAGAAGGGCGGCACATCCTGACCAACATCATGCGCGAAGTAACGCAAAGGTAACTCAACTGCTCCATGCTGACAGCAATTTCCGTACGTCGATCGCAGTAAGTTTGCATCCTTAACTCGTCTTTCAATAACCCAGCGAAAAGCTCCACATTTAGAGCATGGATCAGTTGGCCGACCGATGTTGTGGGGAATTTCATTCCTGAAATGCTCGAGTAAGTTGGCTTGACTGCCTAGCGCCTCAGTCCGGATTGCAAGTCCTTTCCTAGCTCGATAGGTCGCCATAACACAATAACAGAACTTCAATCAACATAGTCAATGAGTTTAAGCAACTAATCAACACAAAGAAAGAGTAAATGGAACTCACAACTACTGATGAATGATACAATACTGCAACTTGAGATTCTATGTGGAGCAAATGATGAAAGATTAATATGTAATTATAGATTAGTAGACACTTGATTTTGATTTGAGTGGTAATATCTAGTTTCGTCTGCTTGAAACAGGCAAGCCTTAGTGAATGCTGGTGAAGGCCTGATTAGATGAAATTCTGTACTTGGGATGTAGTAAAACTCCGAACCTAATCCTGTCGATGACGTATTTAGCAGAGTTCAGGATGCATTTGATTATAGGTTAACTCTTGTGTTGTTGATCAGTGATGCACATTTATTGGTCCGAGGTACAATGGAGTGGATTCTCCATGGAACAAAGTTCAATCTGATGTCCTTGAGCCTAGGCCATTTTCCTCTAGTCAGTTCCTCAAGGGTATGAAATGTTGAAAAGAATATTTTAACAGAGGACACTTATACTCGATTAACATGGTGATGTATTGTTTCAATTGCGGGTTGTCAATGGGAAATCGAGGAATTCAGTGGTGAGTTAAACCAGTGAGATGGAATAGACGGACGTAAAAATCAGCTGAAAGAATAAATGGCTGTTGCAAGTTGAATGTTATTGCAAGAGCAACGTGAGCTAAGTTACTCTAACTCCACAGTTGTTAGGAAAGGCCATGTATTTCATATATCATATATGATCATTAAATGATTTGTCTAAAGTGAAGTATTGAGTGTACTTTGATCGGAGCGTAGCATTGATAGCGGTTTGGGAACTACACTTGGATAAATGGATTGGGATCCCTACAAGTCAGATTGCGTGCAGTTCCGAAGTACCAGTGTGGCACGAACCGGTTAAAGCAAGGCAAAGTACAACATACTGGAAATATTCTGGAATTGGGGGAGGAAAACATTAAATCCGCCTACTGCCTCTATAGCATTCGATTTCTAACAGGCAGGCAAAAACAGGGATTAAAGCATCGCAAGCCCGATCACAGCTGAACTGCTATATTCTAATCATCTACACTACCGAAGAATGAGGTTGAAGTTGTTCGTGAAACAAATGATGATGAGAAAGAAACATTTTTTGATTTTAGGGTTTTGTAGTTTTTTTCGTTTAAGATAAACAGAGAATTTGAAGATTTAGAATTTGTTGTAACGGAATGCTCTCGTTCTTGGAGCGTTGGGGAGAGAGACATTTAATACTTGGAATTGACAATCGGAAGACATATTTCGATATGACAACGGGAAGGGAAGTATCTTTGTGTTTGGAATTCAAGCAAAGAAAGGTAGAAGTTGTGTGAAAAGGCAGGGCTACAGGATACTTGCGGCTTACTCAGCTAGAGTCAGACCAGGGGCTTTGCTTCTCTTGATAGCACGCTTTGGTTGCGCTCGACTTTTTCGTTTGGGAGGTGGAGTAGGGATGGAAGTCGATAACGGAGTGTCAGAAGAGCTGTTGGAAGGACCAGAATCCGGGTGGGATAATGGGAGACAAAAAGACGAAGGGCTGTAATCCGATGGGGGAAAAGGAAGGTTGGTGGGTGATGTGGTACTGCGGGGCAATCCAGGAGGAATGAATGGGGTGGTCAAACCTCTCGGAGTGAACCTAGTTCAGCGACGTGCATGAGTTGCTGTATCAAACTATGGAGGTTAAGCAAAAGCTTACTTTGTTGGTTTCTTGCTTGGTAAGGTAGAATTCTTTTCTTCATTCTTGATACCTGAGGCCTTAGGGCTCACATCGTATTCCTTGTTACCAGTGGTTGGTGACACCTTGCTGGCCTGTGGATGGTACGAGTAAGTTAATGGTAAACATGAAATGAGAGACTTGGGACTGACGACTACAATGTAGATGAAGTTGTTTTCGTCAAAATCTTTGAGGAATCCGTGAAACTGATACTCACGGCCAATTTTCAGAATTTTGGGAATCCCCGCTAAGTTGGGAGTTGGAGGGATTCGGTATTCAACTTTGCATTGACGGGGTTGCTTTGACTAAGAGAAACAAGGATCAAATGATAGTCTTTTGAAGCTATTGGTTGAAGGCTTCAGAACGACTTACAATTGGGTGGTAGTCAGAGTGTAACACAGTGACAATGGTAACCAATTTTTCGCCATCTCCGGGATTGGGTAGACAACCATTGGTAATTGGTTCGGGCATGGTGTTAATAGCAGTGACAATACCAATGCCAGTAACTCCGATTGAGTCTATCAAATCTCCTTGAAAAGTGTCGGCCGGACCAATTGAAATACGATCGGACCCCTCGAAAAAGAAAACGTCATCTTCAGTGGTCTCTGTATTAGATGGGAAGAAAGAACCTCTTAAAAAGTAGATGCTACCAGGTTCAAGTCTGAATTGTGCGTGGCTGAAACCCCTGGCTTGGATTTCATAACTCATTTTCCTATCACGGTGAGCACCACTGGCTGATAAGCAAGTGGAATAGGTGCGGTACTCCGCTCTCCAACCATTCTCAGGTGAAAGCTGCATCAATGCGTGTATAGACAACATTAGCTGGATTCCATGCTTGTGATGTTCAAAAGCTCAAGCTTACTTTTTTCTCGATCTCAAAATTGCCACTAAGATAGAGACCATGCATAGTAGAATCAGTTGGATTTGCCATTGAATGAAAGGCTTGGTTGATAAAGGCGCTGAATGTTCTCAGACCCAAAGTTAGTACTGTGATGTAGCATATAGGATACAGAATAATCTAGAATTGAGGCATATCACTCACATGTGCTCGAAATGATTTTAATGAAGTGTTGTTGACGTGAAGCACCAGTATATATAATCTGAACAAGTTCAAGACGAGGTGAAAGTGAGTAAGGTAGCTAAAGGAAGAATCAATTTCGATTTCAATTGCTTGATATGGACGGCCTTCTATAGTCTATCGCCGACTATTTATATTTGGGGACGCGGTATTTGGTTTGGCCATATCATGAATCACGTGCTATGATTTACCGGGTGCTGTGAGTTGGTAGAGAAGTACATCACTTACATTATTAGATTATTATTAGATTATTAAATTGTTAGATTATCAGATTGTTACATTATTAGTATCATTATCATTAGATTATTAGAATTAGAATAGACGTCATGGGTGTTAATTGAGAGTGTAATTCAGAATCCAGGAATAGCGGAAAGTGTTCCACTACTTTGATACTTTGTAAATTGAGCAGAGGCAGAGGTCACTTTAATCAGTTTATCAATCAGTAGATTAGTACATGGATTGATTGGTTAAAAATTGAAGATAAAAAATGGATTGTACTGCACATTGGTGAATTTGTAGGCGGCGAATGCACATTAATTATTAGTTAATTGGTATCAGTTTTGGGATCTGTTGGGATAGGGAAGTAATGATAACGATATTGCACTTTGATCATACACATAGGGGATCTGGTATTCATGAAAATTGTATAATTTGGTGATCTAGAATATACTGAGGTGTAAGGTTAATTTGTAGTGTGGTTCATTGAAATATTGGGTAAAATGAATAAGAACTAATCGAAATGGTGGATGGCTGTTCGTCAATTGGTATCGGGAATAGGGGACTTCCGTAGGGAAACATGGAATATGGGAAACGATTTGCGCGACGGCGAAACTTCGGCAGAGCAAAACTCGGAGTTGTGCAGCCAAAAAGTGGAGGTTTTGTCGGAGTTTTGTTTGAATTCATGGTTCTTGTTTAATGTGTATGATTTTAAATTCAGTGGAAATGTAATTGGTTCTGGTGAACGAAAAGGAAATTTATATTATCTTAATGACAAAGTAGGTCGTTCAAAAATTAACGATTACACCTCAAAGGCTTCAATTTCTGACGTCGAACTTTGGCATCTTCGTTTCAATCATCCAGGATATGCAGCATTAAAAAGAAAACTTTCTTTGTTAAATATGAAGGTGGATGAATCTGAGTTACAAAAATTACACTCTTGTAAGATTTGCATACAAGGAAAGATGAGGCGACGGAATATGTCTAGTCGTGCTGGATGGAGATCCAAGAATCCTCTTAGTGTGATTCATTCTGATGTTTCTTCATATTCTACTGTATCAAGAAAAGGACAGAAATACTTTGTAACATTTATTGATGACTACACAAAATATACGAAAATTTATTTACTGAAGTCAAAAGATGAAGTATTATTGAAGTTTAAACTATTTTACAATGAAATGACTAGTAAAGTTGGAAAGTTAACAGCTGAGTTGAGAACTGATAATGGCACTGAGTACGTTAATGCTGAATTCAAATTATACTGTGCGGAAAAAGGAATCTTACAAACAACTGGTCCACCTGATTCACCTCAATTAAATGGTATAGCTGAAAGATGGAATAGAACTATCAAAGAGAAAGTTTGTTGTTGTTTGATAGAATCTGGTTTGCCTGATAGGTTCTGGGGGGATGATTTGGAATATGCAACTGAGACTCTGAACAATATGCCAACTCGAATGAATGAAAAGTTTCAAACTCCAATTTCTTTAATGGGTATTCATGATCGTCAAGAACATACTTTTCATTCATTTGGTTGTCAAGTATGGTATCATGTTATAAAACCAAAGTCGACTTTAAAACCAAGGGCAAAGCCCGCTATTTTTCTTTCATATTTAATTAATAATGAAGGAGCATTAGTATGGGATATCGAAAGGAAGTGTGCTCTCAAAGCAACTTCACTGGTATTCTTTGATAAAGTCTTTCCAGGACTTGCTTCTGAGACTTTATTACCCCCGCCTATTGAAAATAAATCATTTTCGTGGCCTGAATTAGAAGATAAGCAATTAGTTTCTTCTGATATTTCTTCTCAAAATCTTCCTTCTTCTCCTGTGTTAGAACAAATCTACACTAGACCTGTTCGAGAACGACAACAACCAATTTGGTATGGAGAGTTTGGTAGATCAGCATTCATTGAATGTGAGAAGGATCCAACGACTTACAAGCAAGCAAGGAAGTCAGCTAAGTGGGATCTTTGGAAGTTAGCTGCTGAGGCTGAAATGAAGTCATTGATAGGTAAGAAAACATGGAAACTTGTTCCTCAACCTGCAAGACGAAAAATCATACGTTGCAAATGGATTTTTAAAACCAAGCGTAATGTTGATATGTCGATTGATAAACTGAAAGCACATCTCGAAGCATTAGGTTTCTCTCAAATTAAAGGCATAGATTTTTCCGAAGTTTTCTCACCAAGAAGCCATCAAGAATCATTGAGATTATTTTTATCAATCATGGCTAAAAAACGGTTGGAAAGGCATTTCTTTAGACATTAAAACAGCTTTTCTGAATGGTGATTTGGATGAAGAGATTTACATGGAACAAGCTGAAGGTTTTGTTGACTCTGAAAATCCGGACTGGGTATATAAAATCATGAGATCATTGTATGGGTTAAAACAATCACCAAGACAATGGAATATCAAATTACATCAATTTTTAATTTCAATTGGTTTCATTCGGTCTAAACACAATCCTTCATTATATTATAAGAAAAATGAAGAAGGAAAGCTTAAATGTTTACTTGTCACACATGTGGATGATATAGCAGTTGCAGGTGAAGATCCAGAGATAAAAGAATTTTGAACTCTCATCAGGAAACGTTCTGAAATCTCATCTGATAAGTCTTTATCTCATTTTTTATCACTTAAAATTTCTGAGGTTAAAGATAACAACATTAGTGTCAATCAATCACATTACATCTCAAATTTAGGCAAGGAATTTAAAACACACAAAATCAAATTATTTAACACGCCGAATGATGATAATTTTAAAACTTTGATTCCTTCATCTGATAATGATGAGACTACTGAACATGCTTACTCCAGTTCAATAGGTGGACTTTTGTGGGTTGTGCAATGTACTCGACCAGATATATCTTTTGTGGTTAATCGACTTTCACAGTTTTTAAAGAAACCATCAACCACACATTGGAATGCAGCATTACGTGTTTTGGGGTATTTAATTAAAACAAAAGATTTGAATTTGAATTTAGGAGGTAAAGAATTGACACCAATGGCTTATTCAGACGCTGATTGGGCAGAGGATAGACATGAGAGAAAAAACAACGACAGGTTATGTTTTCATGTTGGGTAATGGTCCAATTTCATGGAGGTCAAGAAAACAACAAACGGTTTCACTATCAAGCACTGAATCAGAATATATGGCAATGAGTGATAGCTGTAGAGAAGCACAATGGCTTGTGTCATTATTAAATGAATTGAATGTTTCAAAGGAGAAGATGTTTAGGTTGTGTGTAGATAATGAAGGAGCGGAAGCTTTAGCTCAAAATCCGTCACATCATTCAAGAACAAAGCATATTCACACAAGATTTCACTCTGTACGTCAATGTGTTGAAGATGGTATAGTTAAATTGGTTCATGTTTCTTCTTCAAAAATGTTGGCTGATATGTTAACAAAAGGGCTTTCAAGAATTTTGCTAATCAAACATAGATTATCATTGAATGTGTTTTGAAAGTAAAATATGTTATTAGCAATGGGGGATGTTATGATACTGATAATAGTATTGTGGTTATGATGTCATTGTGATATGGTATGATGTCATTATGTTATGCTAATACATAGTTCTCTAATTTACATTATGTTTATAATCTATTTTGTGTTAGTTATATATAGTCTAGTTTGATTGTTAGAATGATTGGTTTCTCTCCTCATCTTTCTTATTCTTTCTAATCATTCTATTCTAGGTATGTAGTTTACTATATGAAATGAATATCTTTCTTATTCTTTCTAATCATTCTATTCTAGACTTTGATCATTCTTATCAGTATCCTTATTGACACAAGGTGTGGTTGAAGGACATTGAAAATGGCAACTTTACAACTGTTAAGACCGGAAATGAGCAAGTGGAAGACCTAGTAAATGACTCTGAAACTAGATCAACAGTGGGAAAGAAGCAAAATCACAAGTCTATAAATGTTACAGGAAGCAAGTCAGATCATACAACCAAGGCTAGACCCAGTAAAACATGTTGGCTACTCAAGGATTTGGCACAAGGAGTTGGAAGCCAAGATGACTCTCAGCTTCAGAAAAAAATAACAAACATCAAAAAACAACTAGGTCAGACTGCAATGAAGAATCCAATGAAAAGCCCAATGAGGGCTTGGATGAGGGCTCTGATGCAGACTCTAGTGAATAATCCAATAGAGAGTCCAATAAATACTCTGATGAAGACTCTGAATCTCATTGATTGAATGACTAATATCTTATTTTTTGTTTTTCACTTTTTCTTAGTTTTTTCCATACTTCTCTTTATGTTTCATCAGATGACAAATATAACTATTTGGCTGCAATTCAGTCTCAGTGAACTATAATCACTTACACAAGTCGTGATTGTGTTCTTGGTCTACTATTTTGTACTTTTATCCATTTTTTATTGTGCTGTGGGTCCTGAATTTAATGGTTGTTCCATGCAATAGATCAAAAAACATCATTTGAGTCTGATTTACAATTGATTCAAAAACTCTATCAATTTTGTACTGTGTTTTGTACAATTTCCTTGGTTTATTGTGAGAGAGAAAGGAATTTGAATTGATTCCAAACTTTGTACTACTTAAAATTACATCTCATTCATACATGATGTCAAATTTCTGAAGGAACGCAATCAGATCTGGAATTGGATCATGACTTGGCAAATTCAAACAACATCATAACGGTCGGAATTGCTGCCAATCAATCAGGACATTTGCAAGTTGGGAAAGACTTGGTAAAGGTCAAGTTTGTGGTATGTTGTGCAGTTTAGGATGCTTAAAAAGTACACCTCAAAGTGAGATCTTTGATCAAGTGAAGTGACTTTGTGTATTTGTGAGGATTGTACTAGTTACAAGTACAGTCAGTAATCAGAGCGCTCTGGCTGGTGACTTGCTAAAAAAGAAGATCCATGTGTGCTTTAAATATGCATAAGGGTAGTTGATGATGTCAAAATTGCCCCACAATCTTTTTTATCACCTTGAAATTTTGTTCAATCTGTGTTATGGTGCTTGTAAAAACTGCTCCAGGAGCGCTGGGTTTGCTCTGGAGCCATGAACTGGATTACATGCCCTTCAAAATTTACACTTTCTGACTGACTTGTATGTCACTTCCTACAGGTGCCACAGGTGTTTATATCAGGTGCTCTTTGTGATTATATTCCAAGCCTCCATCACAGAAAAAATCAGTTGTGTGTGAAAATTGAGTCTTACAGAACCTCATTAATCTTCAGAGAAAATGTCAGCAACATCAATAGCTCAGAAGTCCACCACCCTTATAAGTAGTGCAATGTACACAGGCAAAGACTTGAATTGGCCTTTTGATGAGGCAATTCAAGGCAACTGATGTACAATTCATCAGATCATCAGATGATGCCTGCACTGCCATCAACATGACCTGGACTACTGGAGGACTAGGCACTTTTAAATAAGACCTGTGCCAAAGGCAACAGCAATCTCACTACATCCCAAAATTTGCCCTATCTGTGAGGAGGGTACACATACCCATACATGGTGTGGCTTGCAAGTTTTGGGTTTTGGCTGGCTGAGAGTATAATGTGCCTACAGGCCGTGGAAATTTGCGTTGACTGTCTGCTTGCAGACCAATTTACATATTGGTTTGTCAAAACCAGGCTTCAAGTTTGTGTTGCTACAGCAAGGTTCTTGTTCAAACATTGTAGCTGGAGTGCCACTGTCCCAAACTTTACAATCAGGAAACAGGTACATACAAAACTGGACTCAGGTTACCAATGAATGTGAATTGGAAAATTCCAGGAAGTCCCATGCATGTTACAAAATGTCAGAGCAGGGAGAAAACAGTTCACAACTGAACCTATTCAACTGTTGAAATTTCAAAAAACGGAGTTGACCTCACTGTTCACCCAAGAAACCAAAAGGATATCTTTGATGAGGAAGGGAGACTCTCTTTGCTGCACTTCAAGAGTGTACATTGATGTTCTTGACGGTATTTAGGTTAATGATGATGATAAATAGTAACCAATGTGACAGACAACAACAAAAGTTATATATAGGCCCCTGCTATTTGCAGCCCACCCCGGGCCCATATGGGCGCTGCCATCTAGCGCCCACATAGCCATATGGGCGCTGATACAGCGCCCATATAGCATCTACCCATATGGGCGCTAAATTGCGGCGCCTACCTGCACATGGGCGCTAAATTACGGTGCCCATGGGAGGATATAGGCGCTAAATTATAGCGCCTATATGGGGAAATGTATACATGGGCGCTACTTTTCAGCGCCCATGATGTAGGCGCTGAATTACAGCACCCATATCAGTTTCAGACGTTGTGGAAATCAAAACCTAGGTGGTGGTGTTCTCTTTATCTAAGAACTATCATAATTCATTTTATGTATAAACCCAAGGCAAAGACGCAATCACATATTTGATACAAGTGCACAATCAGAATCAAATTATTTGATATTTTATTAAGCTGAAAGCCATAATTCCATAATTATCTCAAATTATACTCGAGTAAAGCAGGTGAAACATTATTCAAATAAATCAAATCATCAGTATTATTTATTCCTTTACAATTCATTAGAACACTACACACAACAATATCCGCACAAATCAATACCATACATATATAATCAACAACGGAAATGTGATACATACAGTTAGAATCAGAATAGTCAAAATAAATAGATCAATAAATAAATAACACATCAAATAAACATGGAAGATAACATATTGGAAAGTGATTAATAGTTTTTGGGTAAACAAAAAGAATAGAAAGAAAAAAATAAGGGAGAGACATCCCTAGAATGAGGCTCAGATGCGAAAATGATGGAGGTTGAAAGCTTAGATGAAGAAAATACAAATAATGTAGTCAAAGTTGATCATCATCATATCAGTTTATTCAATTGAAGAGACAAAGAAAGAATACAAATATTACATACCTAAATTAAAAGCTAAGATTGAAATGATCAAGTGATTAGACAATTGGTTTAATGAAGATTGAAATGCAATATTTAGATTGAAATGATTTAGAATGAATAGCAGGGCAAAATGCGAAATTACAGATGATGATTGATGATTGATTGAAGCCAAGGATATCAAGAAATTTATTGTACAGAGCTCAGATCAAGACTGAATTGATTCAATTGATCTAGGGCAAGATACTGGGACAGGAAAGTGGAGTAAACAAACTTACATACATAAACCTACATACGTGAGATACAAATAGATCCATCAATTCAAAAGCACCAAATAAATCTAAAATAAACAACGAGAAAGCCAAGAAAAGAAAGGAAGGAGTTAGCACATATGTAAACAATACATATCTGAATTAATGATCAAACTCAAAATTAAGATCAAGGAAGACAAGAGCAAACCAAGAAGGCCAAGATGGGAGTGTGAAGAAGAGTTAATCTATGGCGTCAGGTGACTCAGAAAAGAATAATAGAAGAGGTAGAAAGATCTTACGCATGAAGAGGGTCAAAAATCGAATTTTAAGATTGAAAGAGTGTTCAACATCAATTTAAGGAGGGGTGGGATCAAATTGACATTGATGAATTGCTTGGACCAAAGAGATGGTGCGAGAAAAGAACAGAGATCACCTACGTATATTAAAAAAAAACCAAAGAAAAACCACAGCAGAAGCGGAGAATGGTTGCCAAGTGCAATCAGAGTTGTTTGTGTGGAAAAAGGGTGGTTGTGGCGAAATTGCATGAGATGGGCAGTGATAGGGTGGATTGTAGGAGACTAAAAGGACAGGTCTTGAGGGGGTTTTCTTCTTTCCTCCCTCATCATGGATTTTTTTTCTATCCTTTTCATCCATACTTCGAATTGTGGAAATCGTGTTTGTTATTCAGAAGTGTCCGCGTTTTTTCTCTTATTTTTTGTCTTGAGTGTTGAAGTGTTTTCTTATCTTAAAAGTGTTTGAGTGTTAGTGTCTGGGTCGTTCGTATCAAGTGTTTTTTTTGACTCAATCAGTGTTATTGTCATTTGTGCTGAGGTGCGAATTCATTATTATAAGTGTAATTTGCAAAGTGTTGTGGTTTTCTTTGTTTTTACTGAGCTCAATTGTCAAGACTTAAGCTTGTTAGAATTGTCTCACTCTATTCTGAACTTCATACTCAAGGTTGAGGGCAGCTCAAAAGCGCTCAGGTTTCATTCACGTCCTTGGTGGTGATTCATCCCCTCTCCGGCTCAGCCTACGCTCCACAGCGTAGGAGTTCTAATCTGGTGACTCCACTGGGGCAATTCACAACAACTTTTCGCGTCTTTGCAGTTCAAAGCTTTTAGAATAATCATATCTCACACTACCTATCTGCAACTTATCATATCTCAAATCTCATAGCTCACATCATCAAAATCATCTCAAAATTGCACTTTGAAGAAAATTAAATCTCAAAATCAATTTCTCATCAAATTTGGAAATATCAAAACTCAAATTGCGTACTTCAAAGTCATCAATTTAATCCACATTATCAAATCATTCAATCATGATTAAATATCTGTTATTCATTGAATTCTCAATTCTTATCATGTCGTCTCATATTGATATTACTTCAGAGGGAAGATCACCTCTAACTGCCGCGGAGCATGCATTAGCAATACTTAGAAGTAGCCATGAAAGTGCGGTTCAGGAGGGTCCTGCCAGTCAGGGAACAGAGGCGTATAGGGACCCTGTTAGCAGTTTTGATGACTCTGATGATGATGTGACGGCGAAAGGACAGGGAACAAAAAGCATGAAGGAAGAGTATCACAATGGTGAAGGTTTTAAATTCAAGGATCAAGAATTATTCATGAAGGAAGCTATGGAGAATCTTGTGAAGGATATGTTGAAGAAGGAGTTAAAGAAGGCGCGTCAGGAGGGTGAATGTGATACAGGAAAAGAAACACCTGTGTATACTCAAACCCTCCAAGTGTATGGGAGGATACAGGTAGCTGTATCTTCCAATGCGGTCCACAGCTAAGCAGATAGAATTTCCTAGTGGCATAGTTGGTTCTACTGTGACATGTAAAATAATTACAAGTCCCCTTTTCCTAAGGGGGGGGCCTTGCCCCCCCTCGAGCACCAAACTACAATCTCACACCACACCACTTCTCACCACCTCATATTAAAGCTACCACCTGTACAAATATTTTCACTACAATACCTTTCCTGACACATATCTCACCACCACATCACATATCTCACCACCACATCTCAAACTTCACCACTCAATCTCAAATTCCGTCCACCAACATTGAAGTTACCACCTGACCTGAAATTATTACCACCTGATCTGAAATTGTTACCACCTGTCCCAGATGATTTGACCACCTAACGTTTCCCCACACCAGTTTTCACGACCTAATTCCAAACCTCACCACCTGTCTTGACCTCATCACCACATCACATCATAGTCACCTCCTGTTCTCAGACTAACCACTTCTCCACTTAACTGAATTCAAAAAATCACGACACCAGCTTTCAAATTAACCACCTCACCAAATTCCTTTTCCCACCAAAATTCGAGTCTTACAATGGATAACAACAAGCAAGACCTTACATTACCAGTACCTGCCCCCATTGAGATCCATCACAAGGATCGACGCCAGATGGACGACTATGTTGATGCTTTTCCTGCCGCACACTATGGCTATCGCATCCGCATTGGCCACTCGTCACTCAACCGAAGCCCGGTCTCGCACTACGAATGCTACCGATCTGGGAAGCCATCTAGAAGACCTCAAACCTTGGGAAACACAAGATCTGCTCGCATTGACTGCCCATTTAGGCTCAGCACCCGATATCTTTATCACAAGGCATCTTGGATACTCATACACACTCACACTGGGCACAACCACCCGCCTGATCCCAATGTCAAACCTTGCAAGAAAACTAGATCCCCCAAGCCCATACTAGCACCAGGCGTCCTCGACGACGAACCTCCAGACTCTAATCACACAGATGCAGCACCACCTCAACTGCCTTGTTATGATGTCCAACAACATGCATCGCACAATTCCACTGAATCCACTCTGAAATCAACACTTACCCCAGTCGATCCTAACGATAAGGAGTTCCAACTACCCCAACAGACGTATCATCCCAACAAGCAGCCTGCATCACCTCGATCCTTTCAGGCCCTTGAACCAACCCTTCCGAAAGTGGCCGCAGATACAACAGACCCCAAATCACCTGACCAGTGCTTCCAAGATGACCACAAGCCACGTTCATTCCATGACCTTGATCTCTTGCTCGAACTTGATATTCAAAGGATCAATTCAAAGCTTCGCGCGATGCCGCAACTCAGCCGACAAGCTGCACTGAAAAAGATTGAATTGATCCTTGGTGATGAATGTGTAGGCGAGTGTAGCCCACCTGATAATGTAAGCATCAACCCTTTATACCTTGTTGTATTTGGATTCACATTTATATTTCCATCTAGAATCAGATTGATGCCTCGAGGACCGACGAGCAGCCAATCAGCAATGAATTCCCTCCGCTGCATGATCAACATAATATTGAAGAATCAGTAAGCATTTCATCATTGCCTATGCACTTACAAGACTTCATGGACCGGTATTCACAAATATGTTATACAATGACATAGATCGACAGTCTAATTGAAGAGTTTTATAGGCCATCGGACGCAAGCAACTCCACCTTCAATTTTGAAGATCTCATCCTATCCCAGCCCACATCCCAACCCACCACCAATGCTGCCATTGCACCATCGGCAGAGACATTGCCGATTTCCACTCCTCCTGACAACATCAAACCGGACACCTCTTCTGCATCTCCACCACCACCACCCCGCGTCACTCGCAAAAGAGCCAGAGAGGCTCCTATGATGCAGAAGCCGAATGTCATCAACCCCAATTTACCAGCCCTACTCGCCAAGTACCGTCTTCACGCATGGCTTGAACCTTACATTATTGATGTGCGAGACGTTGAAGGCGATGGCCACTGCGGCTTCCGAGCCATAGCCCAGTCAATTGGACAGTCCCAGCATGAATGGCTAGACATTCGTCAAAGATTGCAGGACACAGTGAAAAGTATGCCAGATGACCGCGTATTACCGGAGACTCGCAACAAAGCTTTAGCGCGCCTTGCTACAAGCCAACCAAATGTTCTGACCCAGCGCAAGCATTGGCTCAGCATGCCCAGTTGGGGTGTGGTTATAGCGACCACATTTGATCGGCCAGTCTTGTACTATGAGACCGGTGCTTATAGTCAGATATCTTTTCCACTTATCTCTCCCCCAAATATGAACCCTCCCATCGTGCTTGCCTATGCCAATCATCACTTTGTATCCCTCTTACTTGATTTTACTCGCCCCAACTTCCCAGCCCCTCGCCTTTGTGCAACATGGAGACGCTTCCACTCCAATCAAGCCGCCAGGTGGATGGACTTTTGGTTGCCCCTAATCGAATCCCACGCTGAATTTATCAAGTCTCAAAATCAAGCTCGACCCAAGCGAAAAACCACCCCATGCGCCCCCATCTCACTTTCAGATTGACTAAAGTTAATGGTCTTGTATCCACTTGGAATATTTCACCTCTTCTTGTGGCTCAAAAACCTCATGTAAATTACAATGTTATCTTGTAAGCAATTAAAGTCATCAGATCTTTATACTTTATACAACCTTTTTCAAGTTATAAAAAACATTGAATACAATTGACTGCACTGAGACTCTCCGATGGCCAACAAAGTTACCAAGTGCTAATTGTAAATTAGCTAAACAGTATAAGTCCAATTTCCGGAAATCAAGGGAAAGAGCGACCAGCACTCGACTGGTCATGACATTACATACACTCAATAGCTATTAGAATGAACAAAAGTAGACATAAATTTATCCCTACTCTATGCATCCCCAACATATCAAATTTGAATAATCGATCCCGGTTGTAGACCAATCTTCAAAGAATTATGTGTCAGCATACTATGCAATGAAACCACAGGTCAGCTTCGACCAATGTGACGAATGTAAACCAAATTATCCCCCACCTTTCAGAATAATGTCTCATCAGTTAAGTTTGAGCAGGAGCGGGCCCGGTACAAGCCCTCCCGAATGATTGATGCGCACTCCCGCTCTTGTGCGCGCCTCTTTGACCTGTAATTTCCAATCTCCCATGTAAGATTGAGGTGCAACCAACCTTATGATATGCGGCAATCAGACTTACAATGCATCCCTGATTGAAGCTGATTGAGCTGATTGGACCGTGTTACTTGGCGTGCTGGTCCCCCCGGTGCTCATTTCATTTGTTGCAGCTGCGGCATGAGCTCCCATTGAGTTCAACCTTGTGAACCAGTTTGAAAAGTTACAATGGTCAGTGAATCGCCAGATGACTGAATTCAAGGCGCCCAAACTTACTCTGCAGTGGCGGGCTCTTTCAGAGGGGGCATTAAACTTGGCCACAGCGTCCTCATCCAGTACACTCGGCGCACCCCGGGTTTGACCTCCACATGACGCCAGTAGACGAAACCCACGCACTCGGATGGCATCTTTCTTCCGTTGCAAAAACCATATCGATGGCCGAATTCGGTGCACTTGAAGCACTGCTCAATACCCATGTAAACTTCGGGCGGCGCCTCAGGAATTGGAAGAAGCATTGGGCGACACTCGGTCTCAATGCGCGATGGTATGTCAGCCAGAGTGTTGATGTTGTAGTTGATCGCAGGTTGAGTTTTGCCTTTGATGGGACCCATGCTAGCGTTGCAAGAACGGTGCGGCACCCAGTCTGATTCGATCGAATAAATCGGTTGACCGATGAGACAGCTGAGAGAGGAGATTTGGCACAAACGAGTGAGACTCGTGAATATCTATGCAAATCAAGCGATCGTGTCAATTATTTGGATGTTCGTTTTATGATACTGAAGAGATCCTTACATTATTGGTATGATATCCAAGAGGGCAGAACCTTGCTTGTGGAAATGATGCATAAGCCAATGTATAACCGCAAAATCCTATTTCGGTGGGAAGATATTGATTAGATATGTATCATTCATCCAGATAATACAAGCGAATACATACCCTCCAAGCCAAACCATCCAAGATTTGCAGAATCAAAATTAAGTTCCATATCAATATCAATATTTGGTGGGGACGCACTTGCCCAACATCATGTTAAATCCGCTATTGATTTACGCCAAACTATGAAATCGAGACGAACATTTTCTTTTGCTAAACCGGAGTTGTAACTTCGACTCCGGTTTTGCAAAAGAAAACCGCAAATTGTGATATGTCACCTTTCACCACAGTTTGATACATCGTGAAATGTATCAAACCGCCACATCTATAGATAATAGTATACTTGCTATATAGCGGCGCATTTCACATATGCACCGCCACATGTGAATATTGCCACCTCATCGCTGCGCATTTCACAAATCCACCCCACAGGTCCTTCAATCCACTACCATCCCAAACTCCCCATTCCTCCTACCTCCTTTCAGGTCAATCATCACGTTCCAACACCCTTTCACTTCACTTCGCACCTTCCTATTGACTCACACATCGGCGTCGATCATATATATGTGAGTTCCCCTCTATTAAGTTTTCTTTTTGTTTGAATTAGTCATGCACGACATTCGCCCCTCAAAGCCGGATCTTTGAGTGCGATGCCATCGTATGATATTGCGGCATCCGGATGTGCCGCAATATCATTTCGCATGCCATGGTGCATCGATCAGGCCTAATACTGACCAATGCGCCGCTTCATTCCTACCAGCACCTTCGGTTTAATAACCGGGTGCGTTGTTTCAGTTGCGCGATCCACTCATGCACGAGGTTCGTATCTCAAAGCCGGATCTTTGAGATAGATACCATCGTATGGTGTCGCGGCATCCGGTTGTGCCGCGACATCATGAAGCATGCGATCGAACACCTCTGAGGACCCCAGCTGATCTCACGACCTCCACGCACCCCACCAGGCCATCGCGCACCTCCACCGTTCATATTGATAGGTGCGTACATACATTACTTTTGGGTTTTTGGCCTCTTCTCTTTCACACCCAATCGAACCAGTTGTGCGCGGGGCTTGACTCTCACAGCCGGATCTTTGAGAGTCAATGCCATCGTATGGTATCGCGGCATCCGGATGTGCCGTGATATCAAGCCGCACTTGACCATCGCGCGTCATAGTGGACTCAGGCTGATGACATGGACCTTTTATCACAGCAAGACCCCCTTCGCTTGTTTAATCCCAGGGTGCGTTCGATCATATGTGGCCTTCACCGCGGCCACTTCTATTTCTTTCACTTACGCGATCCTGTCATGCACGAGGATCGACTCTCAAAGCCGGACCTTTGAGATAGATACCATCGTATGGTGTCGCGGCATCCGGTTGTGCCGCGACATCATGATGCATGCGATTGATCAGCTTTGAGGACCCCAGCTGATTGCATCGACCTTTCATCCCAGCAAGACCAATGGCAAACAAGGCCGCCATCGAATTGAACGACGAATCCGACCTTACTGACCTGTCAGACGTTGAGGCTCCCATGGGCGCAACAAGCGGGTAATGCGCATCTATCTGTGTGCCATTCCGAGTGGCGTTTAATGACGGCCGGTCTTTTTATTTATAGGGCTCGCGCCACCATTTCCAAAGTGAAGATGAAGCACTCGCGCGCCAAGAAGCAAGGCGTTTGAAACCGCCTCTCAGCCTCGCACCCACCAAATCCCTGCTCACTTGATGCCGGACATACCATCGCATCACTTCCAAAGCATCCCGAGGCGCCGATCGCAAGTGGCCGACTTCCTTCACCGCACCTTTAGATCACCTAAAGTGTCCCAGATCACTGTTGACTTCGACCTCGCGGTGGCCTACTTTCTGCAACATACTCACCACCTGAATCTTGGGGATATCCCGCAAAGCGTGGAGAAAGTCGACGCCGATTTTTCCATCCTCCCCCCCCTCACAGGTCGGCAAGAGGCGCTTCGACAGTGCACGCAGCACATCAAACAAACCCTCGCTCGCCACGCAGTCCACCCCGGCGTCCAGGAGCCCTTTGCACTCCGGTACCGGAATCTTGACGCACTCAACTCACTCGCCGTTGAACGCACGTTCTCGCCCACTCTCGTGGAAGGTCCGGTCGTCCTTTTGGATCTGGCGCAGCGCGTGATTGCGGTGAGCGTACCGCCGAGGGTCAGTCAGGCGGCAGCCTCGCTGAGCCCTGAGGTAACTGTTTTTTAATTCAACGGTCGACATCCTGGGCGACCTCTCTGACTAACCGCGGCCCGATATGGCGTTTCAGGAACGCGGCCGAAAAGCTTTGAAGGGGCTGCAAAAGTCCATAACTTGCCTATCTTTGAGGGCCCAATGTCGTTGGAAACCTTTGCAAGGACTTCCCACCCTTCATCTGACCTTCGCAGCCCATTCCCAGTATCGGCTACCGCAAGCTCCCGACTCAACGGTGCCGACTCCATTGAAATTCAAGTGCCGGAATGTATCAATGGAGTCATAGCAACGCAGGCTATTGGTTTTGGACGATTATCCGTAAGCGTCCTTTTCTTAACCGTGAAACATGGAGGGCATCGCTGAGTGTATGCACTGGGCAGATGTAGTATTTTTCCAACATGAGAAACAATTAATCTCTGACTAAAAACAATTGAAAAAAGTAATGGCTTTTCACTTTGAGAATAGACTTTGCAAAATAATCGACTGTTTTTTGATCTCCATAAAGGAGACAATAAAGCCAGCAGTAAACGTAGCCTTGTATTACGATATGTGAAAGCTTCATTCTCACATGAATAATTAGTGCACAATATATCACAAGCATTCTAGTTGTCAGATGAGTACATTTATATTCCTGACTAGACAGACTGGGCGGCGGGCGCCGCACTGTTAGAAAGGCTGTGGAACACTGGTTGTTGTTATTGGCATGGCCTTACGGAGATGGCGGTTGGGCAGATTCTCAAGTCTGAACACATTTTGCCAATGTGATAGTATTCCATTGTATAGCTTTGTTATCAACCATTACACTTGGGAACGCTTCAACAATGAGGTTCAGGATTAGTATTAGTCTCATTATACGATTCCCTTCACGATTACTTAGATTAACTGCTTGATTCCCTTAAATACATCATATTTAAACGAGTCTCCTTCGTTCCTCTTGACGTCCTTTGTGTGCTTGACCCTGTTGTTTGCGCGCGTGATGAAATGAAATTTAAAACTTCAAAGGGGTGAAATTAAAAACATTAAACCGGGTTGAGAAATGAATTTAAAAAATTCAAAGGTGTGAAATTAAAAACATTAAACCTGTTTGATGTTTGATAACATTCGGCATAGTTACATCATCATACTGTTCCAAGATTTTGTATTACGGATATCTTCCTCAGAAGACCACAGTTTAGTCTGTAGGGAATGAGCTACAGAGCATCAAGCCTGTTCATCAAATTGGTATTGTCTTGATGTTTGTCTGTAGGTAATGAGCTACAGTTCATCATATATGTATTTTTTTGATGTTCGATTTTTTGGTTTTGAAGGGCAAATAAGAACACCTATGGTGTTATCTCAGACTCATTTGGGGCAGGGGCAAGGGGTTTTTTTTTGTTTCCTAATGAAACCGAGTGGAGATGTATTTCAAGCAAAGTATCCTAGCTAATGACAAAGGGGAAGGGATTACAAAGAAGGAGGTGGGTTACGGAGCGCGCTTAGACGCATTGATTCCAAGTCATCATCGAAGGCCCTTTGTCTTTCCATCCGCTTGTTTTCGTTCGAGACCTGTAACACGTAGTATTCGCGCGCGCGGGCGAACATCTCCATTGCCGAGTCCCAAAGAATACCCCAAGAAGCGACCGTTTTGGCATCTAAGACCTCCGGAAATAAAAAGCGACCGAAAGTCTTGATTCAGTGATCGGATAGCACCTTAAGAAGGATGCTCGAGTGTGTCGCTCTTCAAAATCGCAAAATCGTAAGTACTGAGCCATAGTCGTTTGCCCTTGAATTCGTCGTAAAACCTGTGGTCAACGTTGATCGAGTGGCCTTGCATTTCGGCATAGCTACCGATCTTGACAGGGAGATCTTCGTCGACCCTTTGCGCGTTTGACAGACGCGATAGGAGTGGTTGTGTTGGCCGGAATGTGCGATCGTGCCCGCGGTCGCTTAGGTATGACGTCGATCCAGAAGAAATCGTCCTTATACACCGACATGTGGGCATTAGCAGGGAGACGCCCGCAGTGCCCTTCGCCTGATAACACCGCCTGATTGTCAGATGGAACGCCACAGGTGTGCAGTTTTGGGGGTGCTACCAATTCCTCCGCCCAAAGGACCATGTGCCGGTACGTCAGTTCCATCTTCTTGGTCAGATCGTTCGGGTTGAAAATACGCCAGCCCTCGCCCATTGTCGGTCTGTGACGGGAGCTGTGTCGTTTTGAAGCGCGGTTAGAAATTGTTTTTGCGGCGGAATCGGCGCCGCATGGGCGACCATCGGAGGTCGTCGGATCCGTCGCACTCTTCAGGGTGTGTTGCGCTCGCAAAACGCAACTCGGCTCTTGGTGATTTCCTTCAGGAACTCACTAATGGCATCAGTATCTTTAATCATGCTGTTGGAAGTGCCACAAGAAACTTACCGTGCTGGCCGCTTGGGCAGCTTTCGCGGGTTTTCCATGGTCACCGTAAACCCACAGTTTCCAACCGGATCGTTCGGGAGGGCCGACTAGAACTCCTCGAGCAACTGGTCGCTCGTGATGATGCGGTTGTGATCTTTGGCGTAGTAGTTATGGCGTGCGATGAAGGCATGAATCTTCACCTTGTTTCGTGGCGTCCGCCAGTGCCAAGATCGCTCTGTTACCCTTTCGATGGATCGTCGTCGGACTTAGCTAGCTAAATCGAACAACAAGGCCTTCAAACCTACCAAGGACCCATGTCGATATTGAATGTTTGCGTGGTGACGGAAGCGGAATTGGCTGAAAAACGGTTTGCTGGTTTTCTTGGGCGGACCCTTAGCGAGATCATGCCCCTTGGGCAGGTTACAAGGTGAACCCAACCACCAGGCGTCGAGTGCCAGTCGCCGCCAACCTATAGGTGGAATGGTAAGTTCACCCTTAGGTCAGGAGGCGTCTCTGCGTGCTGTGAAAAGAGGCAAAGACCCTACTTACTTGGTTTGACCTCGCGTGAAACACCCTGCGTTTAGGGAAGTGGGCACTTAATACCTCGATATCGGAGGTGGCTTCGCGTAAAGTTTTACTAACGCCTATATGTCAAATAGAAGAAAAATTGAGTATGCCTTCGAAGGAGTAATGAAGGGTTATATACTGGCTTACCTTTGTGATTGCGATGGAGGGTGAGCTGGAATCACATGGCGAGGTAGTCGATCGGCTGATAAACCCATGAACCCGGGGTTTCGGGGGTCATGTCGTCGTATTAACTCAGATGCGTCCGCGTCTGGACTTGGCGCCGCGAATTCCCTAAGTTGAATCAAACGAACCATCAGTAAGGAAGTAGCGAAACGAAAAGATAAGGTCAAATTGACTTACTGAGGCGCGCTGGGGTTAAGGCCGCTCCCCAATGGGGTATCATCGAATGTGAGCTGAGCTAGCGAGTCGGATGGAACATATTGAGGGCGTGATGGCACACAAATGTGTTGAACTCGATGGATCGAAGCGATACGGGTGGGTGATATGATGAGATCGACAGGCAAACCGAATGCCGGGAAGCTGATTTGGTATTCGGCACACCCAGCTGATGAGGAAGTGATTCGGAGTCTGCGATGATCGATGTGGACGGAGGTGAGGCGGAAATGGGCTCACTGTATCCAATTTACAGCCAATATAGGCGGTGTGGGGCGTCACAGTATGCGCCTCCAGGCGCCTCGCGCACGGTTGCTCAAGGGTCGTAACTTTGCAAACAATTTTCATTCATTTAGAAAGAGACAGTACATTCTTTCAGGTGGCACAATGAGTAGTACAACATGGAAATGGAGCGTTTCTCTCAAACAACTCTGTAATTGGGTCTGTAATAACAATAGTACTGGTGATCACAAATAGTTAATCTACTTTTCTTTCTTCGCGTTCCCTTCTATACTCTTGTTTAACTCTATGGAACAATGCTAGATAAAGAAACAATAGGTACATTGGCAATATGCACCGTGAAGCTTGATCGAATGGGTTGCACATACGAATACTTCATCTATACGCATTTTGCCTCCAAAGTGACACTGAATTCCATTATTGCTAAGTAGCACAAGGACAAACGATATTGGCAAAGCTGTAGCTAGTTAGAACTGATAACGGATCACAAAGGAATAATTTAGTCTGGGATTACAAGTTAGCACGACCTCATGAGTCGGTGGTGAATAAACGAAGATACTTCGTTAACAATGTGGCACAAATTTTGATTCATTGAATACTTCAAGTGACTTGAATTGAACATTTTAATTACAGATTGTAACTTAAAATCCCATGGTATTTAGACTACAGACATGAATAATTTCTACAGAATTGCCAATAGATTACCTCTAAGTCCATTCTACACTACTAAGCGAAAGGTGCAAGGAGAGAATAAACGTTTGTTGAAGTAAAGATTATGAGAAGGCTGTCTTTGAATAATAATTGGTGTCCACATCAGCTCAGTGTTTTATTCACTTATGATCAATTGGTCACACTTACATTCTCAAGAGGTGAAAGTGTTGATTTGCAATTTTCAGTTATTAAGGATGGGATGGAATACAATATTGGTTGTAGATACATCATTTGAATTTGATGTAATACTGACGCTGACATTCGAGGCGTTTTTGCATCTTGACAGCGCAACATATAGCTGACCATGGGTGAATACGGGCTTTGGTAAAAGGACTGTGACCCTTTCCAGGCTCTGACCCTGACTCTTGTTTATTGTCATGCAAAATGATGGTGTAACCGGAAATTGATACCGGGAGAATGGAATTGGGCAATCTTCATTGCCTTCGTGTTTGAGCTTGATCTTTGACAAACTTATCTTCCTACCTTTCAGATTCCCCGTCAGGATCCGACAGTGCAAGGCGTTGTTTGCATAATCCGTAATCAGTAGTCTAGTTCCATTACACAAACCATTTGCCAAACTCAGGTTTCGCAATATCATAACTGATGCGCCAACTTTGAGTTTGATCTTGTGGGTAGGGAAACTGGGAAAGTTGAAGCGATTTAATACATCTGGTGTGACTGGATCAGCATAAGCTTCATCCATGATATCAATAGATCTTGATATGTACTCAGTTCCAGGTAGTGACTCCATTACATGTTGATTCACCAAGTTGACCGTTGTATTTAGTGGTGTTACAACACATCGAGTTGAGTATAAGTTGGTTAGATCAACCCAGTTCTTACGCTGAACTAATTGTGGAACACCACCATACTCGACATTCAATAAGTCCGGACTGCATAGGGTTGGCGAACGGACGATGGAAACATTACAATATCTCAATGGTATTGAAGCCGTGTGGTCTCTTTGAAGCTTTCCAGATCCTAAATCCAATAGCCATTTCGCGAAGTTGATGTTAGCTGGGTTCGGGTTGGCCGCTAAACCACCGAGTCGAATGTTAAGTGTTAAAGCAAAGACTTGGATGAACTCCCACAGATAAGAAGCCTTTAGGGTCGCTTGAGCTTGTTCCATTAAGTTGGAGTGTCTGACAATAGGTAGAGTTTGGCGAAAATCACCTGCAAATAAGACTACTTTGCCACCAAAAGGCAAGTCAACCCCGGTTAGATCCCTGATGGTTCGATCGACACATTCGATAGCGTATTTGTGTTGCATTGCAACTTCGTCCCACACAATAAAGCGCGATGCTATTATTTCATCTCCGACTCGACTGTCTGGAGTAACTGGACATATTGAATCATCGTGAACCGGAATTGGGATTTTGAAAGTATTGTGTGCAGTACGGCCGCGTAGAAGCAATAAGGCGGCAATTCCGGCGGCTGAGGCTGCTTGAAATGGGATGTGGTTAGAATTACAGTAATGTAAAATACAGTTTAGCACAAAAGTTTTCCCGGTTCCACCAGGTCCATCTAAAAATGCCAAGTATGGTCGGTTTTCAGCAATCGCTCCGCAAAGAGGGCCTATGACTCTTAACTGTTCATCAGTCATAACTCGAAGCATAGAGACATATTTTCGTGTGCTTTCGTTGGGTGTGATAAAATCTGGCTGGTCTCCGGCAGCGTCATCAGGCAGTCCAAGCTCATAGACTAAGCGTTGTTCAACAGCAGGCATGTCAAGATCTTCTAAAGTTGATTCCATCGCGATGATTTCCTTTTCTAAAAGGAATAGGCCGTAGTTGTGTATGTGTTCTTCCGATGGTTCAGCTCGGGGGTTCAACCTGCGTATTTCGAATTCGCAATCGTCGGTTAAGTTTCGAATGTGTAGGTTCCATAATCTTCGTGGTTCTGCAGGGGAACTGTGGACTAAAATGATAGCCAACATATTGCGAAGCTGCTGACCTGTTTGCCAGACCGCGGCCTCAGTTAGCGAGTCATGATAATGTTGGTCGTTTAAGAGTAACCCAAGCCTGCTGGCAGCTTCTCGGAAACTGTTCAGACGAACTCCATCAATTGTACGAAGATAATCAAAAGATAAAGGGCCAGGGATGTGAGACAGTAATAAACGTAAGTAGTAAACGTCCCCGCGTTTGACATTGGCAAAATAAACTCTGCCAATTGATATAGCACCATTACGCCTTGGTTCCAAACGCTTCTTCTCAGCATTCCACGTGAAAAATTTGGGAACATCTTGATAACGCAGGGATCGAATTGTTTGATTGGAACCGCGTAAGGGAGTATTCTCAGTACATAATCTAAAGAATTCCGTAAGGGTAGTTCGTTCAGCACGCCCAGTATCAATAGCTCTTCTTAGACCAGCTTCGTCGTAGAAATAAACTGTTTGGCGGCCTTCTAAATGTAAACTCAAACGCTGGACTGCTGGATGTCTGCCAGATAACTCAAATTTCAGAAGTCGCCAAATTGCTATTGGTAATATAATGTCTTAGTATATTTGATTAATTGCGACTTGTTGCTGCAACTGGGAAAGAAATAGCGCACCTTCTGTTGCAGATAAAAATCGTGCATTGACAAACGTTAGAATCTCATCTTTTTCAGGATCATCAACCGCGGCCATTGTTCGGTCGTGGCCTTTCAGGATGTATTTAAATAGATATTTAATTGCGCGGATGCTCGCTGCCACTTCAACATTTATGTGGCATGCATATTTGAGAGTTAAGAATCTGTTATAGGGAACTACGCTTCGATTATCGTGATATGTATTTCCTTTAACAAAGTAACGTCCATTATTTGGTCGTTTGTACGTTGGATAAGCATCCTCAGCTAGTTCAGTAACTTCACAAAACGGACGTGGATAACCCAATCGGCACTCGGTGCCATTCCAACATTTGTAGTTTTCGCAAGGGCCATGTAGCATGAAATTTGTCACCAAATCAAATAATTGAGCTTCGGTTTGCGGGTTTGGAAGTTGTGCAGATATGAGACAATCAATTTGTTCGGGTGTTGTTGGCTTGGCGTCAGGATGCAAGAAAAGGATCAGATGAACATGAGGGAGTCCCCTCTTTTGAAACTCGACTGTATACACATAAGCTGTGCATTTTCCAAATCGTTCTTGCTTAACAATGTCGTCTAGTAGAGAATGGAACTTCGCGTGGAAGACTCGCGCGACTAAATCTGGTCGGTCTTCAGGTAACTGGCCGTGTTCAAGTGCTTCAGTGATCTCAGTCCACTGGGGGTTGGCAGTCATCGTGATGAATAGGCTCGGATGGCCAAATTCGGCAACTAAGCTCATTGCATCTTGATATAGCTGTTGCATATGCCTAGGTCCGCCAATAAAGCTTGAAGGTAGGATAACACGTCGCCCCACGACTTCATCTTCCATCTCATTACCCAAGGCCTCAACAGCTCCGGTGTAAAGTTCGGCACGGAGTTCTTTTTGATGAAATCGGATAAATTGGAGGCGAGACCGCTCTACGCAGATGTACATATCTACGGCGAATTCTTGGAAGAGACGGCCTGATGCGTGTATTATCGAAAAAGGACCTCGCTGGAAGAGTAGGTATGCAAACCACTCCAAGTTCGAGACGTCCCCATTGGGTCCTATGATCATTTGAAGAACGGTTAGCTTGATGAGTTCAAACTTGTTCTATTTGAGCACTTACTTGCTTCAGTTGGGTTCGAGAATGTTTCATGCCACATTTGTGAACCATATGGAAATACAGAGGATAGCGCAATGCAAAGTAGGCTGTATGTAGTTCCGAAATCCGCTGGAGTTCTCCAGTTTGTCGCTTGAGTACAATGTCACGTTGGCGCGCTCCGACTTGACCATCCCCTTCAATGATAGCTGCAACCTCATTTGCAGTTGGACGGTTATAGCGCCGGTGATCTCTACCAGGTGCGGTTATTGTGTTGATCCTCAGTGTTTGAGTATTGCCAACGTTGCAAATCGCGGCCGCCGAACGGAAGACTTGAGTATAAGGATTATGGAGATCCATGAAACGTTGGAAAAGCAATAGGATCTCTGGATGTAACTCGTTGTTGAAATGCATATTTCGTGCTAAAGCTTCGTTTTGATCACCGCCCCCATATACAAATATTTGTGCAAAGCCGGGATGATTTCCTGGTAACGGCATTAGAGATCCTATGTTGTGAGATAGCATCCCTGAGATCCGGAAAGTGTAGACTCCGCGTTGGCCCATTACAGATCGATCAATAGTAGCTCCGAGAGAAGTAAACGACATTGCGTTGTTGTATTTCCTAATATCTGATCGAAATGCTGCACAAACTGTTCTGAAGATCAGTAATAAGATATTGGAAAGCTCGTAAACAGGGACTTACTGGGATCCTGACCAGTCAGCAGTTCACGATAGAAGGGCGGCACATCCTGACCAACATCATGCGCGAAGTAACGCAAAGGTAACTCAACTGCTCCATGCTGACAGCAATTTCCGTACGTCGATCGCAGTAAGTTTGCATCCTTAACTCGTCTTTCAATAACCCAGCGAAAAGCTCCACATTTAGAGCATGGATCAGTTGGCCGACCGATGTTGTGGGGAATTTCATTCCTGAAATGCTCGAGTAAGTTGGCTTGACTGCCTAGCGCCTCAGTCCGGATTGCAAGTCCTTTCCTAGCTCGATAGGTCGCCATAACACAATAACAGAACTTCAATCAACATAGTCAATGAGTTTAAGCAACTAATCAACACAAAGAAAGAGTAAATGGAACTCACAACTACTGATGAATGATACAATACTGCAACTTGAGATTCTATGTGGAGCAAATGATGAAAGATTAATATGTAATTATAGATTAGTAGACACTTGATTTTGATTTGAGTGGTAATATCTAGTTTCGTCTGCTTGAAACAGGCAAGCCTTAGTGAATGCTGGTGAAGGCCTGATTAGATGAAATTCTGTACTTGGGATGTAGTAAAACTCCGAACCTAATCCTGTCGATGACGTATTTAGCAGAGTTCAGGATGCATTTGATTATAGGTTAACTCTTGTGTTGTTGATCAGTGATGCACATTTATTGGTCCGAGGTACAATGGAGTGGATTCTCCATGGAACAAAGTTCAATCT
This sequence comes from Melampsora americana, assembly GCA_022264835.1. NCBI lineage: Eukaryota > Fungi > Basidiomycota > Pucciniomycetes > Pucciniales > Melampsoraceae > Melampsora > Melampsora americana. Next base: position 2,446,459 of record JAIFHY010000003.1, on the reverse strand, counting down.
GATGTCCTTGAGCCTAGGCCATTTTCCTCTAGTCAGTTCCTCAAGGGTATGAAATGTTGAAAAGAATATTTTAACAGAGGACACTTATACTCGATTAACATGGTGATGTATTGTTTCAATTGCGGGTTGTCAATGGGAAATCGAGGAATTCAGTGGTGAGTTAAACCAGTGAGATGGAATAGACGGACGTAAAAATCAGCTGAAAGAATAAATGGCTGTTGCAAGTTGAATGTTATTGCAAGAGCAACGTGAGCTAAGTTACTCTAACTCCACAGTTGTTAGGAAAGGCCATGTATTTCATATATCATATATGATCATTAAATGATTTGTCTAAAGTGAAGTATTGAGTGTACTTTGATCGGAGCGTAGCATTGATAGCGGTTTGGGAACTACACTTGGATAAATGGATTGGGATCCCTACAAGTCAGATTGCGTGCAGTTCCGAAGTACCAGTGTGGCACGAACCGGTTAAAGCAAGGCAAAGTACAACATACTGGAAATATTCTGGAATTGGGGGAGGAAAACATTAAATCCGCCTACTGCCTCTATAGCATTCGATTTCTAACAGGCAGGCAAAAACAGGGATTAAAGCATCGCAAGCCCGATCACAGCTGAACTGCTATATTCTAATCATCTACACTACCGAAGAATGAGGTTGAAGTTGTTCGTGAAACAAATGATGATGAGAAAGAAACATTTTTTGATTTTAGGGTTTTGTAGTTTTTTTCGTTTAAGATAAACAGAGAATTTGAAGATTTAGAATTTGTTGTAACGGAATGCTCTCGTTCTTGGAGCGTTGGGGAGAGAGACATTTAATACTTGGAATTGACAATCGGAAGACATATTTCGATATGACAACGGGAAGGGAAGTATCTTTGTGTTTGGAATTCAAGCAAAGAAAGGTAGAAGTTGTGTGAAAAGGCAGGGCTACAGGATACTTGCGGCTTACTCAGCTAGAGTCAGACCAGGGGCTTTGCTTCTCTTGATAGCACGCTTTGGTTGCGCTCGACTTTTTCGTTTGGGAGGTGGAGTAGGGATGGAAGTCGATAACGGAGTGTCAGAAGAGCTGTTGGAAGGACCAGAATCCGGGTGGGATAATGGGAGACAAAAAGACGAAGGGCTGTAATCCGATGGGGGAAAAGGAAGGTTGGTGGGTGATGTGGTACTGCGGGGCAATCCAGGAGGAATGAATGGGGTGGTCAAACCTCTCGGAGTGAACCTAGTTCAGCGACGTGCATGAGTTGCTGTATCAAACTATGGAGGTTAAGCAAAAGCTTACTTTGTTGGTTTCTTGCTTGGTAAGGTAGAATTCTTTTCTTCATTCTTGATACCTGAGGCCTTAGGGCTCACATCGTATTCCTTGTTACCAGTGGTTGGTGACACCTTGCTGGCCTGTGGATGGTACGAGTAAGTTAATGGTAAACATGAAATGAGAGACTTGGGACTGACGACTACAATGTAGATGAAGTTGTTTTCGTCAAAATCTTTGAGGAATCCGTGAAACTGATACTCACGGCCAATTTTCAGAATTTTGGGAATCCCCGCTAAGTTGGGAGTTGGAGGGATTCGGTATTCAACTTTGCATTGACGGGGTTGCTTTGACTAAGAGAAACAAGGATCAAATGATAGTCTTTTGAAGCTATTGGTTGAAGGCTTCAGAACGACTTACAATTGGGTGGTAGTCAGAGTGTAACACAGTGACAATGGTAACCAATTTTTCGCCATCTCCGGGATTGGGTAGACAACCATTGGTAATTGGTTCGGGCATGGTGTTAATAGCAGTGACAATACCAATGCCAGTAACTCCGATTGAGTCTATCAAATCTCCTTGAAAAGTGTCGGCCGGACCAATTGAAATACGATCGGACCCCTCGAAAAAGAAAACGTCATCTTCAGTGGTCTCTGTATTAGATGGGAAGAAAGAACCTCTTAAAAAGTAGATGCTACCAGGTTCAAGTCTGAATTGTGCGTGGCTGAAACCCCTGGCTTGGATTTCATAACTCATTTTCCTATCACGGTGAGCACCACTGGCTGATAAGCAAGTGGAATAGGTGCGGTACTCCGCTCTCCAACCATTCTCAGGTGAAAGCTGCATCAATGCGTGTATAGACAACATTAGCTGGATTCCATGCTTGTGATGTTCAAAAGCTCAAGCTTACTTTTTTCTCGATCTCAAAATTGCCACTAAGATAGAGACCATGCATAGTAGAATCAGTTGGATTTGCCATTGAATGAAAGGCTTGGTTGATAAAGGCGCTGAATGTTCTCAGACCCAAAGTTAGTACTGTGATGTAGCATATAGGATACAGAATAATCTAGAATTGAGGCATATCACTCACATGTGCTCGAAATGATTTTAATGAAGTGTTGTTGACGTGAAGCACCAGTATATATAATCTGAACAAGTTCAAGACGAGGTGAAAGTGAGTAAGGTAGCTAAAGGAAGAATCAATTTCGATTTCAATTGCTTGATATGGACGGCCTTCTATAGTCTATCGCCGACTATTTATATTTGGGGACGCGGTATTTGGTTTGGCCATATCATGAATCACGTGCTATGATTTACCGGGTGCTGTGAGTTGGTAGAGAAGTACATCACTTACATTATTAGATTATTATTAGATTATTAAATTGTTAGATTATCAGATTGTTACATTATTAGTATCATTATCATTAGATTATTAGAATTAGAATAGACGTCATGGGTGTTAATTGAGAGTGTAATTCAGAATCCAGGAATAGCGGAAAGTGTTCCACTACTTTGATACTTTGTAAATTGAGCAGAGGCAGAGGTCACTTTAATCAGTTTATCAATCAGTAGATTAGTACATGGATTGATTGGTTAAAAATTGAAGATAAAAAATGGATTGTACTGCACATTGGTGAATTTGTAGGCGGCGAATGCACATTAATTATTAGTTAATTGGTATCAGTTTTGGGATCTGTTGGGATAGGGAAGTAATGATAACGATATTGCACTTTGATCATACACATAGGGGATCTGGTATTCATGAAAATTGTATAATTTGGTGATCTAGAATATACTGAGGTGTAAGGTTAATTTGTAGTGTGGTTCATTGAAATATTGGGTAAAATGAATAAGAACTAATCGAAATGGTGGATGGCTGTTCGTCAATTGGTATCGGGAATAGGGGACTTCCGTAGGGAAACATGGAATATGGGAAACGATTTGCGCGACGGCGAAACTTCGGCAGAGCAAAACTCGGAGTTGTGCAGCCAAAAAGTGGAGGTTTTGTCGGAGTTTTGTTTGAATTCATGGTTCTTGTTTAATGTGTATGATTTTAAATTCAGTGGAAATGTAATTGGTTCTGGTGAACGAAAAGGAAATTTATATTATCTTAATGACAAAGTAGGTCGTTCAAAAATTAACGATTACACCTCAAAGGCTTCAATTTCTGACGTCGAACTTTGGCATCTTCGTTTCAATCATCCAGGATATGCAGCATTAAAAAGAAAACTTTCTTTGTTAAATATGAAGGTGGATGAATCTGAGTTACAAAAATTACACTCTTGTAAGATTTGCATACAAGGAAAGATGAGGCGACGGAATATGTCTAGTCGTGCTGGATGGAGATCCAAGAATCCTCTTAGTGTGATTCATTCTGATGTTTCTTCATATTCTACTGTATCAAGAAAAGGACAGAAATACTTTGTAACATTTATTGATGACTACACAAAATATACGAAAATTTATTTACTGAAGTCAAAAGATGAAGTATTATTGAAGTTTAAACTATTTTACAATGAAATGACTAGTAAAGTTGGAAAGTTAACAGCTGAGTTGAGAACTGATAATGGCACTGAGTACGTTAATGCTGAATTCAAATTATACTGTGCGGAAAAAGGAATCTTACAAACAACTGGTCCACCTGATTCACCTCAATTAAATGGTATAGCTGAAAGATGGAATAGAACTATCAAAGAGAAAGTTTGTTGTTGTTTGATAGAATCTGGTTTGCCTGATAGGTTCTGGGGGGATGATTTGGAATATGCAACTGAGACTCTGAACAATATGCCAACTCGAATGAATGAAAAGTTTCAAACTCCAATTTCTTTAATGGGTATTCATGATCGTCAAGAACATACTTTTCATTCATTTGGTTGTCAAGTATGGTATCATGTTATAAAACCAAAGTCGACTTTAAAACCAAGGGCAAAGCCCGCTATTTTTCTTTCATATTTAATTAATAATGAAGGAGCATTAGTATGGGATATCGAAAGGAAGTGTGCTCTCAAAGCAACTTCACTGGTATTCTTTGATAAAGTCTTTCCAGGACTTGCTTCTGAGACTTTATTACCCCCGCCTATTGAAAATAAATCATTTTCGTGGCCTGAATTAGAAGATAAGCAATTAGTTTCTTCTGATATTTCTTCTCAAAATCTTCCTTCTTCTCCTGTGTTAGAACAAATCTACACTAGACCTGTTCGAGAACGACAACAACCAATTTGGTATGGAGAGTTTGGTAGATCAGCATTCATTGAATGTGAGAAGGATCCAACGACTTACAAGCAAGCAAGGAAGTCAGCTAAGTGGGATCTTTGGAAGTTAGCTGCTGAGGCTGAAATGAAGTCATTGATAGGTAAGAAAACATGGAAACTTGTTCCTCAACCTGCAAGACGAAAAATCATACGTTGCAAATGGATTTTTAAAACCAAGCGTAATGTTGATATGTCGATTGATAAACTGAAAGCACATCTCGAAGCATTAGGTTTCTCTCAAATTAAAGGCATAGATTTTTCCGAAGTTTTCTCACCAAGAAGCCATCAAGAATCATTGAGATTATTTTTATCAATCATGGCTAAAAACGGTTGGAAAGGCATTTCTTTAGACATTAAAACAGCTTTTCTGAATGGTGATTTGGATGAAGAGATTTACATGGAACAAGCTGAAGGTTTTGTTGACTCTGAAAATCCGGACTGGGTATATAAAATCATGAGATCATTGTATGGGTTAAAACAATCACCAAGACAATGGAATATCAAATTACATCAATTTTTAATTTCAATTGGTTTCATTCGGTCTAAACACAATCCTTCATTATATTATAAGAAAAATGAAGAAGGAAAGCTTAAATGTTTACTTGTCACACATGTGGATGATATAGCAGTTGCAGGTGAAGATCCAGAGATAAAAGAATTTTGAACTCTCATCAGGAAACGTTCTGAAATCTCATCTGATAAGTCTTTATCTCATTTTTTATCACTTAAAATTTCTGAGGTTAAAGATAACAACATTAGTGTCAATCAATCACATTACATCTCAAATTTAGGCAAGGAATTTAAAACACACAAAATCAAATTATTTAACACGCCGAATGATGATAATTTTAAAACTTTGATTCCTTCATCTGATAATGATGAGACTACTGAACATGCTTACTCCAGTTCAATAGGTGGACTTTTGTGGGTTGTGCAATGTACTCGACCAGATATATCTTTTGTGGTTAATCGACTTTCACAGTTTTTAAAGAAACCATCAACCACACATTGGAATGCAGCATTACGTGTTTTGGGGTATTTAATTAAAACAAAAGATTTGAATTTGAATTTAGGAGGTAAAGAATTGACACCAATGGCTTATTCAGACGCTGATTGGGCAGAGGATAGACATGAGAGAAAAACAACGACAGGTTATGTTTTCATGTTGGGTAATGGTCCAATTTCATGGAGGTCAAGAAAACAACAAACGGTTTCACTATCAAGCACTGAATCAGAATATATGGCAATGAGTGATAGCTGTAGAGAAGCACAATGGCTTGTGTCATTATTAAATGAATTGAATGTTTCAAAGGAGAAGATGTTTAGGTTGTGTGTAGATAATGAAGGAGCGGAAGCTTTAGCTCAAAATCCGTCACATCATTCAAGAACAAAGCATATTCACACAAGATTTCACTCTGTACGTCAATGTGTTGAAGATGGTATAGTTAAATTGGTTCATGTTTCTTCTTCAAAAATGTTGGCTGATATGTTAACAAAAGGGCTTTCAAGAATTTTGCTAATCAAACATAGATTATCATTGAATGTGTTTTGAAAGTAAAATATGTTATTAGCAATGGGGGATGTTATGATACTGATAATAGTATTGTGGTTATGATGTCATTGTGATATGGTATGATGTCATTATGTTATGCTAATACATAGTTCTCTAATTTACATTATGTTTATAATCTATTTTGTGTTAGTTATATATAGTCTAGTTTGATTGTTAGAATGATTGGTTTCTCTCCTCATCTTTCTTATTCTTTCTAATCATTCTATTCTAGGTATGTAGTTTACTATATGAAATGAATATCTTTCTTATTCTTTCTAATCATTCTATTCTAGACTTTGATCATTCTTATCAGTATCCTTATTGACACAAGGTGTGGTTGAAGGACATTGAAAATGGCAACTTTACAACTGTTAAGACCGGAAATGAGCAAGTGGAAGACCTAGTAAATGACTCTGAAACTAGATCAACAGTGGGAAAGAAGCAAAATCACAAGTCTATAAATGTTACAGGAAGCAAGTCAGATCATACAACCAAGGCTAGACCCAGTAAAACATGTTGGCTACTCAAGGATTTGGCACAAGGAGTTGGAAGCCAAGATGACTCTCAGCTTCAGAAAAAAATAACAAACATCAAAAAACAACTAGGTCAGACTGCAATGAAGAATCCAATGAAAAGCCCAATGAGGGCTTGGATGAGGGCTCTGATGCAGACTCTAGTGAATAATCCAATAGAGAGTCCAATAAATACTCTGATGAAGACTCTGAATCTCATTGATTGAATGACTAATATCTTATTTTTTGTTTTTCACTTTTTCTTAGTTTTTTCCATACTTCTCTTTATGTTTCATCAGATGACAAATATAACTATTTGGCTGCAATTCAGTCTCAGTGAACTATAATCACTTACACAAGTCGTGATTGTGTTCTTGGTCTACTATTTTGTACTTTTATCCATTTTTTTATTGTGCTGTGGGTCCTGAATTTAATGGTTGTTCCATGCAATAGATCAAAAAACATCATTTGAGTCTGATTTACAATTGATTCAAAAACTCTATCAATTTTGTACTGTGTTTTGTACAATTTCCTTGGTTTATTGTGAGAGAGAAAGGAATTTGAATTGATTCCAAACTTTGTACTACTTAAAATTACATCTCATTCATACATGATGTCAAATTTCTGAAGGAACGCAATCAGATCTGGAATTGGATCATGACTTGGCAAATTCAAACAACATCATAACGGTCGGAATTGCTGCCAATCAATCAGGACATTTGCAAGTTGGGAAAGACTTGGTAAAGGTCAAGTTTGTGGTATGTTGTGCAGTTTAGGATGCTTAAAAAGTACACCTCAAAGTGAGATCTTTGATCAAGTGAAGTGACTTTGTGTATTTGTGAGGATTGTACTAGTTACAAGTACAGTCAGTAATCAGAGCGCTCTGGCTGGTGACTTGCTAAAAAAGAAGATCCATGTGTGCTTTAAATATGCATAAGGGTAGTTGATGATGTCAAAATTGCCCCACAATCTTTTTTATCACCTTGAAATTTTGTTCAATCTGTGTTATGGTGCTTGTAAAAACTGCTCCAGGAGCGCTGGGTTTGCTCTGGAGCCATGAACTGGATTACATGCCCTTCAAAATTTACACTTTCTGACTGACTTGTATGTCACTTCCTACAGGTGCCACAGGTGTTTATATCAGGTGCTCTTTGTGATTATATTCCAAGCCTCCATCACAGAAAAAATCAGTTGTGTGTGAAAATTGAGTCTTACAGAACCTCATTAATCTTCAGAGAAAATGTCAGCAACATCAATAGCTCAGAAGTCCACCACCCTTATAAGTAGTGCAATGTACACAGGCAAAGACTTGAATTGGCCTTTTGATGAGGCAATTCAAGGCAACTGATGTACAATTCATCAGATCATCAGATGATGCCTGCACTGCCATCAACATGACCTGGACTACTGGAGGACTAGGCACTTTTAAATAAGACCTGTGCCAAAGGCAACAGCAATCTCACTACATCCCAAAATTTGCCCTATCTGTGAGGAGGGTACACATACCCATACATGGTGTGGCTTGCAAGTTTTGGGTTTTGGCTGGCTGAGAGTATAATGTGCCTACAGGCCGTGGAAATTTGCGTTGACTGTCTGCTTGCAGACCAATTTACATATTGGTTTGTCAAAACCAGGCTTCAAGTTTGTGTTGCTACAGCAAGGTTCTTGTTCAAACATTGTAGCTGGAGTGCCACTGTCCCAAACTTTACAATCAGGAAACAGGTACATACAAAACTGGACTCAGGTTACCAATGAATGTGAATTGGAAAATTCCAGGAAGTCCCATGCATGTTACAAAATGTCAGAGCAGGGAGAAAACAGTTCACAACTGAACCTATTCAACTGTTGAAATTTCAAAAAACGGAGTTGACCTCACTGTTCACCCAAGAAACCAAAAGGATATCTTTGATGAGGAAGGGAGACTCTCTTTGCTGCACTTCAAGAGTGTACATTGATGTTCTTGACGGTATTTAGGTTAATGATGATGATAAATAGTAACCAATGTGACAGACAACAACAAAAGTTATATATAGGCCCCTGCTATTTGCAGCCCACCCCGGGCCCATATGGGCGCTGCCATCTAGCGCCCACATAGCCATATGGGCGCTGAATACAGCGCCCATATAGCATCTACCCATATGGGCGCTAAATTGCGGCGCCTACCTGCACATGGGCGCTAAATTACGGTGCCCATGGGAGGATATAGGCGCTAAATTATAGCGCCTATATGGGGAAATGTATACATGGGCGCTACTTTTCAGCGCCCATGATGTAGGCGCTGAATTACAGCACCCATATCAGTTTCAGACGTTGTGGAAATCAAAACCTAGGTGGTGGTGTTCTCTTTATCTAAGAACTATCATAATTCATTTTATGTATAAACCCAAGGCAAAGACGCAATCACATATTTGATACAAGTGCACAATCAGAATCAAATTATTTGATATTTTATTAAGCTGAAAGCCATAATTCCATAATTATCTCAAATTATACTCGAGTAAAGCAGTGAAACATTATTCAAATAAATCAAATCATCAGTATTATTTATTCCTTTACAATTCATTAGAACACTACACACAACAATATCCGCACAAATCAATACCATACATATATAATCAACAACGGAAATGTGATACATACAGTTAGAATCAGAATAGTCAAAATAAATAGATCAATAAATAAATAACACATCAAATAAACATGGAAGATAACATATTGGAAAGTGATTAATAGTTTTTTGGGTAAACAAAAAGAATAGAAAGAAAAAAATAAGGGAGAGACATCCCTAGAATGAGGCTCAGATGCGAAAATGATGGAGGTTGAAAGCTTAGATGAAGAAAATACAAATAATGTAGTCAAAGTTGATCATCATCATATCAGTTTATTCCAATTGAAGAGACAAAGAAAGAATACAAATATTACATACCTAAATTAAAAGCTAAGATTGAAATGATCAAGTGATTAGACAATTGGTTTAATGAAGATTGAAATGCAATATTTAGATTGAAATGATTTAGAATGAATAGCAGGGCAAAATGCGAAATTACAGATGATGATTGATGATTGATTGAAGCCAAGGATATCAAGAAATTTATTGTACAGAGCTCAGATCAAGACTGAATTGATTCAATTGATCTAGGGCAAGATACTGGGACAGGAAAGTGGAGTAAACAAACTTACATACATAAACCTACATACGTGAGATACAAATAGATCCATCAATTCAAAAGCACCAAATAAATCTAAAATAAACAACGAGAAAGCCAAGAAAAGAAAGGAAGGAGTTAGCACATATGTAAACAATACATATCTGAATTAATGATCAAACTCAAAATTAAGATCAAGGAAGACAAGAGCAAACCAAGAAGGCCAAGATGGGAGTGTGAAGAAGAGTTAATCTATGGCGTCAGGTGACTCAGAAAAGAATAATAGAAGAGGTAGAAAGATCTTACGCATGAAGAGGGTCAAAAATCGAATTTTAAGATTGAAAGAGTGTTCAACATCAATTTAAGGAGGGGTGGGATCAAAATTGACATTGATGAATTGCTTGGACCAAAGAGATGGTGCGAGAAAAGAACAGAGATCACCTACGTATATTAAAAAAAAACCAAAGAAAAACCACAGCAGAAGCGGAGAATGGTGCCAAGTGCAATCAGAGTTGTTTTGTGTGGAAAAAGGGTGGTTGTGGCGAAATTGCATGAGATGGGCAGTGATAGGGTGGATTGTAGGAGATAAAAGGACAGGTCTTGAGGGGGTTTTCTTCTTTCCTCCATCATCATGGGATTTTTTTCTATCCTTTCATCCATACTTCGAATTGTGGAAATCGTGTTTGTTATTCAGAAGTGTCCGCGTTTTTTCTCTTATTTTTTGTCTTGAGTGTTGAAGTGTTTTCTTATATTAAAAGTGTTTGAGTGTTAGTGTCTGGGTTCGTCGTATCAAGTGTTTTTTTTGACTCAATCAGTGTTATTGTCATTGTGCTGAGGTGCGAATTCATTATTATCAAGTGTAATTTGCAAAGTGTTGTGGTTTTCTTTGTTTTACTGAGCTCAATTGTCAAGACTTAAGCTTGTTAGAATTGTCTCACTCTATTTCTGAACTTCATACTCAAGGTTGAGGGCAGCTCAAAAGCGCTCAGGTTTCATTCACGTCCTTGGTGGTGATTCATCCCCTCTCCGGCTCAGCCTACGCTCCACAGCGTAGGAGTTCTACATCTGGTGACTCCACTGGGGCAATTCACAACAACTTTTCGCGTCTTTGCAGTTCAAAGCTTTTAGAATAATCATATCTCACACTACCTATCTGCAACTTATCATATCTCAAATCTCATAGCTCACATCATCAAAATCATCTCAAAATTGCACTTTGAAGAAAATTAAATCTCAAAATCAATTTCTCATCAAATTTGGAAATATCAAAACTCAAATTGCGTACTTCAAAGTCATCAATTTAATCCACATTATCAAATCATTCAATCATGATTAAATATCTGTTATTCATTGAATTCTCAATTCTTATCATGTCGTCTCATATTGATATTACTTCAGAGGGAAGATCACCTCTAACTGCCGCGGAGCATGCATTAGCAATACTTAGAAGTAGCCATGAAAGTGCGGTTCAGGAGGGTCCTGCCAGTCAGGGAACAGAGGCGTATAGGGACCCTGTTAGCAGTTTTGATGACTCTGATGATGATGTGACGGCGAAAGGACAGGGAACAAAAAGCATGAAGGAAGAGTATCACAATGGTGAAGGTTTTAAATTCAAGGATCAAGAATTATTCATGAAGGAAGCTATGGAGAATCTTGTGAAGGATATGTTGAAGAAGGAGTTAAAGAAGGCGCGTCAGGAGGGTGAATGTGATACAGGAAAAGAAACACCTGTGTATACTCAAACCCTCCAAGTGTATGGGAGGATACAGGTAGCTGTATCTTCCAATGCGGTCCACAGCTAAGCAGATAGAATTTCCTAGTGGCATAGTTGGTTCTACTGTGACATGTAAAATAATTACAAGTCCCCTTTTCCTAAGGGGGGGGCCTTGCCCCCCCTCGAGCACCAAACTACAATCTCACTACCACACCACCACTTCTCACCACCTCATATTAAAGCTACCACCTGTACAAATATTTTCACTACAATACCTTTCCTGACACATATCTCACCACCACATCACATATCTCACCACCACATCTCAAACTTCACCACTCAATCTCAAATTCCGTCCACCAACATTGAAGTTACCACCTGACCTGAAATTATTACCACCTGATCTGAAATTGTTACCACCTGTCCCAGATGATTTGACCACCTAACGTTTCCCCACACCAGTTTTCACGACCTAATTCCAAACCTCACCACCTGTCTTGACCTCATCACCACATCACATCATAGTCACCTCCTGTTCTCAGACTAACCACTTCTCCACTTAACTGAATTCAAAAAATCACGACACCAGCTTTCAAATTAACCACCTCACCAAATTCCTTTTCCCACCAAAATTCGAGTCTTACAATGGATAACAACAAGCAAGACCTTACATTACCAGTACCTGCCCCCATTGAGATCCATCACAAGGATCGACGCCAGATGGACGACTATGTTGATGCTTTTCCTGCCGCACACTATGGCTATCGCATCCGCATTGGCCACTCGTCACTCAACCGAAGCCCGGTCTCGCACTACGAATGCTACCGATCTGGGAAGCCATCTAGAAGACCTCAAACCTTGGGAAACACAAGATCTGCTCGCATTGACTGCCCATTTAGGCTCAGCACCCGATATCTTTATCACAAGGCATCTTGGATACTCATACACACTCACACTGGGCACAACCACCCGCCTGATCCCAATGTCAAACCTTGCAAGAAAACTAGATCCCCCAAGCCCATACTAGCACCAGGCGTCCTCGACGACGAACCTCCAGACTCTAATCACACAGATGCAGCACCACCTCAACTGCCTTGTTATGATGTCCAACAACATGCATCGCACAATTCCACTGAATCCACTCTGAAATCAACACTTACCCCAGTCGATCCTAACGATAAGGAGTTCCAACTACCCCAACAGACGTATCATCCCAACAAGCAGCCTGCATCACCTCGATCCTTTCAGGCCCTTGAACCAACCCTTCCGAAAGTGGCCGCAGATACAACAGACCCCAAATCACCTGACCAGTGCTTCCAAGATGACCACAAGCCACGTTCATTCCATGACCTTGATCTCTTGCTCGAACTTGATATTCAAAGGATCAATTCAAAGCTTCGCGCGATGCCGCAACTCAGCCGACAAGCTGCACTGAAAAAGATTGAATTGATCCTTGGTGATGAATGTGTAGGCGAGTGTAGCCCACCTGATAATGTAAGCATCAACCCTTTATACCTTGTTGTATTTGGATTCACATTTATATTTCCATCTAGAATCAGATTGATGCCTCGAGGACCGACGAGCAGCCAATCAGCAATGAATTCCCTCCGCTGCATGATCAACATAATATTGAAGAATCAGTAAGCATTTCATCATTGCCTATGCACTTACAAGACTTCATGGACCGGTATTCACAAATATGTTATACAATGACATAGATCGACAGTCTAATTGAAGAGTTTTATAGGCCATCGGACGCAAGCAACTCCACCTTCAATTTTGAAGATCTCATCCTATCCCAGCCCACATCCCAACCCACCACCAATGCTGCCATTGCACCATCGGCAGAGACATTGCCGATTTCCACTCCTCCTGACAACATCAAACCGGACACCTCTTCTGCATCTCCACCACCACCACCCCGCGTCACTCGCAAAAGAGCCAGAGAGGCTCCTATGATGCAGAAGCCGAATGTCATCAACCCCAATTTACCAGCCCTACTCGCCAAGTACCGTCTTCACGCATGGCTTGAACCTTACATTATTGATGTGCGAGACGTTGAAGGCGATGGCCACTGCGGCTTCCGAGCCATAGCCCAGTCAATTGGACAGTCCCAGCATGAATGGCTAGACATTCGTCAAAGATTGCAGGACACAGTGAAAAGTATGCCAGATGACCGCGTATTACCGGAGACTCGCAACAAAGCTTTAGCGCGCCTTGCTACAAGCCAACCAAATGTTCTGACCCAGCGCAAGCATTGGCTCAGCATGCCCAGTTGGGGTGTGGTTATAGCGACCACATTTGATCGGCCAGTCTTGTACTATGAGACCGGTGCTTATAGTCAGATATCTTTTCCACTTATCTCTCCCCCAAATATGAACCCTCCCATCGTGCTTGCCTATGCCAATCATCACTTTGTATCCCTCTTACTTGATTTTACTCGCCCCAACTTCCCAGCCCCTCGCCTTTGTGCAACATGGAGACGCTTCCACTCCAATCAAGCCGCCAGGTGGATGGACTTTTGGTTGCCCCTAATCGAATCCCACGCTGAATTTATCAAGTCTCAAAATCAAGCTCGACCCAAGCGAAAAACCACCCCATGCGCCCCCATCTCACTTTCAGATTGACTAAAGTTAATGGTCTTGTATCCACTTGGAATATTTCACCTCTTCTTGTGGCTCAAAAACCTCATGTAATTAATTACAATGTTATCTTGTAAGCAATTAAAGTCATCAGATCTTTATACTTTATACAACCTTTTTCAAGTTATAAAAAACATTGAATACAATTGACTGCACTGAGACTCTCCGATGGCCAACAAAGTTACCAAGTGCTAATTGTAAATTAGCTAAACAGTATAAGTCCAATTTCCGGAAATCAAGGGAAAGAGCGACCAGCACTCGACTGGTCATGACATTACATACACTCAATAGCTATTAGAATGAACAAAAGTAGACATAAATTTATCCCTACTCTATGCATCCCCAACATATCAAATTTGAATAATCGATCCCGGTTGTAGACCAATCTTCAAAGAATTATGTGTCAGCATACTATGCAATGAAACCACAGGTCAGCTTCGACCAATGTGACGAATGTAAACCAAATTATCCCCCACCTTTCAGAATAATGTCTCATCAGTTAAGTTTGAGCAGGAGCGGGCCCGGTACAAGCCCTCCCGAATGATTGATGCGCACTCCCGCTCTTGTGCGCGCCTCTTTGACCTGTAATTTCCAATCTCCCATGTAAGATTGAGGTGCAACCAACCTTATGATATGCGGCAATCAGACTTACAATGCATCCCTGATTGAAGCTGATTGGACCGTGTTACTTGGCGTGCTGGTCCCCCCGGTGCTCATTTCATTTGTTGCAGCTGCGGCATGAGCTCCCATTGAGTTCAACCTTGTGAACCAGTTTGAAAAGTTACAATGGTCAGTGAATCGCCAGATGACTGAATTCAAGGCGCCCAAACTTACTCTGCAGTGGCGGGCTCTTTCAGAGGGGGCATTAAACTTGGCCACAGCGTCCTCATCCAGTACACTCGGCGCACCCCGGGTTTGACCTCCACATGACGCCAGTAGACGAAACCCACGCACTCGGATGGCATCTTTCTTCCGTTGCAAAAACCATATCGATGGCCGAATTCGGTGCACTTGAAGCACTGCTCAATACCCATGTAAACTTCGGGCGGCGCCTCAGGAATTGGAAGAAGCATTGGGCGACACTCGGTCTCAATGCGCGATGGTATGTCAGCCAGAGTGTTGATGTTGTAGTTGATCGCAGGTTGAGTTTTGCCTTTGATGGGACCCATGCTAGCGTTGCAAGAACGGTGCGGCACCCAGTCTGATTCGATCGAATAAATCGGTTGACCGATGAGACAGCTGAGAGAGGAGATTTGGCACAAACGAGTGAGACTCGTGAATATCTATGCAAATCAAGCGATCGTGTCAATTATTTGGATGTTCGTTTTATGATACTGAAGAGATCCTTACATTATTGGTATGATATCCAAGAGGGCAGAACCTTGCTTGTGGAAATGATGCATAAGCCAATGTATAACCGCAAAATCCTATTTCGGTGGGAAGATATTGATTAGATATGTATCATTCATCCAGATAATACAAGCGAATACATACCCTCCAAGCCAAACCATCCAAGATTTGCAGAATCAAAATTAAGTTCCATATCAATATCAATATTTGGTGGGGACGCACTTGCCCAACATCATGTTAAATCCGCTATTGATTTACGCCAAACTATGAAATCGAGACGAACATTTTCTTTTGCTAAACCGGAGTTGTAACTTCGACTCCGGTTTTGCAAAAGAAAACCGCAAATTGTGATATGTCACCTTTCACCACAGTTTGATACATCGTGAAATGTATCAAACCGCCACATCTATAGATAATAGTATACTTGCTATATAGCGGCGCATTTCACATATGCACCGCCACATGTGAAATATTGCCACCTCATCGCTGCGCATTTCACAAATCCACCCCACAGGTCCTTCAATCCACTACCATCCCAAACTCCCCATTCCTCCTACCTCCTTTCAGGTCAATCATCACGTTCCAACACCCTTTCACTTCACTTCGCACCTTCCTATTGACTCACACATCGGCGTCGATCATATATATGTGAGTTCCCCTCTATTAAGTTTTCTTTTTGTTTGAATTAGTCATGCACGACATTCGCCCCTCAAAGCCGGATCTTTGAGTGCGATGCCATCGTATGATATTGCGGCATCCGGATGTGCCGCAATATCATTTCGCATGCCATGGTGCATCGATCAGGCCTAATACTGACCAATGCGCCGCTTCATTCCTACCAGCACCTTCGGTTTAATAACCGGGTGCGTTGTTTCAGTTGCGCGATCCACTCATGCACGAGGTTCGTATCTCAAAGCCGGATCTTTGAGATAGATACCATCGTATGGTGTCGCGGCATCCGGTTGTGCCGCGACATCATGAAGCATGCGATCGAACACCTCTGAGGACCCCAGCTGATCTCACGACCTCCACGCACCCCACCAGGCCATCGCGCACCTCCACCGTTCATATTGATAGGTGCGTACATACATTACTTTTGGGTTTTTGGCCTCTTCTCTTTCACACCCAATCGAACCAGTTGTGCGCGGGGCTTGACTCTCACAGCCGGATCTTTGAGAGTCAATGCCATCGTATGGTATCGCGGCATCCGGATGTGCCGTGATATCAAGCCGCACTTGACCATCGCGCGTCATAGTGGACTCAGGCTGATGACATGGACCTTTTATCACAGCAAGACCCCCTTCGCTTGTTTAATCCCAGGGTGCGTTCGATCATATGTGGCCTTCACCGCGGCCACTTCTATTTCTTTCACTTACGCGATCCTGTCATGCACGAGGATCGACTCTCAAAGCCGGACCTTTGAGATAGATACCATCGTATGGTGTCGCGGCATCCGGTTGTGCCGCGACATCATGATGCATGCGATTGATCAGCTTTGAGGACCCCAGCTGATTGCATCGACCTTTCATCCCAGCAAGACCAATGGCAAACAAGGCCGCCATCGAATTGAACGACGAATCCGACCTTACTGACCTGTCAGACGTTGAGGCTCCCATGGGCGCAACAAGCGGGTAATGCGCATCTATCTGTGTGCCATTCCGAGTGGCGTTTAATGACGGCCGGTCTTTTTATTTATAGGGCTCGCGCCACCATTTCCAAAGTGAAGATGAAGCACTCGCGCGCCAAGAAGCAAGGCGTTTGAACCGCCTCTCAGCCTCGCACCCACCAAATCCCTGCTCACTTGATGCCGGACATACCATCGCATCACTTCCAAAGCATCCCGAGGCGCCGATCGCAAGTGGCCGACTTCCTTCACCGCACCTTTAGATCACCTAAAGTGTCCCAGATCACTGTTGACTTCGACCTCGCGGTGGCCTACTTTCTGCAACATACTCACCACCTGAATCTTGGGGATATCCCGCAAAGCGTGGAGAAAGTCGACGCCGATTTTTCCATCCTCCCCCCCCTCACAGGTCGGCAAGAGGCGCTTCGACAGTGCACGCAGCACATCAAACAAACCCTCGCTCGCCACGCAGTCCACCCCGGCGTCCAGGAGCCCTTTGCACTCCGGTACCGGAATCTTGACGCACTCAACTCACTCGCCGTTGAACGCACGTTCTCGCCCACTCTCGTGGAAGGTCCGGTCGTCCTTTTGGATCTGGCGCAGCGCGTGATTGCGGTGAGCGTACCGCCGAGGGTCAGTCAGGCGGCAGCCTCGCTGAGCCCTGAGGTAACTGTTTTTTAATTCAACGGTCGACATCCTGGGCGACCTCTCTGACTAACCGCGGCCCGATATGGCGTTTCAGGAACGCGGCCGAAAAGCTTTTGAAGGGGCTGCAAAAGTCCATAACTTGCCTATCTTTGAGGGCCCAATGTCGTTGGAAACCTTTGCAAGGACTTCCCACCCTTCATCTGACCTTCGCAGCCCATTCCCAGTATCGGCTACCGCAAGCTCCCGACTCAACGGTGCCGACTCCATTGAAATTCAAGTGCCGGAATGTATCAATGGAGTCATAGCAACGCAGGCTATTGGTTTTGGACGATTATCCGTAAGCGTCCTTTTCTTAACCGTGAAACATGGAGGGCATCGCTGAGTGTATGCACTGGGCAGATGTAGTATTTTTCCAACATGAGAAACAATTAATCTCTGACTAAAAACAATTGAAAAAAGTAATGGCTTTTCACTTTGAGAATAGACTTTGCAAAATAATCGACTGTTTTTTGATCTCCATAAAGGAGACAATAAAGCCAGCAGTAAACGTAGCCTTGTATTACGATATGTGAAAGCTTCATTCTCACATGAATAATTAGTGCACAATATATCACAAGCATTCTAGTTGTCAGATGAGTACATTTATATTCCTGACTAGACAGACTGGGCGGCGGGCGCCGCACTGTTAGAAAGGCTGTGGAACACTGGTTGTTGTTATTGGCATGGCCTTACGGAGATGGCGGTTGGGCAGATTCTCAAGTCTGAACACATTTTGCCAATGTGATAGTATTCCATTGTATAGCTTTGTTATCAACCATTACACTTGGGAACGCTTCAACAATGAGGTTCAGGATTAGTATTAGTCTCATTATACGATTCCCTTCACGATTACTTAGATTAACTGCTTGATTCCCTTAAATACATCATATTTAAACGAGTCTCCTTCGTTCCTCTTGACGTCCTTTGTGTGCTTGACCCTGTTGTTTGCGCGCGTGATGAAATGAAATTTAAAACTTCAAAGGGGTGAAATTAAAAACATTAAACCGGGTTGAGAAATGAATTTAAAAAATTCAAAGGTGTGAAATTAAAAACATTAAACCTGTTTGATGTTTGATAACATTCGGCATAGTTACATCATCATACTGTTCCAAGATTTTGTATTACGGATATCTTCCTCAGAAGACCACAGTTTAGTCTGTAGGGAATGAGCTACAGAGCATCAAGCCTGTTCATCAAATTGGTATTGTCTTGATGTTTGTCTGTAGGTAATGAGCTACAGTTCATCATATATGTATTTTTTTGATGTTCGATTTTTTGGTTTTGAAGGGCAAATAAGAACACCTATGGTGTTATCTCAGACTCATTTGGGGCAGGGGCAAGGGGTTTTTTTTTGTTTCCTAATGAAACCGAGTGGAGATGTATTTCAAGCAAAGTATCCTAGCTAATGACAAAGGGGAAGGGATTACAAAGAAGGAGGTGGGTTACGGAGCGCGCTTAGACGCATTGATTCCAAGTCATCATCGAAGGCCCTTTGTCTTTCCATCCGCTTGTTTTCGTTCGAGACCTGTAACACGTAGTATTCGCGCGCGCGGGCGAACATCTCCATTGCCGAGTCCCAAAGAATACCCCAAGAAGCGACCGTTTTGGCATCTAAGACCTCCGGAAATAAAAAGCGACCGAAAGTCTTGATTCCGTGATCGGATAGCACCTTAAGAAGATGCTCGAGGTGTCGCTCTTCAAAATCGCAAAATCGTAAGTACTGAGCCATAGTCGTTTGCCCTTGAATTCGTCGTAAAACCTTGTGGTCAACGTTGATCGAGTGGCCTTGCATTTCGGCATAGCTACCGATCTTGAAAGGGAGATCTTCGTCGACCTTTGCGCGTTTGACAGACGCGATAGGAGTGGTTGTGTTGGCCGGAATGTGCGATCGTGGCCGCGGTCGCTTAGGTATGACGTCGATCCAGAAGAAATCGTCCTTATACACCGACATGGGGGGCATTAGCAGGGAGACGCCCGCAGTGCCCTTCGCCTGATAACACCGCCTGATTGTCAGATGGAACGCCACAGGTGTGCAGTTTTGGGGGTGCTTACCAATTCCTCCGCCCAAAGGACCATGTGCCGGTACGTCAGTTCCATCTTCTTGGTCAGATCGTTCGGGTTGAAAATACGCCAGCCCTCGCCCTTGTCGGTGTGACGGGAGCTGTGTCGTTTTTGAAGCGCGGTTAGAAATTGTTTTTGCGGCGGAATCGGCGCCGCATGGGCGACATCGGAGGTCGTCGGATCCGTCGCACTCTTCAGGGTGTGTTGCGCTCGCAAACGCACCTGGCTCTTGGTGAGTTCCTTCAGGAACTCACTAATGGCATCAGTATCTTTAATCATGCTGTTGGAAGTGCCACAAGAAACTTACCGTGCTGGCCGCTTGGGCAGCTTTCGCTGGGTTTTCCATGGTCACCGTAAACCCACAGTTTCCAACCGGATCGTTCGGGAGGGCCGAATAGAAATCCTCGAGCAACTGGTCGCTCGTGATGATGCGGTTGTGATCTTTGGCGTAGTAGTTATGGCGTGCGATGAAGGCATGAATCTTCACCTTGTTCGTGGCGTCCGCCAGTGCCAAGATCGCTCTGTTACCTTTCGATGGATCGTCGTCGACTTCGCTAGCTAAATCGAACAACAAGGCCTTCAAACCTACCAAGGACCCATGTTCGATATTGAATGTTTGCGTGGTGACCGGAAGCGGAATTGGCTGAAAAACCGGTTTGCTGGTTTTCTTGGGCGGACCCTTAGCGAGATCATGCCCCTTGGGCAGGTACAAGGTGAACCCAACCACCAGGCGTCGAGTGCCAGTCGCCGCCAAACCTATAGGTGGAATGGTAAGTTCACCCTTAGGTCAGTGAGGCGTTCTCTGCGGTGAAAAGAGGCAAAGACCCTACTTACTTGGTTTGACCTCGCGTGAAACAACCCTGCGTTTAGGGAAGTGGGCACTTAATACCTCGATATCGGAGGTGGCTTCGCGTAAAGTTTTACTAACGCCTATATGTCAAATAGAAGAAAAAAATTGAGTATGCATTCGAAGGAGTAATGAAGGGTTATATACTGGCTTACCTTTCGTGATTGCGATGGAGGGTGAGCTGGAATCACATGGCGAGGTAGTCGATCGGCTGATAACCCATGAACCCGGGGTTTCGGGGGTCATGTCGTCGTTTAACTCAGATGCGTCCGCGTCTGGACTTGGCGCCGCGAATTCCCTAAGTTGAATCAAACGAACCATCAGTAAGGAAGTAGCGAAACGAAAAGATAAGGTCAAATTGACTTACTGAGGCGCGCTGGGGTAAGGCCGCTCCCCAATGGGGGTATCATCGAATGTGAGCTGAGCTAGCGAGTCGGATCTGAACATATTGAGGGCGTGATGGCACACAAATGTGTTGAACCGATGGATCGAAGCGATACGGGTGGGTGATATGATGAGATCGACAGGCAAACCGAATGCCGGGAAGCTGATTTGGTATTCGGCCCACCCAGCTGATGAGGAAGTGATTCGTGAGTCTGCGATGATCGATGTGGACGGAGGTGAGGCGGAAATGGGCTCACTGTATCCAAATTTACAGCCAATATAGGCGGTGTGGGGCGTCACAGTATGCGCCTCCAGGCGCCTCGCGCACGGTGCTCAAGGGTCGTAACTTTGCAAACAATTTTCATTCTTTATGAAAGAGACAGTACATTCTTTCAGGTGGCACAATGAGTAGTACAACATGGAAATGGAGCGTTTCTCTCAAACAACTCTGTAATTGGGTCTGTAATAACAATAGTACTGGTGATCACAAATAGTTAATCTACTTTTCTTTCTTCGCGTTCCCTTCTATACTCTTGTTTAACTCTATGGAACAATGCTAGATAAAGAAACAATAGGTACATTGGCAATATGCACCGTGAAGCTTGATCGAATGGGTTGCACATACGAATACTTCATCTATACGCATTTTGCCTCCAAAGTGACACTGAATTCCATTATTGCTAAGTAGCACAAGGACAAACGATATTGGCAAAGCTGTAGCTAGTTAGAACTGATAACGGATCACAAAGGAATAATTTAGTCTGGGATTACAAGTTAGCACGACCTCATGAGTCGGTGGTGAATAAACGAAGATACTTCGTTAACAATGTGGCACAAATTTTGATTCATTGAATACTTCAAGTGACTTGAATTGAACATTTTAATTACAGATTGTAACTTAAAATCCCATGGTATTTAGACTACAGACATGAATAATTTCTACAGAATTGCCAATAGATTACCTCTAAGTCCATTCTACACTACTAAGCGAAAGGTGCAAGGAGAGAATAAACGTTTGTTGAAGTAAAGATTATGAGAAGGCTGTCTTTGAATAATAATTGGTGTCCACATCAGCTCAGTGTTTTATTCACTTATGATCAATTGGTCACACTTACATTCTCAAGAGGTGAAAGTGTTGATTTGCAATTTTCAGTTATTAAGGATGGGATGGAATACAATATTGGTTGTAGATACATCATTTGAATTTGATGTAATACTGACGCTGACATTCGAGGCGTTTTTGCATCTTGACAGCGCAACATATAGCTGACCATGGGTGAATACGGGCTTTGGTAAAAGGACTGTGACCCTTTCCAGGCTCTGACCCTGACTCTTGTTTATTGTCATGCAAAATGATGGTGTAACCGGAAATTGATACCGGGAGAATGGAATTGGGCAATCTTCATTGCCTTCGTGTTTGAGCTTGATCTTTGACAAACTTATCTTCCTACCTTTCAGATTCCCCGTCAGGATCCGACAGTGCAAGGCGTTGTTTGCATAATCCGTAATCAGTAGTCTAGTTCCATTACACAAACCATTTGCCAAACTCAGGTTTCGCAATATCATAACTGATGCGCCAACTTTGAGTTTGATCTTGTGGGTAGGGAAACTGGGAAAGTTGAAGCGATTTAATACATCTGGTGTGACTGGATCAGCATAAGCTTCATCCATGATATCAATAGATCTTGATATGTACTCAGTTCCAGGTAGTGACTCCATTACATGTTGATTCACCAAGTTGACCGTTGTATTTAGTGGTGTTACAACACATCGAGTTGAGTATAAGTTGGTTAGATCAACCCAGTTCTTACGCTGAACTAATTGTGGAACACCACCATACTCGACATTCAATAAGTCCGGACTGCATAGGGTTGGCGAACGGACGATGGAAACATTACAATATCTCAATGGTATTGAAGCCGTGTGGTCTCTTTGAAGCTTTCCAGATCCTAAATCCAATAGCCATTTCGCGAAGTTGATGTTAGCTGGGTTCGGGTTGGCCGCTAAACCACCGAGTCGAATGTTAAGTGTTAAAGCAAAGACTTGGATGAACTCCCACAGATAAGAAGCCTTTAGGGTCGCTTGAGCTTGTTCCATTAAGTTGGAGTGTCTGACAATAGGTAGAGTTTGGCGAAAATCACCTGCAAATAAGACTACTTTGCCACCAAAAGGCAAGTCAACCCCGGTTAGATCCCTGATGGTTCGATCGACACATTCGATAGCGTATTTGTGTTGCATTGCAACTTCGTCCCACACAATAAAGCGCGATGCTATTATTTCATCTCCGACTCGACTGTCTGGAGTAACTGGACATATTGAATCATCGTGAACCGGAATTGGGATTTTGAAAGTATTGTGTGCAGTACGGCCGCGTAGAAGCAATAAGGCGGCAATTCCGGCGGCTGAGGCTGCTTGAAATGGGATGTGGTTAGAATTACAGTAATGTAAAATACAGTTTAGCACAAAAGTTTTCCCGGTTCCACCAGGTCCATCTAAAAATGCCAAGTATGGTCGGTTTTCAGCAATCGCTCCGCAAAGAGGGCCTATGACTCTTAACTGTTCATCAGTCATAACTCGAAGCATAGAGACATATTTTCGTGTGCTTTCGTTGGGTGTGATAAAATCTGGCTGGTCTCCGGCAGCGTCATCAGGCAGTCCAAGCTCATAGACTAAGCGTTGTTCAACAGCAGGCATGTCAAGATCTTCTAAAGTTGATTCCATCGCGATGATTTCCTTTTCTAAAAGGAATAGGCCGTAGTTGTGTATGTGTTCTTCCGATGGTTCAGCTCGGGGGTTCAACCTGCGTATTTCGAATTCGCAATCGTCGGTTAAGTTTCGAATGTGTAGGTTCCATAATCTTCGTGGTTCTGCAGGGGAACTGTGGACTAAAATGATAGCCAACATATTGCGAAGCTGCTGACCTGTTTGCCAGACCGCGGCCTCAGTTAGCGAGTCATGATAATGTTGGTCGTTTAAGAGTAACCCAAGCCTGCTGGCAGCTTCTCGGAAACTGTTCAGACGAACTCCATCAATTGTACGAAGATAATCAAAAGATAAAGGGCCAGGGATGTGAGACAGTAATAAACGTAAGTAGTAAACGTCCCCGCGTTTGACATTGGCAAAATAAACTCTGCCAATTGATATAGCACCATTACGCCTTGGTTCCAAACGCTTCTTCTCAGCATTCCACGTGAAAAATTTGGGAACATCTTGATAACGCAGGGATCGAATTGTTTGATTGGAACCGCGTAAGGGAGTATTCTCAGTACATAATCTAAAGAATTCCGTAAGGGTAGTTCGTTCAGCACGCCCAGTATCAATAGCTCTTCTTAGACCAGCTTCGTCGTAGAAATAAACTGTTTGGCGGCCTTCTAAATGTAAACTCAAACGCTGGACTGCTGGATGTCTGCCAGATAACTCAAATTTCAGAAGTCGCCAAATTGCTATTGGTAATATAATGTCTTAGTATATTTGATTAATTGCGACTTGTTGCTGCAACTGGGAAAGAAATAGCGCACCTTCTGTTGCAGATAAAAATCGTGCATTGACAAACGTTAGAATCTCATCTTTTTCAGGATCATCAACCGCGGCCATTGTTCGGTCGTGGCCTTTCAGGATGTATTTAAATAGATATTTAATTGCGCGGATGCTCGCTGCCACTTCAACATTTATGTGGCATGCATATTTGAGAGTTAAGAATCTGTTATAGGGAACTACGCTTCGATTATCGTGATATGTATTTCCTTTAACAAAGTAACGTCCATTATTTGGTCGTTTGTACGTTGGATAAGCATCCTCAGCTAGTTCAGTAACTTCACAAAACGGACGTGGATAACCCAATCGGCACTCGGTGCCATTCCAACATTTGTAGTTTTCGCAAGGGCCATGTAGCATGAAATTTGTCACCAAATCAAATAATTGAGCTTCGGTTTGCGGGTTTGGAAGTTGTGCAGATATGAGACAATCAATTTGTTCGGGTGTTGTTGGCTTGGCGTCAGGATGCAAGAAAAGGATCAGATGAACATGAGGGAGTCCCCTCTTTTGAAACTCGACTGTATACACATAAGCTGTGCATTTTCCAAATCGTTCTTGCTTAACAATGTCGTCTAGTAGAGAATGGAACTTCGCGTGGAAGACTCGCGCGACTAAATCTGGTCGGTCTTCAGGTAACTGGCCGTGTTCAAGTGCTTCAGTGATCTCAGTCCACTGGGGGTTGGCAGTCATCGTGATGAATAGGCTCGGATGGCCAAATTCGGCAACTAAGCTCATTGCATCTTGATATAGCTGTTGCATATGCCTAGGTCCGCCAATAAAGCTTGAAGGTAGGATAACACGTCGCCCCACGACTTCATCTTCCATCTCATTACCCAAGGCCTCAACAGCTCCGGTGTAAAGTTCGGCACGGAGTTCTTTTTGATGAAATCGGATAAATTGGAGGCGAGACCGCTCTACGCAGATGTACATATCTACGGCGAATTCTTGGAAGAGACGGCCTGATGCGTGTATTATCGAAAAAGGACCTCGCTGGAAGAGTAGGTATGCAAACCACTCCAAGTTCGAGACGTCCCCATTGGGTCCTATGATCATTTGAAGAACGGTTAGCTTGATGAGTTCAAACTTGTTCTATTTGAGCACTTACTTGCTTCAGTTGGGTTCGAGAATGTTTCATGCCACATTTGTGAACCATATGGAAATAACAGAGGATAGCGCAATGCAAAGTAGGCTGTATGTAGTTCCGAAATCCGCTGGAGTTCTCCAGTTTGTCGCTTGAGTACAATGTCACGTTGGCGCGCTCCGACTTGACCATCCCCTTCAATGATAGCTGCAACCTCATTTGCAGTTGGACGGTTATAGCGCCGGTGATCTCTACCAGGTGCGGTTATTGTGTTGATCCTCAGTGTTTGAGTATTGCCAACGTTGCAAATCGCGGCCGCCGAACGGAAGACTTGAGTATAAGGATTATGGAGATCCATGAAACGTTGGAAAAGCAATAGGATCTCTGGATGTAACTCGTTGTTGAAATGCATATTTCGTGCTAAAGCTTCGTTTTGATCACCGCCCCCATATACAAATATTTGTGCAAAGCCGGGATGATTTCCTGGTAACGGCATTAGAGATCCTATGTTGTGAGATAGCATCCCTGAGATCCGGAAAGTGTAGACTCCGCGTTGGCCCATTACAGATCGATCAATAGTAGCTCCGAGAGAAGTAAACGACATTGCGTTGTTGTATTTCCTAATATCTGATCGAAATGCTGCACAAACTGTTCTGAAGATCAGTAATAAGATATTGGAAAGCTCGTAAACAGGGACTTACTGGGATCCTGACCAGTCAGCAGTTCACGATAGAAGGGCGGCACATCCTGACCAACATCATGCGCGAAGTAACGCAAAGGTAACTCAACTGCTCCATGCTGACAGCAATTTCCGTACGTCGATCGCAGTAAGTTTGCATCCTTAACTCGTCTTTCAATAACCCAGCGAAAAGCTCCACATTTAGAGCATGGATCAGTTGGCCGACCGATGTTGTGGGGAATTTCATTCCTGAAATGCTCGAGTAAGTTGGCTTGACTGCCTAGCGCCTCAGTCCGGATTGCAAGTCCTTTCCTAGCTCGATAGGTCGCCATAACACAATAACAGAACTTCAATCAACATAGTCAATGAGTTTAAGCAACTAATCAACACAAAGAAAGAGTAAATGGAACTCACAACTACTGATGAATGATACAATACTGCAACTTGAGATTCTATGTGGAGCAAATGATGAAAGATTAATATGTAATTATAGATTAGTAGACACTTGATTTTGATTTGAGTGGTAATATCTAGTTTCGTCTGCTTGAAACAGGCAAGCCTTAGTGAATGCTGGTGAAGGCCTGATTAGATGAAATTCTGTACTTGGGATGTAGTAAAACTCCGAACCTAATCCTGTCGATGACGTATTTAGCAGAGTTCAGGATGCATTTGATTATAGGTTAACTCTTGTGTTGTTGATCAGTGATGCACATTTATTGGTCCGAGGTACAATGGAGTGGATTCTCCATGGAACAAAGTTCAATCTGATGTCCTTGAGCCTAGGCCATTTTCCTCTAGTCAGTTCCTCAAGGGTATGAAATGTTGAAAAGAATATTTTAACAGAGGACACTTATACTCGATTAACATGGTGATGTATTGTTTCAATTGCGGGTTGTCAATGGGAAATCGAGGAATTCAGTGGTGAGTTAAACCAGTGAGATGGAATAGACGGACGTAAAAATCAGCTGAAAGAATAAATGGCTGTTGCAAGTTGAATGTTATTGCAAGAGCAACGTGAGCTAAGTTACTCTAACTCCACAGTTGTTAGGAAAGGCCATGTATTTCATATATCATATATGATCATTAAATGATTTGTCTAAAGTGAAGTATTGAGTGTACTTTGATCGGAGCGTAGCATTGATAGCGGTTTGGGAACTACACTTGGATAAATGGATTGGGATCCCTACAAGTCAGATTGCGTGCAGTTCCGAAGTACCAGTGTGGCACGAACCGGTTAAAGCAAGGCAAAGTACAACATACTGGAAATATTCTGGAATTGGGGGAGGAAAACATTAAATCCGCCTACTGCCTCTATAGCATTCGATTTCTAACAGGCAGGCAAAAACAGGGATTAAAGCATCGCAAGCCCGATCACAGCTGAACTGCTATATTCTAATCATCTACACTACCGAAGAATGAGGTTGAAGTTGTTCGTGAAACAAATGATGATGAGAAAGAAACATTTTTTGATTTTAGGGTTTTGTAGTTTTTTTCGTTTAAGATAAACAGAGAATTTGAAGATTTAGAATTTGTTGTAACGGAATGCTCTCGTTCTTGGAGCGTTGGGGAGAGAGACATTTAATACTTGGAATTGACAATCGGAAGACATATTTCGATATGACAACGGGAAGGGAAGTATCTTTGTGTTTGGAATTCAAGCAAAGAAAGGTAGAAGTTGTGTGAAAAGGCAGGGCTACAGGATACTTGCGGCTTACTCAGCTAGAGTCAGACCAGGGGCTTTGCTTCTCTTGATAGCACGCTTTGGTTGCGCTCGACTTTTTCGTTTGGGAGGTGGAGTAGGGATGGAAGTCGATAACGGAGTGTCAGAAGAGCTGTTGGAAGGACCAGAATCCGGGTGGGATAATGGGAGACAAAAAGACGAAGGGCTGTAATCCGATGGGGGAAAAGGAAGGTTGGTGGGTGATGTGGTACTGCGGGGCAATCCAGGAGGAATGAATGGGGTGGTCAAACCTCTCGGAGTGAACCTAGTTCAGCGACGTGCATGAGTTGCTGTATCAAACTATGGAGGTTAAGCAAAAGCTTACTTTGTTGGTTTCTTGCTTGGTAAGGTAGAATTCTTTTCTTCATTCTTGATACCTGAGGCCTTAGGGCTCACATCGTATTCCTTGTTACCAGTGGTTGGTGACACCTTGCTGGCCTGTGGATGGTACGAGTAAGTTAATGGTAAACATGAAATGAGAGACTTGGGACTGACGACTACAATGTAGATGAAGTTGTTTTCGTCAAAATCTTTGAGGAATCCGTGAAACTGATACTCACGGCCAATTTTCAGAATTTTGGGAATCCCCGCTAAGTTGGGAGTTGGAGGGATTCGGTATTCAACTTTGCATTGACGGGGTTGCTTTGACTAAGAGAAACAAGGATCAAATGATAGTCTTTTGAAGCTATTGGTTGAAGGCTTCAGAACGACTTACAATTGGGTGGTAGTCAGAGTGTAACACAGTGACAATGGTAACCAATTTTTCGCCATCTCCGGGATTGGGTAGACAACCATTGGTAATTGGTTCGGGCATGGTGTTAATAGCAGTGACAATACCAATGCCAGTAACTCCGATTGAGTCTATCAAATCTCCTTGAAAAGTGTCGGCCGGACCAATTGAAATACGATCGGACCCCTCGAAAAAGAAAACGTCATCTTCAGTGGTCTCTGTATTAGATGGGAAGAAAGAACCTCTTAAAAAGTAGATGCTACCAGGTTCAAGTCTGAATTGTGCGTGGCTGAAACCCCTGGCTTGGATTTCATAACTCATTTTCCTATCACGGTGAGCACCACTGGCTGATAAGCAAGTGGAATAGGTGCGGTACTCCGCTCTCCAACCATTCTCAGGTGAAAGCTGCATCAATGCGTGTATAGACAACATTAGCTGGATTCCATGCTTGTGATGTTCAAAAGCTCAAGCTTACTTTTTTCTCGATCTCAAAATTGCCACTAAGATAGAGACCATGCATAGTAGAATCAGTTGGATTTGCCATTGAATGAAAGGCTTGGTTGATAAAGGCGCTGAATGTTCTCAGACCCAAAGTTAGTACTGTGATGTAGCATATAGGATACAGAATAATCTAGAATTGAGGCATATCACTCACATGTGCTCGAAATGATTTTAATGAAGTGTTGTTGACGTGAAGCACCAGTATATATAATCTGAACAAGTTCAAGACGAGGTGAAAGTGAGTAAGGTAGCTAAAGGAAGAATCAATTTCGATTTCAATTGCTTGATATGGACGGCCTTCTATAGTCTATCGCCGACTATTTATATTTGGGGACGCGGTATTTGGTTTGGCCATATCATGGATCACGTGCTATGATTTACCGGGTGCTGTGAGTTGGTAGAGAAGTACATCACTTACATTATTAGATTATTATTAGATTATTAGATTGTTAGATTATCAGATTGTTACATTATTAGTATCATTATCATTAGATTATTAGAATTAGAATAGACGTCATGGGTGTTAATTGAGAGTGTAATTCAGAATCCAGGAATAGCGGAAAGTGTTCCACTACTTTGATACTTTGTAAATTGAGCAGAGGCAGAGGTCACTTTAATCAGTTTATCAATCAGTAGATTAGTACATGGATTGATTGGTTAAAAATTGAAGATAAAAAATGGATTGTACTGCACATTGGTGAATTTGTAGGCGGCGAATGCACATTAATTATTAGTTAATTGGTATCAGTTTTGGGATCTGTTGGGATAGGGAAGTAATGATAACGATATTGCACTTTGATCATACACATAGGGGATCTGGTATTCATGAAAATTGTATAATTTGGTGATCTAGAATATACTGAGGTGTAAGGTTAATTTGTAGTGTGGTTCATTGAAATATTGGGTAAAATGAATAAGAACTAATCGAAATGGTGGATGGCTGTTCGTCAATTGGTATCGGGAATAGGGGACTTCCGTAGGGAAACATGGAATATGGGAAACGATTTGCGCGACGGCGAAACTTCGGCAGAGCAAAACTCGGAGTTGTGCAGCCAAAAAGTGGAGGTTTTGTCGGAGTTTTGTTTGAATTCATGGTTCTTGTTTAATGTGTATGATTATCTTAATGAATTATGTTGTAGTTGAGTCAATACACACAGTTGTTTTGATACACTTGTCCAGATTTTCGCACTCGACTAAATTGGTAGTGAAATGTGCACAGATTCCATGACACCATTTGCACATCTTAAATTTCAAACTACAGTATGATACAAGCTACGATGACAAGACGCGTCTAAAAACACAGACAAAGTTGAAATCAAGCACTAAAGGGCCAAAAAGGCCTCCAAGAATTCAACTCGAGATTTCAAGTCGTCTACTTCCTTGCGAAAATCATATTCGCAGGCTTTGATTCCCTCTTGTGGATTGTGAGGTGTTGAAGCTGGAACTCCTAGCGTAATTTAAGTAACACACCGGATCAGTGACTGGGTCAACAGGTGCATGCGAGATGAGAAAAACTGAGAAAAACCGAGAAAAACTTACCAATTGAAGGGTTTTGTTTGAGAATTGTGCCCGACTCTTCCGCTTCAGGCACAGACAGACACTCAATCTCTTGCTCTTGGTCAGCCCGATGATCTTCTACAACACACGATGAAACAGGTGAATTGATTGGGGTTAGAGAACTCGTATCACTGGGAAGTGGTGGATCGGACTGGGAAACGTGGCAGTGTTGATCAGAGTTGTGAGGAGTTTTTTCAAGCTGGCTGGTATATATGTGTCTTCGAGTTTGTAAGGAAGGAGTCAAAAATTTCACTCTTCTTTTTGGATATGGATTGATTGGATCTTGTGTCTTAGCATCTGTCGTTGACTCGGATGACGTGGCTTTTGATCTCTTGGGAATTGGGCCGATGCTCTCTTTTTCAGACGATAAGGCTAAATTTTCATCGAGTTGGACAAAATCAGCAAAATTGTCCAAGGGTTATGCTAGTAAAGTCAAACCTCACCTGTTTTTTTGCGTGTATCCGAAAACGCCTGATTCATGTCCCGCTTGTGGCGGGAGAGACTATGGATAAATCCAGAGACACCGTTTTTCTTGTTCGACGATTGAGGGACCATGATTTGCGTGGAAGACAGTGCAAGGGATTCCGTGGCGGCTACAGTTTGATTCGATTTGAGGGTAGCTGGATCCTTGGTGGTTGATCTGCGTTTGTGTACTGAAGTCGAGCTGTTTGAGGGCTCTACTTTGACGATCTTGCGTTGGTTGGGTGAGGGCGGCTCTAATTTGACGATCTTGCGTTGGTTGGGTGAGGGCGGCTCTAATTTGACGATCTTGCGTTGGTTGGGTGAGGGTGGCTCGACTTTGATGATCTTACGTTGGTTTTTGTCGTCTGATTCAAAGGTGTGTGCATGTCAACAAATTAGAAACCGTACAGGTTACAAGCCAGTTATGAACTCACAAGGTAACATACGTCTGTCCGGAAGGACCTTCTCCTTGTTCCGCTTGGTGACAGATACGGTTTGGGCAGATTTTGGGATAACTGGTCGTGTTGCCCCCTCTTCAAGCAAGCTGTTCTTGGCGGTAGAAGCTGAGAACGGGAGAGACGTCGAGACACCAGTGGTTGAGCTTGATCCCGAAGTACGCGGTTTCTCGGTGTTTGGCTTCGAGCTGGATCCAGTCGACTTGTGTTCGATACCTACATGATCATGAAACTCTCAACACACGATCTACATTGGTGGAATACATATATTACGTACCTTTGGTCCGTTTGCAGATAGCACCTTTGACTTTAGGCTTCGCGAGAGGAGTCTTTTGACTGGGTCCTTGTGCACGGATTGTTGTCTCAGCCTGTTCACCTGCATGAGGAAAAAATTCCAGAAACAGAGATCATGAAACATGAGCGGTTGTATGAATACCACAGCTAATGGGGATGTCAACGGTGGTCAAAGACTTACGGATGTCGATCCACTTCTGGGCCAGAGTTTGTAAGTCTTCTTTTCGTGTTCGAACCGCAGCTTCCGTGACGTAGGGAAACTCAGTTTGCAAGAACTCTCTGATCAATTGAGCGGTGGCTCCAGGACTGAACGGGTTGAATGGTTGCATGGTTGAATAAGATTGGAGCGGGAGGTTCAAGAGGTTGTGAGATAATTGTAAGATAACTGGAGGTGAATGAGTTCGCTTTTGAAAAGAATTGCAGAATATAGAGAGCAGAAGGGAGATGGGGAAGATGGAACGATACGAATAAGTCAGATTTATATGCCCTGCTGATGCTGGACGGGGAGAATAAGAGAAAGGGTACTTACCCATCTTCCTTGTCCATGAGGTCTGTTAGTCCCAAACAAAGCACCGTCGGAATTCTTCAGAGTGGTAGTCGAACAAAGAAAGACCAACATGCGTACAAATCATCAAATGAAAAGAGTGGCCGATCCTTACGTTGGCACGTTAGTGGCAGATACTACCTTAGTGCCATTTATGTAAGATACCTTGAATACAGGTTGATGTCCGAGGGGGGATATCTACCCACAGCCGTCCAAATTCCTTCTACATACCAATCTCACCATGTCATCAATAGTTGTACTCTCACCGCACATTAGTTTTTCTTTTGGCCACCACACCCAGAAAGACGACAGGAAAGACGACAGGTAAGGTGCGTCTCGTGTAGGTTGAAATGTTGCACCAGTGAGTTTTTACCGCCCTCGATTTGTGTTTCTTGTTATTTCCGAAAATAGCTTGACCACCTCTCACCACTCCACTCTGTCGATCGAAAACAAGTGATCGGTGCTTACAAGGGGAGTTTCGAAAAAGAAATTATGAAAGGGTACAAACGTCTGACTTCCAAGACTTTATGCGACACTGTTTGAACGAGCGAATTTTCATGAAAGGCATCTCATGAATGGTATTACGAACTTCAGATTTGTCGGTGAAGAAGCAAGTTATCCTTGTATAGGTACGTTTACTTTTTCCTCCAGACTTTGCCAACCACTATAATTCGTCTTCTTGTCTTTCTGGCTTACCTTCTCTTTTTTGCTTACTACCACCGCTTCCGTAATAATTCCTGATTGTTGATCAATCTTTTTTTGCATACCAGCCAGTTTCTGTGATTCAGGCTTCTCTTTCTTCAACCGTTGTTTACCACGAGCCGGCTCCTTTCCCACTCTCTGTTTTCATATCCCACACGTCGGCATCTGTGATACCGGCTTAGTTTTCACTTTCTTTTTTGTGTTTGACCAGTCAGCTTCTCTGCGCAAGGAAACTTTTCGATCAATACCTTCAATCAATAACAATGGCTGCTCGCAAAACTCAAACTTTGGCAACTGGGCCTACGACTCAAAGTTCTAGAAAACGCCAAGCAAGCAAGGACCAGGCAGAAGGTCAGAATTTGCCATCTGTTATGCAACGTTTTGGATGATCAAACTCACTGATTTGAGGCCTGTCAATCTAGATCGTGTGGTTGTTAAATCAAAAGTAAATGCCGAAAGAGCCCGAGGCATCACTGCCGCCGAACGTCGAAAGAAGTCACAACAGGACGTCGATACATCAAACAGCGATGGAAGTGAAACAGATGGAGCCTTTCTCGAAGTTGAAAGCATGAACCTCAAACAACTTCGACAAAAGTTGAAGCCGTTCAACATCACAGGCATAGGTAAAATGCGCAGACCTGAGCTGTTGCAGGTGTGGCATCTGTTTTCCTCTGGGGGAATCTCAGGTAAGTACTTCATCTCCTTTTCGTGCATGTTACCAAGAAGATACCTACAGATACTGAAATCTGCGCATGTTATGTTTCAGGGTCTGATAAAGATCGGCACCTTGTTCGTCTGCGACCGCGTCGTGGACGTAATCAGGAAGGTGAGGAACGAGCCCGGATGTTTGTGCCTTTGCTCTTTCTCATTGGTTGACTGGACACCGGATTGTTTTCTTTGGTCAGTTACACGTGCCGAATTAGATAGCGGATCAGCTCACAGTTCGGATACCAACCATGGAACCCAGCGGGTTTCATCTCGATGCTCGAGCCCCGAGGATGGACCTGCGACAAGTCCGATCAAGTCCTTCAGAGTTTGACATTTAGATTCACTCTGATGTTTTATTTCACCCAGATGAAATGATGCCTAGATCCCAGAACTCCAAAGGCCACCGCCGGAAAACGCCTCGACACATCCCGGATTCTGACAACGAGAAGCAATCTGCAACGGGTGAGTTGAAGCTAGGTCCAAAGTCGAATGGAATCTATACATTGCTAATTGAAATCGTCTCTGCTGGTTAGAATCCCTCTCAAACCTTCCATCTGGAATGCCTTCGATCCGTAGGTCTGCTGTTGAAAGTATACCAAACACTAGTACAAGTGAGCTCTATGGTTTGCTGCAGTGTTTATCATACGCTAATGAGGTGGTATCAGTCGAACCGATCAATTTTTTCCCGAGTCGTGAAAGAGGCACAGCACTACCACGCCCTAGACCCACTGTCTTGTCCGCGAATGCTAAAGAGAAGCAGCGAGCAATTGATTCGGGAAGCGATTACACGCCTGAAGAGAATGAAAGCCTTGGAAGTTCTGAAGATGAGTTCAACGACAAGGAGATGGACAATATGGATGGTGATATTTGCTCAGATGACCAGCAGTCTCCCCAAGAGGACTCATCTACACACGATCGTGGCTCAATCAATCAGATTTTGGACGATCTTGAGAAGTCTGATGTTGATTCGATTGCGTCAAACCTCGATAGCCCGATGGAAGAAGATTCAGATACCAACAACAAGGACGAAAACTACAAGAGGTTGGAAAAAGGCCAGAAGAAAACAGACCGCCGTGTATCTCAATTAGCACGTGCTATCCGAGGTATGGCCGATGTCCTCAAGCAAGTACAGGCTGATATCTCTGCAGGGACAACTTCTCGGGGTCGCGGTGGAAAAAAAAAACCTCAAGGAGGAGATTTTCTGGTAAGGTTTCACTCTTGATATCAGTATACATCCAGCTAATTGCTTGGGTGACTTTGTGTGTAGCGTCGGATCCGATCACATATTTGGACGCTGATGGGGCTCAAAAAGTCTGACCGGTTGCCTCCTGGCGCAAGTGAACAAGAGAGGGCCCGATGGAAACGAAGACTACCCAAAAACTTTGTGAGCTTAAGCCTGGATTTGGATGAAGACGACGACCTTGAAGAAGACGGACGTGATCCACGATTTCCCTACCGAGGCGGCCCCGGTGGCGAAGACTCCAATCCTCAAGTTCTCCTTATAATGTGGAAGATGATGAGGAGTGTTGGGGTGAGATCTTTTCGACCTCTCTGGGACCAGACGATGGGCTCCGGAGAAAACAAGTTCTTGTGGCAGCTAGCGACCGCCATCTTCATTCGATTAGTACAAAGCGGGGAATACGATGATATTACCAATGCTGAAGCTCAGACCAAGGTGGTGTATGATGCTATCACAAAGCACGCCAGGCAGCGGCTTCAACGCTGGTGAGCAATTTGAATGTCATCCTTATCCTATGTCTCTTATTACATTGTCACCTCATTCATTAGAATCTTGATCATCGTCACTTACTCGATGTGTGAACCGGTAGCTTTGATTAAACTGACTTCGCGCAATCCTTGCATCACTTTGCATCAGCTATCGCGAATACATGACCCTCTCTGGTGCCGAGCTTGAAGCCCGTCAAAAGTATGGAGTGCGGATGGCCAGATTGACCTGCGTAAGTAATGCTGGGTCTCTCGAGCGCATGAAATTAAATGATCACTGAATTTACAAATCCTTTTGATTTTATTTGTGGTCTGACATCGCATGTAGCTGAAGAATCGTAGATGTACAACGGCGACATCTTTGGAACAAATGTGGCCATTGTGTACACTAATCAAGGCGGCCTCGAGTGATGATGAGACGGATGACGACGAGGACAACGCTGGCGAAGGCCAGAAACGTTGTAGGATCTTGGCGATGCCATGGCGAAGTGTGGCCCTAGAGGATCTATTACTACGATTAGACGCATACCATGATCGAAAGAAGAGAGATAGCCCGCAAGGGACGCGCGGAGCTAAACCTCGAATCAGGTTACGCGAAAGAGAGGAGTACAGGAAGGAGAGTAGGCTACCCGCTCCATGTGGACTTCCCATCGATTGTTATTCTCCTGAATGGCTATCTAACCTTGACCCTGAAGGACGTGAGGCGCTTGACATTGATGAAGAACCGGCGCTGATCCCCCTGCAAAACCAGGCAAACACCCTGCGCCTGTAAATAGTCGATTGATCGGCAATTTGAGAATAAATGTCACTATATAAATTTCTTTTCTATGTATATACTGTTACTGAGTTTAATCTGATCATACCTTTGTTTCGCCTTCTGTTTTTTTTGATGTATATATTGTTACTGAAATCAATTTGATCATACGTTCGGCTGGACTTCTGATGTGCGGGATCCTTGAGTTGATCAAATGCAATGATCCTTGTAATTGAATGACACCGAGACTCTTGGTGTGACATTCTCGGTCTACTCGAATCGAAATCTGAACGTCCGAAATTCCTTGAATTTTGAACCGGTTGAGTCTTTGAATGTGTCTTGTTTCCTCCTTATTTTTCCTGTGGCAGGCTGGCGCGGTTTATAAATTATGCTCTCTTGTATTCCCCAGCCTGTGTCTCGTCAATACCAGGCCAAAATTTGTTTTCAAACCTTGGTACCTATAGGTACATGTCTTTCACAGAGGTTCAAGTCTCTCTATTCTTCGAATTCTCACGTTGTAACGAGAGTTCCGAATGTTTTGAATGAAGCAGAGGTTTTCTAAACTTTTAATTGAAGAGTCTGATCATTCACAAAAACCAATAATCATTTCTCAATCAGAGAATTACCCTCAAAGAGCCGAGTGATGTCTAACACAAAATAAAAACACAAGTACCAAGATTAAATTAACAATAGGTAGTGAAACCCTCACAGTTACGTTACATCATACAAACAGGTACTGAAAATTGAAGTACGAATATCAAGATGTGCACTCGAATCCTTTGACAAAATCAAAGATTTCGTACCCGATTTCGCACCTGCTTACCAGAAGGTTTTGGGTATGTCAATCACAGGAATCTTCTCAAGAGATTTGGAAGTAAGGCTCTTCAGAAGACTAGACTTACACACCAGCAAGTTAAGGTCGGTCAATAAGTTTCACTTTCGGCCTCGGCCTCGGCCTTGGCAAAAGTTACATTGAGCTCCTTGGTGCTGATCAGGTGGTAATGAACGCCTTCACATAAATCGTTTCCCGCTGCCTCATTTCCTTGAACAAAGAGCTTGTAGAGTTTTGTGAGGATGGTAGTGTTGCAAACTACAAGGGGTATGAAAACATGCGGAGCGTAACATTGGATCGCATGTCGAAGATAGTCGCGCTCTTTTCCTTGAAGTCCAATAGTACTGATCTCAACGTGTGGGCGGTGGTGATATTCAGGGTTGCTGCGCGGTGCAGGCTTGTTAGGGGCCGAGTCGACGAATTTGTAAAACAGTTTCACAAAGTCGGATTTTTGCATCGTGGACACAATCATCTGAGGTTTCATGCGCGGCGAGATCAGCTTGAAAAGGAAGTCCTTGGTCGAATTCTTTGCAAGCGGGTTGACGTACGGCGCCGATAAGTCTTTCATACGAACATCGGTTTCGCCAGGATTCCGGGATGCTAGTTCCGGGTTCTCAGAGGTAACTGTGGACGTGGAGCCGCCGGAGGTGGCTGGGGATTCGACGCCGGCAAGATAAGGGAGGAGGAGGGGTAGGAACTTAGTTTTATACTCAGCGACGATCGGGTCTTTGTTTACGGAGGTTTTCAACTTGTGGTCGAAGTTGAAGTGAGTCATGAAGTCTAACATTTTTGATTTGGTAGTGGTCTTCGCTTCATAATTGACGTTGGGATGAAGTAGTAAGAATTGTAATTTACCAGGTACTGTCTTGATGAGCTTAGCATAAGGGTGGTCTTCTGGCGTTGGACATGTGGGTGGCGAACAAACTAGACTATGTGCCGTTAAACTCGTCATTCTGTTGTGTTATAGCAGGGGTGTTCTAGATGATTGCGCAAAAGTGTTAAGAGGGATGATCTGAGAGATGTGTAGTGATAGCACTTTGATCCATCCGTACTTCAGTATAAACCCACCCTTTACAAACACGAGCTACACTTTGACTATACCCTCACACTACAAAGGACAAGCCTGAACTGACTCAACTGCAAAACTGAGTCAGATGAAAGGCTCCTGGTACCAGGTGCTGAAGTATTTTCACAAAG
This sequence comes from Melampsora americana, assembly GCA_022264835.1. Lineage (NCBI taxonomy): Eukaryota > Fungi > Basidiomycota > Pucciniomycetes > Pucciniales > Melampsoraceae > Melampsora > Melampsora americana. The sequence goes on along the minus strand of JAIFHY010000003.1, from coordinate 2,407,965 downwards.
CAGTGGTTGTAAAGGTATTGGTATATCCTTTCTGAGCGTGTGTATGATCAGGGAAGTATTTCTTTTCCTACCTCAGCAGAAGGGCGTTTTGGCTCTTTGATCTTCTGATTACTACCAAAGACAAAAGCCTGAAGTTGTCTATCTGACTTCGAAAACTTCACAAACCGGTGATTGTAAGCGCTTGGGTTTTATGAGATACTTCTCAAACCTCGCTGATGCTCAAAAGGGTTCCCATCAATACAAATGGTCGTATTTCAATTTGGCTTTCAAGACCTAAGTCATTACGCGGAGTAGCCTTGGCTCAGATCTTGCAATGCTCGAATGAGTCCTCAACAAAACACACGTTCATTTCACCTTCGCTTTTAAGAGCTAATCGAACCGAAGTACAACATATCCCTTAGACCAACTTTGATACCATCTCATGCTAGTTACTTAATGTAAATGGAATAAAAGTACGCTTATAACCCTGTAGAAAAGGCAACAATCAGCTGATTGATATCTCCAGAAAGAACAAATCAACGGTTGTATGTAGCTTACAATATATGTCCCTTAAACTTTGTCAGAGCCTGGTTCGTCTGACTCCGATCCAGATTCATGCCCGAGGTCACGCGCGCGGTGGCTAGTTAGAAGTAAATGTAAGAATATAGTCAGTATCACCTTTTAGGTCATCAACGTTATAACATCCAGCACTCACGTCTCCTCTGACCAGATGGCCCAAAGCTTCGACTCTTCCCTGTGGAAATGTTGCCACGCAAGACAATAGCGTTCGTATCTACCATTCGAGCGCTCGAGTTGTCTTTTGATAAGGTCATGATGAACAACTATTTCGGGGTCACGCGAACGTAGCACCATCTCACAGTACGCAGTAATATTAAGACACTCGGACATATGGGAGATAATGTCGTGGACTTCGTCTTCTAATGCATAGATCGCATCTATGATTTCACCAAGCTCCGTAGTATTCAAATACTTAAATTTCTCCACGAATTGGTCGATAGCATAACCAGTGTTATGGAAGAAGCCGTTACGAAGGTACCTCTCCACCGACTTCCATTCTTCGACGCGCTCCGGTGGACCGCTTTGTCTTGGCCGGTTTGGCAAATATTCTTGCTCTCTAACCAACTCTTGCAACTCGGGCAACATGCCGATGCTGTGGCGTGCGTATGGACTACTACCAAAAGGTGGTAACATATTGGCTGCCTGTCACCTTGAGCAAACTTTAGCGTCAGGGCGGAAATGATAGATAGAGAGAGAAAGGGCGGAAATGATAGATAGAGAGAGAAAGGGCGGGAAAGGTAGATAGAGAGAGAAAGGGCGGGATAGATAGAGAAAGAATCTGGAGAGACTCACAGATCAGGACGATGTGGAAGAGGTGCAGGTGAGGGTTGATGATTTGGACGTTCCGTGAGGTGAAGTGGGAGAAGTTCATCAACTACACGATGCTGGTCTTCTCATATAGGTTCTACGGTCTCGCCGCGATCCTGCTCAACGAACCGTCTTTTGCTACTACATATGTGGACTGATTCAGGCTTGGACCCACTCAAATGAACCCTCTTCCATCAATCAATCTGAACTTTTTTCACAATGGACTTTTACCGGTCTTCTCAAGAATACTATTACCCACCCTCATTGATGAATGAATCAACAAAGAAACAAACGTGGCCATACACCTACGTGAAGGCCACATTAAATCCAGTCGGTCATTCGATTTTATCATCATAGATCAACTTGCGATCCTTTGTTGGTCTTCTCTAGCAGTCCATCCGACTCATTCAACTGACTTCTTGTTTAAATACCTGATTGTAGCCCGATAACTCCTTTTTTCCCTCTATCAATATCGACATTCCCCTGACAGTATCCAATCCATCGGTTATCAGTTTTTTACTTTGTTCCAGTCACTCAAGATTGTTGATCATAAACTAAAACAATATGTCAAACTCAAACACTCGTTCGGAAGATATATGTAAGATCTACTTTTTCAACTCCTCACGTATGGAACAAAGGCATCCCAAATTCAAACGGTATACGTTGGGTACCTTCTATTAATCACCAACGTTCACCGATCTCGACCCGCTTGATTTTCAACTTTCTTCCTTTCAAGACCGCTGGAGTCAGGTATCCCCATTCCTTTTCTGAACAGAGGACCGTCACTGTTCTACCGGTACTGTATTGTAGGTGATTTACGCTGAAAAAATAACGTATGTGATACCCTGTGAGTGCTCTTACATCGATTCGTGTCTAGTCAAACGTAATTCGTGGCCATATTTAAAGGACTGATTCAATCTGATTCCTCGGCCCCTCAGTTTGCAAGCATAGGTTTTTTGCCACCTTCCATATACGTACTCTATCAATCGGTTTTCACCCAGCCCTCATCTACAGCTTGTATCTCAACACTCCATCCTTCTTTACGAAAAACTCGTCTCGCTCACGATGCCTCCCCGTTCCGCGTACCGGCTGGCTGTTTGCCGATGTATCACTCATGGATGTGGCCAACAGGAATACGTTGATCCTGACGGACTACATCAGCGAGGTAATCGAGTCAATAATTCAACAGCCAAGGCTCATCAAATTGCCGACCAACTTCACCACTTGTCAATCAATCGTTCTCGACCTGCGTCCTCAAACCAGCCTCCTTCTTCGCACGGTTCCTCACCGGCTACATCAGCTCGCAGCTCTTCACCTATGCGCCAACACGAGGCATCTTCCTCATATCGGTCTAGTAGACATCGCATCAACGACCCATCCACTCGTTCCTCTACACGTCAACACGAGACATCCTCAAATCGTCCTCTTGGCCACACGTCTTCTCACACTGGCTATCAAAGCGGGTCTGGCTACCAAGCCACTTCTCATACCAGCTCTGCTTCAGCTGGACCTAGTAATGATCGGTCACGTGCACAATCAACTCAAGATGAAGAAGTAGAAGTTTTTGATACAAGTAAGTGAAGTCGACCTTTTTTGTAGATATTTGAAGATGTACTACACAATTCAATTCCCAAGCTGACTATGACCTTCCCCAGCGACGTACATGAAAGAGGAAGTGCATCAATTTGATCCGGTTAAACTGTACCCTCTACTAGTTGCTGCGTCTCTTGCGGTATTCGTCAATTTGCCTGCAGCCGCTGCTTCTTGGGCTCTCAAGACACAACGTGACCTTATTGGATTGGTCAAGGAGTCTGGATCTACATCTACACAAGATCGCAAGAAATTATTGTATACTCAACAGAAAGAACTTGAACAGCTTCCTTGTGATATTCAAACGGTCTTCTCTCGCCTCAACCTCAACCCTCGTCTCGCGATTCTCAATACATGCCCTTCGTGCTTCGCTATGTTTCCACTCGATCATACCCCTGCTTTATGCGACTTTCCAAAAAATAGTGTACCTGGACTATTTCGATTTGCATTTCTTCCACTGGAGTCAAAAACACCATATGCGGATGAGGCAAATGAAACTGTCACTTGCTCTCAGCCTCTCCTCCAGAAGCTTAAACCTATCTGCCAAACTGGATTCCAGGACTTCGAGGCATGGCTTGCGCGCTTTATCTGTCGGCCCAATGTTGAGGAGATGTTGGACGAGTCTCTTATCGAATCGAGACGACCTTATTCATCCCAAGAAGAGATTGCTGATATTCATCAATCTTCTGCGTGGAAGAACTTCAAAGGCCCCGATGGCTGTCAGTTCACTGCCACCAGTGGCAATATTTCATTTGCAATGTATGTTGATGGAATCAACCCGTATGGTAACAAACAGAGTGGCAAGAAAGTTTCAATAACGTTTGTAGTCCTTGTGTGTTTGACACTTCCTATCAACGTTCGATTCTCACCGGAGAACATATTCATCGTCGGAATTGCACCCGGACCCCATGAACCATCTCTCGAACAGTCAAACTGGATCCTGTCACCAGTGGTTGTACAGCTACAAAGCCTGTGGTCTAAAGGACTTCATTTATCTGAAACGCCAACGCATCCCAATGGCCGTACAATTCGCGCAGCACTTCTTGTATTTATCGCCGATCTTCCAGCTATACGTCGTACTCTTGGTCTAGCTAGCGTAACTTCCTCGAATTTCTGCTCTTTTTGTCACCTTCCGCTAGTCGAGATAAGCAACTTAGACCAGTCTTCGTGGCGTTGTCGAAATTACGCTGAACACAAGAACTATGCATTTGCCTCAAAGGACGCAACTAGTCCTTCAAAGCGTCAGAAAATCTTCGAAAAACACGGCGTGCGTTATTCTGTCCTCCTCGAACTCGAATATTGGAATTTGATCGACTTTCAGGTCGTCGATTCCATGCATAACCTCCTGTTAGGCTTGCTAAAGTGGCACTGTCGCCGATTTTGGGCAATGAAAGATGACCAGGACAATGATCCAGAACCGCAACGAACAACTGTACCTGAAGTACGAGATCTACTCAACGACATGACTGCGGGGCCCTCTGACGACGCCGACCTGTACGAGAATATAAGTCTATCTTCGAGATCCGGTGATCGTTCGTCATCAACCCATCCATCAGCACCTGGTATCCCTTTTGCCGATCTCGCCTGCAGTACCGATAACTCGTCTACGGATCCCGATTTTGAGAACCAAGGGTGGGGAGGGGTCTGGGTCGAACCGCTTGAAGAGAGCATTGTTTTTGATCGTGAGATGCTCTCGCGAATCAATGCATTACTTCCTCAAATTCATATACCGACATGGATTGCTCGACCTTGCCCGGTATTGGGTAAGAAGAGTTATGGAAAACTCAAAGCTGATGAGTGGAGGAACCTCTTCACCATCTCACTTCCATTGATCCTCGTCCCAATCTGGAGCGATGGCGATCAGGGCCACCTCTCGCTTCTCCAAAACTTTGCTCAGCTAGTATCATTAGTCAACCTTGCTCTCAAGCGGACCATGACAACAGAACGCATCTCGCGTTATCGAACGTACATCCACACTTACATGGAAGGTGCTCTCTCTCTTTTTCCTCACTGTAAGCCCGCACCCAATCACCACATAGCTTTTCATCTCGCCGACTGCCTGGAACGATTCGGACCTGTACGAGCGTGGTGGTCGTTCCCTTTTGAACGACTAATGGGGCGTGTTTTGAAGGCATGTCACAACAACCATCTCGGTAAGAACTACTTTCTGATGGTAGCTTTTCTTGTTTCGGTTCGCTGATCACCTCTGATTATCCTTTCAGGCCAGCTTGAGATGACTTTCCTCAAAGCCTTCTGTCGAACTGGTAATCTTTCAGCTCTTCTAAGAGATTCGAGGCTTCCGGAAGCTATCATCCCTCATCGCTCGCAGTTACTGAGCATCATTGACCCCAAGCCATTTGTTGCTAGGACTTGTGCCCAATCTGACCCACGTTCACCAATTGAAGCACAAGTTTTTCAACAGTTGGTGCAGCGCCTTAACTCACAACGAGTCGACAATCGCATGTGGATTGCATCAACAGAGTGGTGTCTCTTGTCTTCCGCAGAATCAGACGGCTATTCTCCAGTTGTATCCTCGGCCCAGCACGTACCCCGCATCACTCGCGAAGGCCTCATTTTTTCTACTGCATCTGACAACTTAGACAACAGCATCGTACATATCCGATCACTTCAAGGCAATACTGTATCCTTCGGTCAGATAATCAAAATCTTCCATCATCGAAGAGTCCCTGTGCAAGGCCGTCCACCAGTCACAGACACTTGGATGACAATCAAAACTTTTCCCCCGATCCCCATGTCAAAACTAAACCCTTTCCGAACGCTCGATCACTCTGACATGCAGGCGCACTTACGACTCGATGTTCCCCAATCACCTACCCTCGTGCATATTGATGAAATTGTTGCACACTGTGGTTGGATCTCCTATGGATCTGGTGAAGTCACCCCACAGCTGAAAATGAAAACCATCGCATTAGTGTCTTTGGATCGATGAACTTGAAATTTTTCTGGAGGTTTGTTGTACCTTCCTTCTTCACGTGAATGCCAATTGACACTGATATGAACTTTGACTTTGCCCAAGATATAGACATATCGCTATGTTTTCTTTGTGTGTCTTCATTTTAACTATTACCACTAAGGATATCCCAGAAAAATACACGAAACGTGGTATCAGTGCACCACATACATGATTGTGCTGTCATTTGTATTATCTCAAGATTTATGAAAGTAAAAAGTTTTCGGATGCCTTTGTGCTTTTTGCTTGACATGCCATTGAAGTTATAAAATCATCTCCTGATGGGGGTACAAATTTTTTATGTAAGTCTTGTGCCAAATTGTGCGCCGCAATATGAACCAAGACTTCAACAAGTAAAAGTCAAACAAAACAAAACTTGATACTGAGAATGAAAAACCCATACAACCCTGCATCACAAGTGAGCTTTAGACAAATTCAAATATAGCCCAAAAGCTTAGTAAACATTGCCTATGAGAGAGAGGTTTTCAAAGCTTGAGATACAACTGGTATACAACCCAGGATTGTAGTAGGTTTTAGTCTTGCCTTTATTGTCACACCTACATGCTGTTTTACAATTGAAAGACAATCAATTGTTTTTCAAGTACATATTCACTCATGAAAAACTATTACTTTTTTCAATTGTTTTTAGTCAGAGATCAATTGTTTCTCATGTTGGCAAAATACTACATTTGCCCAGTGTATGCCCGCCGACCACCAGCATCTCAAAGCAGGTATGTCTGATACCCAGATGGGTTTGGGCAAGGATCGGCAGGGCCATCCCACATCAGATTGGCAGGCGGTGGATGTGTCCGAATTCAACCTGCCTACCCTGGTCCAGATGGGGCAGGAAACTGCGTCGAAGCGTGAGGCCAATGCGCGTCTTGACTCTGAGCTGCTATGGCACAACGAAATGGGAAGGCTCATTGCGCATGCCTTCCAACCGGTTTCTTATGCATCTGCCATGCGCGCATTGCATGTGATTAAGACGCGGGGTCCACCAGGGGCATCCGCCGCACTTGCAGATCTGGTCAATCCCATAGGAATTGGTGAGTATCTCTTCCTTTAATCGATCTTGCATCCATATCGACTGTCTTACACCCGCAGGTCGACACATCATGTACAATATGCAAGTGGATCACCACCGCGATGGCCACAACGCCAACTTGTTTGCCTCGGCGAATTTCTTTGGCCAACACTATGGGGGCGGGCATTTGATATTGAATTATCTTGGATATGCGGTGTCCGGTGCCCCTGGTTATTCACTCCACGGCGCATTTGACATCCTGATGCATGGTGTGACTGGTATCACGCATATTCCAAATGCGAACGCAGAACCACCGCAGCGCATCTGCATGGCTATCTACAGCCATGCCGAAGTGTTTGCCAGCGCTGCTCGGTTTTCAGGCATGCAGCAAGAGCCAAAGGTATTCAGCGATGGTACCCTTTGGATACCTTTCTATGCCAAGGACTTTTCCTTGGAGTTGGCGCTTGATTGTTTGCGTCAAGAGAAAGTAAGACTTTATGAAGACTATCGCAATGAGGTGCGTCGCTACAAGGCTGCAGTAGCAACTAAATGCTAGAATTGCAGCCCCACCACGATCATTCCTTCCATGGTACAGTCTGGTGGCAGCCAACACAAGCAGGAACCCCGCGCATGAGTACTCTTGCGCTTGTTTTCCTCCTTTCTTTCTATTTTCAGTTGTAGGGCTTAACCCATCTCTACATCCATCTAAGTAGATTATGCTATTAGAGAGCCCTTTTCAAATATCATATCATGCTCTGGCAAAATGCAATGGTAGATGCATTTTCGACCCAGTAATGCCATGTGGAATTTGCACACTCTAGCAGCAACATACTTGCAGTGGTTCCAGTGGGTGGAAGGGCCCAATAAATAACTCTATACCCTCTTGACTTAATAGAACTGTACTCTTGATGGAGAGGCAGGTGCAAAGAAGAACAATGGGGTGGCGCGGAATGGTATGGTGCCATCCCATTCGACACTCCTATGTGTTGCTACTTCTCCCTGCGGTATGAAAGAA